>OZ012737.1:215614295-216814295 GCA_963859935.3 Lathyrus sativus | reverse complement strand
AAGCAGAGTACGGCGACTCTTTGACCTAATGCTAGGGTAAAGGGTATTTTCGTCCACGGCGGGACACCTAGGCGATTAGGGTTTTGAAATGGTCAAACGTTAGGGTTATTGACTCGGCGGTCAAACGACTAAACCTAATTCCTTCGGAGGTGAACATAACAGTAAATCATGCAAAACATGGTAAATTATTATATGGCAGAAATTAAAATGCGGAAAGTAAAGAAAGCGTCGCGACGATCACTCGCGTAAATTACAAATCCCCAAAAAATGCAAAATAAAATAAACCGCGACCATGGCCTCGCGTAAATTACATCCATGGAACAAACTACAAATATCATAACAAAAATTTTAATTAATAATAATCGGAGACCGACTAAAACCTAGCGGAAAATAAATAGAGAACGTTAGTGAAAAAAAGTTAGGCGGAAATCAATGACAAATAATAAAGCAATTAATAATGAAAGAAAGAAAATGCAATTTGGAAATTTGTTATTTTATTAATTTTGAAAAAAATTATTTTTAATTTCTGAAAAAAGAAATTTAATCTTAATTTTGAAACAATGGTTTTTAATAAAAATGTTTTAGTTTTAATTTTTTAAAAAGGATTCAATTTAAATTTTTTAAAAAAAAAGAAGTTTTAGTTTTAATAAAAAACAATTTTAATTTTTTTTATTATAAGAACAGAGTTTTAAAACAAGGTTTAACTAGCAAATATTTTTTAATTAAACAAACCATTTATTATGACATAATTACAATTTAAAGAAAATCAGAATAATAATAATAATAATAATAATAATAATAATAATAATAATAATAAGAAAAATAAAAAAGGGAAAAATAAAAAATATAAAAAAAATAAAAAATATAAAAAAATAAAAGGGGAAAAGTAGGCTTCACGCTGAAGCATTTCAATCTTTAGGTTTTTAGAAACCCCATCTTCTTCTTCATCACGGTGGCGGCGTCGTTGCAGCTCCTTTGAGCTTTGCTCCATTCTTGCATGGCCGGAAACGATTTCTCTCCTTCTTCTTCGGTTTGTTCCACCTGAAAACAACAGAAAAACTTTTTTATTGACAAAAAGAACTGCTCACCTCGTTCGGGGTTCGAAGCGGTTCGCGGTGGTTTTGCGCTGTTTGGTGGATTTGCTGACGCTTTCTTCTTCTGATAAGTCGTGAGAACGACCGCCGTTTTTTCCTTTTTTCTGCTCTTTCTCCCCTCACTTATGTTTATATAGGTAACAAAATTAGGGTTAACTCTAACCTAATGCTTATTTTAAAGCCCAACTTAAATAATTAGTCAAAGCTAAAAAACAAACTAAAACAAACTTAAAAGAATAAAATCTTTTCTAATATTTTTAATTTTATGATTTTTGGATGTTTTTATGAATAATATGCGAAAAAAGTTAAAAAATAATATTTTTTTAAAATAAAAAAACTATTTTTGTAATTTTTTTATGAAAATAGAAAAGTTAGAATAAAAATAAAATAAAAACAAAAAGTAAGAAGGTGGAATTCGAACTCTCGACCTCTCACACTCACAACTCCTTACACACGGTCTCTTGCCAATTGTGCCATTTTATTCATTCAAAATAAAGTGGCACTAGAAACTATGTAAAGGTAGGACAAATTTGGGGTGCAAAATTCATCCCATTGATGGGAATGGCAAGAAAGTAGATAGAAAATCTATGACAGAAGCCCAAAAGAAGGAATTTAGAAATCACCACAAGGCTAGAACAATATTGTTAAATGCAATATCTCACACTGAGTATGAAAAGATCACAAATAGAGAAACTGCATTTGACATGTTTGAGTCCTTAAAGATGACTCATGAGGGAAACTCTCAAGTCAAGGAAACAAAGGCTCTGGCTCTAATCCAGAAGTATGAAGCCTTCAAGATGGAAGAAGCTGAATCTGTTGAAGCTATGTTCTCCACATTTCAAATACTTACAGCTGGACTAAAGGTTCTGGATAAATGATCGGTGGATTTCACTTGTGTTTTCAAACGCTGTTTGTTGTTAATTTCGTACCATTTTTATCTGTTTTCGAAGCTTTAGTTTGTGTTATCTGAGTTACTCGTAGTTGTTTTTATTCAAGTCTTATTTTGAAGTTTGTATTACTTTTTCCGCTGGTGCATTTGATTCGGTTTCTTTTAGTGTGTTTTTGGCAGGATTTGATAGCATGACAGTCGCACCGTTTTCGGAGGCAAAGAAAAGTTGAAAAATGGAATTCAGAGGCACAACACGGGTAGCCGTGTTGCACAACATGGGTAGCCGTGTTGCACAACACGGGTAGCCGTGTTGCACAACACGGCCCGTGTCAGGGAGGACACGGTTGGAAGACACAGGCAAGAGAAGCAGAGGAAAATGGAGAACAGACGGATAACACGGGTGCCCGTGTTGCAGCCCCTGTAGAAGAAAATGCGCCCTGTGGATTCAGCAGCCTGACACGGCCACCCGTGTTGCACAACACGGCCCGTGTCATGGCCACTGATCGTGAAATTGTTGTTTTTCTGATTTTTATGCTGTCAGACCTAGTTCGAAGGGCATTTGAGACATTTCGCGATGTAATTTGAATTTAGATATAAGAGCCACTTTTTAGAAAGAAGCAGACACTTTTTTGAATTGAGATTAGGATTGACAACTGAGGAGAGAGTTTTTCTGGAGAACGAAGGATCGATCAAAAGCGGAAGCAATTGATGATCCAAGTGACCCAACTTGAATTGTAATGATCTTCTCCTTTTCATTTCTAATTGTATTTATGTTTACAAAGAACATGAGCAGCTAACCCCCAATTGTTAGGGGGTGGTCCTCAGTTGCGATGTAATGACATTTGTTTGATTATTCTATGAGAATTATGTTATTCACCTTATATATATTTTATTTTGCAACAATCTTAATGCGTATTCATATTGGAAAGTAGAATTCGATTCATGATTAGGTTTTGGTCTGGAAAGTCAACCTAACACTTTTGCAAAATAATATCACGGTAGATATTGCTTAGGAATGGGGATATCCCGTATCACGTATTTTATTGTCAGAACTATTGCTTGATGCTTTTCATGGACACTGAGGAATTAGTGTACATGAAACTCATCAAAGGGTTTCTATTAAGGAATTAAGGAAAACTAACTTTGAGAACTGATGAATTAAGGTTAATAACTACTATCTCAGGAAAATCCTACATGGTCTTTACTCGCATCGTGTCCACTCCCCTAACATCGTTCTTAGATTAATCTATAAGTCTTTATTTACTTGTTGTGTTACTCTGCTACTAAACAACCTACTAGACTTTTTGTTCCTTTGAATCCTAAAAATCCCGTTAATTACCATGCAGTCCTCGAGATCGATACTTGGGACTCTTCCCTTATTACTACAATCGGTAAAAATAGTACACTTGCTATTTTCCCGATCAATAAAGGATACTCTACTGCTGATCATGTGAAAAAGATCATCAGAAGCTTACCTACCAGATGGAGACCTATGGTGACTGCGCTGAAAATGGCTAAAGATCTGAACAAGATCTCCTTGGAGGAACTAATCAGTTCACTAAGGAGTCATGAAATTGAACTTAAGGAAGATGAACCTCAAAAGAAAGGTAAATCAATTGCTTTAAAATCTAATAAATCTGCTAAAGCATTGCAGGTAATAGAGGAAAGCTCTGAAGAATCCTCATCTGAAGATGAAGATGAACTATCCATGATGTCTAGAAGAATAAACAAACTCTGGAAGCATAAAGGAAAGAAGTTCAGAAACATCAGGAAGCCTGACCAAAGAAATGAATCTTCTGGACACAGAAGATCTGACAAAAAGGAGATTGTCTGTTATGAATATAAAGAATCTGGGCAGTATAAAATTGAATGTCCAAAGTTGTTGAAAGAAAAGCCTAAAAGAAAATTTGATAAGAAGAAGAAGGTTCTAATGGCCACCTGGGATGATTCAGATACATATGAATCTGAATCTGAGTCAGAAGAGTAATGTGCCAATGTAGCATTGATGGCAGACATAGAAGATCAGAAGGAAGGAACTTCAGGATCTGAATCTGACTCTGAATCTGACTCTGACGCTGAAGAGGTAATGGCTAAACTCACTAAAGATGAACTTATCAAAGTGTTATCAGAAGTTCTGAAGAGCTATAACAATATTAAGCTCAAATACAAGAAGCTTCAAAGTAATCTTGTATCTGAGAATAATATTCTCAAATCAGAAGTAGCTTAGCTAAATGAAAAGAACTTAAGATTGAAAAATGATTCTGAATTAGCTCAACAAAACTCTGATTCTGAAACTGAGTCTGAATGCAAAAATATTTTTGAAAAATATGATTACAACTTTCAGAAGTTTCTTGCTAAAAGCATAGACAGAAGAAAAATGGCTTCTATGATCTATGGAGTTAGCAGAAATAACAGAAAAGGAATTGGATATAAATCTTCCTCTGGAAAGGATTTAAATCCAAAATTTGCTGATAAAATTATCATCAAGAAAACTCCTTTATATTCCCACTTTAAATTTGGTCACTTGAATGATATTGAACACACACGTTCTGAGGCTAGTCAGAATAAACCTCATGTTGAAAAACAGAAGTTTAGACAAACCTTCAGAACAACTAACCCAAAAGGACCCAAGAAGATCTGCGTACCTAAAAGTAAAATAATTCTTGTTGCAGATGTTCTTAGCAGCAAGGTCAGGACGCCAATCATGGTACCTGGACTCTGGATGCTCACGACACATGACAGGAGAAAGGTCTATGTTCCAAAGTCTGGAGCTTAGATCTGGAGGTGATGTAAAATTTGGAGGGAATCAGAAGGGCAAGATCATTGGATCTGGCACTATTGGAAATGGTAAACTTCCCTCTATTACTAATGTTTTACTTGTAGAAGGATTAAAGCATAATCTATTGTCCATAATTCAATTAAGTGACAATGGTTATGACATAACCTTTAATCAAAAATGTTGTAAAGCTATTAGTCAAAAGGATGGCTCAATCCTATTTAGTGGAAAGAGGAAGAACAACATTTATAAAATAAATCTTTCACAACTTAAGACTCAGAATGTTAAATGTCTCTTGTCTGTTAATCAGGAGCAATGGGTCTGGCACAGAAGAATGGGGCATATTAATATGAGACATATATCTCGGATTAATAAACTTAATCTTGTCAGAGGACTTCCTAATCTGAAGTTCACTTCAGATGCTCTTTGTGAAGCATGTCAAAAAGGGAAGTTTTCATCTTTTAAATCAAAAAATGTTGTTTCTACTTCCAGACCACTAGAATTACTTCATATTGATCTGTTTGGACCAGTGAAAACTGCATCCATCAGAGGCAAGAAGTATGGATTAGTCATTGTTGATGACTATAGTAGATGGACATGGGTAAAGTTCTTAAAACACAAGGATGAGTCACATTCTGTGTTCTTTGACTTCTGCAAACAAGTCCAGAATGAAAAAGATTTCAAAATTATAAAAGTCAGAAGTGATCATGGTGGTGAATTTGAAAACAAATATTTTGAAAAATATTTTAATGAAAATGGCATTGCTCATGATTTTTCCTGTCCTAGAACTCCACAACAAAATGGAGTTGTAGAGAGGAAAAATAGAACTCTGCAAGAAATGGCCAGAACCATGATTAATGAGACTAATCTGGCAAAGCACTTTTGGGCAGAAGCAATCAACACAGCCTGTTACATTCAGAACAGAGTGTCTATAAGACCTCTTCTGGAGAAGACTCCCTATGAACTGTGGAAGAACAGAAAGCCCAACATTTCATATTTTCATCCTTTTGGATGTATTTGCTATATGTTGAATACTAAAGAAAATCTGAACAAGTTTGATTCCAAAGCACAGAAGTGTTTCATGCTTGGGTATTCTGAACGCTCTAAAGGCTACAAAGTATACAATACTGAGACACAGATTGTGGAAGAATCTATTCATGTTAGATTTGATGATAAGCTTGGCATTAAAAAGCCAAAGCAGTCTGAAAACTCTACAAATAGAGAAGTAGTCTTCACAGACTCTGAAGGCTCAGAGGCAGACAAAGCTCAAGTAAAGGAACCAGAAGCAACGCCAGATGCAATTCCTTTGACTTCTCAGATGAACAACTTAAACAACTTAAACATCATCTTCTAGAATCAAAGCTTCTCATCCAGAGAATGTTATCATTGGAAAGAAGGATGACCCTATCAGAACAAGATCCTTCCTCAGATCATCTGAAGCATCATTATTTGGATTGGTGTCAATAATTGAACCAACTTCTGTAGATGAAGCTCTGCAGGACAATGATTGGATTATTGTCATGCAAGAAGAGCTAAATCAGTTCACCAGAAATGATGTGTGGGATTTAGTTCCAAGACCAAAAGGATTCAACATAATTGGAACTAAATGGGTCTTCAGAAATAAGCTTAATGAGAAAGGAGAAGTTGAAAGAAATAAGGCAAGGCTTATAGCTCAAGGGTACAGTCAACAAGAAGTTGATTACACTGAAACTTATGCTCCAGTGGCAAGGTTAGAATCTATACGCCTTCTTATTTCATTTGCTGCATAATATAACATCACTCTATATCAGATGGATGTTAAAAGTGCCTTTCTAAATGGTATTATAGAAGAAGAAGTTTATGTTCACCAGCCTCCTGGTTTTGAGAGTGAAAATTTTTCAGAACATGTTTTCAAACTAAAGAAATCTTTGTATGGTTTAAAACAAGCTCCCATAGCTTGGTATGAGAGATTGAGCAATTTTCTTCTGGAGAAAAATTTCATCAGAGGCAAAGTGGACACAACACTCTTTTGTAAAACATTTAAGAAAGATCTTCTAATTTGTCAAATATATGTGGATGATATCATATTTGGATCTACCAATACTATGTTGGGAAAGGAGTTTGCTCAATGTATGCAGGCAGAATTTGAAATGAGCATGATGGGAGAATTGAGATTCTTTCTGGGAATTCAAGTCAACCAAACTCCAGAGTGCACTTACATTCATCAGACCAAATATGTTAAAGAACTTCTGAAGAAATTTAACATGACTGATAGTAAGATGGCAAAGACTCCCATGCATCCAACTAGTTCACTAGGCAAGGAAGAGGTAAGTAAGAAGGTAGATCAGAAACTCTACAGAGAAAATCTGATGATTTCAAATTAGTTGGATTCTATGATGCTGACTACTCTGAAGACAGAGTGGAAAGAAAAAGTACTTCTGGAAGTTGTCAATTTCTAGGAAGAAATCTAATCTCTTGGTACAGCAAGAAGCAACCCACAATTGCACTATCAACTACAGAAGCAGAATATATTGCTGCTGCTGGATGTAGCACGCAGATGCTCTGGATGAAAAGTCAGCTAGAAGACTATCAAATATTTGAAAGTAACATTTCTATATTCTGTGATAATACTTCTGCTATATGTTTGTCTAAAAACCCCATTTTACACTCGAAGGCAAAACATATAGAAATTAAGCATCATTTCATCAGAGACTATGTTCAGAAGGGAATTATAAACTTAGCCTTTGTTGATACAGATCATCAATGGGCAGATATTTTCACAAAACCCCTTGTTGAAGATAGATTCAAATTTATTCTGAAAAATATTGGTATGGATTTGTGTCCAGAATAATATTTGTCGGAAGCAAATTTTACAGATGCAAGATGTTTAATGCTCTGAAGTAATTCATCTGTTAATTTATTCATTTCCTTAAATTACTTTACTTGTGAAAATCTAAACTAACAATGCTCAGAGGATCTGAACGTTGGTTAACGTTTCATTTCTCAAGAGAATTCAGAAACACATGCAAGCAAACACGTGTCACTCTAAATCTGCAAAGATGGCGTGTACACTACTGAAGAGACATTTGAGGTGAAGTTTGAATAGTGAAAATCTTGATTTTCCCCCCAATTTGTCTGAATCAATTGATGCTTGAAATGATTTTTATTCTTTTTCATTAATTGCTATGTGTGAACGTGCCTTGTTTGTCTGTTTGTATGCCTAATTGTTTTCTATAAATACCACATCTCTCACCACTTTCACACTTTTCACAACTCAAAGAACGTTTATGCATTTCTGTCTTCTTTTCTCTCTTCACAAAAACCCTAAACCTTTGACAAAATCATCTTCAATGGCAACCTCATCTTCTACAGCTGCTCAGTTTCAATCAACCATGGCTGCAGTTACTTCTGCAAATATAGGTGTGGCTCCATATACGACCCCTAAAAGGACTTTGTTAACACCAGTTGACAAACTTGAAGTTCTCTGTGAATCAATGGTGGAATTTGATTCATTAGCTGAAAATGGATTTGAATTTCGTTCAATAGTTGATGCTCAAGGCTGGGTAAAATACTTTGACAGATTATTTGGACCAGTTTACCCTCATCTGGTGAAAGAATTCTGGATACATGCTTCTGGGATACAGATTCAACAGGAGCAAGTCGCCTTCAGGGAAGAGTTGGATTCCATGAAAGGAAAGATCGACCAGATCCTCGAAGCCATCCTCGCAGCCAGGAGAGAGGAAGAACAGCGTGAAGCCGCCGCTGTCGTCAACAACAATGGACAAGGGTCTACTGCTATCCCTTTGGTTCCAATTCCAAGTTCTCATGGGATGCCGCTGAACTTCAACAACGCAGTCGAGGGAAACACTTCTCAGCCAATCCCAGCACCTGGAGTTACCGTTGGAGTTATCCCGCACGCCCAGCCTACTGCTGTGCAAATCCCGGTTCCTCATGTCGAAGATACTCTGATGGATCAGTATGACGACGTTCAGAATTATCATGCTGCTATCCCCATTGCCAGTCCTGTTGCTGCTCAGGATTCTGAAGCCATGAAGATGTGCCGAGATCTAGCCGAGAAACTCCGAGCCATAGAAGGACACAATTCAAATTCTTTCAGTGCTTTGGAATTATGCTTGGTGCCTGATGTTGTCATTCCTCCAAAGTTCAAGGTGCCCGAATTTTCAAAGTACAAAGGTCTCAGTTGCCCAAACATTCATCTGAAGATGTACTGTCGCAAGATGGCTGCCTATGCCAGAGACGAGAAGCTCATGATCCATTGCTTCCAGGATAGCTTGTCTGGGGCATCACTCGAATGGTATATGCAGCTAGAACGTAATAGTGTGCGCACTTGGGCTGAGCTAGCCGATGCATTCGTCAAGCAGTACAAATACAACACCGATCTTGCTCCAAATCGTACTCAGCTTCAGAGTATGACTCAGAAGGATAGCGAATCCTTCAAGGAGTACGCGCAACGATGGAGAGAGCTAGCCGCAAGGGTGCATCCACCTCTTGTTGACCGTGAGTTGATTGACATATTCATGGGTACTTTGCAAGGCCAGTACTATGAAAAGCTGATCGGTAGTGTCTCCGCTGGATTTTCTGACCTGGTGATCGTCGGTGAGAGAATTGAAGAAGGGCTGAAGAGTGGGAAGATCCCAGGAGGTTCTAACAGCCAGGCTAATGCCAAGAGGCCTTTTAATGGATACAAGAAGAAGGAGGGGGAAACAAATGCCATCTTTGTGCAGAAAGGGAAAACTTCTCAACAAGCTCCTCCTATGCCTTATCAAGTTCCCTACTATCAGTATCCATATGTTGCTGCTGCGCAATATGCTCCAATGCCTTATCAGCCAGCTGTTCATGCAGCGCAAGCTCAGATGCCACGGCAACAGGCTCCTCAGCAACAAGCCTACAACCGACAAGGATATCAGTATCCTCCTCAGCAACAGCAGATGCAAGCTACTCAGCAACGACAAGGTGCTCGCCCACAACGTCCGCAGAGAACATGGAGGCCAGATAGAGTCTTTGATCGTCTACCAATGTCATATGCCAAAATCTTTGCTCAGTTGATGGAGAAGAAAGTTGTTGTTCCGAGAGACTTAGCTCCTCCAACTGTCATTCCTGCCGGCTACGATGCAAATGCTCATTGTGAGTTTCATAAAGGTGCTCCAGGTCACACCATTGAGGACTGCAGGGCTTTCAAACACATAATTCAAGACATGATCGACAGGGATGCTATCAACTTCAATGGGAAGTCTCCAAATATCATCAACAATCCGATGCCACCAGTCAACTAGCGCCAACATCAGTTTGATTCCAGTCAAGTTCATTCCCCGAAGAAGGCAGTCGTGTTGCCATTTCATTATTCGCAACTTCTTATGTTTTGTCTTTGTTTATTTAAGTATTGTATGCTCTGAACAATTGCCATTCGTATTTGGTTTTCATTAATGTATTGTTTATGCATGTTTTGATCTAGTTATGTCGCGTTCACTCTTTTCACTTAACACCGACACATTTATTCATTCACTCCATCTACTGTTGTTTAGCATGATTTGAGGGAGGATGATGAAAACGAGATACCCATAATTTCAAACTGTATGCTTTCAGACCGAATCTCGTCAATGATGTACAGGCATTGCTTCAATTCCCCAAACACCGGAGATATAAGGAGTTAATCCCTAGTAAACCACTTTGAGCCTAGAAGTAGCAGTTTCCTTCGGATACTCAAACCCTTACACTCAACCTGGGGCAGGGTAGTGTTCAGTTAATCCAATTCCACACTCGAATCAACAAGCAAAACCCAGAAGACGGTCGTTCATCAATGACCCATGCTATGGCAGTCACAACAAAATCCAGAAAAAATCAAAAGCCTGCTAAGTCAGACACCTTAGAGGGGACTTAGGCAAAATCAAGGCAATCCCGATGGATCTGACAAGCGAAGTCAATCCATGCAAAAGTTAGGGATCAAAACAAAGCAAAAGAGGACCCCGAAACCCTCAACACAAAAACAAAATAGGATTCAATGGCCACCCAGATCAAAGGGGCACTAACATCCATCAAAAACCAAAATAAGGTGACTGCCACGACGATCAAATCTTGAACCTTCAAGATTATACCGTCAAGTCAAGTGTAGGATTAACTGAGCTTAGGACTGGAGATCATTACGAAGAAGGGGTGGGTACAAATCACACTTTGAGCCTAATATCCTTTGTTTCATAACCGTGAACCAGACCACGTTACAGCCCTCGAAAGTCCTAATTGAGGCGAGGTTTATTCTGAAAGCATACTATCGCAAGGTTGCGTAACCTGACTCCTCACATGATTTCTAATCATCAGCATTGGTGTCATTTTGCTTGCTATATCTTTCGCACCAATCAAATTAGCACAACGTATGGGCTAGCAGTCCATTTGTCTCACTATCACGACACTTCCAAATAAACAATACTTTTTCAAACTTGCATCGAACTTTGCATTAATTATCACCATTTATGAATGTACAATTTTAACTGCAAAACAGCGCTAGGTATCCAAAGATATTTCAGCAAAGGGCAATCAAGGAAGAGCTTGACTTTCAGTGGCGTACACGTGGCAAGATAATTTCAGAACCCACAGGCTGGGGCAAACCCCTCAGCAGCTCGAACAGGGGCAAGTCATCCGAGTTCAACCACCATATGTCAGAGATGGTCAACTAGGGCAGGCCACTACCATGTTCAAACTGGGGCAAGACCAGGTCGTCCTGACCATCAAGCAGAGTTGCAACCTTCTCTGAAGCAATTTCACAATCACCAAGTACCCAGACTTGGGGCATCCAGAGCATCATCTTCTGCTCCGATCGTGACGTCTTCAACAAGCCGCGTGTCGAGGAAGTCAATCCCTCCCACCACCCGAAGTCCAATCCGCATTGGCAACTACCCAAAGTCCACCACGCTGGCGTCTCCCTGCATTTCCAATCACACATTTGCAATCATGTGCATCATACGCATCGCATCCGATCTCATAAATATCTTGCATCATATGCATACTCCAATCATACCATACTTCCCCAGCTCTTGCATCTCCGCTCGTCAGCATTTGCATTTGCACATCCACTCATATAGAATATCATTTATCATCCAGTATTCATACATGCAAGTCAAGGTCCAGGATCAATCCCGAAGATTTCCAAGACCATCAATCGCCCAGTCAAGGGGCGTCTTCCGCAAGATGGTGGGTTTATCCCACGATTTTCAAGAGCTTCAAAGCAGTCATCAACCCAGTCAGGGGCAATCTTCTGCAATTGTGGGTTTCTCCCACAAAATTTGAAGTTATTCAAAGCAAGATTCAGCCCAGTCAGGGGCATCTTCTTCAATACCATGGGCGTCTCCCATAAAGAATTTCAACCTCGTGGTTGATCAAGTATGCAAATCAACATTCAGCCCAGCCAGGGGCATACCATTCAAGACCGTGAGCGTTCCTCGCGAAGTTGTTCAACCTTTTGTTGGGCAAATCCAAGAAGTTCAAAGCAAGATCCAACCCGAGCAGGGGTATCTTCAGCAAAACCGTGAGCGTTCCTCACATAGTTGTTCGGCCTTTGTTAAGCAAGACAAGACATCAAGACAAATTCAGCCCAGTCAGGGGCATCCTCTTCAGAATTCATGGGCGTAACCATGAAATCATTTCAGCAAATTATGATCTCCAAACAAGACGGTGGGCGTACCCCGTTGTTTCATTTCAATCCAATCTTCCTCTTGGGTGTTTCCCAATGATTTGTATCCAGCAAGCGTGATCGTTGTCAATTGCCTTACTATCATCCTTTTGGTGATAGTCGAACCTCGTCAGTTCAACTTAAACCGCATCCTTTTGGTGTTGGTAAACTTCAAATCTGTGTTGTCCTATCATCCTTTTGGTGATAGCGACCTGTGTGTTGTGTTTCGCTCTGCCATCCTTTTGGTGGTAGGTCTGGTACTTCGTCGGTATCAGATTGCGCGATGTTTTCTTTTATGTTCTCGCTCTACCATCCTTTTGGTGGTAGGTCTGGCACTTCGTCGGTATCAGATTGCGCGATGCTTTCTTTTATGTTTCGCTCTACCATCCTTTTGGTGGTAGGTCTGGTACTTCGTCGGTATCAGATTGCGCGATGTTTTCTTTTATGTTTTCGCTCTACCATCCTTTTGGTGGTAGGTCTGGTATTTCGTCGATATCAGATTGCGCGATGTTTTCTTTTATGTTTTCGCTCTACCATCCTTTTGGTGGTAGGTCTGGTACTTCGTCGGTATCAGATTGCGCGATGTTTTGTTTGTGTTTTCGCTCTACCATCCTTTTGGTGGTAGGTCTGGTACTTCGTCGGTATCAGATTGTGCGATGTTTTCTTTTATGTTTTCGCTCTACCATCCTTTTGGTGGTAGGTCTGGTACTTCGTCGGTATCAGATTGCGCGATGTTTTGTTTGTGTTTTCGCTCTACCATCCTTTTGGTGGTGGGTCTGGTATTTCGTCGATATCAGATTGTGCGATGTTTCGCTTGTGTTTTTGCTCTATCATCCTTTTGGTGGTGGGTCTGGTACTTCGTCGGTATCAAATTGCGCGATGTTTTTATTTTTGCTCTATCATCCTTTTGGTGATAGGTCTGGTACTTCGTCGGTATCAGATTGTGTGATGTTTTCTTTTATGTTTTCGCTCTACCATCCTTTTGGTGGTGGGTCTGGTACTTCGTCGGTATCAGATTGCGCGATGTTTTTATGTTTTGCTCTATCATCCTTTTGGTGATAGGTCTGGTACTTCGTCGGTATCAGATTGCGCGATGCTTTCTTTTATGTTTTCGCTCTACCATCCTTTTGGTGGTAGGTCTGACATTTCGTCGATGTCAGATTGTGCGATCATTTTTTTGTTTCGCTCCGTCATCCTTTTGGTGGGGGGTCTATCATGGTCATTAGTGATAGATTGTGCGATTTGTTTTGTGTTTCGCTCCGTCATCCTTTTGGTGGGGGGTCTATCATGGTCATTAGTGATAGATTGTGCGATTTGTTTTGTGTTTCGCTCCGTCATCCTTTTGGTGGGGGGTCTATCATGGTCATTAGTGATAGATTGTGCGATTTGTTTTGTGTTTCGCTCCGTCATCCTTTTGGTGGGGGGTCTATCATGGTCATTAGTGATAGATTGTGCGATTTGTTTTGTGTTTCGCTCCGTCATCCTTTTGGTGGGGGGTCTATCATGGTCATTAGTGATAGATTGTGCGATTTGTTTTGTGTTTCGCTCCGTCATCCTTTTGGTGGGGGGTCTATCATGGTCATTAGTGATAGATTGTGCGATTTGTTTTGTGTTTCGCTCCGTCATCCTTTTGGTGGGGGGTCTATCATGGTCATTAGTGATAGATTGTGCGATTTGTTTTGTGTTTTGCTCCGTCATCCTTTTGGTGGGGGAGTCTATCATGGTCATTAATGATAGACTGTGCGATGTGTGTTTGTGTTTGCTCTACCGCCCTTTTGGTGGTAATAGCCGTGTTCTTTTCTTTCCATCATCCTTTTGGTGATGACGACTTGTGCCAGCTTACTCAGAGGTTTACATCATCCAGCATTTTCAACTCTCTAGCATCTCACTTTCATTCGGACAAATTCAGGGTCTTTTTTTATATCTAATAGACTTCTACCTCAGGGATGTGAACGCCAATGCAATTCATCCTCCTAGGTTTAAAGCCTATTAGATAGGGGCATCTGTCATACCCTAAATTTGTCCTACCCGTTTTTTAAATATTTTCGCATTTTTGTTCCGTGCCATTTAGACACGTGTCATCTCGCAATTGGTCGATTTTTCAAAAATTTATCTTTTGACCAATCAAAATGTGACATGTGGCCTAAGAGGACATTTTTTGTGTATTTTATTTCTTTTCTTAATTTCATAAACCCTTTTCTTTTTCTTCCTTTTTTCAAAAAAAGTATTATTAATACCAATATTTTATGCACATATATATTTCTTTTATTTGTAAATATCCTTTTTTGTTTTACATATATTCATATCTTTTATTTTTCTTATATATATATTTAATTTTAATTTTTCTTTTTTAAATAGCTATCAGTTTAGTTTAAATTAATCTAGTCATTTGTTAGTACTTATTTGTTTTGTTTATTTTTTTTTTAACTCTGTTAGTTAGCATTTTAATTATTATTTCATTTTGTTTATGGTTATTTAGATAATTAGGAAAAGAGAATCAGGTTTTGGAAAGAGGAAAAGTTGGGGGAGAAGCCCAATTGCTTCGGCCCGTTAGGGTTTAGGTTTGTGCTTAAAAGAGTGAAGATTGGAGGAGGGGAGGGGCACTGTTCACTGTCTTTTCCAGTAAAACCCTAGGGGCGCCGTTATCCTTCGGGAACCCCAAATCTAACCCCTTCAACAATCATTAAACCCTAAACGGTGTGACTTTTCAGAAGAGTGAAATTGATTCACTATTCGTCATCCCCAATTCACCCTAAAACCTATTCCATCCTCTTCCTCTCGCAATCGGACCGGCGCTGCCCCCTGTCGCCTTTCCCCCGCCGTTCTCCCTTCACTCATCCCTGTTAACAACCTCGAAGCTTCACGAAAACCCCCACAGACCTTTCCTCTCGGCGCAAAATAACTCTCCAAATCCACTGATATTCCATCGCTCACCACAAACCTCATCTCCACCGAAGCTGCAATAAGCGGGTATTCGAATGGTTCTGACACTGCCTGAAAGTTCGCCGTGAAGGAATACTGGACGGTTGCGAGCTGTTACGGATGTAGAGGCAACACAACAATGTTTGAAGTTTAGCAGGTGTTGTTTTCTTCGATCGAAGTTCGCAGTTGTCGTCACGAGGGTTCTGTCTTCAATACGAGACCCACTTGAATCTTCGCCGTCATCGGTAATCGTTGTTTTGCCTTATTTTTGTTCGTTATATTGATATGAGTGTGAAATTGAAGGTAGGATTCAGTATGTTGCTGCGTATTTCAGTGTTTTGGCACCATAAATGTTATACTGTGTCGATTTGGTTGCAGGTTTATTTCAGTAGTGTGACAACTTCCAATGTATATCATTCATCTTTGTTTTTTAATATGTATATTGTCAGGACAGCAGCACAAATAGGTTGTATGTGCATATTTCCAGTTCATTTTCTTATGGACTTTTGCTGCTAATATGGTTACGGAATGGGGGAAAGTCTGAGTTTCAAGAGTAGGTTTTTCTTTGGTTGTGATTAGTAGGGGATCTGTTTTATCGCAGTAACACTTGGTTAGTACAACAATGAGCGATAAACCACGGCGTAGCGTAACATCATTTTGATTCAAACCATGAAGCATTCTGAACTTGTTTCAAATTCAGATCACGGCGTCACCGCAACAGCAATAGTTTTTTTTGATGACCTGGATTATATTCTGTTTTTTTTCAAATAGTTCGTGTTGTCTGTGATCGGTTTATGCGCAGGTTTAGATCCTTTTTGATTCTTTATCACAAGGTGGCAAGAGGAGATGTGGTGGTCATGCCGAGATAAGAGAGGTGACAATGCAAGCTGAGGGAGTTAGATTGGATTGGTTATTTGACAGGGCACAATCAACATCAACAAATTTCGGTATTTCATCTGCGATTGGGTCCATTTCTAATTAGATTCTTGTTTTTTTATGTCAGTTTTATTTGCTTTCAAAACATTATGTAAGCTATCTGAATGTTCATTATTGTGTTTTGGAAGTGAACAAATTTGGGCAGGAAAATACAATCATATACGGATGCCGTTTTGTATTTAATTTCATTTTTTTTGGGTCTGCCCTGAATATATTAAAATTAATTGTGTTGCTGTTGGTTTTGATTATGTTTGTCTTTTGCTTATGTTGATGAATATTTTGGGGCGCATTTGCTTTTAGACTGGTATGCAAGTTTTATGATAGCAAGGAGAGGTTTGGATCAGTAAATTTTCATTATGACACTCAGATTTGTTTTCGGTTGCGGCATGTCCGACTTTGTGAAAGTGCTGGTAAATGTTTAAGGCATGTTGGAAATTATTCTGTTGTTTGTTGTTCTGTTACAATGACAGAATTGTGCAGAATTCCTTCTCGTAGCAACTTGTCATTTGAAGTCAAAAGCGTATCGGTGGTTTCTTTTTGTTGCTGTCTGGATTTTGCTACAATTATTCTAGTTGCGAGAGGAAGGATATTTTATTTAGATCCAGTAGCATTGGCAAATAAAACCTGTTGATTAAGTTATTCATGTTTTCAATTTTATTGGATTTTGTTTGTGGGCGAAGCGGTAATGTCGTTTGCCGGTGAAAGGAGGCAACAACAATATCCTATTGGTGAATATATGTACTGATGTGTTTTTGTTAAATTAGTCTACAGATGTGCTGCTTTCCATCACTCATCATGCTAACTATTTATACATAACGGGACTACTCTGATAAAAGGGGTAGATTTCAACTCTCAGGTTCTCCCACTAGCGGTTACATTCGGGCCGGTGAAAGTTTGCTGAAAGTTTATGTTACCATTTTGTTTACCGTGGTTAATTTAGAGTGATATTAAATTTTTAACTTCTAATTTATTAATGGTAAATCTTTTTTTATTTATTCAATTAACTTTTAACTAATTTATTTTATAAGACAAAGTCAAACAACTTCTTCTAAACAATTCTAGACCTTTTCTTAATAACATTTGTCAAAGTTCAATATTTATATTTTTTAAATAAATAAAACTCACTTTTCTATTTTAGTAAATTGTTTGTTGTAATACATATGTTTTTAAAAAAAAAAAAACAATAAAACTTTAGAACATTTCAAAACTTTATTTCCAAAAAAATTGATAATTTTTTTTTAATCTTATTTCAATATATTTTTCAACATTCAAATTATTTTCTAATCAAATCATGAAAAATTAAATCTTTGAAGTCTAGCATTTCTTGGATTTTTGGATGATCATTAGCGAGGTGTACACCTTAAATAATGTATTATTCAACTTTTCATACACTATTTCAGACAAAGGAATATTATAGGAATCAAGCATTCTGTGTGATATTTCTATTGTTCATTCAAATATTCTCCAAATGAAAAAGGTGTCGTCGAGATCCAGCATTTCGGTAATACCCCAATTAATTGGTTGTGAGGCCTACGTCTCATTTATCAAATAATTGTCATTTCTCTCATTTTCAAATCCAATCTCATGTCCTCACATCTCGTACCTCAAATTATTTTCATACCTCATTTCACTTCAAATCTTTTTCAAACATTTTCTCGATCAAACTTCGAAAGAAGGAGGTTCTTGGAGTCTAGCATTCCTTGAATTTTCGAGTGAATAATTCTCGAGGCACGCCCTTTGAGTTATTATTCATTCAATCTTTCGACCTTTTTAAATATCTTTTTTTCGATTCAAACTTCGAAAGAAGGAGATTCTTGGAGTCTAGCATTCCTTGAATTTTCGAGTGAATAGCTCTTGAGGCACGCCCTTTGGGTTGTTATTCACTCAACCTTTCGAATTTTTCAAACTCAAACATCTTCCAACGTTCTCCTAAGTCGAGTGCTCGTACGCATTCGCAACCAACATTTTGCACACATTCACAACCTCTCGTGGTTTCGATATTGGAGGCACCCTTAGGGACCAATATCGTTTCTCATAATCTAACCCTTGACACGTCGTCAAGTCGGTTCTATTTTCAAACAAATCCTCGACACGTCGTCGAGCCATTTCAAAACAACTTCCTTTTTACCTCACATTCCATTTTCGATTCAGTCTTTTCACAAGCGTTTTTTTTAAACTTACGAAAGAGGGATGTTCTTAGAATCTAGCATTCTTTGAATATTCGAATGAGTAATTCTTGGGCACGCCCCCGAGTTGTTATTAGTTCATTCTTTCGATTTCAAAACATCCAACTCTCATCTTCAACTTACTCAACTCAATTTCCGAAAGAACTGAGTTCTTGGGATCTCGCATTCCTTGAATTCTTGAATGACAAGCTCTTGAGGCACGCCCTTAGGTTGTTTGTCAGTCACTCTTTCGTCCCCAACTCAACTTCAACCCATTTCAAACCTCATATTTTCGTGGTCGTTACCACGAACTACGGACGCTCTGATTCTTTATTCATTCTCGAATATAAGATACGTAGGCACAAGATTGCGATAATCTTGGCGAGCACAATCCCCTCCATCTTCCATTTCCCCTATCCTTTTCCCGTAGTCGAACTACGACGCTCTGATTTCTCATTCTCGTCCGAATGAGCATACGTAGGCACAAGGGCCCCAATCCTTGGCGAGCACCCTATCCTCCATCCACCCATCTCTCCTTTGCGTCTCTAACCTTTTACCCTACCAATTCTACCTTATCAACGAGAAGAAAGCAAGTAAACCTAAACAACACTCCCCACATTTACCTTAAGAGGTTCCCGTCGAGTACGACGGACGTGAGGGGTGCTAATACCTTCCCCTCACGTAACCGACTCCCGAACCCGGAACTTGGTTGCGACAGCCCTGTTCCTATCCTTTCGTTTTAAGAGGTTTTCTCGATATTTTCCTCTCCCGTTTATTTCGGGAAAAATAAAGTTCGGTGGCGACTCTGTCGAACCGCATTTTCCGCACCTTTCGCGCGAGGGTCGTATTTTCGAATGTGATTTTTCGAGGTGCGACAATAACATAGAGCAATAATGATCAAAAACAAGAGATCAAGTTTTGTTGCTTTTCGGACATGCTCGACTAAACATCCATGAGAATGAAAACATGGTCTCATATATTACCATAGGGAGGGCTCCAACTCGGATAAAATCAACGAGTATGCCAACTAACCCCCACGGGTAACAAGAGAAATCCAATCTATTTCAAACTACATCACAGATGAATTGGAGACTGATAATTCGCTTACAAAATGCAACGGTTTTCCAATTTCAAGATAATTTAGCGCTATGTTAAGCAATCGTACTCAGACTTATGTAGAAGCCATGGCTATCTGAGGCCGGTCAATAAAATGTTAGTGTTAATGCATGCTAGAGAAGTGATATGTAAATCACTATCCGAAAGCAATACCGCACGAAAAGAAAAGAGATAACAATCTCATCTTCATCAAGAACTTGAAACAAGTTCCAATGATATAGAAGATTTTCATCGATCAAAATAAAAAGAGGAAGAGGAGAGAGGAAAGCCAAATTGAATCAAAATTCTAAAATCCTTCCATATTTAAGTTCAACCACTCATTTTGGTGGATTAAAGCACTAAACATAGCATTAACTCAAAGCACCTAAAATGAATTGAATAATTCACTTTAAAGATAGATTTGAATTAGTGAATATTTATCCAACTTCATCTACACCCTAAGTACATTGGATTTAAAGATGAATAAGACCTTTGAAAGTGCAAACCAAGGCAAAAATCAAAAGGAAATGGAAGAAGAGGAATGAACCAAAACAGTCCCAAAAACAAGCAAAAAGCATATTCTGGACACTGGTTAATTGATTAAATTTGCATGTGAAAATGTGTTAATTGATTAACACTATTAAGACAACAAAAAATATTGGAAAAAATTCAGCACTCATGATCCAACCATTTTTTCAAACACCTCATGATAATGAATGAGAATTAGCACGGAAATTCAAGTAAAACAGCAGCAAATAACACCAATAAAATATAATTTGCAAGATCCAAAGATCAAGCAACAAGAATCAACAATATATCACATTATGGAAGATGGATCAAGAACAACAATGGTGGAATGAGGGTTTACCGCTTCAAATCTAAAATTGCTTCAAATTAACTTCAAGAACCACACTCCAAAGCCTTGATCTACTAAAATTGATGATGAAAAAGTGATTGGATGAAGGTTTTAGCTCAAAGATTAGTAAGTTCCAATGAAGAACTTACTAACTTTCAAAAGAAGAATGAGCTTTGGTGAATTTGGTAGTTGAAGGGAATTGAGAGAAATTTTAGCAAGATGAATTTGGCTATCAAAGCTTGAAGAATGAATGAAATGAGGTCTCCATTTATAGAATTTAGACTTGGAAATTTTGGTGGTTTGGAATTTTGCTTGGAACCAAAATTAGGCTTGAAATTTGAATTTGGAGGCAAAATCAAGATCAAATGGTTATTAGTGAAGGTGTATGGTCGGAACTAATTGTGATGAGTTAGGGGAATAAAAATGAGGTGATCTAGAATATTCTCATGATGAAATATTTAAAAGTTGGTGCCAAAATGCTGTAGAATTTGAATTTAGCTCATTTTCAAAAAAAAAACGCATTGGTTAATCGATTAACCATTGCATGTACAAATGTGTTAATCAATTAACTTAGTGAAAAAGTATGAAAAATATCCTTTTGATGTGTTGTCTTGGCTCTGGCTCGGTTTTTTTGACTTGTCAAAAAAGGCTTGGAAATAAACACATGAACCTTGAAATCTCTTGAATAAAAGTCAATCAAATCTTGGGAAACTCTTTATCAGATGATATTGAAATGTTTATAGATCAACTTTGAATTTTTTCAATTGAATTTTACTTGAGATGAGGGACTGTCGATTGGTATTCTTGAACCAAATTCTCTTCCTGAAAAAGAGTTAGTAAAGAAAAAGAAAACAAACATATTTTTGGATTTTAATTAAGGGTCAGTAAACATAAACATAAAAAAACACCAAGCATACAGGAAAACAAGGATACCCAATGATATCCCTCAGAGACAAACCTGCAGAGGAAGACAAGAGAACCAAAGCTTGTGATCTTGGTTGTGGTATGAAATGAAAATGATATGTGGGATCTTAGGGGTAAAAATTAGGGTATTACAGCAAGAACCATTGATCTTAGTACTGTCGTTTCATGTTAGGCTTTTAATCATATATCTCACTATTCTCGATGAATCTATGGGTTGTGTATTAGGCCAACATGATGAAACTGATAGAAAAGAACATGCAATTTACTATCTAAGCAAGAAGTTCACCGATTGTGAGACCAGATACTCACTTTTGGAGAAAACTTGTTGTGCTCTGGTCTGGGCTGCTCGACGCCTAAGACAATGCATGATTTGCCATACTACTTTATTGATATCTAAAATGGATCCGATAAAGTACATTTTTGAAAAGCTTGTTGCCTCTGGATGAATTGATCGGTGGCAAATGCTACTAACTGAGTATGACATCCAACATGTTACCTAGAAAGCAATAAAAGGGATTTTTTTGTCTGACTACCTTGCTCATCAACCTGTGGAGGATTATCATCAAATGAAGTTTGACTTAGCAGACGAAGATGTTCTGTTTATCTGACATTATGAAACTCCAGACCCTGACATAGGACCCGAAATAGGGGCGCGATGGACGCTCGTGTTTGATGGTGTCTCCAATGCTAATGGTTGTAGAATTGGTGCTATCCCCATCTCTTCGATAGGTTTTCATCTTCCCTTCACCACTAGATTATGCTTTGAATGAACTAACAATATGGCTGAATACGAAGCATGTACCTACGGGATTGAAGCGACAATTGACATGAGAATCAAGATTCTTGAGGTCTATGGTGATTCTGCTCTGGTGATTTGCCAAGTCAGAGGAAACTTTGTGACTCGGGATTCCAAGCTGGTTCTTTACCATAAACACATCGCAAAATTGATTCCCTATTTTGATGAAGTCTCTTTTCATCATATCCCTATGGAAGATAATCAACTAGTTGATGCTCTTGCTACCCTGGCATCCATGTTCAAAGTTAAGTGGAAGAACGAAGCTCCTTCTATCTACATTGATCAATTGAACAAACCAGCACATTATTTAGCAATCGAGGACGAGTCTGATGATAATCCTTGGTTCTACGACATGAAAAGATATCTGGAAAAGCAGGAATATCCCGAGGGTATCACTATTACTGACAAGAAATCTCTCAAACATCTCTGCGCCAAATTCTTTTTGAGTAGTGGTATATTGTACAAAAGCAATTACGACTCTGTGTTACTCATATGCATGGATATACACGAAGCAAAAACAATCATAAGGTCCATACGTGAGGGCTGTGAGGGTGTACATGCCAAAGGGCCTGCTATGGCTAAAAAGATCCTTAAAGCTGGTTATTACTGGACGATAATCGAGGTAGATTATTACAGCTTTGCTAAAAGATGTCACAAGTTCCAGATCTACGATGACAAGATCCATGTGCCACCAACTCCATTGAATGTTTTGACTTCTCCTTGGCCCTTCTCCATGTGAGGTACTAATATGATTGGAATGATCGAGCCGAAGGCTTCCAATGGTCGTCGCTTCATTCTAGCTACTATTGATTACTTCACCAAGTGGGTTGAAGTTGCTTCCTACACAAACGTCACACGACAAGTGGTTGCCATATTTATCAAGAAAGAGATAATCTGTTGCTATGGCATTCCTAGCAGTATTATCAATGACAATGCAAGCAACCTGAACACCAAGATGATGAAGGAGTTATGTCAAGAATTCAAGATTGAGCACCACAACTCTTCACCATATCAGCCCAAGATGAATGGTGTTGTTGAAGCAGCAAACAAAAACATCAAGAGGATTGTCCAGAAAATTGTCAAAACTTACAAGGATTGGCATGAAATGCTTCCCTTTACATTACATGGCTACAGAACTTCAGTTCGTACTTTCACTGGGGCAACTCCATATTCTCTTGTGTATGATATGGAGGTTGTTTTACCCACTAAAGTCGAAATCCCCTCGCTCAGAGTCATCATGAAAGCAGATCTTGATGGGTACAATCCATATACAACCAGCTAAATCTCATTGAAGAGAAGCGCCTGACAGCTTCTGCCATGGTTAATTATATCAGAGATGCCTCAAGAGATCTTTTAACAAGAAAGTTCTCCCTCGAGCATTCCATGAAGGCGAACTCGTGTTCAAGAGATATTCTCCTATTCACTTGGATCCACGCAGAAAATGGACTTCCAATTACGAAGGACCCTTTATTGTCAAGAAGACCTTCTCAGGAGGAGCCCTGATCCTTACCACCATGGATGGGGAGGAGTTTCCACTACCCGTGAAATCCGACGCAGTCAAAAAATAGTATGCCTGGAAAAAAGTGATGAATAAAGAGCCCGCTAGATTAGCATCCGCAAGGACAATCTAGGAAAAAATGGGTGTCCTTATGGACCAAAAAAAGAAATGTCCATGCAAAAGTTAGGGACAAAAGCAAAAAAGAATAATAGCCCGATAAGTTGAAAACTCAAAAGGGCGACTTAGGCAAAAATGGGTATCCCAGTGGACGAAAAAAATATAGAAAATGTCCAAGCAAAAATTAGGGATAAAGTCATTTGACTATGAATCCTAGAGCATATCTTCAGCATAGCTGGACTTTAGACAGTAAGAGAGCAATCAAGTCATCGTCGACTGGTGCAAAGTGTTAGGACCTAGACTTATAGGGGATGGTAGCCAATGTTGTAATCAATAAAAAATCTAATTACCCATTGCCATTTACCTTTGTTTTTCAATTTATTGTGAATTTTCTCATTTAGGTTTTTCGCATCCTTGTACGCACCTTATGTACAAATCTTTTCATATTCAATAAAATCATCATTCGATTCTCATTTTCTCTTTTCAGTATTTTGTTTGCAAAATAAAAATTATTTGTGATCACATAATACTATAAAGCATTGAGAATAATAAAAGGCTAAATGAACAGCGAAAGCATTATGCATTGTATGATTTACTGGAAGTCCCTAAAGGATGATCGATAGTCTTTACAAGCTTAATCCCCGACAAACACCATCATTGCTGGTTAAGAATGTTGTTTTCTTTCCTTTGCACTAAAAGATCCATGTTTGTTTCCCAAGAAGAGACATGTTTGTCCTCTTTTCCCTAGCAGGAGCGGGATCCTCACAACATCCCCAACAAATCGAAGCCGTTATTCCCCAACAGCGGAGGCATTTTGGTTTTCCTTTTGCACCAAGCAATGGATCATCTTAATCTCATTCTTCTCCAAGCAGAGTTGGTTTTTTGAAGATCATCCATTATTTCTTCATCCCTCAATAATATTGATGGTAATTTGGAAATCTGAGGTTTTGAGCTCATTCCCCAATGGAGTCGCCATCGTCTATTTTGCTACAATCTTTACCTACCTGCAAGACAACCCCTTAACCTGCATCACATAATGTCAAGCATCATGTAAGATCAAACATACATAGCATATGCATTAAGCATATCCCCGTTGACTGATTCATACCAAACTGATTTTAGCTAAACTTCTCACCTAATCAATCTCTATACGCATTCACCTTTCTATATTTTGTCTCCATCGGCCAAATTCTCGAGCTACTCTTTCATTTAATCCACTTCCACCTTAAATAATCGAAGAGCTGGCGCAATTCAAACATTCAGTTGCAAGAGGATTAAATAGGGCCAGCTGTCGTAACCCGAAATTTGACCTCCCCTTTTTTCCTTTTTGCATGAGCATGTGCATTTGCATTGCCAACATACGCATTATCATTTTTTTCTTTGTGGTTTTATTGCAAAAATATTCAAAATTTCAGAGTTTGATTAATCTCATCTCACAAAGTCATCACATCAGTAATACAAACAAAATACAAGGATTTCCATGCCTATTTATCAAAGCAAAGAGTCGAAGATCAGAGCCATGGCCATAACACCTTGTTTTAAACCAAATTGGGCAAGTTTTGGCTGTGTTAATCGATTAACCATTTGCTAGGAAAAATGTGTTAATTGATTAACACATGTAAATTGGCAGATTTTCATGACAACAACTTTTCTTCTACTTATTTGGGGTCTACTATTAGAACACAGATTGGTGTTTCTTATATCTCTATGTTTTGATGATAACTTTTATGGAATTTTGTAATGAGTAAATATACACTCTAAAATTTGTTCAAGTATTATTGTTTCAGGTATAAAATTAAATACTCTTAAAGAAGCAAAATACATAAGTACAAAGAAACTATGCAAAGCTCTGAAGCATCAGATGCAAGACTATCAGAAGATTCTGAAGCGCTGCCAGAAGGATCTGAAGCAGAAGCTACTGAATGATCTGAAGCGTTAATGAAAGAAGTATACAAAAGCTGAAAGCTCTGATCTTATCAGACTCTAAAGTTCTTTTCACTACAAATTCAGAGGCTTTGATAACAAGACTCTTATCATTAATATTCACGCTCAAAGCACATATTGCTGCATACTCTGATGAAGACTCTAATCAAGACTGAGACTCTGATATATTAAAGATCTGATCAAGACTGAGACTCTGATACATTAAAGATCTGATCATCTATCAAGACTCTGAACTTATCATTCATCTTAAGATCTGATCATCTTAAAGCATTCCATACCTTTTATGTTTACTACAAGTTCTGAAGTGCAGATTATGAAGACTTCATCTTGAAGGAAGCTTGTTGAAGAAGATGTAAACTTGATTAGACATGGTGCTACTTCCAAAGTAACCAATGGCTAATTTGTCCAAAGAAGTGACGTGGTGCAAATCCCAAGGCTTCTACAACCATACCTTTCTGCAGAAAGCATATCTCTGCCCATACCTTTGGTGATGAAAAGTCATACAATCAAATATTATATTCAGCTGCACATCACTCAAAGCATTTGAAAAAGCTATAAAAGGAGAACTACTTCAACATTTTGAGGTTGCTAATTCACTAATCATCTTTGGCTCATTGCTAGATCACTCAGAAAGAAATACACGCTTGATTCATAAAAGAGAAAATCTCACAAGATCTTACTCATTTGATCTTTCATAAAACCATATCGTTTTTGTTGTACTTAATCTTAAGTGTAAACATCACAGTTGTGATACAGCTTATTAGAAGCATTCAAACACTTGTTAGTTTACATTAAATTGTAAGAAGTTCCTTAAGAAGACCAAGGTGTGGTCAGTAGTTCTTGAGAAGACTAAGACAGTTGTTCTTAGTGCTTTCTATTGTAATCAGTTGATCAACAGTGGATTAAGTCCTTGCAGAGAAAGGCAAATCATCTTTGATAAGGTGGACTGGAGTAGTTGAGTTCAACGAACCAGGATAAAAATATTGAGTTGTTTTTATTGCCATATTTCTTAAAACTCTTATTCACCCCCCCCCCCCTTTTAAGTGTTTTTCTCACCTTTAGTTGGCATCAGAGCTCCGGTTCTGTTTGTGCTATCACTTAACCGTGACCAGAAAAGATCCAGTGGGAAAAACTCTTGATACTCTTGGTTGATATCCATTATGGCTGCTGAAACTCCAACACCCAACAACAACAAATATGAAGAAAGAGTCAGCACAAAACCTCCCATGTTTGATGGAGAGAAATTTGATTATTGGAAAGATTGACTGGAAAGTTTCTTTCTAGGATTTGATGCTGATCTTTGGGACTTAGTTATTGATGGATGTGTTCATCCCACTGATGGGAATGGCAACAAAGTTGACAGAAAATCAATGACTGAGGAGCAAAAGAAGGAATTCCGAAATCACCACAAGGCTAGAACTATATTGCTAAACGCTATATCTCATACTGAGTATGAGAAAATAACCAACAGAGAAACTGCCTTTGATATATTTGAATCCCTGAAGATGACTCATGAAGGGAACTCTCAAGTCAAAGAAACCAAGGCTCTGGCGATGATCCAGAAGTATGAAGCTTTCAAGATGGAAGAATCTGAATCTATTGAAGCAATGTTTTCCAGATTCCAGATTCTCACTGCTGGCCTAAAGGTTCTGGACAAGGGTTACTCTACAGCATATCATGTCAAGAAAATAATCAGAAGCTTGCCAACCAGATGAAGACCCATGGTCACTGCTCTGAAGCTGGCAAAGGATCTGAACAAGATTACGCTGGAGGAACTAATCAGTTCTCTAAGGAGTCATGAGATTGAACTAGAGGAAGATGAGCCTCTAAAGAAAGGTAAGTCAATTGCGTTAAAATCTAATAAAGTTGTTAAAGCATTGCAGGTATTAGAAGAAAGCTCTGAAGAGTCTGCTTCTGAAGATGAAGAAGAACTATCCTTGTTATCCAGAAGAATCAATAAACTCTAGAAGAATAAGCAAAGGAAGTTCAAGAACTTTAGAAAACCTGATCAACACAAAGAATCTTCTGGGCACAGAAGATCTGGAGAACACTCTGGATACAGAAGATCTGGAGAATCCTCTGGACACAGACGATCTGGAAAAAGAGAGGTTGTTTGCTATGAATGCAAAGAACCTGGGAACTATAAGAGTGATTGTCCAAAGCTTCAGAAGGAGAACCCAAAAAGAAAGTCAGATCACAAAAAGAAAGTTATGATGGCTACTTGGGATGACTCAGATGCATCTGATTCATTGTCAGAGTCAGAAGAGGAATGTGCAAATGTAGCATTCATGGCTGACATTGAGGACAGTGCTGAATCATCTGGATCTGAATCAGAATCTGATTTTGAGGAGGTATTTACTGAACTTTCTAGACAGGAACTAGTTGAAAGTTTATCTGATATTCTTGAAAACTATAGTAAAGTTAAACTTAAATACAAGACGCTTCTAAAGCATATTGAATTTGAGAGTAACAAGTTTGAATCAGAAATAGATGAACTAAAAGCTGAAAATCTTCAATTGAAAAATAATATAGAAACTGCTCAACTAAACTCTGATTCAAAATCTGAATCATGCTCTAAAAATATTTTGCAAGAGTATGACTATAGTTTCAGGAAGTTTCTAACTAAAACCCTAGATAGAAGCAAAATGGCTTCATTGATCTATGGTATTAGCAGAAACTATAGAAAAGGTGTTGGATATAAATCTTTCTCTTATGAAGATTCAAATCCAAAATCTGTAGATAAACTGGATATCAAGTATCCTCCTTTATATTCTCAATTTACATTTGGTCACTTGAATGATATTAAGCACACAATTTCTAATCAGAACAAACATGTGTTTAATAAATCTAAAGCTAATCAGAACAAGTCTTATGTTGAAAGAGAGAAGTTCAGAAAAAGCTTTAAGGACCCAAGAAAATCTGGGTACCTAAGGATAAGATAATCCATGTTGCAGACATCCTTAGCAGCAAAGTCAAGACTCCAATCATGGTACCTGGACTCTGGATGCTCACGACATATGACAGGAAAAAGGTCTATGTTCCAAAGTCGGGAGCTTAGATCTGAAGGAGATGTCAAGTTTGGAGGGAATCAGAAGGGTAAAATAATTGGCTCTGGAACCATAGGCAATGGTAAACTTCCTTCCATAACTAATGTCTTGCTTGTTGAAGGGTTAGCTCATAATCTATTGTCCATAAGTCAATTAAGTGACAATGGTTATGACATTATCTTTAATCAAAAGTGTTGCAAAGCTGTTAGTTAAAAGGATGGCTCAATCCTCTTTAATGGTAAAAGGAAAAACAACATTTATAAAATTAGTCTTTCAGAACTTAAGGTTCAGAATGTTAAATGCCTTATGTCTGTTAATGAGGAGCAATGGGTCTGGCACAGAAGATTGGGTCATATTAATATGAGACGCATATCTCAGATTAATAAGCTTAATTTGGTCAGAGGACTTCCTAATCTGAAGTTCAACTCAGATGCTCTTTGTGAAGCATGTCAGAAAGGAAAATTTTCAAAATCATCTTTTAAATCCAAAAATGTTGTTTCAACTTCAAAACCATTAGAGTTACTTCACATTGATCTGTTTGGACCAGTGAAAACTGCATCCATCAGAGGCAAGAAGTATGGATTAGTCATTGTTGATGACTACATCAGATGGACATGGGTAAAATTCCTAAAACACAAGGATGAGTCACACTCTGTGTTTTTTGACTTCTGCAAACAAGTCCAAACTGAAAAAGATTTCAAAATTGTTAAAGTCAGAAGTGATCATGGTGGTGAATTTGAAAACAAATATTTTGAAAAATATTTTAATGAAAATGGCATTGCTCATGATTTCTCCTGTCCTAGAACTCCACAACAGAATGGAGTTGTAGAGAGGAAAAATAGAACCTTACAAGAGATGGCCAGAACCATGATCAATGAGACTAACATGGCAAAAAAATTTTGGGCAGAGGCAATTAACACAACATGTTACATTCAGAACAGAGTGTCAATTAGACCTCTTCTGGAAAAGACTCCTTATGAATTGTGGAGGAATAGAAAGCCAAACATTTCTTATTTCCATCCTTTTGGATGTATTTGTTTTATACTGAACACTAAAGAGAATCTTAATAAGTTTGATTCTAAAGCACAAAAGTGTTTCATGCTTGGATATCCTGAACGCTCTAAAGGCTACAGAGTATACAATACTGAGACACAGATTGTGGAGGAATCTATACATGTTAGATTTGATGATAAGCTTGGCAATCAAAAGCCAAAGCAAATTGAAAACTCTGCAGATGGAGAAGTTATTCTTATAGAATCTGAGAAACCAGAGGTAGAGAAAGCTCAAGAAGAAGCTACGCCAGATGCAACTCCATTAGCTGCTCAGATGAATAACATGAATATTTCTGAAGAACCAATAGTTAAAGGATCATCCAGAATCAAGGCTTCTCATCCATAAGAAATGATTATTAGGAAGAAAGATGACCCTATAAGAACAAGGTCGTTTATCAGATCATCTGGAACATCACTTCTTGGGTTGGTGTCTATTATTGAACCAACATCTGTGGACGAGGCTCTGAATGACAATGATTGGATACTTGCAATGCAAGATGAGCTAAATCAATTTACAAGAAATGATGTGTGGGATCTGGTTCCTAGACCAAAAGGTTTCAACATTATTGGAACAAAGTGGGTATTCAGAAATAAACTAAATGAGCAAGGAGAAGTTGTTAGGAACAAGGCAAGGCTGGCAGCTCAAGGGTACAGTCAACAAGAAGGTATTGATTACACTGAAACTTATGCTCCAGTGGCAAGGTTAGAATCTATACACCTTCTTATTTCATTTGCTGCACAACATAACATCACTCTATATCAGATGGATGTTAAAAGTGCCTTCTTAAATGGTATTATAGAAGAAGAAGTTTATGTCCATCAACCTCCTGGTTTTGAAAGTAATAAATTTCCAGATCATGTTTTCAAACTTAAAAAATCTCTTTGTGGTTTGAAACAAGCTCCCAGAGCTTGGTATGAAAGATTAAGTAATTTTCTTTTGGAAAAGAACTTTATCAGAGGCAAAGTGGACACAACTATTTTCTGTAAAACATTTAAGAAAGATTTACTAGTGTGTCAAATTTATGTGGATGATATTATTTTTGGATCTACCAATATTATGCTGGGAAAGGAGTTTGCTTTGTCTATGCAGGCTGAATTTGAAATGAGCATGATGGGAGAACTTAGATTCTTTCTAGGAATCCAAGTAAATCAGACTCCAGAATGCACATATATTCACCAAACTAAATATTTCAAAGAGCTTCTGAAGAAATTCAATCTGAATGAAAGCAAATTGGCAAAGACTCCAATGCATCCTACAAGCACACTTGGTAAGGAAGAGGTAAGTAAGAAAGTTGATCAAAAACTTTACAGAGGTATGATTGGATCTCTCTTATATTTGACTGCTTCAAGACCTGATATTTTATTCAATGTGTGTCTGTGTGCTAGATTCCAATCAGATCCTAGAGAATCACACTTAACAGTTGTTAAGAGGATTCTAAGGTATCTGAAAGGTACTACTAATGTGGGTCTGTGTTACAGAAGATCTGATGAGTATAAATTAGTTGGATTATGTGATGCTGACTATGCTGGAGATAGAATAGAACGTAAAAGTACTTCTGGAAGTTGTCAATTTCTTGGATGTCATCTGATCTCTTGGTTTAGCAAGAAGCAACCCACAATTGCACTTTCAACAACAGAGGCAGAATATATTGCTGCTGCTAGTTGTAGCACCCAGATGCTCTGGATGAAAAGTCAACTGGAAGATTATCAGATCTTTGAGAGTAACATTTCTATCTTCTGTGATAATACTTCTGCTATATGCTTATCTAAAAGCCCTATTTTACACTCTAAAGCTAAGCATATAGAGATTAAACATCATTTCATCAGAGACTATGTTTAGAAGGGAATTATCAATTTAAACTTTGTAGATACAGATCATCAGTGGACTGATATCTTTACAAAACCCCTTACTGAAGATAGATTTAAATTCATTCTGAAAAATATAAGTATGAACTTCTGTCCAGAATAAAATATTCATCAGATGAAATTTTTTTTTCAGATGATAAATGTCTAAACTCTGAAGTATTTTTTCTGTTCAATTCTGTGTTTATTTATTTGTGTGTAAATCTGAACTAACAAGGCTCAGAGGATCTGAACGTTGCCTAACGTTTCATTTCTCAAAGAGTTTCAGAGGCACATGCAAGCAAACACGTGTAGCTCAGAATCTGGAAAGGTAGAGTGCACCATACTGAATTGACGTTTGAGGTATTGCTTTGAAAATCCAAAATCTCTTGATTTTCCCCTCTTCTGTCAGAATCTTAAATGCTTGATATGATTTTATTCCTTGCATCAAATGCTTGATTTGATTATGTTTCATTTCATTCAATGCTTGTGCACGCTTGAGATTGTGTGTTTTTTTTTGCATGCCCTAAATTTTATTCTATAAATTCTCACAAAACTTTACAAATCACACTTTACACTCTCTTCATCTCTCATATGCATTTCTGCCTTCTCTATTTATTCCATCTAATTTCAAAACCCAAAAAACCTCGTACACCCAGACGCATCTCAAGAACTTCAATGGCTTCACCTTCATCAACACCTGCTCAGATGAAAACTTCAACTGTTGCTGCATCATCTCCTTATGCTGCTGGTTCATCCCAAATTGTTGTTGTGTACCAAGCACCTGTAAGAACTCTTCTCACTCCATTCAAAGAACTTGAAGTTCTGTGTGAGAACTTTGTGGATTTTGAATCCATCAAAGAAAATGGTTTTGATCTTCTTTCAACCATCAAAGCTCAGAACTGGGAAAAGTATTTTGACAGGATGATGGGTCCTGTTTATCCAACTTTCGTAAAAGAATTCTGGATACACGCTCAAGTTTGCCCTAAGTTCATTCATTCATCTGTTCTTGGGAAGGAAATTGTCATCACTGAAAAATTAATCATACAACTACTTGAATATAAGGAAACTGAGGGAATCACAAGTGTGGCTACTGATCATGTGGATTTGGCTGACATTTTTCAAGAAGTTTGTGTTTCTGGAGAACCATCCAATAAGGTCAGAGATCTTAAACCTGTTTACAGAATCTGGGCTAAGATCTTCATGAGTTCAATCTTTCATAGGAAATCTTCTAACTCACCAGATTATGTAAATTCAGAACAAATGTACTTCATGTTCTGTATGAGTAAAGGAAAGAAAGTGGATTTACCTTATCTTATGTTCAGTCATCTTCTGAACCATATCAAAGAAACAAGAGAAGAAGTAAGGGTTAAAGCTGGAAAAATCAGAACTTGGATCCCTATGGGAAGACTGATATCAGACATTCTAACAGAGAATGGTCTTGTGAAACATTTGTTTGATGCTGGGGTGACAGAGGATCTGCCCTATGTGATAGGATCTATCATAAATGGGAACACTCTGAAGAGAATGAAGGTCATTTCAGAGCTTGCTAGAAAACCCAAGAAATTTCACTCTGAAGACATCAGCAGAAGGAGAATTCCTTTAGCATATTTTCCTATGTTCATTGCTGATGATCCTAGGCACATCATTCTAACATACATTGATGAATGTTTGAGAGATGGTATTCCTCTGCCTACTAACATAGTACAAAAGGAAGGAGAAGTATTACCAAATCTTCTGAGAGAAAGGCGCAGGAAGAGAAAGGCTGAGGAAGGATCTTTTGCACAGCCCAAGAGGAAAGCCTCTGATGCTGGTGACAAGCCTGAAAAGGACAAGAAGCAAAAGGAAAATCCTCCAGAAGCTACTATGGAAGAAATCAGGGAAACAATTCACCAGGTATTAACATCTCATCCCAAACCATGTGTACCTTCATCCTCACCTTCACCTCCATCATCTCCTCTTAAACCATCTGAACCTAAATCATTTGTACCTCATTCATCTGAACCCATTTCATCTCCTAACAAACATTCTCAACCGTCTTCTATTTAACTACCATCTGAATCCCCTCAACAGAAATCATCTGAACATCAACCTCCTCAACCAAACCATTCTGAACCACAACAACAACCATCATCTGAATCACAAAAACAACAATCCTTTGAACAACAAACACAATCAGAACAACAAAAACAATCTGAACCACTCTCATCTACTCAACCACCAGAAGAACCAACCATCAAAAATCCTGAACCATTTGTCCAACAACCATCTGAACACATTCTGGATGTATCACCACTTGCAACCATGTATGTCCTTTCTTCAACTTCATGTCATTCAACTGAATCATCTGATTCTGATGAATTTGAAGTCCCCTCACCAACTAACTTACAAATTCCTGATCCCTATAAACCACTATCATCTGATCTACCTGCTGTTGCACCCCAAAATTTGCCCTCTTTCAAGGCTTGACTCATTTCTTCATTTCTTTCAAATTCAATGACATAAGGGAGGCCCATCGTTCCAAATTCAAGGTTCATGAATTTGAGGCTAGATTCAAGAATATTACAAAGAGAAATTTCATGACATTTGCAAGAATGTCACATTTGTTACAAAATCCAAACTCTTGGTAATGCTTAGGAAATTAGGCTATTTCTAGTCTTAATTCAAGTTTCTAAAAATAACTTCATGCCATGGTAGCCCCCCATGCCTCATCAAGTCCACATGGTCCTCTTTGTGCTTACAAACATGCAAGGAAAATATTTAAGAGCTAATTCAATGTTGGAATATCTCAAGATCAAGGCTATGCATACATTCATGGGCAATTTGAATATGGTCCAAAACAGCCCCATGCAAGAAGTGGCAATGTGTATCATATTACAAAATCATTTTATGTCACAAAACCAAGGCTATAAGCTTATGTTGATACATCTACACATCAAAAATCAGAATTTGAAAATGATGTCCAAAAGGTAGTGTATTGACTACATGAGTATGTCCAAACAAATCAACCAACCAATGGGTACAAGGATGAATAGAAAGGTAGAGTGTTGCAGAAGAAAATACAGCAAAAAACATACTAGAAATGGAAGGAAAGTGGGGCTGCACCAAAAGGTGGTAAAAGATATTGCCAAGAATGGAAATTCTGAAAATGGAGAAGTGTGCAAGAGCTGTGGTTTTGGTACAGCAGAAAAAGGCAGCAGAAAAAGTGAGATAAGGAGGGAAGGAGCTGCAAACAAAAGATCATTAACTATCATTCACTATTTTCACAACAGATTGAGATAGAGATATTGAGAGCAAAGAGTAAGAGAGAAAACTAGAAAAATAGAGAGAGCAAAAAACCAGCAAAAAAGTGAAGAGAGTAAAAGAGAAACACAAGGGAGCTATTGAGGAGAGTCATCAAAGCATAGAGTGAAGAGAAGTGAACACCTAGCCAAAATCAGTGGAGGCTTTGCAAGGAGGGTAACAACTCTTGGGTATCCATTTCTTCAAACTCTTCTCTTCTTTTATATTGTGCATTTATCATTTGTTCTCTTGGTTTGAGTGTTGTTGTATTGAGTATAACATGTAAGTTTCCAAAGGGGCCAAGAAACCAGTTTTAAGAACCACAAAAAGAAGCAAAAAAATAAGAGAAAAGTTTAGTTTTTCACCCTGGTAGCCTGACACGGGCCGTGTCACACAACACGGCCACCCGTGTCACATCTCTGCTTGAGTTTTCATGGCATATTTTACCTGAGTCCCCTGACATGGGCCGTGTCACACAACACGGCCATCCGTGTCACACCTCTACTTAACTTTTTTGGCCCATACCTTGTGACACGGGTCGTGTCATGCAACACGGCCACCCGTGTCACACCGTTGTTTAAGTTTTTCTGCATTTTTCCCCCAGACCTTGTGACACGGGTCGTGTCATGCAACACGGGCGGCCGTGTCATGCCGCTGTTTGCCTCAAAAACCTGATTTCTCTGGAACTGTGCCACAGACCCTTTTTTTTGTGTTTTGTTTTTTTTAAGCCGGTTAACCCGTTGTGATTGTTTGGTTCTTGTGCATGTTTATTGTTGGTCATTTTTGACCTTTGGTTCTAAAAACCATTTTCAAGAAAACACTCTCGATTCTAATCGAGCCATTTTTGACCTTTTAAGCCGATTGCCTTGTGCATCGCCATCGACCTTGCTCGCTTCACCTCAAATCTTTTTAAGCAACTAAAACCATTGACCCAACGTCAAGCGGATTTTCTCAAATAATGGTTAAACCAACTCACCATATTTAACGAAAGGATAAAGTTCACTTTGTATTGAACTAAAGAGAGGGGATTGAGTGTAGACTTCTTCCTCTCCGAGTGTCGAGATGCTCACTGTAGTATGGGTGGTTTTGACACTCGTCTTTCAATACGAAGATGTTTTCATCCACACCTTTTTCTCCTAAAAAACCTCGGCCCCGTACCGAGTGCATTTTCAAAACATTTACAATAAATAAATCGATTCTCTTTGTATTGAACTAAAGAGAGAGGATTGAGTGTAGACTTCTTCCTCTCTGAGTGTTGGGATATTCACTGTAGTGTGGATGGTCTCGATACTCGTCTTTCAATACGAAGACGTGACTTTATCCGCCACCTATCTCCCTCTACAACTTATTTCCGCAACCTTTGTCACCTAAAAACCTCGGTCCCGTATCGAGCGCATTTTTCAACTCTTTTCATAACAAAAACTTGAATGGTCGCGGAGTGGTTAGGAGTAGGCCTTCTCCTATCCCGAGTGCTGACGTTTACCGTAGGGTTCTCTGTCGCAAAAGCACTTACCATTCAAAACCAAACACACTTTAATAAGAGAATGAAGTTCTCTTTGTATTGAACTAAAGAGAGAGGATTAAGTGTAGACTTCTTCCTCTCCGAGTGTCGAGATGCTCACTGTAGTGTGTGTGGTTTTGATACTCGTCTTTCAATACGAATACGCTATGTTCGCCACACCCTTTCATAACAAAAACTTTGAGATAAAGAATTGGGTACTATCCGTAGGGGTTACTATCCGAGGACCTATCTCGCCCCTAAAAAACAATTCAACAAATCAAATGCGACATCTTGCCTCGCATGGCGAAAACTTATCTTTCGAAAAGGATATGATACGTCCGTTCTACCGCAAACAGGTAATGCCTAAGTCTCCAACGAGCGAGCAGCAATACACCTAACTGCTAGAATACGTACGATAGCATCACCCATAAAAACATCAACAAATCGTAGGCCGAACTACGGCTGCTCTGATTCTTTACTTCTTCAAGTAAAGATACGTAGGCACAAGGGCCATAATTCTTGGCGAGCACGATCTCACATATCAGTAGTTTCCCGAACTACGTCGACTCTGATTTTCTCATATCCGTTGAGAATACGTAGGCCTGGGACCGCGAAGTCCTACCGAGTCTGTTCTTTCCCTTCTTCCCCCAGTTACCTCCTTTCTTAGTTTCTAAGCCCACTTTCTTTACCCTTTGGAAAACACTTTTGTAGCATAACATTTAAGCAAATAAATTCACACGTCGACAAACAAATGGTTCCCATCGAGTACGATGGATGCGAGGGGTGCTAATACCTTCCCCTCTCATAACCGACTTCCGAACCCGTTCTTGGTTGCGAGACCATCATATTCGTTCTTTTCTTAAGGTTTTCTCGATATTTTCCTTTCCCCTCACGGGATAAATAAAGTTCGATGGCGACTCTTCTATCCTTTTCCTTTTTGCCTTCCCCGTCGTTGTGCGTATTTTTTGAGTAGCGACACCTGCATCTGACAACCCTCTTCGCTTCAAATTCAACTTCACAGATTTTATGTCATCCTCATTTGATGTTGTTACATCAACACCATCTGATGCTGACACATCCATACCACAACCATCTGAACCACAAACATCCATATCCCAACCATTGGAACAACCACCATCTGAACATCCATCATCGAATCACCCACCTCCTGAACAAATTCAAACACCTCCTGAACCATCACAACCTGTCACCATAGAGGACTTTCTCAACCCAAAACCCAGATCAAATGTTTCTACTCTGTTCAAGAATTTCAAGAAGGAACTACGTATGGGAATTGCTTCTGTGGAGAAAGAGTGCATGGCTAGTTTGGATCCTGCTGAATCTGAAGCTTCTTGGAACAGATTCATATCAAAATTCAACTCTGCTGCATCTGACCTCAGAACACTCTGTGTTGATGATGCAAAGGCTAAGTTTGCTGAAATGGTCAGACAGACCCTGCTGAACATTATCACAACTCCAGTGCTTCTTCTAGAAGATGCTCTTGCTGAAGATTCTGCAATGATAGAAGATACTCCTGCATCTGACATGGAGATTGATCATCCAATGGCAATTGCATCTGCTTCTGAACCTTCTACATCTGAGATGAAGACTGAGATTCCAGATGTTGTCCAAGAAGTCAAGGAAATCAGAACATAGATGATAAAACAGGAACAGACTACTGAAGAAATCAAGACTTGGATGGCCAAGCAAGAAGAGTCCACTGCTAAGATTGCGGATCTTCTTACCTTAATTGCTTCTTGCCAGCCCTAGTTTTCTTTTTCATGTCTTTGCATTCTTGTTTTGCACTTGTTTTCTGTTTGTTCTATTTTCTATCATCTGCTCTATGAACTTCTTATACTGTTATGCTATTTTGATCTGATTAAATCTGGTTGTTGTGTCTTTCATTTGTGTGTTATGTTTTTCTCTTCTTCTGTTATCTTTTCTGTCTTTACAATTCTTTTGATTATGAAAAAAAGGGGGAGAAAGAGAATTTGAATGTTCAATCCATAAGCAAATACTAAAAATGAAATTCAGACATTGTTTTAATCTAACATTGAATCTTAAGACTTTCAGATCTCATTATTTCATCTAACAAAATGATCTGAAGTTACCTTGAGAATTATCCAACCAGGCTCTGATCCTTGAAAGCAAATTTTGACTCTGATTCTGGAAGATACACCAGACTCTTCATTTTGAAAGAAATTATCAGACTCTAATTCTGGAAAGCATCCAAGCTCTGATTCTTTTTCTCAACAAGGATTTCTACCAGGTTCTGAAATATACTCAAGCAAAAAGGGAAGTGTTCTTTTCTATTAGAGTATTCATTTTAGGGGGAGATTCTTAATCTCAGGGGGAGTTATTTATTTTATTTCTCTTTATTGAACAAAATTCCCTATGTTTTGTCATCATCAAAAAGGGGGAGATTGTTAGAACACAGATTGGTGTTTCTTATATCTCTATGTTTTGATGATAACTTTTATGGAATTTTGTAATGAGTAAATATACACTCTAAAATTTGTTCAAGTATTATTGTTTCAGGTATAAAATTAAATACTCTTAAAGAAGCAAAATACATAAGTACAAAGAAACTATGCAAAGCTCTGAAGCATCAGATGTAAGACTATCAGAAGATTCTGAAGCGCTGCCAGGAGGATCTGAAGCAGAAGCTACAGAATGATCTGAAGCGTTAATGAAAGAAGTATACAAAAGCTGAAAGCTCTGATCTTATCAGACTCTGAAGTTCTTTTCACTACAAACTCAGAGGCTTTGATAACCAGACTCTTATCATTAATATTCACGCTCAAAGCACATACTGCTGCATACTCTAATGAAGACTCTAATCAAGACTGAGACTCTGATATATTAAAGATCTGATCAAGACTGAGACTCTGATACATTAAAGATCTGATCATCTATCAAGACTCTGAACTTATCATTCATCTTAAGCTCTGATCATCTTAAAGCATTCCATACCTTTTATGCTTACTACAAGTTCTGAAGTGCAAATTATGAAGACTTCATCTTGAAGGAAGCTTGTTGAAGAAGTTGTAAACTTGATTAGATGTGGTGCTACTTCCACAGTAACCAATGACTAATTTGTCCAAAGAAGTGACGTGGTGCAAATCCCAAGGCTTCTACAACCATACCTTTCTGCAGAAAGCATATCTCTGCCCATACCTTTGGTGATGAAAAGTCATACAATCAAATATTATATTCAGCTGCACATCACTCAAAGCATTTGAAAAAGCTATAAAAGGAGAGCTACTTCAACATTTTGAGGTTGCTAATTCACTACTCATCTTTGGCTCATTGCTAGATCACTCAGAAAGAAATACACGCTTGATTCATAAAAGAGAAAATCTCACAAGATCTTACTCATTTGATCTTTCATAAAACCATATAGTTTTTGTTGTACTTAATCTTAAGTGTAAACATCACAGTTGTGATATAGCTTATTAGAAGCATTCAAACACTTGTTAGTTTACATTAAATTGTAAAAAGTTCCTTAAGAAGACCAAGGTGTGGTCAGTAGTTCTTGAGAAGACTAAGACAGTTGTTCTAAGTGCTTTCTATTGTAAGCAGTTGATCAATAGTGGATTAAGTCCTTGCAGAGAAAGGCAAATCATCTTTGATAAGGTGGACTGGAGTAGTTGAGTTCAACGAACCAGGATAAAAATCTTGAGTTGTTTTTATTGCCATATTTCTTAAAACTCTTATTCAACCCCCCCCCCCCTCTAAGTGTTTTTCTCACCTTCATCTACTTGGTTCTAGTGTCATGTGGAATATTCTAGACACTTCAAGAATTCACTTGCATTTTATATAATACATCATTTTCAATCAAGACCACCATACACCTTTGTTTCCAAGCACATGAACCATTGGATTTTGCACTTGCATTGGGATGCTCCTACCTAGTTAACAAATAATTAACCGAGTCAACTTATGACTCAGTGAGTTAGATGTAACTAACTCTAAAGCTAGCTCCAAATCAAACTCCAAACTTAGATTCTATTTAAGCAAACATTCACATTTTCAAAGAGGGGATTAATCATTCTTAACCATTTTTCACTCTTCACTTTTAACCAAACCACACACAAAAACTCAATTTCTACCATTAGAGTGTAACAATCTTCAAATCAAAATTCTTATTCTCTTGAGCTAAACCTCCATTCCTATAGTTTTCTACTTGGATTTCTATATTTACAGTAGCTTTTACTTCAATTCAAGTAATCATCTCAAGCTTTTTGGTGCAAATTGGTATTTGGAGCATTTATCGTGTTTTTATCAGTTTCGCTATGATTTGATTTCAAGCTTGGAATTCTATGGTTTTCTTTGATTATTCTCACTACATTTCACTTACAAAAATCACCAAGGAAGTCCTCCGCCTTATAGGTTAGTAATTCTCACTCGATTTACGGTTTTCGATCACTTTCGCATGTTTACAATGTAGATCTAATAGCTTTTTGATATGATTTGATAATTCAATTGTTTGATTATTGATCTTGATGTTTGATGGATTCAATTGATGCTTGATTGTTGCTACTTGATGTAATTTTCGTGTACAATTGCATGCCATAACATGTGGTTGATTGGATAAAGTGATTAATTGCTGGAAGTGCTTTTAAAAAATTGGTTTTCTATCACTGCTATAGGGTTAATCGATTAACCATTTTCTAGGAAAAACGTGTTAATTGATTAACACCTCTGTTTTAGGCAAATTCTGTTGTTTTCAAAGGGTTTGTCGACTAACCATCTGCAAGGCAAAAATTGTTAATCGATTATCACTGTTAAAAAAAACTGATTTTTTTGTGCTTTTTCATGCTTGTTTGGTTTTATCTCCTTATTTAAATTCTATGGCTTGATATGCTTGATATTTATGGATATTTTAGAAGTTGTTTAGCATTTGTTTGAAGTATGCATGCCAACTTTTGTGCACATTTTTTTGGATTATGGAGTTGTTAGAAAACATGTTGCTTTTTGTACACATTTGTTTACATGATAACATGGTTAGTGATGTATGCTAATTAATGTTTGTTAATGCTTGGAAAATTCATTCATGATTGCATTAAGTTTGTTCTTTATTGAACAAATTTAATTTAGTATAATCATTACTCCACACACTTGCTTTGATGATCTTTCGACTCATTTGAAAGATTGTTGGCTTATCCTTTCCCTTTGATTGGTTGATCAAAACCTTATTTTGATAAGTTAATCTTCCCTTTTTCTTCTCTTTAGGCTTCCTTTAAAGTTTCTTCTTCTTGACTCCCTGTGGAGCCGAAGGTCTACATAACACATTGGAGCACTGTACAACTTGCGTCGTTACTCTGTCGGTTTCAATTTCTGCGCTATAATCTAAGTTCTTGAGAAGGGATGAGAGTGGAGAATTACTACACTCATTTTGATTGTTTTGGGTAAGGGACCAATGACCCTGTGCCTGGAATTATAGTGTTCCCCGTTCCCTAGTCGAGTCGATCTTTGATTCACATCCCTTGCTTCCTTTGATCAAGCACCCTTTCCTTGGTTCAAAATCATTGTTTCTCTTGGGTTAATCACCTTCTATCGGTTAATCACCCGTTCTTTGGTTGATCACAGTTTTTCTGTTCAAACCAGATTTTCTTCTTCCCTAGCAAAGTCGCAATTCTTTTCTTTAGTTAATCACAACCCGCTTGTTAAAACCAATCCTCTTGGTTTAATCACCTTCTCTTGGTTAATCACTCGTTCCTCAGTTAACCATAATGCTTTTGTTAACATACTGAGCTCCTCTTAAGTTAATCACCGTCACTTGGTTAATCACTCTTTCTTTTTAGTTAGTCACAATCTTTCTATTAAAACCAATATCACATGCAGTTAGCAACCTTTCTTTGGTTCAAATACTCGCACCTTTAGGTTAGTAGCCTTTTTATGGTTCAAATACCCTTCCTTCGGTCAAGCACTGCTTGTTCAATCAGTGTACCGAACCCCTTTGGTTCACAACCTTCGCTTGGTTCCACACTCGTCCTTTTTAGGTCACAACCTTCACTTGGTTTTACACCCGTCCTTTTGGTTGATCATCATCCATCGGTTAACCAATTTATTTCTTTCTTGGTTTTAACATTGTTTCTTCTTGCATTCCCCAGTGGGGTCGTTCCCTTTTTTTTCGCTCTTGGTTTCAACATCGTTTTCCTTTCTTTCTCCATCCTAGTTCCCCAAACTACGGAGCTCAGACTTCCTCATTGCACTGTGGGGATATGTAGGCACAAGATCTCGAGATCTTGGCGAGCTACCTTCTACCTTCTTCTTCCTCTTTCCTTGGTTCCATGAACTATGGAGCTCTGAATTCCTCATTGCACTATAAGGATACGTAGGCACGAGGGCCCCAATCCTCTGCGAGCACTTTCTCTTTCTTTCTCCCTTCTTTTCTCTTTAGCTGGAAGCCTTTAGATAGATAACCCATCCAAGCCTAGAAGTAAGCAAAACGGTTCCCGTCGAGTATGGCAGATGCGTGGGGTGCTAGTACCTTCCTCTCGCATAACCGACCCCCTTACCCGTTTCTCTTCCCTTACGTTTTATTGATATTTTCCCTATCCTTCGAGACTAAATAAAGTTTGGTGGTGACTATGTTGTATCTTTGAGTGTGTGATTCACTCAGGTATGATCCCGCTAGCTTCACACTTATATGCCCTTCTTCAATAATTTTCTTATTAAGCTCTATCACATCTGGTACACAAACTTTTCCTCTGAATCTTATAACGTCATTCTCATCAATTACAAAGTCACCAACTGGTCGATCAATTTCAAATTTGATTTATGACCCTATCTGATTTCTTCAAGAATGCCACTAGTCAGCCTCAACATACCCAACTTTACACTATCTTGCGTGACTTCACATACCAAACAAATATCTCTAAACTGCTTGGTTAATTCTAATTCACTAACCGTTAACATCGACATATGCAAATATTTTCTACTTAAAGCATCTTCTACTACATTTGTGATAATGTGAAAACGTGTCGTGTTTTTAGTCTCATAACGCATGTTATTCATTGTTATTTTACTTTGTTTTATCGCTTTTACGTCATGTTTTTTTTCATTTTGCAGGTTTTTGAAATTCTGGTATGCAGATCTCATATGTCCCAAGAACATTGATCTCTGCTCAACAAGGACGAGGACAGATCATTACCAACTTAAATTTCTTTAAATTGTCCCAATGTCATGACCAACGTCATGACATCTGTTGTGACATCTGCAGAATGGCAGAACTATTTATCTAATCATTTAAATTGTGCAGAATTGTAAATGCAGAAAGATAAATAACACCAGTAATTGTTTACCCAATTCGGTGCAACCTCGCCTACATCTGGGGGATACCAAGCCAAGGAGGAAATTCACTATTAGTAGAATTAATTCAGAGTCAAATAACCCAGTTTGCACTCCTCACTTAAAACCTACCCAATGACACTTCTTCCTAGAGACACTCTAGACCTGAGTATTCCCACTCACTCCCCCTCAATCACCTCAGTGATATTAACACACAATTACAGAATAGTTATGGAGATACACTCCAAAAACACACCTTGATCATACTTCACAACTTTGATCAAGGGACACACACTCTTGCTTAATAGCTTTGAGTGACACAACAGCTTAGAACCTACCTAACCAATGCAATTATATAGTTGCTTGGTGTACAAGTATTCCTAAGACACACGTGAAGAACCAAACTTCTTCATTCACATAACACACGTGAAGAGCACAACTCTTCACTCACAAATATGTCTACCACAATGTATCTAAAGATACAAAGGGTGACTTACACACCAGGGACTCTCAAACCCTAAACCTATATTTTACACTCAAGTTGTTCTTGATGTGAGTGCTTTCTTTTTCCTTGTTTCTACTCCTCCTTTTATAGCAATGCAGACTGGGCTTGGGCTAGTCATAAGTAACAAACATTAGGTTTAACAAAGTAAAACTAATTTCCACAATTCAAGGTGCTGTCAAATTAGGTCACAGCTGCTTCATGTTATGTCCAGCCCTGACTAGAATCTCGCCTGAGATAACTAAGAAGCCATAACAGGTTTCCTGAATTATAGCCTGAGATATATCAGGTATCATAACAGAAAAACAAACCCTACACGTCTAATGTCATACGATCAATGTCATAACATTCAGTCATGACATTCAGCTTCACTTAAACTTGCTTTCCAGCTTGTCCTGCTGAACACTTCTGCAGAATTTTCTTCATGACAGTAGAAACAAGCATATTATAGTTTCCTAAAAAGTCTCAAAGATCCTTTTTATGAACACTAATTAAATCTGCACTTTGTTCCTAATGAATCTCTTTGGCCTGTACATACTGATGAGGAATATCCAACAGGACCAAAACACTTCTGTCAAGAGATATAACATAGCAGCCCCTGATGTACCAGACATTGATGTCATGACATTCAGTATGACATCCATGACAGCAGTTCTGTCATCAGCTCCTGCTGCACCAGACAGCGATGTCATGACATTGGTAATGACATCCATGACAACAGTTCTGTCATCAACTTCTGCTAGCTCCTTCTGCATCCATGACAGCAGTTCTGTCATCTGCTCTTGCTAGCTCCTGCTGCACCAGATGTCATGATATTGGTAATGACATCCTGTTTACAACACATGACAGCATTCTGTTACCACAGCTGCTGCTGTATTAGACAGCGATGTCATGACATTGGTCATGACATTGTGATTAACAACCCATGACAGCAGTTATATCATGACAGCAGATGGATGTCACGACACTCAGCATGACATTCACATTAAAACACTCCACAGCAGTTCTGTCACCACAGCAGATGGAGATGTTATAATATCCTGCTTAACATCAGTGCAGGATCAGGTTTTACCAAAATTTAGCCAATCATAGAAGCATGGACAATCATATAACCATGGAACTAACAGTTTTAATAAGTGTGGGAGCAACTTCACGGAGAATTCAGAAAGGGAGTAGAAGAGCAACAAAAGAGAAGAAAAATGCTTTTTCTGGTGCATGGCATTCGCCATTACCCTAATGGCATCCGCCATGTTCCATGTCCACGTCATTTAATGAAGCAGACAATGGCGTTATCCATTCTTATGCAGAACCAGAAAAATGTGGAGTCAGTTTAGACTCCCTCTCCCCACTTCCCTTTTTCTTCTCAACTTCCCTGCACATTTGAGGGAGTTACCAGACCATTTGAACATCTATTTATAGGCTGCTTTTTCACATTTCAGATCATCCAAGTCATGCAGAAGCTTTGTCAAAATTTGTTTCTAGTATTAGGCAGAAAATTAACTTGTAAAAGTGACAATAACTCACATCGAGAGATTGTCACACAAATTCTGTTTTTAATTAATTCTTGTAGTCTTGAATCAACAACAATCTTGCCGGAATTAATCGAAGTTCATTTATTTCTTCAAGTACCACTTTCATTTCTACTTTACAAGTTTTTATCGCTTTAATTTAATTATTGTCATCGCATTATTTTACTTATTGATATGCTGCCTTTAAATTCAAATGTTGTATTCATGTTGTTTTTATTTGAAATAATGTATGGCTAAACTTGTCTGAGTCTGATGTATAAGGACCGTCGTTACCGATGGTACTCGGTAGAAAATAATAGGCGCAAAAATTTAAATAAATTTTGTTTTGGTTTTAGTTTCCAAGTGTATGTCTTAATGTTTTGTCATGAGAGTGAAAAGTAAACTAAGGTTCGAGCCGATAGTGCGAGAGTGTGAGGATTGAACCGGATAGTAGAAACTACGCATCGATCTTAAAAACAGCGAGAGCGCTTTAGGTATAGATTATGATCTAATTGATTTTCAAAATAGGCTTTCTAATTAAAATGGGCGAGCGAGAGAAAAATCTCATGGTTGGGGAGTGTGGCTTTAGTCAATAGTGCGAGAGTGTGAGACGAAGTTTTTATATCAATATTTTCTATGGAACACAATTTAATTATAATTAGTGCCCAAAATCTACATAGCCCCTTAAGAACACAAATCCATATTCCGACCTTTTTTATGATTATTTCCAAACCTTTAGTAAATTACGTTTTTATTCCCGTCTAAATCTTTTTAACCTTTAGCCTTAGCTTTACATAGCTTCAACCGATAATAATAGATTAATTATTAGTCCCTGTGGGTTCGCTATCTTTTAAAACTATGCGATAGACTGCATACTTGCAGTTAGATCATTTGATAGACTCGTAAGGTCACGATCAAATTTTTTGGCGCCGTTGCTGGGGACTAATTTAGTCAATATTGTGATTCCGTTGTTGAGTATATAGACTAAGGCAACGATTTCCTCTCTATTTTGTTGATTGTATGCCAAACACTCGCTCTCAAGGCGAATAGTTAGAGCAGCTGATTGAAAATATCTAGCGTTTTATTAATTTAAGACGTCGAATCAACGAATTTCGGATTAAATACAATCTTCCTGAACTTGAAATTCCTTTTCCATAACTAAACATTCCCATGGCTGAAAATCCACCGAACTGTCCTCTTAAGGACAATGTTGTTCCATCGCAAGATAAACCTCATAATAGCATTGCTGCCCATTCCATCAAACGAAATAATTTTGATCTAAAACCTTCATTGTTACAAGGCGTTCAACAAAACTAGTTTTTGGGAGTCCTACAGACGACCCAAACCTTCATTTATCAATGTTTGTGCAATACGTTGACACCGTAAAAGCGAATGGTGTTAGTAATGAAGCCATAAGACTACATCTTTTTCCTTTCTCTTTAAGAGATAGAGCTAGAGCTTGGCTTCAGTCTCTACCATCCAACTCCATCACTGCATGGGATGAGTTGAAAAAAGTCTTCTTAGCTCGATATTTTCCACCTAGTAAAATTGCTATACTAAGAGCCCAAATCAACTGATTTAGGAAAAAACACAATGAATCTCTTTTTGATGCTTGGGAAAGATACAAGAACATGTTGAGGCTCTGTCCGCATCATGGACTTGAACAATGGTTAATAATCCATACTTTCTATAATGGTCTTCTATACAACACCAAGCTGAACTTGAACGTTGCTGCTGGCGGTGCTCTAATGGACAAACCTTATGAAGACGCCTATCAACTCATTGAAAACATGGCTCAGAACAACCTCCAATGGGGGGGGGGGGTGAGAGAACTTCTACAGAGAAACCTGCAACGAAGAGCGGAATATACAAAGTTAATAGCTTAAATCGTGTCAGTGCTAAAATGGACGCACTTACTCAAAAGATTGAGAGTTTGACTGTAACTCCAGTAGCCACCGTGACTGCTGTGACACCCAACTGCGAATTATGTTGAACCCATGGGAACAGTAACGATGAATGTCATCTATTGGCTGGTGTTCTGACCGACCAGATAGATTACGCCCAAGGAAACCCGTCCTCACGCATTTATAACCTTGGTTGAAGGAACCATCCTGATTTTTCCTACAAGAGCAACAATGCTTTGTTCTTTCTAAACCCAACACCAGCCATTCCTCCAGGCTATCAGAAAGGAGCTCCTGCTACTCCTCAAGCAACTAGGAAGTTAAACGTTGAGCTGTTAATAGAGAATTTCATTGCAACCCAAACTCAACAAAACAAAGAGTTCGCCAACCAAAACATACACACGAGTGAATTGCTGAAGCAAATGGAAAGTAAGCTTGATGCAATTGCTACCCATACCAAAATGTTAGAAACCCAAGTTTCTCAAGTAGCCCAACAACAAGCATCAACAACAGCCCCAACCGGAGTGTTCCTTGGCCAACCGTAACCTAATCCTAAAGGCCATGTGAATGCTATCACATTGCAAAGTGGGACAAAACTAGATGGACTCGTAGATCCTAGGATCCAAAACCCATCCTTGTATCAAAGATTTGGAAAAGAAACTAAGAGGTTAACAAAGGATGACCAATCAGATAAAGCAAATATTGCTAAGGAAGATGACAAAAACAAAGAAGTCGTAGAAAAAGAAAAACCATATGTGCCTTCGCCACCATATAAACCATTGATCCCTTATCCTCAAAGACTCGCTAAGTCTAAAAATGAAGGGAAATTCAAGAAATTCGTAGAGCTTTATAAACAACTTAATATCACTACACCTTTTACATAAGCTATTACGCAAATACCCTCATATGCTAAGTTTCTTAAAGAGATCCTATCTAATAAGAAAAATCTTGAGGATAATGATACTGTTGCGCTCACTGCAGAGTGCAGCACTATAGTTCAAAACAATATGCCCCAAAAATTAAAAGATCTAGGTAGTTTTTCCATACCATGTGTGATTGGAAAATGTGTCATAGATAAAGCACTATGCGACTTAGGAGCTAGTGTTAGTCTAATGCCCCTTTTTATATGTGAAAACTCAAATTAGGAGAAGTAAGACCAACGATGATGTTTATACAACTAGCTTACCGTTCTGTCAAATTTCCTGTAGTTATGCTAGAGAATGTTCCCATTCGAATAGGACAATTTTATATCCCTATCGAGTTCATAATAATGGACATAAAGGATGTGAGGGAAATCCTCATAGGTAGCTACACTTGTTTCAATGATGTCAAAACTTAGATTGATAGAAAAATGTACTTTGGACGATATCATTGTCTCACATATGCATGTCTTATCCCTCGTGAGCCAAACATTCGTCAAAAACATTATTGATACATATAGAAATTGCTAAATCTATGCTTCATGTAGGGTTGGTCAAGCTTGTCAACCTTACTATGTAATAGAGTACCTCTAAAGTGTCTTAATACATGAAAATAGGCATTTTTGCATATATTAGGGCTTTGATTCGACTCATAATGTGTCCATTTCTATTTGTCTAAATCTGCATGCTTTGCGTCAATGCATGACCTCCTCTGGTCGAAGCAAAGTTTTGTTTTTTGCACAATCAGGAATTCGGGTAAACTCAGGTCGACCGCTCGCGTATGTTCAGTTAAAAATCTATTATGCCAAACTGCCTTTGTGTTTGTTATGTTTATTAATCAGCTTTGTCTTGTATATAAAGTGAGTTTTGCTCTTCCTTTTAGACATACTTGAAAAATAAGAAAAGTGAAAATAGATATTGATTATTCTCATCATCTTCATCCTCTTCCTTGCATTTTCTCAACAACTACACATAATCACTTTTGTTGAGCATTCTGCTTATTAAAAGTGATAACATCCAAACATAGGATTGGTGTAATCGGATTTGGGATGAGAAATCGGTAGTTTTTTCTTGAATAACACCGTTAGGGTTTTGTCCTCCAAGAATCTTGGGTTTTGGGGGGGTTTTGTACGAAGAATGGGTTATTTTGTCGGTTTAGTAGCGATAACCGGGGGATTGTGAGAGGAAGATTTGGGTTCGACACATTGGTGATTGAAATCAGTCGGGCAAGATTTGAAGACCGTGGGGTTATTCAAAGAGAGTGTTGTAGTCGGATGTTTATTCACCGCGTTCGAAGGACTTGATTCAACTTGAATTAAGGGAAGAGAAGAAATAGGCTCTGCATCAACAATTGTGTTTGATCGTTTGATTTTTATTTGCTTCTCATGTAAACATTGACCAACAAGTTATATCTATATATAGTTCTCAATTCTATTTTTAGAATTGAGGCAGACGTACCCCGAGCGAGGACGACGGGGGAACTGCCTCAATAAATCGGTGTTCCTTCTTTACTTTTAAATTGATTAAATTCTAAGTTTGAATGCAAACAATTGTGTTAATCATAATTCTGATGTGAGTAGTGATGAACCATTTTTTAATCTCATATTAGAATTCACTTGTGGTGCCTTGCACTCCAAGTGTTTGACTAATTGCGTGAACAACAAACAATTGTGTTGTCTTTTCAAATTGACTATATCCTTAAAGCATTGGAAATAGTCAAACCTTATAGTGAATAAAATCTGATTGAAGTGTGATCAAATTAGTGATTCTTAAATCTCGTTTTTATCGAATTCCATAGGCTTTGTGCATATCTAGTTTTTTCGGTAACGGTTCATTTTAGACGAATATAGTTCCTCGGCCGCTTCCGCCTAAAACATTTTTAAAAACCAAATATTGGTAGCGCCGACTCTGTTTTTAACAAGTGGTCTATTCAACCCCCCTCTTCTAGATCTGTGCCATCGTCTAACAAGTGGTATTAAAGCCTGGTTCATTCCGTGCTTCACATATAACTTCTTAGAAAATGGCTAACGAACCAAAAAGGGCTTATAATAGAGCACTTGTTTTCAATGGTGAAAATTATAGTTACTGGAACGACTGTATGTGTGTGCATATAAATTCCATTGTTAGGAAGGTATGGAATGTTATTTTGAATGGTCCTATGGATATAATCGTGACCGATGAAAATAACATGATTGTGCATAAGCCTGAAGCACAATGGAATGATGAAGACGGCAAAAAGTACAATTACGATTGGAAAGCTAAAAGTATTCTGATATCCTCCTTGGGAGTTGAAGAATACTATAGAATTTCCTATTGTTTGACTGCTAAGGCTGTGTGGGACATATTACAAGTTTCCTATGAGGGAACAAATGATTTCAGACTAGCTAGAATCAATACTTTGACACAAGAGTTTGATCTCTTTCACATGGAGCAAGGGGAAACCATTGCTGACATGAAAAAGAGATTCTCTCACCTTATCAATAAACTAAATTCACTTGGTAGACCAGCTTCCAATAATGTTGCTACTAACAAAGTCTTAAGATGTTTTACCAGGGAATGGCAGCCAAAAGTCACTGTCATAAAGGAAGAAAATGATCTTATGACCTTGGTGTTGCACCCCAAAATTTGCCCAACTTTTCTTTACCTAGCTTATGTTTCATTTCATGCATATTAGCATTATCATTTGCATTTCATTGACATGTATGCAGGAGATCAAGAGGTATGATTACCAATCAAGAGCTACACAAGACCTTGAAGCTAGCTCAGAAGCTTATTCAAATGCTCAAGGGTTGATATCCTTGTCAGAGAAGTTAAAAGATCCTCAGAGAGAGTGGTTGAAACCAGGAGTGGGTGTTTCCTAACTTGAGAGTTATGGGGAAGACCATCAGATGATTCTGAAGCCATGAAGTTAGATTTGAGATCTTGAGAGAGCTCATGAGAAGTTTTGAAGATTACTTTGAGGCCTAGACAGGTCATTGTGCAAGATTAAGAAGACTCAGCCATGAGTGGTGCAATTAGGGTTTGACTGGGTCAACCCTAAGTCAACTGATGATTTGGGCAAGGTTGAGACCTAATACAAGAGCCATGTGATCATGGATTGATACATTTAGATGTTATAAGGATGATTCCAAGGTCAACTCATCATTATTGAAGAGTTTGAGAAGTTTCAAGCTAGGGTTTCTAAGGCTTGACAGTGTAAAATCCCCTAGTTTGACCCCTATCTTCAAGGCAATTTAGCTCAAGATGTGATTGTCATCTCATCTTACCCCCAACATGAATGTTGTAGAGCATGGTCTTAGATTTAATTTGAGTTCTAGAAGTACTTGATAGGATTTGTAGAACTCAAGTTATGACCTTGACAAGTTACAGGTCATCTGAGGTATGTGAAGTTGGGGGCTTGAAATTTGTCCAACTTGCATGAAACTTTTGCCCTAGAAGGATGATTCCTATGAACTTTTGGCCAACATAAATGTTGTTCCTTATTCTCTTAGATTTCTAGAGAGTACTAGAAGTCCTTGATAGAATTTTTAGAACTCAAGTTATGGCTCTGACAAGTCAAGGGCATTTTGGTCATTTGGAGATTATAGGTCATTTCAAGCATAAGGCCATAACTCCTATTTCCATGCTTCAAATGGGAAAATGTTCAACATCAAACTTGTTCAAAATGATGTTTTAAGTCTATTTAAGAGGTCATGAGATGTTGGAAGTGCTTGTAGCTCAAAGTTGCAAAAATGACCTAAAATAAGGGTATAAGTTAAATGAATCAAAGTTGGAAATTGATATTTTTTATCTACATGTCCAAACCAAGGCATGTAATATATCATTTTGATTCTAAAACACATTTTAAGAACATTGGTTTAGCCACATTTTTTAATTGAAGTTTAATTTGTGGACTTGCTTTGAAAAGTAGTTACTTACATCTTAAGTAACATTTGCAAAACCTAGAATCAAGGCATAACCAAGGTCCCTGGCAAGCCAAACACATCCAAAATGTCACTAGGGGAGAAATTGGAAGGGAATGGGATTGATTTCAAGCTGTTAGCAGAGTGGAGCACACCATGGCATGTGATTGAAATTCTCATGACATGAGAGATTGAACTTCTCATTAGAAGGATCTAGAGGTTTCTAGATCATCCACACATGTTCTATATATTGAGTAGAGGTGATCCAAGGCGAAGGTGATCCAAGGCGAAGATTGAATTCGGTTACATCATTTCACTCACTTTCCATCTATTTTCTTGATTGCAATCTCTTCCATGGATGCTAGGGATTGATTCCAGATCATAATCAAGGGAAATTCGTGGCTGATTGGTGTTCTTGAGCTCAAATTTTTCCACCTGCAACTCAGATTCGAATCCAAGAATTGAAGCCATTTCAATCAATTCTATTGCATACAGAAGCTTGGAAGTGATTCACTGAAGGAGTCTGGAGCATTGGAGGGCTTGATTTGAGGTCTTGCTACTTCTGTGCACACGAATTTTTCAGGTTGGTAACCTTCAATCTCTAGCTTGTTTTAGTTAGAATTAAGAGGAATTAGGGTGTTAGATGCATTGTAGAACGGTGTAGGAAGGTTTTCAGATCGTTAATTTGAGAATTAGTGACCAATTAGGGATGTTGCCATTTTCGGTTGAGAGTTGGTTCTTGTGAATCTTGAGGTTTCAGAGAGAATTAAGGAGAGCATGAATGAATTCGTGAGGAAATTTGGGACATGTTTCATTAAGGGATCGTGGCTAATGGTGGACTCTATGGCAAACTAGGGTTGTGAGAAGATGACCGGAGAAAGTCACCGGCGGTGGATTTGGGCGCGCAGGTGACCTGAGTTGCAGAGATTTGAAACGAGGAAGATGACTTGATAGCCATTAGATCATAGGTGGACTTTGACTAGGAACCTCATCCAACGGCCACGCGTACTTCTCATTTTGTGAAGAGGTCTGAACTAATTAAAACGATGCGTTTCATTAATCAGTGGTTTTTGGGCTTAAGGATCCAAGCGCTACTCACACCCCCCTAATGGCCCAATTGCTTTAATGAACTGATTTTCATTACTATCTGCACCGTCTGTTTATCATTTTAGCTTGATTTTCTTTATTTTTTTCATTTTATTCATGGTTCTTGATAAAATCATAACAAATGGAAAAATAATTCAATTGATCCCATTCTTTTTGCATTGGATTCATGATTGAATCTAGTATTTTTTATATAAAAAATATTTTTATTTCATGCATTTTCTGATTTTATGGGAGTTTTTACATTTTAATTGATATTAAAATAGTCATGCTTGATGCTTGATGTTGTGGAATTTTGTGTGATTAATGGATGGTGATTTTGATCCTGATTTTTTGTGTGTGGCTAGCATAGATATGCATGATCCCCATAGATTTTTCTCACATTTTTGTGATGAGCATAAGTGGTAGTTTAGGTTGAAACCTTTAGAAGCTCCATTTTTAGGGTTTATGGTTGATACCTTTGGATTTAAGACTTAATTTTAGGACTTAATAGATGATTTAGTCCCTGGTTTTAGTATGAGGCATTCTTAATTGAATTAGGGTCCCTTAGGAATTTTTGTAGAAATTTATAATATAGTTTACCATTTTTGATTGATTTTAGTTTAGGTGCTAGTTTTAGATGATTCTAATGCACTAATTCCATTAGATTAACTTCTTTAGTTCCCTTAGATTAGGGTGTTGTTTTGCTTGCTCTTGGATGATGATGAAGGCAAGTTGAAGATGCATTGGATTGCTTGAAGAGGCTTGGATGTGAAGATCTTCCCTTCTCGTGGTGTAGTTTTGATTAGGTTAAGATTAGGGTTTTGTAGGCAGAGCTTCTAGATAGTTCTCTTCCTTCATAAACATGGATGATGTTGATCACTTCCATTCTTCCCTATGATGAAAGGTCCCTTTGTAAAGGCCTCATCCCTCCTTTGGTAGGATGTGTGGCTCTTTGCAAATTGGTAGAACCTTTGAGGGTCCATTTCTCTGATGACAGGATGCTCAGTGGTGACCTTTGGTCTTCACTCTGCTACCAATCATCCAAACTTTGCTCTTGATAGATGAATCTTTCTCCATTGTTAGAGGATGGAGTTCCTTGCTTGAAGAAGATTGAAGGTTGGAGTTGATACTTCTTTGTGTTTGAAGACTACTCTGAGAAGCTAAAGCTTGTAGATGAAGAAAGACAAGTAGGTACTTATAAGAAGGAGAGGACTGAAGCCTGAAGGTCAAGAAGAGCAAGTTGACATTTGTGAAGAAGATCCAATTGAGATTGAGTGAAGGGCTGAGGCTTGGAGAAAAAAGGATAAGTTGACACTTATGTTGATAGATTGAGAGCCTGAAGGAATCAGGTTGATACTTGTAGTTAGGAGTGAAGCCTGAAGGTGGGATTTACTGAAGAGTTGAAGCTTGAAGAAGAAAGAATAGGTGGATACTTATGTGGAAGCTCGAAGAAGCAAGTTGACACTTGCTATTGAAGATGATGGCCTTGAAGAGCTGTTGAGGACTGATGACTGAACTGCTATCAGAAGATTGCTTTGCTGTGAAGCTGTGGGAGTGGTTGATCTGCTTTCTTGACTGTCTGTTTTCTTTCTGTGCAACTGTATTGATGTGACTTATTTGATTTGCTTGATGCATTAGAATAAGTTCATGTTTAGTTTGATTTAAGCTAGGAGCATGATTGCACTAGAGGTTGAGTTGCTCCCTCTGCTTGTATTTTTATTGTATGGCTTTGCTTGCGGGTATTTGGTAGAGCCCAGCTCCCTTGCCTATGTGGTTTGTGTTTGCTTGATAGCATTTCATTTCCTCTGTATGATTGCAGTTACTTCTATTTTGCTTGATAGCATTTTATTCCTCTGTATGATTGCAGTTATTCATATCTGGCTTGAGGTTGAGATGAGCTTGTGGAGGCTGATGCCCCACACACATTTCCTCCCTCACTTGCATTGCATGCATTTTACAGTCGTTTACTGTATATCTGTTTACTGTTTAAGCTGATGCTTTATCTGTTTCTGTTATCATTGACATGATCCCCTAGGAATCTCACTTCCTTTGATAAGGAAGTGATGATAGAACTTTAGGTTGAAACCCATGCATGATAACTTCTAAGAGATCCCTGTTTCAAACCTCAACCATAGGATGAATCCTTGGCATGACAACATTAGGACTTGATAGTCTCCCCCTTAGTTGAACCTGTTCGTTCTCTCTTCTCATCTCAAAACAAATTAAAATACAGTAATAAAGGTTAACTGACGTCGTACATTACGAGCCTTAAGCTATCTGAGAAAGGATTGTTGGAGAGTTTCTTTTCAACAGTCTGGATGTTTAGCATGGTACCCTTTGGGTGACATGCGACGCATTCACTCTCAGGTCATAGTCTCTAGTGCGATGCTAGGTCCAAACAACCATAAAAAAACAGTTCTTCCGTAAAAGACAGAAAACAAACTTCAAACCTTTTTGCCCCGTGGGCCCATAATTCAAAGGAAAACTTTTCTGAAGAAAAGAGTGTCATTAACTCCCAAATCTACCGCAAACGGTAACGCCTAAGTCTCCAAGGGTCGAGCTGCGTACACCAAACTGCTGGAACTGTTTGTTAACCCTACTCGAAAAAACAGATGAATCTGAATCCCCGTAATCCGTATTATCCCGAACTACGTAAGCTCTGATCTCTCATGCATGTTGAGAGTACGTAGGCACAATACTGATGTATTGGCGAGCCACCTTCCCCGTAACCCGTAGTTAGCTGAACTACGTTGACTCTGATTTCTCATTCTCTGATGAGAATACGTAGGCATAAAGTGCGACGTTTTGCCGAGTCATTTTCTTTTCTTTTTGAGCTAGCCTTGATAGGTAGATAGATACAACCAACTCGTCCAGTAAACACAACAAGCGTGGATCCCGTCGAGTACGAAGGACGTGAGGGGTGCTAATACCTTCCCCTTGCGTAACCGACTCCCGAACCCAGACAATGGTTGCGATGACCTTGTCTTATACCTTTTCGTCAGGTTTTTCCGATCGTTTCCTTTCCCGCTCTGAGGGATAAATAACGAAAGGTGGCGACTCTTCTGTTTTACCGGCACCTTATTTTCGCGGAAGCGACAACTTGCGACTCTGCTGGGGACTTGATAGTTTCCTGGGATCCAACGTCCCGAATGCGAGTCAGTTTGGGGATCCAACATCCCCTGCGAGAGTCAATCCTAGCGCTTGTATGATTACTTGTTGGGTTGTGTTTATTTATCGCATTTAACTTCCCGCATTTTATTTTCAGTATGATATGATTATCTGTGCTGTTGTGGGAGGGGCATTCTGATGAGTGAGAAGCCAGACCCAGGCTTGAGTGTACATAGCATTAGTTATGGAAATTAGTGGGTGCGTGCTTGCTTTGCAGGCACTAGTGTCTCATGAAATCCACGCTCAGACGAGGTTCTCCCAGTTGACTTCTTTTTCAACCCTTTGGGTTGAGGGGGTTGTTGGTTTGGAGGATTGTCGACTCTGGGGACCGATCATTTGGGATTCGGCCGAGTGAGGCCGCTTCAGGAGATGGTGATGCCACACCTTCTGGGTATCGTATCACCCCTCTTGAATGTCTGTGACGCTGATGACCGCATAGGATGCCGAACTTGAGTCAGTTTAGGTCCATACCTATGAGCAAGGTCGGGTTTGTTGCAGGAAACCTTAACCTTCAGACTACCTGGTTTTCTTGATAGTGAATCAGTTTTGTTGGTACCAGAGGTTCTCATCATCAGATGTTTGTTCTTGACAGAGCAGAGTTTTGGTCCTGTATCAGAGGTCCTTATTATCAGATGTTTGTTCTTGACAGAGCAGAGTTTTGGTCCTATATCAGAGGTCCTTATTATCAGATGTTTGTTCTTGACAGAGCAGAGTTTTGGTCCTGCATCAGAGGTCCTTATTATCAGATATGGGTGTTCTTGACAGAGCAGATTTATGGTCCGATATCAGGGTTTTCTTCTTATCAGAGATAATGGTTGTTCTTGACAGAGCAGTATTGTGGTTTTGTTGATACAGAATCTTCACCTTCATCTCTTCAACAACGCAGTTGCCTTGATCTCCTGCGGCATGATTGCATTTTACATTGCTTTGCATACTCATTTGCATTTCATTAACGCGTGTCTGTGTTGCAGGTACCGTTTCCCCCGATTCAGGATTTCTTGCCTTCTATTGTGCTATTATGGGTTCTCTGAGGAAGACAGTGGCTTACAAGCTCCCTGCTCTTGATGTCGTTCAGCTGACTGGTTTGATCGCTTTGGCAGATGATTCTGTGAGAGATGAATTCAGAAAGTCTTACGGTAAATTGCTCAGTTTGGTTCGTAAACCCTCTGTGTTTGAGTTGAATGGGTTGCACGCCCTGCTGCAGTTCTAGGACCCTCCGTTGAGATGCTTTACTTTCCAGGATTTTGTTCTCGCACCCACGCTAGAGGAATATGTTGATTTGTTAGGTGTACCTATCAAGAGTCAGATGCCCTTTGTCCATATGGATGCTGAGCCTAATCTGGCTAGTCTAGCTCCGTCACTTCATCTGGATGCCTCCGAGTTGGTATTGTCTAGTTGGAACAAGGTTCCCGGTCTAGTTGGAACAAAGCTGTCAACGATGTACTGGCCACTAAGAAGCAGCACTTGGATGAAGCGTATCGGAGGATATCCAAGTTTAACCAACATTGGAAGGCCTCCCTAGCCAACAGGAAAGAGCGGGAGGATAAGCTGATGCAGCAGATCTCCAAGCTGAAAGCCCAGGTGAAGGCTAGTGAGAAGAGGTTTGATGAAGAAACCGCTCGCAGATATGCCGCTGAAGGCCAGCTCAACAGAGCTCTTGCTAACCTGAAGGAGCGCAAACTGACGTTTGAGTCCAAGAAGCGGAAGTTAGAAGATTGTTTTGGCGAAGGAGCATGGGAAGATTCGGTCGAAGGTCTTCAGTACACCATTGTGCAGAGGGAGTTACTCGTCGAAGGGTTGCTCACTCGGCCTGATCATCCAGAAACGAAGGGGTTGTTAGAAGAGTTTCGCGCCCGTGGCCGTGCTTGACTATTTGCAATCCTTTTGTGTTGATCATTGTTGTATGCTGACCATCACCAGGCTTGTTGGTCAAGGTCATGCTATTGATTCAGCTTGTATTCAGTGACGTTATGTACTGCCTTGATGGGATTTCTTTATATATGAGATGTTATTTCCATGACTGGACTCGGACTTCTTATTATCAGCACTGGCACTCAGGCACTAGGATCGGGGGATACCTCCCTAACGCACAGACACACGTTTGCATTTGCATGAAGCATTTGCATAACGAGCACTTTGTCATTTTTTCTAACCCTTTTGCGTTTTCAAGTTGTTTCAGGTTGTTCCAGGATTGATCAGAGACCTATCCACCGCTATCCGACCAAAGCAAATCAAACCAGAATCATGGAGCAAGTGCAAACTGATGTTCAAGAACTCCGTGAAAGAATGGACCGCTTCATGGAGCTCATGCAAGCAGTCGCCAATGGCCAGGATCAGCTCAGAACCTTGGTTCAGCCTCTGATTTCAAGGGTCGATAGCAATGGCGTACTCCATGGCGGGACCGTGCCTACCCCTCCACCAGTTGAAACTCCTCAGAATGGCGTCCCCGTGACCGGGGGGAATGGCAGTGCCAACGGCAATGTGATAGCTAATATGGGACTCAACGGTAATACGACGGGCGTCGGTAATGGGAATTTTGAAGCTAACGTCAATGTTGGGCTGGGCAACGGCAATGCGGGTGTTGGAAATCTGTTCGGGCCTCAGCCGTGGTTAGAAGACCGTCAAGACGATGTGTTCTCTCAGAGAGGTGCTGAAGGGGAGCTGACTGCTGAAGCACGACTTAGGTTCAAGGCCCTCGAGGATAAGATGAGGAATATCGAGAACCAGAACACCATGGGTGTTGATATGTCCAAGTTAGGACTGATTGCTGATTTCAAGGTGCCTCCCAAGTTCAAGGTACCTGACTTTGAAAAGTACAAGGGCACCACTTGCCCTCGCGTCCACCTGAGATCATACTACTGGAAAATGTCAGCTCATTCTGAGGACGAGAAGTTGCTGATGCACTTCTTTCAGGACAGTCTATCCGGACCCTCCCTCGAATGGTACATGAGTCTGGAACCTACTAGTGTGCGCACGTGGAAGGAACTTGCTGAAGCATTCGTGCACCACTACCAATATAACAACGACTTGGCTCCGAACCGAGTCCAACTGCAGAATCTGTCGCAAAGGAACAACGAATGGTTCAAGGAATACGCCCAGCGGTGGCGTGAATTGGCAGCCAGGGTTCAGCCGCCGATGGTTGAACGTGAGCTTATGGAAATGTTCGTAGCCACCCTCCCAGGGGTTTATTATGAGAAATTGGTCAGCAGTATGTCTGGAACCTTCTCAGATCTCATTATCACGGGTGAGCACATTGAAAACGGGATCAAACTGGGGAACATTCAAGGTGATTCATCCTCAGCTGGAGGAGGCAAGAAACCTTATGGTGGCAAAAGACGGGAAGGAGAAATGAGCGTTGTGACCAACGCTCGAAGGAAGGGTAAAGGCCCTCACCAACAGGTGGCCAGCATAACTATCCCGGCAGTCCAACAGCCACAACAGCAGCAGCAGCAGCCGAATCAACAAGGGTACAGAAAGTATTAGAATGGGGCACCTCTGTCGAGCCGTCACCTCGAGACACCGCCCATGTCGTATGCGCAACTGTTACAGACTCTGCTCCAACTACAGCTGATCCAGAAGAGAACTCTGGATCCCTTGACAGGGGCACCTCCGCCAGGTTATGACGCGAATGCGACTTGCGAATTTCACTCAGGGGCACCAGGCCACACAATAGAAAATTGCAAAGCCTTCAAGCACAAGGTGCAGGACATGGTGGACGCTAAGATCATCAACTTCTCAGATAATGTGCCAAACGTCATGAAGAATCCTATGTAGAATCATAGGGGAGGTGGGGTAAACGCCATTATTGAAGACGAGAGCTTGGATTTGTTGACTGACGTCAAGGATCTGAAGACACCGCTTAGCTTTGTTAAAGCCAAGCTGATGAAAAGAGGTTTCTTTCCAGGTTGTGGAGAGCTGTGTATGGGCTGTGCGACTTGTCCTGATGGATGTGAACAGTTGATAGAGGGGATTCAAAGTATGATGACCGAAGGAATCCTGCAATTTAGCCGAAGGGCCGAAAGCGGATCAGGAGAGGTAATGCTGAGGCAAGATGATGAGGTTGCCACCATCACCATCCCTCGCCGGACGATAACTATTTCTGCACCCAGGCCGCCCACGATTACCATCACCAAGGCTGGGCCGATACCGTTCGAAAGCACTAATGTCGTCCCATGGCATTATGGGGCAGAGGTCTACTGCAATGGACAGAAGTTAGAACTGGAACCATCAGGGTCATGTGCGGAGAACCTAGCGGGCGTTAGCGGAATTACTCACAGCGGAAGAGTATTTGCACCACCTGAGGTCGTGGAAGACAAAGCGGACAGAGCTGATGCAACTGATAAAGGTAAAAGTAAAGTCGTTGAAGAGATCCCTTGTGGGGTAGAAAAAGACTTACTTGTTAAAGACGCCGAAGAGTTTATGAGGTTGATTAAAAAGAATGACTACAAAATCGTGGATCATCTCCATCAAACACCCTCAAAAATCTCCATCCTGAACCTGTTGTTGTGTTCTGAGGCACATCGTAACGCGCTGCTGAAGGTGTTGAATGTCGCGTACGTGTCGCAGGAAATATCGGTAAACCAGTTGGAAGAGGTCGTAGCCCACGTGAATGCTGGAAATGGGTTAGGGTTCACTGACCTAGAGCTGACGCCGAAGGGGAGGAACCATAATAACGCCCTGCACATCTCGATAGAGTGTAGGGGAACGATTATGTCTCACGTGTTGGTAGACACAGGGTCATTGCTCAATGTTCTTCCGAAGAAGGCATTAATGAAGTTAGATACTCGTGGAGTGATTTGCACACCCAGTGATCTGGTTGTGAAAGCGTTCGATGGAACCAAACGCCATGTTTTCGGGGAGGTGACGTTGCCAATCCAAGTCGGGCCGGAAACATTCGATGCGGTCTTTTACATTATGGACATCATGCCTGCCTACAGCTGTCTCTTAGGCCGGTCGTGGATCCATTCTGCTGGAGCCGTGACCTCCACGTTGCACCAGAAGCTCAAGTATGCTGTCGAAGGTAGCATCGTGACTGTATGTGGCAAGGAAGACATAATGGTGAGCCATTTGTCATCCTTCAAGTATGTTGAGATGGATGGGGAAATCCACGAAACCCTATGCCAAGCATTCGAAGCTGTAAAAGTCAAGGACTTAGCTCCTGTAGTCACTGAGAAGCCAGAGATGACTCTCTCTTCCTTCAAGGAAGCCCGGGCCGTTGTCCAGGCCGGATCTACCCCAGGCTGGGGGAGAATTTTGGAGATACCTAACAAGCAAGACAAGTTTGGGTTGGGATATTCTCCTGGAGCTGAAGCCTCCTCTTCCAGCAGTGCATCGCGAGGTAAAGGGCCGATCCAGTTTACCAGTGGCGGGGTGATATTTGAAAGCGTCAACGCAGTGTCTGAAGACAGCGGAGATAGCGACTGTGACTTAGACTCTTGGATCCAGCCAAGCAGACTAGGCGAGAGCCTCAACAACTGGTCCGTCAGGGATATCATCCAGATGACAAGCAAAGAGTAATGATTTACTTTTTCTAATCATTGTACAACCCTATGTCCTACCCGGGGCATAATGGTTTTATTGTCAGGGCCTCGTTTGATTATGTACAGGCATTTTACCAATAAATCAAAAGGCGTTTTTCTTCGTATTCAAATATTGTGATCTCTGTTATTCCTGTTTTATATTTGTTTTGAAAAACAATAAAATGGCAATGGGGTTTGTGCTAACCTACATGTCCTTGTTTTAAGCTTAACCCTTGTTGTTGTAGGATCCACATAACAAATGACATCGACTCTGAACCTTCTACGACTCACTTCGACTTCGATTGCCCGATCTATCAAGCCGAAGAAGAGATTGATGAAGACGGAGACCTTCCCGAAGAGTTGGCCCGCTTGTTGAAACAAGAAGATAAAGTTATTCTGCCTCACGAGGAGGAGATTGAGATTGTGAATTTGGGTTCTGAAGAACTGGTCAGGAACGTCAGGATAGGGGCTGCATTGCAGAGCGATGTCAAGCAGAGATTGGTCGAGATGCTGAGAGAGTATAGTGACGTCTTTGCTTGGTCATACGAGGATATGCCCGGACTTGATACTGACATCGTGGTCCACCACTTGCCGCTACGAGAAGATTGTCCTCCCGTTAAGCAGAAGCTTAGGAGGACACGACCAGATATGGCCGTTAAGATAAAAGAAGAGGTGCAGAAGCAGCTTGATGCTGGCTTCTTAGCGGTCACTACATACCCTCCGTGGGTCGCCAACATAGTGCCTGTACCGAAGAAGGACGATAAGGTACGAATATGCGTCGATTATCGGGATTTGAATAGGGCGAGCCCTAAAGATGATTTCTCGCTGCCTCATATTGATGTGTTAGTCGACAATACGGCTCAGTTCTCCGTGTTTTTGTTCATGGATGGCTTCTCCGGCTACAACCAGATCAAGATGGCGCCGGAGGACATGGAGAAAACTACGTTTATTACACCCTGGGGAACATTTTGCTACAAGGTAATGCCTTTCGGTCTGAAGAACGCAGGGGCCACTTACCAACGAGCAATGGTTACTTTATTTCATGACATGATTCATCATGAGATCGAAGTCTATGTTGATGACATGATTGCGAAGTCCCAAACGGAGGAGGGACATCTGGTCAATTTGCTGAAGCTTTTTGAGAGGCTTAGGAAGTTCAGGTTGAGGCTGAATCCTAACAAGTGTACTTTCGGAGTACGGTCCGGAAAACTACTGAGGTTTATCGTGAGTGAAAGAGGCATTGAGGTTGATCCTGAAAAAATAAAAGCGATACAAGAAATGCCAGCGCCAAAAACAGAAAAAGAAGTTCGTGGTTTCCTGGGCAGGATAAACTACATTGCAAGGTTTATTTCTCAGCTCATGGCCACGTGTGAACCGATGTTCAAACTGTTAAAGAAAGATCAGGCGATTATCTGGAACGAGGATTGCCAGAGGGCATTTGATAAGATAAAACAGTATCTACAGGAACCTCCAATCTTGATACCCCCAGTGGCCGGACGACCCTTAATCATGTACTTGACATTTCTTGAGAATAGTATGGGGTGTGTTCTCGGTCAACACGACGAGACGGGCAGAAAGGAGCATGCCATTTACTACTTGAGTAAAAAGTTCACAGATTGTGAATCTCGCTACTCGATGCTGGAGAAGACGTGTTGTGCACTAGCCTGGGCTGCCAAACGTTTACGACAGTACATGCTCAATCACACCACCATGCTAATTTTGAAGATGGATCCGATCAAGTACGTCTTCGAGAAGCAAGCGCTTTCGGGCACGATTTCCAGATGGCAAATGGTGTTGACGGAATATGACATTCAGTATGTTTCCCAGAAGGCCATCAAGGGAAGCGTATTGTCTGAATACCTTGCCGAACAGCTGATCGAAGATTACCAGCCGATGAAATTTGAATTCCCTGATGAGGATATCATGTTTCTCAAGGTGAAAGATTGCGATGAACCGTTGCCCGACGAGGGGCCAGATAGGAAATCCCAATGGAAATTGATATTTGACGGGGCGGTTAATTCCTATGGAAGTGGCATTGGGGCAATCATCACGACTCCCCATGGATCCCACATCCCGTTCACTGCGAGACTGACGTTTCCGGTCACCAATAACAAAGCGGAGTACGAAGCATGCATCATGGGTCTAGAGGAAGCAATTGATTTGAGAATCAAGAACCTAGATGTATATGGTGACTCGGCGCTTGTGATCAACCAGATTAAAGGGGAGTGGGAGACTCGTCAATCGAATTTGGTGCCGTACATGAACTATGCTAGAAGGCTACTTTCGTTCTTTGATCGAGTGGAACTCCATCATGTGCCCAGGGCCGAAAACCAGATGGTTGATGCCTTAGCCACGTTGGCTTCGATGTATAAAGTCAATTTTTGGAATGAAGCTCCAAGAATTGTCCTTTATCGTCTTGATAGACCTGCATTCGTCTTTGCGATCGAGGAAGCCTCCGATGGCAAGCCATGGTTCCATGATATCCAGACTTTCCTTATGACTAAGGAGTATCCTGCGGGAGCGTCAACCCAGGATAAGAAGACTCTGAGGAGGCTGTCTGGAAATTTCTATCTCAATCCTGATGGAGTTTTGTATAAAAGAAACCACGATCTCGTGCTACTCAGATGTGTAGATGAGAAAGAGGCGAGTATGCTCATGGAAGAATTCCATGAAGGCACATTTGGTACGCACGCCGGCGGGCATGCTATGATGAGAAAGATCCTGAGAGCAGGATATTACTGGATGACGATGGAATCGGATTGCTTTAAATTCGCGAAGAGATGTCATAAATGCCAGATTTATGCTGATAAGATTCACGTGCCGCCGTGCCCATTGAATGTCATGTCCTCCCCGTGGACGTTCTCCATGTGGGGCATCGACATGTTAGGCAAGATCAAGCCCACTGCATCTAACGGTCATCGCTTCATTCTAGTAGCTATTGACTACTTCACCAAGTGGGTGGAGGCAGCCTCATACGCTAATGTGACCAAGCAGGTGGTGGCTAAATTCATAAAGAGGGACATCATCTATCGTTACAGACTTCCCGAACGGATCATTACTGATAATGGTTCGAATCTGAATAATAAGATGATGAAGGAGTTGTGCCAGAGTTTCAAGATTGAACACCACAACTCATCTCCTTACTGGCCGAAGATGAACGGCGCCGTTGAAGCGGCCAATAAGAACATCAAGAAGATTGTACAGAAGATGGTTGTGACCTACAAGGACTGGCACGAGATGTTGCCATTCGCATTGCATGGTTATCGTACAATGGTACGTACATCAACCGGGGTAACTCCTTTCTCCTTAGTGTACGGTATGGAAGTTGTCCTACCGTTAGAAGTGGAGATCCCTTCTTTACGAGTTTTGGTTGACGTGAAACTCGATGAGGCAGAATGGGTTAAGAACCGACTAAACCAACTCAACCTGATGGACGAGAAGAGATTAGCATCGATTGCGTATGGTCGTCTATACCAAAGCCGAATTAAGAAAGCTTATGATAAGAAGGTGCGTCCTAGAAGCTTTCAGACGGGTGATCTCGTCCTGAAGAAGATTCTTCCTCCACACTCCGATCACCGGGGCAAGTGGACTCCCAATTACGAAGGTCCGTACGTCGTCAGCAAGGTCTTCTCGGGAGGAGCTTTGTTGTTATCCACGATGGATGGCGAAGATTTTGCATCCCCGGTGAACGCGGACGTAGTTAAAAAATACTTTGTTTAAAAAATGACCCGCTGGAAAGAAAAAGAATATCCAGGCAAAAATGGGGCATCCCGGCGAACCATAAAAAAGGAAAAAGGTTCGGGCAAAAATTAGGGATATAAAAGAAAAGAATGTACACCCGCAAAGTCGAAAACCCGGAAGGGCGACTTTGGAAAAAAAGGGTATCCCAGTGAATCGAAAACCCGAAAGGGCGATTCAGGCAAAAGTTAGGGATTTGAAAAAGCAAATGACTGCGTTCCGCGTGTGGACTGCATTTGTTTAGTGGTTTGGAGGACCTGAGGGCCGTTTGTCTGAATCAATCTCTTCTGAAGCTGAAGCGTCGGAGAGGTATCGAAGTCGAGTGGGTCATAGAGGGATCAACTCATGCTGTTCGTCTACGCCTCATTGCCGACATTTGTGTATATACTGATGTATATTTATGTTTTATATTTGCGCATCTTCCTCATTCCAGGAGCTTGCATCTGTTGTAAAACATTTTCGCCCATTCAGGGGTTCGTTATCAATAAAATGTATACTATTCAGCAATTATGTTTGTTTAGCATTTATCTGTTTTGTTTGCGAAAAAGAACGCCGATGTTTTTGATAAAATGCGCATACATAAACTTACTGGCCTAGGCCACTGATTGTTGAAACAATGAATTACTTGAACATGGTCACAAGATGATAACCTTGACAGGTCCCTTTGAGAAGGGTGTCTTGTCTGTTTGTTTGTGTTGTTGCAGGTGTAGCATATACCAGGCAGTACGCCGTGTGCATCCCCAGGTCGGATGATTCCTTCTTCTCCAGCAAAGTTCAGCAGCCTCTCCCCACAGAGTCTGAACGTGAGATCATAAAGCATTGGTATGTCTCCCCAGGCAGAGAAGATTCTCTCCCCAATCAGATGTATCCTGAAGGAACGTCATCTCCTCAGCTGAGTCATATACTAAAGTATGCAGTACTCGGAGGTTCCAGACTGAAGTCTCTAGCGGAATTGAAATTCCCCACCGAGTCGTATTCTCCCCAGTAAGCAGGACGTTTCCTTCTTCCCCAGCCAAGTTTGCAGATCCCCAAGAGAGCCGAGTCCTTGGAAGCCGTTCAGGCCATGATTGGTTTTTTTCCCCAGTAGAGTGTTGAAAAGCTGATGCTGTATTTCCCCACCGGAGTCGTTATCTCCAAGAAAGTTTTGCTGCGAATGCCGTGCAGTTTATTTCTGCGATTGAAATCGTTTTCCTCAGTAGTTGTGGTTTTGAATACCCAGTTGAGCGGGTTCAGGTTCTCGTAGAGTTTTATTCCCCTGCGGCAGTTGACTGAAGTTCGTTTCCCCAAGCGGACTTTGATTGAGATCGACGTGACTTCTTCTCCTCGGCAGGATGATTCCTTCCCCCACCAGAGTGGTTCCTTCTCCTTGACAGGAGGATTCTCCCTTCAGCATTTACTTTGTTGATGGGGTCGTAGCATTTTGCATGATTGCATAGCATTTACCCTAAAAACGCGTAGCATTTCCACCGTGTGGAGCATTGCGCCATTGTCGAACCATATGCATATGAAGCATGAGCTAGGTTGTTGTCGTTCTTGTTTTGCAGGTGTTCCTCGGCAGGGTGTCTGCTCAGAATGATTCCTGAAATCTCGGAAGAGTTATGTGGCCCAAGATGATTCTTGAACTCCCTAGCAAAGTCGTTTACCCAAGATGATTCTTGAATTCCACAGCGAAGTGGTCTGCTTAAGATGATTCTTAAAATCCCCAGTGAAGTCTCCAGAGAGGGTTGCTCAAGTTGACGCTTAGAGTCCCCGGCAGAGTGTTTGCTCAGGATGATCCCTGAAATCTCCCGCAGAGTTTTTGGCTCAGGATGATTCTTGAAATCCCTGACGGAGTTATTTGTCCAAGATGATTCTTGAAGTCCTCAGTAGAGTTGACTCATCCAGAATAATTTGTGAAGCCCCGAAGCAGAGTTACTTGATAGTTCTCCAGAATCCCCAACGGAGATGCGTCATCCCCAGCAGGTTGCTGAACAGAGAAGTTGAAACTTCCCTTGAAAGACTTGATGATTGAAGTCCAACCGTATTAACGAAGCAGTTCTCTCAGCCGATGCGGAGTGCCTGATGGCAGAAGTTTGGATATCCCCAATTGGCTCATGATAGACAGAGAATTCTATTCCCGACTTGGTAATGAAGTCCGGCTGATGCCCAAAAATTTCTTTGAATGCCCGATGGCATGATTAACGTGATTGTTGACCTGACGAGTCCCGAGGAGTCTTGATGCCTGACGGCATGATCGACCCTGTATCACCGGTTACCGTGTGACCAACTCCCTAGCTAGTTGCCGTGCAGCTAATATTTCAGTTTCCGAAGATTTGTCCCCATCAGAGTACCGTATACTTGTGCAGTTGGCAAATTTCCGGGTTTGTTGGTATTCAACCGTATTTCACCTTGATTGTTTGAGAGCCGTTCGCTTCTCACCCAGTTAGGTCCAAGCCGTTTGAATAGGGGCAGCTGTTGCACCCCAAAATTTGCCCAACTTTTCTTTACCTAGCTTATGTTTCATTTCATGCACATTAGCATTATCATTTGCATTTCATTGACATGTATGCAGGAGATCAAGAGGTATGATTACCAATAAAGAGCTACACAAGACCTTGAAGCTAGCTCAGAAGCTTATTCAAATGCTCAAGGGTTGATATCCTTGTCAGAGAAGTTAAAAGATCCTCAGAGAGAGTGGTTGAAACCAGGAGTGGGTGTTTCCTAACTTAAGAGTTATGGGGAAGACCATCAGATGATTCTGAAGCCATGAAGTTAGATTTGAGATATTGAGAGAGCTCATGAGAAGTGTTGAAGATTACTTTGAGGCCTAGACAGGTCATTGTGCAAGATTAAGAAGACTTAGCCATGAGTGGTGCAATTAGGGTTTGACTGGGTCAACCCTAAGTCAACTGATGATTTGGGCAAGGTTGAGACCTAATCCAAGATCCATGTGATCATGGATTGATACATTGAGATGTTATAAGGATGATTCCAAGGTCAACTCATCATTATTGAAGAGTTTGAGAAGTTTCAAGCTAGGGTTTCTAAGGCTTGACAGTGTAAAATCCCCTAGTTTGACCCCTATCTTCAACGCAATTTAGCTCAAGATGTGATTGTCATATCATCTTACCCCCTACATGAATGTTGTAGATCATTGTCTTAGCTTTAATTTGAGTTCTAGAAGTCCTTGATAGGATTTGTAGAACTCAAGTTATGACCTTGACAAGTTACAGGTCATCTGAGGTATGTGAAGTTGGGGGCTTGAAATTTGTCCAACGTGCATGAAACTTTTTCCCTAGAAGGATGATTCCTATGAACTTTTGGTCAATATGAATGTTGTTCCTTATTCTCTTAGCTTTCTAGACAGTACTAGAAGTCCTTGATAGGATTTGTAGAACTCAAGTTATGGCTCTGACAAGTCAAGGGCATTTTGGTCATTTGGAGATTATAGGTCATTTCAAGCATAAGGCCATAACTCCTATTTCCAAGCTTCAAATGGGAAAATGTTCAACATCAAACTTGTTCAAAATGATGTTTTAAGGCTATTCAAGAGGTCATGAGATGTTGGAAGTTCTTGTAGCTCAAAGTTGCAAAAATGACCTAAAATAAGGGTGTAAGTTAAATGAATCAAAGTTGGAAATTGATATTTTTGATCTACATGTCCAAACCAAGGCATGTAATATATCATTTTGATTCTAAAACACATTTTAAGAACATTGGTTTAGCCACATTTTTGAATTGAAGTGTAATTTGTGGACTTGCTTTGAAAAGTAGTTACTTACATCTTAAGTAACATTTTCAAAACCTAAAATCAAGGCATAACCAAGGTCCCTTGCAAGCCAAACACATCCAAAATGTCACTAGGGGAGAAATTGGAAGGGAATGGGATTGATTTCAAGCTGTTAGCAGAGTGGAGCACACCATGGCATGTGATTGAAATTCTCATGACATGAGAGATTGAACTTCTCATTAGAAGGATCTAGAGGTTTCTAGATCATCCACACATGTTCTATATATTGAGTAGAGGTGATCCAAGGCGAAGGTTGGTGATGATTGAAGGAGAGAGCAGAGATTGAGTTTGGAAAATTCTTGCTTGCAACTGAATTCGGTTACATCATTTCACTCATTTTCCATCCATTTTCTTGATTGCAATCTCTTCCATGGATGCTAGGGATTGATTCCAGATCATAATCAAGGGAAATTCGTGGCTGATTGGTGTTCCTGAGCTCATATTTTTCCACCTGCAACTCAGATTCGAATCCAAGAATTGAAGTCATTTCAATCAATTCTATTGCATACAGAAGCTTGGAAGTGATTCACTGAAGGAGTCTGGAGCATTTGAGGGCTTGATTTGAGGTCTTGCTACTTCTGTGCACACGGATTTTTCAGGTTGGTAACCTTCAATCTCTAGCTTGTTTTAGTTAGAATTAAGAGGAATTAGGGTGTTAGATGCATTGTAGAATGGTGTAGGAAGGTTTTCAGATCGTTAATTTGAGAATTAGTGACCAATTAGGGATGTTGCCATTTTCGGTTGAGAGTTGGTTTTTGTGAATCTTGAGCTTTCAGAGAGAATTAAGGGCATGAATGAATTCGTGAGGAAATTTGGGACATGTTTCATTAAGGGATCGTGGCCAATGGTGGACTCTATGGCAAACTAGGGCTGTGAGAAGATGACCGGAGAAAGTCACCGGCGGTGGTTTTGGGCGCGCAGGTGACCTGAGTTGCAGAGATTTGAAACGAGGAAGATGACTTGATAGCCATTAGATCATAGGTGGACTTTGACTAGGAACCTCATCCAACGGCCACGCGTGCGTCTCATTTTGTGAAGAGGTCTGAACTAATTGAAACGATGCGTTTCATTAATCAGTCGTTTGTGGGCTTAAGGATCCAAGCGCTACTCACACCCCCCTGATGGCCCAATTGCTTTAATGAACTGATTTTCATTACTATCTGCACCGTTTGTTTATCATTTTAGCTTGATTTTCTTTATTTTTTTCATTTTATTCATGGTTCTTGATAAAATCATAACAAATGGAAAAATAATTCAATTGATCCCATTCTTTTTGCATTGGATTCATGATTGAATCTAGTATTTTTTAGATAAAAAATATTTTTATTTCATGCATTTTCTGATTTTATGGGAGTTTTTACATTTTAATTGATATTAAAATAGTCATGCTTGATGCTTGATGTTGTGGAATTTTGTGTGATTAATGGATGGTGATTTTGATCCTGATTTTTTGTGTGTAGAGGTCTGAACTAATGGATGGTGATTTAGATGATTCTAATGCACTAATTCCACTAGATTAACTTCTTTAGTTCCCTTAGATTAGGGTGTTGTTTTGCTTGCTCTTGGATGATGATGAAGGCAAGTTGAAGATGCATTGGATTGCTTGAAGAGGCTTGGATGTGAAGATCTTCCCTTCTTGTGGTGTAGTTTTGATTAGGTTAAGATTAGGGTTTTGTATGCAGAGCTTCTAGATAGTTCTCTTCCTTCATAAACATGGATGATGTTGATCACTTCCATTCTTCCCTATGATGCAAGGTCCCTTTGTAAAGGCCTCATCCATATTTTGGTAGGATGTGTGGCTCTTTGCAAATTGGTAGAACCTTTGAGGGTCCCTTTCTCTGATGACAGGATGCTCAGTGGTGACCTTTGGTCTTCACTCTGCTACCAATCATCCAAACTTTGCTCTTGATAGATGAATCTTTCTCCCTTGTTAGAGTATGGAGTTCCTTTCTTGAAGAAGATTGAAGGTTGGAGTTGATACTTCTTTGTGTTTGAAGACTACTCTGAGAAGCTAAAGCTTGTAGATGAAGAAAGACAAGTAGGTACTTGTAAGAAGGAGAGGACTGAAGCCTGAAGGTCAAGAAGTGCAAGTTGACATTTGTGAAGAAGATCCAATTGAGATTGAGTGAAGGGCTAAGGCTTGGAGAACAAAGGATAAGTTGACACTTATGTCGATACATTGAGAGCCTGAAGGAATCAGGTTGATACTTGCAGTTAGGAGTGAAGCCTGAAGGTGGGATTTACTGAAAAGCTGAAGCTTGAAGAAGAAAGAATAGGTGGATACTTATGTGGAAGCTTGAAGAAGCAAGTTGACACTTGCTATTGAAGATGATGCCCTTGAAGAGCTGGTGAGGACTGATGACTGAACTGCTGTCAGAAGATTGCTTTGCTGTGAAGCTGTGGAAGTGGTTGATCTGCTTTCTTGACTGTCTGTTTTCTTTCTGTGCAACTGTATTGATGTGACTTGTTTGATTTGCTTGATGCATTAGAATAAGTTCATGTTTAGTTTGATTTAAGCTAGGAGCATGATTGCACTAGAGGTTGAGTTGCTCCCTCTGCTTGTATTTTTACTGTATGGCTTTGCTTGCGGGTATTTGGTAGAGCCCAACTCCCTTGCCTATGTGGTTTGTGTTTGCTTGATAGCATTTCATTTCCTCTGTATGATTGCAGTTACTTCTATTTTGCTTGATAGCATTTTATTCCTCTGTATGATTGCAGTTATTCATATCTGGCTTGAGGTTGAGATGAGCTTGTGGAGGCTGATGCCCCACACACATTTCCTCCCTCACTTGCATTGCATGCATTTTACAGTCGTTTACTGTATATCTGTTTACTGTTTAAACTGATGCTTTATCTGTTTCTGTTATCATTGACATGATCCCCTAGGAATCTCACTTCCTTTGATAAGGAAGTGATGATAGAACTTTAGGTTGAAACCCATGCATGATAACTTCTAGAAGATCCCTTTTTCAAACCTCAACCATAGGATGAATCCTTGGCATGACAACATTAGGACTTAATAGTCTCCCCCTTAGTTGAACATGTTCGTTCTCTCTTCTCATCTCAAAACAAATTAAAATACAATAATAAAGGTTAACTGACGTCGTACGTTACGAGCCTTAAGATATCTGAGAAAGGATTGTTGGAGAGTTTCTTTTCAACAGTCTGGATGTTTAGCATGGTACCCTTTGGGTGACATGCGACGCATTCACTCTCAGGTCATAGTCTCTAGTGCGATGCTAGGTGCAAACAACCATAAAAAAACAGTTCTTCCGTAAAAGACAGAAAACAAACTTCAAACCTTTTTGCCCCGTGGGCCCATAATTCAAAGGAAAACTTTTCTGAAGAAAAGAGTGTCGTTAACTCCCAGTTCTACCGCAAACGGTAACGCCTAAGTCTCCAAGGGTCGAGCTGCGTACACCAAACTGCTGGAACTGTTTGTTAACCCTACTCGAATAAATAGATGAATCTGAATCCCCGTAATCCGTATTATCCCGAACTACGTAAGCTCTGATCTCTCATGCATGTTGAGAGTACGTAGGTACAATACTGATGTATTGGCGAGCCACCTTCCCCGTAACCCGTAGTTAGCCGAACTACATTGACTCTGATTTCTCATTCTCTGATGAGAATACGTAGGCATAAAGTGCGACGCTTTGCCGAGTCATTTTCTTTTCTTTTTGAGCTAGCCTTGATATGTAGATAGATACAACCAACTCGTCCAGTAAACACAACAAGCGTGGATCCCGTCGAGTACGAAGGACGTGAGGGGTGCTAATACCTTCCCCTTGCGTAACCGACTCCCGAACCCAGACAATGGTTGCGATGACCTTGTCTTATACCTTTTCGTCAGGTTTTTCCGATCGTTTCCTTTCCCGCTCTGAGGGATAAATAACGAAAGGTGGCGACTCTTCTGTTTTGCTGGCACCTTATTTTCGCGGAAGCGACACTTGGACCTTACAACACTCTTTAGAAAGCTTCAAGAACACGAGCAAGTGCTTCTTAGTCTCGAGAAATTTGAGAAAAGGGAAAAGAAGGAGAAGACCAAAAATGCGGAAAAGAAGTCTATAGGTCTAAAGGCTTCTTGTTTAAAGTCCTATGAAAAAGCGTTGAGTGATTGTGATTTGAGTGATGACGAAGATGACGAAAAGAATGAGGATATGGGGTTGTTTGTGAAGTGATACAACCGCTATGTAAAGAAAAACGGTATCCAACATTCTGAAAAGAATCTAGTCAATTTCAAAAACAATCAAGATCTTCTAAAAATAAGGACAACAAAGGAGGTAGAGTTAGAGGGTCGTGCTTCAATTGCGGAAAAGTCATACATTACAAGACAAATTGTCCTTTGATGAAAAAGACAAAGGAAAGGAGAGTAATCGGTCACACAAGAAGCAAGTTAAGCCGAGAAGAGTTTACATCGCATGAGAAAGCGATAGCGAGTCATCCGAGGATGATAGTTCTATTGGCGAAGAAGAATCTGCCAACCTTTGTTTCTCCGCTCATCAAAAGAAGAAAAACAAAAACGTACGACATGCAAAATACGAAAACTCTACTAAATTGTCTCACTCCAAATTACAAACTTCCTTTGATACCTTACACAATGAAGCCAATGAAGCCTTTAAACAGCTGGCCTCAAACAAACAAATTTTTTCTCACTTAGAGGAAAAGATTCTCGATTCCTAAAGGAAACTAGAGGCTCTAAAGGCTTCCATAGTGGAAGGAACAAAGGTAGATTGTAAGGAAGTAATAAAAAGAGTTGTTAACTTCGGGTGTGATACTTGTTACATTTGGCAAAATGAGGTTAGAAATCTCAAGGCCAAACTTAATAAGGCTCTTGAACCTAAAATCAAATTTTCTATTGATAGAGCATATTTTAGAAAAAGTAAGCTTAATCCCTATCAAAAATATACATATGTTGTCGAAAATCAAGATAGAAAAATTGATACAAGAGTTAACTTTACTTGCTTGTATTGTTGCAAGAAGGGTCACACCATTGCTAAATCGGTTTACGAGATTTTTAGTTCCTAAAGGGGTTTATCAATGGTTTCCTAAATGCAACCAAGATTTCACTCACAACCAAGGACCCAATAAACAATTGGGTACCTATTCTCGTTAATTATGTTCATAGGTACAAAATCTTGAGACTACCAAGAGAAGATGGATTCTCGACAGTGGATGCTCAAGACATATGACAAGAGACATATCTCTCTTCATTGACTTTGTGGCAAAGAATAAGGGATTTGTAACCTATGGAGACAATAAAAAGGGAGCAATACTTGGAAAAGGTAGTGTAGATAATCCCTCATCTACTACTATCTCTGATGTATTGCTAGTCTAGGGCCTTAAACACAACCTCATTAGCATTAGTCAATTATGCGACAAGGGATACAAAGTATCTTTTTCAAAAGATTGTTGCTTAATTGAACATAATGATAAAACGAAGGATGTGTTTAATGGCTTGAGGGTAAATAATGTCTATATGCTAGACTTGAGTGAAGTATCATTGAGTAGCGATAAATGTCTCATGACAATGAGTGAGGACTCATGGTTATGGCATAGACGTTAAATACATGTCAATTTTGACTTGCTAAACAAGATAGTTTCAAAAGACCTAGTTATTGGCTTACCCAAAATCAAGTTTACAAAGGATCACTTATGTTATGCATGCCAAATGAGGAAGCAAACAAGGATCTCATTTAAATCTAAAAACATTGTTTCAACTACGAGACCTCTTGAACTTCTTCATATGGATCTATTTGGGCCATATAGAATTAAGAGTCTAGGTGGTAACTACTATGGTTTTGTTATTGTCGATGATTTTTCTAGATTTTGCTGCACTATCTTCTTGGCTAGCAAGAGCGATACATTCTCCGCCTTTGAAAAATTTGCTAAACTTTCTCAAAATAAGTTAAACACAAACATCATATTAATTAGAAGTGATCATAGGGGTGAGTTCGAGAATTACCTTTTTGAGGAATATTGTGGTAGACACGGAATTGATCATAACTTCTCATCTCCGCGTACCCCTTAACAAAACAGGTTCGTGGAATGTAAAAATCAAACTTTGGAAGAGTTAGGAAGAACTATGATCAACGAAAGTGGGCTTCGTAAATATTTTTGGGCTGACACCATTAGTACCGCTTATTACGTTTTAAATAGGGTGTTCATCCGCCCTATTCTCAACAAGACTCTGTATGAACTTTTAAAGGGGTGGAAGCCAAAGGTGTCTCACCTTCATGTCTTTGGTTGTAAGTGTTTCATGTTAAACAATGGAAAAGAAAGTCTAGGAAAATTTGACTCCAAGGCAGATGAAGGTATCTTTCTCGGATACTCTCGGTCAAGTAAAGCCTATAGAATATACAATAAGAGATTACTTACAGTTGAAGAGTCTATTCATGTCACATTTGATAAGTCTTGTCTAAAAAGTGTCAGAAAAGGAGTTCATTTCATGATGCAGGTGTATCTTCTGAAGACATACTCAAGGGTACTGAGACAGGAATTGATCAACCTGACCCAGTCAAAGTTGAGGAGGGAAACGATCACCACCATGAGGGGATTAAGGAAGTTCATCCATCCAACATAGATGATCTCCCTCCAGCATAAAATTCTTCTAAAGACCATCCCATCGATAATATTCTCGGCGATATGTCAAAGGGAGTGACAACTCGATCAAAGATAAGTAATTTATGTTATCACTTCGCTTTTGTTTCTCAAGTAGAACCTAAAAACCCAAAAGATGCATTACTCGATGAACATTGGTTCCTATCAATGCAAGATGAACTCAATCAATTTAAAAGAAATGAGGTTTGGGACCTTGTCCCTCCTCCGCGAGACCATCAAGTAATTGGCACCTGATGGGTGTTTAGGAATAAACTGAATGAGAACGGAGTAATAACTCGAAATAAGGCGTGTTTGGTCGCGCAGAGGTATAACCAAGAGGAAGGAATCGACTATGAGGAAACTTATTCGTTGGTTGCCCGACTCGAGGCTATACGCCTTTTACTTGCCTCCGCTTGTGCGAAAGATTTTAAACTATTTCAAATGGATGTAAAAAGTGGATTCCTTAATGGTTATATAAATGAAGAGGTTTATGTTACCCAACCTCCAGGGTTTGAATCCCATGAGTATCATGATCATGTGTACAAATTAAAATGTGCTTTGTATGGACTCAAGCAAGCCCCCAGGGCTTGGTATGACCGTCTAAGCAAGTTTCTCCTTGATCAAGGATACTCAAGAGGAAAGGTTGACACAACCCTTTTCATTAAACATCAAGGAAAACACTTGATTTTGGTACAAATATATATTGATGATATCATTTTTGGATCAACTAACATGAATCTGGTAAGGGAGTTTTCTACATTAATGCAGGGAGAATTCGAAATGAGCATGATGGGGGAGCTTAACTATTTCCTCGGGTTGCAAATCAAGCAACTGCAGGAGGGTACTTTTGTGAGCCAGACGAAATACTTCCTTAAGCTTCTCAATCGTTTTGACATGGCAAACTCCAGGGCTATCGACACTCTAATGCCGACGTGTGTGAATCTTAGCCGAGACGAAAATGGTAAGGATGTAAAGGTGAAAAAGTTTCAAGGTATGATTGGATCTCTCCTCTATCTTATTGCTTCTAGACCTGACATTATGTTTAGTGTCTATATGTGTGCAAGGTATCAGTCATATCCTAAAGAATCTCACCTGAAAGCAGTAAAGCGCATACTTAGATACCTCTCTGGTACTCCAAAGTATGGGCTTTGGTATTCTAAAGGAAATGATTGCTCCTTGGTTGGCTTTTTTGATTCTGATTTTGCTGGCTGCAAATCAGATAGGAAAAGCACAAGTGGCACATGTCATATATTTTCAAATACTTTGGTGAGTTGGCATAGGAAAAAGCAGGTTTTCGTTGCTTTGTCAACAACCAAAGCGGAATACGTTGCGGCCAACAGTTGTTGTGCTCAAGTCTTATGGCTTAAGCAACAATTGCTCGGCTTCAACCTAAAACTTAATCTTGTTCTGATTTTTTGTGATAACACGAGTGCTCTTAACCTAACCAAGAATCCCGTGCTACATTCACTCACCAAGCATATCGAAATATGCCATCACTTCCTTAGGGATCATGTGGAGAAGGGCGACGTGGTGTTTGAGCATGTTGATACTAAAAATCAACTTGCGGATATCTTTACAAAACCACTCGCTACAGAGCCTTTCTTTTACATCCGTAGGGAACTCTGTGTTCTCGACATCTCGGATCGTGTTTAGGAAATAACTTTCGCATGCTCTATATCTATCTCTATATGTGCTTTGTTAATCTTTTATCTAACAAATGAAGAAGTTTAGAGCCATATGTGAGGGCGTTAGCTAACAATTGGAGTTGAGGTACTATCTTTCCTTATTTAGAAACTCTCGCACTTCCCTTGTTCATATAAAGTAATGTATCAAATAGTGTGTTACTATTGTCGTTTATTCCATGATTACACTTATTTCTTCCCCTTGTATGTTTGAAATATGAACAGACTATGTATTTATGTATCTTTGAATTCTTGATTGAACAAAAATTGATGATTTTTGCTATTTTTGCCTATATGAGTCGACCTACACAGTGCTACGGTCGACTCACAAAACTAGACTTTTTCATGTCTGTAAAGCGGGTATGCTCAGGTCGACCCTACGGTCGACGCATACCCTAAAAATTTCTAAAGTGTATGTTTTAACACAGTATGCGTTGACGCATGACCTTTCCGATCGACGCATCGCACGAAAATTCTGACAAATTGCTGATGAACTATTCATATTCTATCATCTTTAATGCATTTAAAATCATATTTTCTATTTTAATTCATCATCATTAACATTTGCATTGAGCATTGCACCTATTCAAGGCTATCTATCTTCCTCTCCTCTTCCCAAAACTCTATTCAAAACCTAGCCTCTCCATAAAAAGGGTAAAGTTACTTTCTTTTCTCCATCTCCAAGAGTAAATATCTGCATCTAAATTCTTCATCTTCACACAAGAAATCAAAATGGCCACAAGAAGAACTAATAGAAAGAGAACCATCAGAGCACCATCCACTCAAGTCGGTCCATCAAGAGGAAATTTATTGTAGAATGGTTCGTGTACTTAATTGCTTTTGAAGACATGCTTATTGATAATTCTGAAATAGTGATTATTAGTATTCTATTAAGCGGTGATCTATTTATCCATCTATATGCTTACATTAACTGCATTATATGTGAATGTATGTTAATGTGTAACCTGTTGCAAATGGCTAGAAATTGCTTATCTCTCTTCTTTTATGCAATTTATTGACATCTAGCTTCTTTCTTTTTGATGTTGTCAAAGGGGGAGAAGAATATCAAGCAAACACATCATGTGTAAAGACTTATTATACATGCAGATTGTGTACAAACGAAGGTATCAAGTAAGGGGGGGATGATACAATGCATTGTACACCAAGTTTCTATCGTTTTGTCATCATAAAAAAGGGGGGTATGTGAGGGTAATCCTCATAGGTAGCTACACTTGTTTCAATGATGTCTAAACTTAGATTGATAGAAAAATGTACTTTGGACGGTATCATTGTGTCACATATGCATGTCTTATCCCTCGTGAGTCAAACATTCGTCAAAAACATTATTGATACATATAGAAATTGCTAAGTCTATGCTTCATATAGGGTTGGTCAAGCTTGTCAAGCTTACTATGTAATAGAGTACCTCAAAAGTGGCTTGATACATGAAAATAGGAATTTTTTCAAATTTTAGGGCTTTGAGTCGACTCAAACCTAGTTTCGGTCGACTCATACAGAAAGTTTTTTGAATAGTCTACTCTCAGGGGTGCTCGTGTCAACCCTCCAGTCGACTCATACTGTGTCCATTTCTATTTGTCTAAATCTGCATGCTTTGCATCGACGTATGACCTGCTCCGGTCAACGCAAAGTTCTGTTTATTGCACAATCAGGAATTCGGGTAAGCTCAGGTCGACCCTCTTTTCTGCATAGGTCGACCGCTCGTGTATGTTCAATTAAAAGTCTGTTATGTGAAACTGTCTTTGTGTTTGTTATGTTTGTTAATTAGTTTTGTCTTATATATAAAGTGAGTTTTGCTCTTCCTTTTAGACATACTTGAAAAACAACAAGAGTGAAAATAAGATATTGATTATTCTCATCATCTTCATCCTCTTCCTTGAATTTTCTCAACAACTACACATAATCATTTTTGTTGTGCATTCTGCTTGTTAGAGGTGATAACGTCTAAACATAGGATTGGTGTAATCGGGTTTGGGTTGAGAAATTAATAGGTTTTTCTTTAATAAAACCATTAAGGTTTTGTCCTCTAATAATCTGGGATTTTTGGGGTTTTTGTACGAATCTTTCCATCACAGATTCAGTCGAGCCAAGGTAATCGAAGAACGGGTTGTTCTATCAGTTTAGTAGCAGTAACTGGAGGATTGTGAGACGAAGATTCAGGTTCGACACGTTGGTGATTGAAATCATCCGGGAAAGATTTGAAGACCGTGGAGTTGTTCAAAGAGAGTTCTGTAGTCGGAGGTTTATTCACCGTGTTCGAAGGACTTGATTCAGCTTGAATAAAGGGAAGAGAAGAAATAGGCTTTGCATCAATAATTGTGTTTGATCGTTTGATTTCTATTTGCTTCTCATGTAAACATTGACCAACAGGTTATATCTATATATAGGTCTCAATTCTATTTTTAGAATTGAGGGCAGACGTACCCCGAGCGAGGATGACGGGGGAACTGCCTCAATAAATCGGTGTTCCTTCTTTACTTTTAAATTTCTTAAATCTGAGTTTGAGTGCAAACAATTGTGTTAATCAAAATTCTGATGTGAGTAGTGCTGAACCATTTTTTAAGCTTATTACAATCTTTGATTGTAATTGAACACTTGAGCACTTTACTCTCATATTAGAATTCACTTAAGGTGCCTTGCACTCCAAGTGTTTGACCAATTGTGTGAACAACAAACAATTGTGCTGTCTTTTCAAATTGACTATATCTTTAAAGCATTGGAAATAGTCAAACCTTATAGTGAATAAAATCTTATTGAAGTGTGATCAAATTAGTGAATTTTAAATCTCGTTTTTATCGAATTCCATAGGCTTTGTGCATATCTGGTTTTTTCGGTAAAAGTTCGTTTTAGACGAATATAGTTCCTCGGCCGCTTCCGCCTAAAACATTTTTAAAAACCATATATTGGTAGCGCCGACTCTGTTTTTAACAAGTGATATATTCAACCCCCCCTTCTATATCTGTGCCATTCTCTAACAAATGAGGATTCAACATTCTCATCATATTATAAAGATCCTTTTTGGCCACTATTGGCGCTATCGTAGACGTGAAGAAAGGAAAGCTAACCTTTGAGGTTGGTGAAAAGAAAGTCAAATTTATCCTTTCGCAATTCCTAAAGGCACCAGTTATTGACGAATCGTGTTGTTCCTTAGATATCATCAATGAATGTGTAAGAGAAATGGAGATGGAACAATCAAAGTATACTGAAATGCTAAAGATTCCAACACCTCCTATAATAGATGATGATTGGTGTGAACCATACATAGATGATAGCCTGAGGGAATACTTAGCAATAACTCCAAATCTTATTCCTTGCCCAAATAAACCTTATGTAGAACTTAAAACACTACCGAAAAATCTCAAGTATGAATTCCTAGATACAGAGCTCGAACTCCCTGTAATAGTCAACATAGACTTAGGGCAGATAGAAACTGAGAAACTATTACATGTCTTAAGGACATACCCTAAAGCTCTAGGCTATAACATCTCATATCTGAAAGGGATAAGTCCCTCTGTATGCATGCATCACATTATGCCAGAGGAAGACTGCAAGACCTCCAGAGAGCACCAGAGAAGGAATAACCCCCTCATGAGTGATGCAGTTAAGAAAGAGGTGCAAAGGCTGTTAGAGGAAGGAATTATATACCCTATATCCAATAGTAACTGGGTAAGCCCAGTACATGTCATGCCAAAGAAAGGAGGTGTTACAGTTGTCGATAACGAAAAGGGAGAAGTTGTAGCAAAATGTGTTGTAACTGGATAGAGGATGTGCATTGACTATAGAAAGCTGAATAGTGCCACTCATAAAGATCATTTCCCTTTACCCTTTATTGATCAGATGCTCAAATAATTTGCTAAATACTCACATTTCGGCTATTTAGATGGTTATTCAAGATTCTTCCAAATCCCTATTCATCCTGATGACCAAGAAAAGACTACCTTCACATGTCCCTATGGTACCTTCGCCTATCGACGAATGCCATTTGGACTATGTAATGCTCCCGCAACATTTCAAAGATGCATGATGGCGATTTTTGCAGATTTTCTAGACGACATAATGGAAGAATTTATGGATGACTTTTTTGTTTGTGGGCAGAGTTTTGAAGGATGTTTAACAAACTTAGAAATGGTACTAGAGAGATGGGTAAAAGTTAATCTCGTTCTAAATTGGGAGAAATTATATTTCATGGTCCGACAAGGAATATTACTCGGACACATAATGTCTGATAAGGGAATTGAGGTCGATAAATCTAAGATAAAAGTCATAGAAAACCTTCAACATCCGAAAAATGTTAAGGAAATACATAGTTTCTTAGGACACACCGGTTTTTACTGATGATTCATAAAAGATTTCTCTAAAATAACTAAACCACTAACTGGTCTTTTATTGAAGTATGTTGAATTCATCTTCAGTTAAAAGTGCTTAGAGGCATTCCAACTGTTGAAAAATGATCTAATTACTGCACCCATCATGCAACCACCTGATTGGAGTAAACCTTTTGAAATAATGTGTGACACTAGTGACTATGCCATAGGCGCAGTCTTAGGATAATACAAGGACAAAAAGCTTTATGCGATTTATTACGCAAGTAGAACTTTAGATGAAGCACAAATGAAATATGCCACCACAAAAAAGGAACTCTTAGCTGTCATTTTTGCGTTAGATAAGTTTTGTTCCTACCTAGTGGGAGCTAAGATAATTGTCTACACTGATCACGCTGCAAGTAGGTACTTATTGAGCAAAAAGGACGCCAAGCCAAGACTCTTGAGATGGATCCTAGAACTTCAAGAATTTAATTTAGAAATTAAAGATAAGAATAATATAAAAGTCGAACAAGTACCCATCAACGATGATTTCCCTTATGATAGACTAGTAGCCCAGTTAGAAAAGAACACAACTGAATGCTCTATAATCTATAATGACGTAGAAACAAATGAAGTTGTGGAAGCAGTTTATACTAAAACTGTTGTGCCTTGATATGTTGAATTTGTCAACTACCTAACTTTAACTTATCAAAAAAAGACGAAATTCTTTCATGACTTTAAACATTACTACTTGGATGAGCCCCTTCTTTTCAAGAGAGGCACCGGTGGAATTTTTTGTCGACGTATCCTCAAAGAGGAGGTAGACAACATCATATCCCATTGCCAAGTTGCACCCTATGGAGGGCATGCAATCACATCTAAGACTTATGCAAAGTTCTTACAATCAGGTCTATTCTGGCCTAATTTATGGAAAGATGTCCATATCGCGGTTATAAATTGCTACCGGTGCGTACGCACTAGAAACATCTCTAAGCGTGACGAGGTGCCATTAAAAGGTATCTTAGAAGTAGAAGTCTTTGATGTGTGGGGTATTGACTTTATGAGCCCCTTCCCATCTTCTTTTGGTAACAAATACATACTCGTAGCTATTGATTACGTTTCGAAATGGATAGAGGACATAGCCCCTCATACAAATGACACACGAGTAGTTATTAGGCTTTTTAAGAACATCATCTTTCCCTGATTCGATGTGCCGAGACTCGTCATTAGTGACGGTGGCTCCCATTTTATTTCAAATACCTTTGGGAGACTGTTGCTTAAATATGGAGTCTAACATCGAGTAGCAACACCTTACCACCCTTAAAAGAGTGGACAAATTAAGATTTCAAATAGGGAAATTAAGCAAATATTAGAGAGAATCATTGCAACTTCTAGGAAAGATTGGTTTGCGAAACTTCATAATGCTCCGTTGGCTTATAGGACAACTTATAAACCTCTAATAGGAACGACTCCATTTAAACTATTTTATGGTAAATCATATCATTTGTCGGTAGAATTAGAACACAAAGCTCATTGGTCCATTAAGACCTTTAACATGAATTACACAACCGCAAGAGAGAAAAGAATCTTAGATGTCCATGAATTAGAAGAACTTAGATTAGATGCCTATGAAAATGCTCGGATTTACAAAGAAATAACTAAATAATTGCATGATAAGTGAATGGCGAGGAGAGAATTTAAGAAGGGTGACATAGTCATTCTTTTCAATTCCCGACTGAAATTATTTCCAGAAAAACTTAGTTCTAGATGGTATGGCCCTTTTTAGGTCATAAAAGTATTCCAAAGTAGAGCCATAGAAATGCAAGGTAAACTAAATGAGACATTCTTTGTAAATGGGCAGTGACTTAAGCATTACCATAACATAGAAAATAAAGACTTCTACATAAGTTATAGACTAGAAGAGCTGCATGCTCTTTCAAATGATTAGTTCCTTCTGAATTAATGTCGAACTCTTCACATTAAATGAAACGCTACGTGGGAGGCAACCTATGATCTTAGGTTCTAGATTTTTTTTCCTTCTAAATAGTTTTATGTGGTGCAATTAATTGTTCTAACCATTACTAACTTATTCTATGTCTACTTTTAGGCTAACATAGCTAAGGCTAACTTGATACTAACTATAGAGAATGCAACCCATTGATGACATGGAGGTAATCTTTAGGAACGAAGCCCAGAGGCAACGTTTTGAAGTATTAGCTCAGAGAGATATGACATTGTCTATCTACCCTGACAGACCCACCATGACCACCCTTGGTATCCAAGATAGTGTGATGTACCTACTTAGTTAGATAGGATGGGATAACTTTGATGTGAGAATGAGGTTTAACACGTATCGCAGGCTAACCCTTGAGTTCCTGAGTTCCTTTTTCTATGATCCTAATAGAGGGTTAAGATTTAACAGAGGCCTGACTACCTTCAGACTTTTTGGGACCAAATACTGTTTCACACATCGTTAAATGGTTGACCTATTAGGATTTCCTAGTGGCCAAGATGTCTTTACCATAGCTCAGGAAGATGCATTCACGGATCTTGACCTTGAATTTTTCCGGGGTAGTGTAATCAGAAACTATCATCTCGAACCAAATTCTATATTTTTTGAAAATATCCACAACCTTGCTATCCGCTACTTCCACAAACTCCTTGGGAAAGAGGAAAATATTACCTCAGTGTCTAGATAAAAATTATTTATCATGTTCTGTGCCTCCCAAGGTAGACCCGTTAATGCTGCTACATTTATGTTAGCGAACTTAGACAATATTTCTCAAGAGACCCATGGTTCTATCCTTATAGGAGGGTTGGTTACTATAATTCTTGCTTCCATTGGCCTAAGACACCCCATTAACTATTTACATGCTTTAGGAGGTATATGTCCCATGCATATTAACTTCTGTTTTAACCGAGGCATCATTGAAAATTTGGGAGCATTGAATTTGAGCTGCTAATTGATAACCAAGTGGTGTATAACTTTACACTACCAAACCACGAGAGGACAAGTGTGGATAATAGGAATAATTGGTTGTATAATTTGGAGGGCCAGAGTGAGTCACCTACCCCACCTGACACCCCTCAAGCTTATAAAAACCGAAATTCCATTTTCTCTGATGCTGCTTCACTCGCCTATGGTATTCACGTAGAGCCTCCCATTGATCACACTGCTACAATTGACGCCCTTAGACAAAAATCCCTACATTTAGAGGAGAGCTTACCAGTATGCATGTAGATTTTCTAGGTTTTATAGATGTTTCTAATGAGCAGTTTTACCACTTCTTTCAGCAGACCTATTCCATGAAGCATTTCTTCGACCTAATGTTAGACATCATAGTGGCTAGTGTTGCTTTATTTGTACCATTTTCTATTTTCCCACTATGCACTTAGACAGTGAGGTCACTGCCTTGTTTAAGTATAGAGGAGGGAATGTTTCCATGCTTTCTAGTTAGGAATTTTATTTTATTATCAGGATTTAATTTTATTTTCCTTTTTATGTTACATTATCGTCGAGCTACTGACTTTAAAACCAACACGAACCTATGTTTTAGTTTAAAACCAGTAGAATTTCATTTTATTTTCCTTGTTATGTTACCATTTTCTGTTTTCCCACTGTGCACTTAGATTGTTTTATTTCATTCTGAGTTTAGTTAGATTTTTCGTTTATTTTTCTCTTGTATTTCTTTTTGTTTCATTTACTTTTTATTTGTTCCGATTAAGGCCATGTGCTAAAACCTTTTCAACTGAAAATTTTTTGGCCTTAACAACTGAAAATCACTGAAAAAATTCACTATTTTTAAGTCTGAGTTTAATTTTTGCGCTCTATAAGTAAATGGCGGTTGCCAATATGCTAATGGCGTTTGCCATTAGCCTGATTTTTGAAAGAGTGACGTTTAAAGCTAATGGCTTTCAGTCTGAATGGGAGTTTTTGGTTTTAGAACTTCCCTTGCACGTTTTTCTTCAAAACACTCTCATTTAAATGCCATACTCTCTACTCTACTCTCCACTCATTCATATCTTTAATCCTCAACCTTCAAAATTCACTTCATTCACCATAAAAACCATAACCTACTCACATTCTCACTCAAAATCAAATCCTACTCATTCTTCAATTTACCCAAATCCTTACTTATTCCTTCCAACTCTCTTATTTCCCATTCACCATGCCTCCAAGACATGTGAGACCAAGAAGAGATGTTGTATACTTAGGTATCACCTTCGTAGAAGATATAGAGGGCGATAATCAAAGGATAAAGTAACTTAAGTTGTTTGCAAGGGATGTCGCAGCAACAAGGTATCCCGATAATGCTTTCCTTTGTGACTTAGGTTTAATTAGTAGTGTTGATTGGATGCTAGGTAACTTAGGAATGACTTATTTCTATTTGTTGACTAGCCCTACATATGTTAGGTTTACTTATGAGTTCCTAAGCACATTTAGATACGCCACGTTTGTGGGAGGTTCGTGCACTATAGGCACGGTCTCATTTAGAATGTTTAATAGAGACTACACCTTTAATCAGGATCAGATTGCCAATATGTTTCAGTTCCTTAATGGAGATGGCTTTGCTTGCGAAGCCCCTTTAGAGAGCAATTGGAAGACCGATGCTCTTGACTTTTGGCATCAAATCACTAGCCAAGCCACTGCTAATTGGGAAGGCCTAAAGGCCATCGCTATCCATAACCTGACCATTCGGTACTTACACTGTATTTTAGCCAACACCATTTTCGGTCGGGAGAACAATAGAAAGGTGAAATCTAAGGACATTTTCTTTATATATTGTGCACTAACATAAACACCGGTTAATCCTACAACTTTCCTATTAGCACATTTACAGTTTGTTAGTGTTAGAGTAGGCGGTCCCATTTGCATTGGAGGGCTGATTACATCCATAGCCCTCACATTGCACTTAGGCACAGAGCTGACTACACTTCAGCCACTCGAGACACCCTTTTTAGATCTAGATGCTTGTCCTAGTATGCGTCTGATTAAGAATAAACCAGACGGCAGGTATTATCTGATGGTTAGTAATAGAGGAATAAGGAGTGTTACTTTGCCTTCCGTCGTGCGCACTAATGTGCGAGTGAGAGGCAACTGGACTTATGATCTTAATTCCCCAAATCCTGGTGATAATTTTAATGTCCATGCCGGTGTGGGTAATGACACCAATGAGGAGATCGAGCGTATGAAGCATGATGCTCCCGAGACCGACACCCCCACACACACATGCACTGCACATGGTTTTAATGACTTTTCTATAGGTACCTCTGTCGGACATCAGTCCCATGAGGAGTATGGTTACACCTCTATCAGGACCGCCATTGATGATGTCTTGTGCGAGCTTAGACATCAGAATTATATTGACTTCGAGCGTGACCGGCTACTTAGGAGCATGCATACATAGTAGAAAGAGATGATGGTCACCATCTGTCAGATTCAGGAGCAGCGACATGACTACTGTGAGCGGACCGAGCATAATATGGGTGACCTTATTGAGCATATGAATGGATTGTGTGTGGAGGTATCAGACATGAGGGAGTATATGCAGCATGCAGGTGTACCACACCCCGTATATGGTAGAGGCGATATTGGACGTCACAGAGGTCAAGGCCGACACTGAGCCATCTACCCCGGTTTTACCACTCTTTCTTCCACCTTGCACTGAAACATTGGGGACAATGTTTGGTTCAAGTATGGAGGAGGAGTTTTACCACTTTATTTTTACTTTCCCCTGTAGCACCCCAAAATTTGCCTCTTCGTTTTGGTATCTGGCTTTTGTTTCTTTGCATTTTTGCATTTTTTGCATTTTTGCATAGTATTCGTTCTTGAGACAGGGGATCAAGGTTTTCCCGTGGCTCAGTTTTTATCTCAGTGCATGAACCAGAATAGCGAGCATTAGAGGCTCTGGCATTTATTTTGTCCAATAGTCGGGCGACCGATTTTATTTTATTTTGCAGGATATTTTTAGCTCAGAAAGCAGTATTCAGGCTGTCGCAAGCATTTTCATGGTTATGATATTCAAAAGCAAGTTTCAGAAGTTGAACAGAGCTCAGAACGACTGAAAACGGGAAAACGGGCAGATTTCCCTCCAAAAAGCGCCAAAATTCAAATTTTTGAGGTGCTAATCGGTTAACCTATATGGTTAATCGATTAACCAAGGCAAAATTAGGGTAAGTTGGGATTTTTGAGGGTGTTAACCAATTAACCTATATGGTTAATCGATTAACCAGTGCAGATTTTGCCTCTGCACGTGAATTTTCAGTTCAAACCACTTTGGGGTCCAATTTTGGTCATGTGCAAGCTTGATTTTCACTTTGGGAAGGATCTAGAACCTATTTGGAATTTGATTAATTTCATTTTCCCTCCAAATGCCCATTCCTCATTCCAAACCAAAATTTCCAAACCTTTTATTTGGATCCAAGCCTAATTGGTATTTAAGTGATCCACTCCAAACCTCACATATCTAATCACTCATAATTTCATTTCAAATTCAAAATTGATCTCATTCTCTCAATTCTCTCTCAACTTTCCAATTCCAAAACCCTCACCAAAAGCTCTTCTCATTGAGATCATTGATTCTTCATTGAAATTCTTGATCTCTAAGAGCTAAACCTTCATCCATCATCTTCATTGGATCAATTTCTCCATCCAATTTTTCATGCTAAATTGGATCTGAACTTGGAAGTGATTTTGGAAGTAATTATTTGGCTTATTTTGGATTAATTTTGAAGGATCTTCATTGCTACTACAAGAATTGGTGTGGATCTTGAAGTATTCCGAACTTCTAGCATTGGATCTGTTCAATTCCAATTGAGTCAACATTAACCGGAGCAAATCTCCGCTCCGAAGGTTGGATCCGAATCTATTTTTAGCTTATTTGCAATAATCATGTGGGTTTTCATCTTTGATTGAATTTTGGTTAATTTGATCCGATTGATTCATGATTTGGTTGTGTTAATCTATTTACATGTTGTTTGAATCATGATCTGCTGGTTTAATTTCGTGATTAAGTGATTATGCGATCATTCGGTTGATCGGATAAGTGCTTATTTGTTGAAAATGTTATTCTGTTGCTGTTTTTCTGCTGTTGGCACAATGTTAATCGGTTAACACATATGGTTAACCGATTAACATGTACAAATTTCCATATTTTCAACTATTTTTAAGTGGTTAATCGGTTAATGCATATGGTTAACCGATTAACAATGTGCCAGTGGTTCTGTTTTGCTGATTTTCTTGAATGTTTGAGTACTGTTTCACGTTGAATCATCATAATTAAATATGGTGCATTAGAAGTGAAATGTTCTGGACATTTTGTCACTGTTTTGGTTGTTTAATCGAGACTTCGACTCGTTTTTGTTTTCCACTTGGATGCACACTTGTGTGTTGTTGTTCATAGTGATGGTGCTTGCATTTGCATTTCCTCTTGTGTTTTGCATATTTATTTCTTGCATTAATAAAGGTCGAGATGCGCTTGTGGTGGTATTTAACCCACACTTTGTTCCTCCCTTTGCTTGCGTGTTGCATTCCATGTTTGCATCTCTTACTTGTGATTGAATTTACTTGGTGCTTTCTTGTGCTTTTTGCCATGATCCCCATAGGGTTCCTAGTCCCTCCGTTTAGGATGGGAGTAGGAGAGACATTAGGTGTTCAATCCAAGCATGCTAACATTAGGGTAGAAGTTTCCCTTTTAATCCAAACTTTAGGACCACTTTGCATGACAATGTTAAGGACGAGTTTCCCTTAGACTTTTCGTGCGTCTTTCTCTCTTCTCATCTCAAAATCATTCTAATTCATCTAATAAGTATGATGAAAGTTGTGCACTACAAGCCTTAAGCTACTTGGGAAATGGTGATTGGGGGGCTTTCTCTCAATGGCCTAGAGTGTTTAGTGTACACCCTTTGGGTGATATGCGATGCATTCGCTCTTAGGTCATAGTCTTTAATGCAACGTGAATCACAAACCGGATTAATTCACTTCACTAAAAAACACAAACAAAACTTCAAACCTTTTTCCTTCGGGATTAATCGGAAACCTTTTTTTTTCAAAAAAAAGTGTTGTTAAGCTTCGGTTCTACTGCAAACAGGCTTTGTCCCTAACTGCTGGAACGGACGTTTAACCCTACTCGGGTAGAACACTTAATTAACATGTGGTTTCATATCAGCCCGAACTACGTTTGCTCTGATTTCTCGTACCATATGAGAATACGTAGGCACGAGACGGCAATGTCTTGGTGAGCAAACTTCCCCCTTTCATCTGTAGTTAGCCAAACTACGTTGACTCTGACTTTCCCATTGCACAAGGGAATACGTAGGCACAGAGCGGCGATGCTCTGCCGAGTCACTTTTATTTTCTTTTTGTCCTGTGAGCCTGTAGCTAGATATATTAAACACACCCTTAGATAGACAACAAGTGTGGATCCTGTCGAGTACGACGGATGTGAGGGGTGCTAATACCTTCCCCTTGCGTAACCGCCTCCCGAATCCAGGACTTGGTTGCGATGACCATGTCTTTCCCTTTTTTTCGTTAGGTTTTTCTGATCATTTCCTTTCCCTCTCTTTGGGATAAATAACGAAAGGTGGCGACTCTTCTGTTTCCCGCCAGGTGTTTTTCGCAGTTGCGACATTCCCGTTTTATTTTTCATTTTTCTTACTGTTTTCTAGTTAGTTGTTGTTTGCTTTTTATCGTCTGTGTGTTTGGTCGAGACATACATGTGATGTTAAGTCTTATTGCATGATATTCTTTTCACTTGTTAGAAAATTCCCTTAGATTTGACCCCTAACAATTTTTTTTTGTTTTAATTCAATGGCATGACATTCCGAGAGTATTGGTTATTTTGCATTTCTAGGCTATGTTAGATAGACTTGGAAAAGTTTGGATAACATCGATACCGTCCTAACACCCTAAAATCCATAATCATGTGACATCGATTTGAGTAACCATTATGCTTAGACCTTAAGTTATAAGTTTTAAAGTAGCCTCCAAAGTAGTTTATACTAGCAGTCAACACCATCCTAATGTACACACTAAGTAAGAAACCGATGCGAAAATGTGTATGATCTCATAATTGAATCGATAATATTTGTCGAGAAAAAAGAATGAAAGGATATGTTCCCTCTAAGTTAGGTGGTCCTCACCCGACCATTTATCCCAACTGAATGGACTCTTTAAATTCGAAAGAATAAAGAAAAGAAAAAGAAAAAATGTGTGTGAACTAATAATGAGATCGTTAGACACTAACATGTTTACTTACCATGTACTTACGAGAATAACAGGCTTAATGTGATTGCGCTAGATTGAAAAGAGATGAAAAAGAACAAAGAGTGTAGGTTGAGTTATAATGGCATGTGATGCGGTGAGAATCGTGATACCAAGCTATTGATTAACTTGAATCTTTAATTCTTAAATTCACAACCGGACTTTAGTTTATCCAAAGGAAAGGTCTAAAGAAAGAAAGAACCTTTTGCGCGATGTTACAACAACACTAAGAGATTCGGGGATCAGGGGTTGGTTATGCATAGGGTAGGTATTTCACATCCTAAACATCTGTAGTACTCTACAGGAGCCTTTTGTTTGTTTGTATGCTAAGTTTGCTAAATGTTTGCTATGGATTGGGATTGGGTAAAAGGTGTAGGTTAAGACCTAAAGATAGTTTCTAAGTTTGCTCGCAAAGACAACGCGTCCTCTGCCTATGTATCCTAACTAGGATAGAATCAGAGCAATCGTAGTTCACCTCACTAGGGTTGAAGAACACTTGATTGTGATCAAGGTTCAAAGGGGGACAAACATTACAATGCTTGTGTATATTTTAAGGAAACTCTCTAGATCTAAGTTGAACACTCAAGAAAGAGAAGCAAGTAATCATCTCCATGATTTTTACATAGAGTTAACAAACTCTATCCTAAGTTCTAATTGAAAGAGCACTCCAAACAAGGGGTAAGCTTTTTAGACTTAAGCAAAGTCCAATGGACAGGTTCTAACTTATCTAAGTGTATGGATGACTTAACAAAGTCAAGGGAGGGTAATGAGCTATCTATGACCCAAAGGTCAATAGAGAGACTTTCCTTTGGAAGGATAGAAGGGGAGGCAACTTGGATGAGAACTAAAGAGTTCCATCACTTGGGGAAAATAAACTTAACGAAGTAAAAAACAATCAAACAGGATGAATACAAGATACATGGTTACAACCAAGAATAAACAAGCATATTACAATAATCAAGTACTTCAAATAGGATGAATGGTTACAACCAAAGCATGCAAGCATATTACAATAGGCAAGCAAAGATGAGTTCTTACAAGACTCAATGAAAGATAAAGACTTAAGCATATCTTGACAAAGATGAAGGTAACAACCAATGCAAATAAGTCAACTTCATGGGGATGTTACATGGAAATCAAATGAATCAAACATGATGCTCACTAGCAAAAGAAATTACAATTACACCAAGGGTTTGACAAGAGCTCACATTAAGCACACCAACAAACTTAAGAAAAATGAATCAGAAGTTTCGAACGATTAGGAGGGTAAAACCCTAAAAGAAACATGACCATGTTTTCAATGCAAAGTGTTTTCACAAATGAAAATTCTAGAATATTAATTTACCACATGAAAATATGCACAAATACGAGATAGTTGCAAAAAGAACCAATCAAAAATAACAAAAAAATGAAGAAGTTATGATTTTTAGAAATTTAATAACAATTAAATAAAACACAAAGGAATAAGTGATAAAAAGAGAGGGAGGCGCTTGGTGGGTGTTGAACCCACCACCTCATGGCTGCCAACTTAAAATCCTACCAAGTGGGCCAAGGCGCGCGCGTGTACATTGGAGGAAAAAGAGACACAAAAAGAAAACATGGCAAATATGAAAATAAATAAAAGGGTTGATCTCCACAATGGATCGAACCCAGGACATGGCGATTACAAGGCGCTTGAGAGTGAAGGTTTAACCACTGGGGTGGAGATACATCCAAGTATTATGCCACCCCAAATAATTTAAGTACTTAACAAAGTGAAAGAATCTGGGCAAGGCAAGATGAATAAAAGAACAAGCCAAAACATGAAAATGATAACAACGTAAATCACTCAAAACTCAACCAAATTTAACAAAATTTTAGTCTATCTCATGTGAAATTTCTCAAGGAAAACAATGGCAATCTCAGTTTTTTCAAATAAAGCACACAACTTAAAATTCGAAGGCCAATGCAAAGTGAAGCCTATGCAATGCAAAATGGTAGCTACAGCTCATGACAACAAGGATTAATGCTATGTAATGGTATGCACAAGTCTTAAATACATTGTTCATGGAATTTGGATGCAAAAATCATGCAAAGATAACTCCAAACTAAAACTGGTGTGTGGACTGTAGTGGTTTGAAAAAGCATGCTTAAAATGCTGTTTTTGAAAAAAATGCAACAGCTCATGATACAACCTACATACTCATTTCAAAACATCACACACAAAATGATTTATGCACATTAAATCAAGGATTTCAACAAGATGCAAGAACTGATCAAGAACTTCAGGCAAAAATCTGGTATATGGAAATGGCAAGAATGGAGCACCAAAGTTGAAATGTTGTTTGGCAAATGAAAACAATTCATGATGCAGCCTATGTACTCATCATACACAAAATGATTTACACAAATTAAACCAAGGATTCAAACAAGATGCAAGAACTTAACAAAAATGATGTCACATGAATTGAAGCATAAGACAGAAATTGACAGAAAATCAAATGACAGTCAAAAGCAAAATCAAACAAGCCACACATATGCAACTCTGCAATGCCTTTACAAAAGCAAAACATCCTAAGAAAATTGTATCAGTTCAAACAAAATTGGTCCACCTTGACAGTTAGCAATTATTGTGCTCATGACTAGCAAAATAAACAAATTTTGATCCAACATGTAAAAACTCATATACACAACAGCAGCAATTGGTCCTCAAAATAAAATCATGCCAAACATATCAAATTCAAATCAAGCCTTGAAAAGGGATGGTTACAACCATAGGAACAAGAACCTAGACAGATTTCTAACAAGAACATCATGATAGCAGCAAGTAGTTTAAGATGACAGTTAGAAAACAAGGCATGCTCTTGGTTACCAACAAGTTACAAATGCAAAAAACTTGACAGAGATGGGAAGTAATCAAAGCAGCATCACTTGGCAAAGTTGAAAAAGCAATCAAAGCATCATGGTAGCATAAACTTGACAAAGTTGAAAAAGCAATCAAAGCATCATGGTAGCATAAACTTGACAAAGTTGAAAAAAGAAATCGAAGCATCATGGTAGCATAAACTTAACAAAGTTGAAAAAAGCAATCGAAGCATCATGGTAGCATAAACTTGACAAAGTTGAAAAAGCAATCAGAGCATCATGGTAGTGTTCATGAATTTAAACAACTATGACAGCAATATATGACAATACCAAAGATCAATGACTAGCCCTAGTTCTATATGCACAAATCATCTTGCAAACACATGTCAATATGTTAACCTACAACAAAAGTGGTGCTATGACAGTTTCAAATGAACCTAGGCAGTTGGCAGCAAGCATGGATTTTACAAAATGGCAAGGCTGGCACACATCAACAAATCAGTTCTAATCCCTAATGCATACAACAGTTGCAAGCTTTAACAAAGGCATCATGGCAATTGGCTCTTCAACAGAAAACACATGACACAAGAATGCAAGTAAACAAAAATTAACCAATGAGGCTGATTAGCAGTTCACAACAGATTCATACCAAAGGCTTCAAGACAAACAGGCTCATCAATGTTGGCAATGTAAACAAAATGTGAACAAGACATGGTTACAACCACAGCCCTATCCTAGTGCCTAAGTGATGACAGTGGTGATGCAAGGGATGAAACAAAACCAACTATCTAGCAAACAGGATCCAACAAGTATCATGCTTCATGTTAACAAACATATGCAATAAAGGACAATGGCAGGTAATAACTTTAATAAAATATGAACACATCAAGCTTGAAATAGTCATACCATATAAACTAAATGAAAACACCAGCTGATGCCAATATAACAGTGCCAAACCTCTTGTAGACTTCCAAGCAAGCAAATATAGAAGGAAAACCTTGAAGCCTCCAAATGAAATCCAAATCCAATGCCTTGGTGAGAATGATGGCCTTTCTTGCACTTGAAGTAAACAAGTGGATCTTGTACCAGAACTTGAAATAAGTGATGATGATGAGATTTTAGGTTATGGACAGTTGGTATAGAATAAACCTAAGGTGTTTGGAGGTTTACAAAGATCAAAACAGGCCTGGTATGTGTTTTGGCAAATTTTGAGTATGAAGTCAAACTTTCCTTGGTTGAAAGTTGACTTTTGGGAAAATGAGGGTTTTGGCTGGTTTAAATGTTTGAACACCTCCCACACATCATTTGTGGATTGTGTGGATGGTTTGTGGTGGTTTTGGTTGAGTGAAAATGGTTTTGGAAGCTGTTTTGCTCAAGACAGATTTTTGAGATTTTTGGGGTGGTTTTCTTCACTTGTAAGAAAGTGCAAGGTAGTAGGAGAACAATGAGTTTCTCTTAGGTTGTAGAGTTCTCTGGTGTTCCTCTCAACATAGAGGAAACCTCTATTTATAAGCAAGGCAAGGCTTGGGGCAGATTGGTAACTTGGCACTTTTGGTGAGAGTTTTGAAAAAGTAATCTTGCTTGAGATTTGTTGCAGCTGCAAGTTCAAGTCTTTGGCTCAAGCTGATGCATTACTCAAGTGGCATGAATGACATTATAGTGATTGAAGTGTGGCTAGGCAGTAGGAGAGTTGTTTGCTGCAAGACTTCCATAAAGTTTCTCTTTCTTCCTTTTCTTTGATTAAAATAATACAAGTTGCCTCCCACTTGCAATGTCTATCAAACCTACTAATTTTCTGCATTTCTTCTCCTCATATCCTCTAAATATCAGATAGAAACATGATCCAAGGGCTGAGAATAGCTTAAGTGACCAAAAGGTGAGTTTGTGAAAAAGTGAAAATGTTGGACTCAAGCGTTGAAACCTCATCTTGTTGAATTCATAACTCTCAACTCATAAGGGCTATGGAGGAGTTCTAGTACATTTTGGAAAGCCCTCATGAAGCTCTAAATATTTCATGTTTTCATGATCTTCAGATTCCCAATGGAACTAGGTCAAAAAACCTCTCAAAGTTGCTGAAAAACATGCCTAAAAAGTGAAATAACTTGGAATTTTTCTAAGTTATTTTTCCCCCTTGTAATGAATTTGGTCAAAACTCCAAATCTATGCATTTTCTGCTCATGGACCACTGTGGGACTTTTGTAGGACTTGTCAAGAACTTTCCAATGAGCTTTGAACCAACTCATTTGGATGTATGGTTAGGGAGTTATGGTCTTGCCCCTTTCAAAACCCTAATTCCCGATTTTTGCGATTACTCCCCAATCCTTGATCCAATGGTCATGAAACTTCATGGGTAGGTGCAATATGTCATTAGGAACATTTTTTATTCATACTTTGAGATCAAATTCCTTATGAGTGAAGAGTTGACTTTTCGGTCAACCGAACGATCGATCAGTGACTACCGAGTCGACTATTGATGCTCCGGGTCTTTTGAGGCCTTAAAACTTCTTGAATAGACTTCACTAATCCATATGAACTTCATGGACCATGATCCCACCATTGGAACACCATTTAAATCAAAAGTCAAACTACAATTGACTTTTCCTAATCGAAAACCCTAATCGGGTATCCTGAACTGCACTGTTCTTGATCCTTGGGTGACAACCTCAAATTGGATTCATACTTGATCCAATGGAGTATGTTTGATGATGTGGAGACTTATTTCATGGAGAACCAATCCAATATGTTGACTGATTAACCGTCGAAACCTCGATTATCAGCTGTACGGAACCCTGATTCCTGTATCTTAACAAAGACAAACTTGAAACAGGTTAAGGTTAGATAATCAAATGAATATGATCCTAAAATGATGATGAAGATCTAAGGGGTCAAAATTTGGGGTATGACAGTTGCCCCTATTTAAATATTTTCACTAGATGACAATGAGAGATGATAATCCTCATAGAATCGTAGCGAAAGGTATTTAAATATAGCAAACCAAAAATTTTGTCCCTTAGATCGGATGGTATGCAAAAGGACAAATGCAAATATGCCATGAATCTAAATGATGCTTTATGATGCTTGAATGCAAGACAGATGCAGACACACGAGCAAAGATAAAAGAACGGCAAGACAACGAGTAACTACTCACAGAGGATCCAACACACTGGGGAAAGATCCAAGGCAAAACGAACAGATGGTTCAATCATGACTAAAGATGCTGCTCAAGGGGAAACTTTCACACAGGGGACGCAAATTCTACCGGGGAAGACAAATCTTTATTGGGGAAAAGGAGACACACACTGCTGGGGAAGAAGGTTATTCTCCTCCGGGGAAACGAAAGAAATCAGAGACGCAACCTCATTGGTGATAACCAAATGAGGAGTTTCCTATAACGAAGAGTTCGAACGGGATCTTTAGGAAACAAACAGAAACAAGACCAGACGAACCTGGGGATGCTAGTATCCACTAGATCTCCGAGACTCGGATGAGAAAGCAATGCTTTGCTGGGAACACTGGTGACGACCAGAACAACAAACATTTTCAAGGGGGGCTAGTTTCCAATAGACTTACTGAGGGTGATGGTGACGACCAAAACAACGATACCAATAACGATTGGATTTTAAATAGTGCCAGTTACCACTGGACTTTCAAAAGATATGGTGACGACCAAACCAATGATACCAATAACGATTGGATTTTAAACAGTTCCAGTTACCACTGGACTTTCAAAAGATATGGTGACAACCAAACCAACGATACCAATAACGATTGGATTTTAAACAGTGCCAGTTACCACTGGACTTTCAAAAGATATGCCAATTACCATTGGGCTTTCAAAAGATATGGTGACGACCAAACCAACGATACCAATAACGATTGGATTTTAAACAGCGCCAGTTACCACTGGACTTTCAAAAGAGATGCCAATTACCATTGGACTTACAAAAGATATGGTGACGACCAAACCAAAGATACCAATAACGATTGGATTTTAACCAGTGCCAGTTACCACTGGACTTTCAAAAGATATGGTGACGACCAAACAAATGATACCAATAACAATTGGATTTTAAACAGTGACAGTTACCACTGGACTTTCAAAAGATATGGTGACGACCAAATCAAAAATACCAATAACGATTGGATTTTAAACAGTGTCAGTTACCACTGGACTTTCAAAAGAGATTCCAATTACCATTGGACTTTCAAAAGATATGGTGACGACCAAACCAACGATACCAATAACGATTGGATTTTAAACAGTGCCAGTTACCACTGGACTTTCAAAAGAGATGCCAATTACCATTGGACTTTGAAAAGATATGGTGACGACCAAACCAAAGATACCAATAAAGATTGGATTTTAAACAGTGCCAGTTACCACTGGACTTTCAAAAGATATGGTGACGACCAAACCAACGATACCAATAACGATTGGATTTTAAACAGTGCCAGTTACCACTGGACTTTCAAAAGATATGGTGACGACCAAATCAAAAATACCAATAACGATTGGATTTTAAACAGTGCCAGTTACCACTGGACTTTCAAAAGATATGGTGACAACCAAACCAAAGATACCAATAACGATTGGATTTTAAACAGTGCCAGTTACCACTGAATTTTCAAAAGATATGCCAATTACCATTGGACTTTCAACAATGGGGATTTCTAGTAACGACTAGTCTTCAAGGAGAGAAACTGGTGACGACCAGGAAAATGATATCAGTAACAAATGGGAACATCTAAAGGTACTAGTAACGACTAGAATCAAATGGGATACAGGTTACGACCTATAACCATAAAACAAAATCAGTAACAACTGAAGTAGAGAAATTGGTGGCGACCAAATCAACGGTATTAATAACAAATGGATTTAGACAATACCAGTAACCACTGGGCTTTTAAATGATTTGGTGATGACCAGCTCTTCAAACAGGAAGTACATATATTTCCCTCAAGACCTTAGGAACAAAAGTCAAATATCCTCAAAGCAATAGGATACACCAAGATTTCATGCAAATGCAACATTTGAGTCTCTGGAAATTCCTGAACTCGGAATCCAAAGTATACATCTCCAAATGTACAACACCTGAGCTTAGGATGGAAACAAACACTTCCACAGGTGAACAACCTGGTCTTGGTGGCAAACACATCCAAGGGTATAAAACCTGAGCTTTGAGGAAAACGTATCGTGACTTTACTTGGAATGATACACAACTAAATCGTCAGTAGTTGTTATCCATGGATTTTCCAATGCCAATTACTAACTTGCCTTTCTCGAAATATGATTGTTCACCACCAAATTAACTATACCAGTATCCATTGGATTTTTCAAACAATGTTGGTTACAACCGTGCCTCAACGTGCCTAAGATAAGTTTCTCGAATGAGACTGCCACTTATCTGCAAGGCAGTGCAAAATGTTCTTCTTGATAGATAGTGCAAAATAAATGCACATCCTGGTAGGTTCGGCGACCGACAGGGACCGAAGTTCAATTTAGAACCAAGCTAGAAAGAAACTGTCAAACAAGACTCCAACCATTGAGAAATGAACTCGAATGGGGACACATCTTATCCAATCATGGAAAAAGATAACTGAAGTAACCATCATCCACGAGGATTAAACTCTGTGGGGAATTGAGAAGGGATGGACATTTTATGCTTAAGGGCTGACAACTCTATTGGAGAGAGACAACACACCCAGTCACTTGGTGAAAAACACCAAAGTGAAACATGAACAAGTAATAACCAAAGATAGCAAAAATGCACGGATGCTATGCATATGCTTTATGCCATGCTTATGTTTATGCTGACAAAACAGACAAAACAAAACAGGAGATGAAATAAACATCTCGACACGGATAACCAGCCAACTTCACCAAAGTTGGACATCAACGAGGAGGATCATAAAGATCAACAGTTTCACTTCAAAGTTACAACCTTCTCTAGGAGAGAGTAATCTACTTAGGACACAACATCATGACTTCACTCGGATTACCATCATGAGCTTAATTCTTTGTTGAAGGAAAAATCACCAAGGGAAGTCCCAAGATCAACCGACAACTTAATCGGAGAGCTGACAAAAAGGTATCATGAGAACAAAATCTTTCTGCCCCATTGATAGTATAACAATCCTCTTCAAGTGAGCAACGGCTCTTGCGGCAACAGTCTTCAAACTTTTCTGCCCCAGATTACATGGTCTGTAGGAAGAAACCATCAAGAGAATTTTATAAAGAAATCAGCAAAAAGATGCTTCAATGTCTTCAAACTTTTATACAGAGAGATTTACGAATCTCGACGTAACTGCCCCAGTTTAACTGTCTTTGAGAGATTAATCTAATCTCGACTCGGTCGGCTCTAATTAGATGAATGTTGTGACAAATGATTAACTAATCCTTCAAATTAGTTGCCCCAGGCCGAGCTTCCTTTATCAAATCAAATTCCCTAGCTGACAGCGTTAGTTGGGATTCCTTTGACATGGATTGTCTAGCAAACAATATTGTTCATTTAAAATTTGGCAATTTTCAATGTAAAATTCATGCAATCTTTTGAGAACATTTTTTGGTGAAACACACACGGCGGAGTGATCAAGTGATCAAAGTGATCCAAACATTTTATGAATGATGGATAAAGTAATTAACACACACAAACATCAAAGATCATTAGGAGTCAGGTTATCCAACCTTGCTGTAATATGCTTTCAAAACAACCTTACCTCAATTAGGTCTTTTAAGGGTTGTAACGTGGTCTAGTTCACGGTTCATGAAACAAAGGATAAAGGCTCAAAGTTATTTGGTCCCACCCACTCTTCATGATGAACTTCAATCCTACGCTCGGTTAACCCAAACTGACATTCAGGTTCTTACAAGCTTTAAGAATTGGACTCATGATAGTTGGTGATGGTTTACATGCCTAGGGTAGTCATGACTCCCTTACAGTTTTGATAGCTTTTGCTAATTGAGGGTTTTTGAAAGTGAAAGCTCTTACAGAATTCCTCTCTTTTGTTATCCCTGACTTTTGTCTGAACTATTTTTTTCGAATATACAGTCAACGGGATGCCCCATTTTTTCCTAAGTCTCCTTCATAGGTTTTGACTTAGCGGGCTTTTCAATTTTCTTTTTTCTCTTCTTCTCTTCTCTTTTTTTTTATTTTTTTTTTAGAAAGGAGGTGACTACCTAGTTTAATGGCCATGGTGAGCCATCATCGTCTTTTAGACTTCGACACTTGCTTGTTGTGTGCGAAGGAAAACCTGAATGCACCACTTTTATATGAAAAGTGTCTTGTATGCACGTATCTCCAAGTTAACCGAGAACTACCCGCCCCAGGTTCGAGATTTAAGGTTTTTGTTTTTGTAAAGAAAGAAAACTCATACTTCTAGGCTCGGAGGGATTATCTTCCTTATTTCTCCAGTGTTTAGGGATTGAAACAATGCTTTACATCATCGGCACAGTTAAATTGAAAGCATATCAAAAGCAGTTATGGATACAGTTTTCATCATCCTCCCCAATCTTTGCTTTAAACAACAGTTTAGTAAAGAAAAGAAATTTTTGCATTTTTCGTCATCTCATAACAATGAAAGAAAAAATAAAGAGTGAAACAAATGGACTTAATCAAAAGATGCACAAACATTTCATTAATCTTGCCAATTCAAAATGAACAACAGCTTACAAGCAATTCAAATGCAAAGAAAATACAACACAATGCTGAAACAGTCTACAGCTGCTATTCTTAGGGAATTAAAATTGTTTAACAAAACATAGAAAGAGCATTATCCTCTGACATCAGGAGTCTAGGGCCTTCTTTTTTAGTCCACTATATGCAGGGAAGGGGTTGCTTCCTCATCAAGCAGAAGGTTGACTTACACTTGAGGTTCGCATATCTTGAAAGATATGACTCCTGCTTCAATCATTTCTTTCACCTTGCCCTTGAGGATGTAGCACTCCTCGATATCATGACCCTGCGCTCCATGGTGGAAGGCACAGAAAGCATCAGCAGTGAAATAACTCTGGTGGCCCGGAGGGAGAGTGGGCGGAATTTCCTTCTGAATCAAACCATTCTGCAGGAGTATAGGGAACAATCGTGCATAAGGTATAGGAATACCCTGGGACCCACCAGTTTGCTCATATGGTTGATTGGTAGACGAAGATGAGCCTTCTTGTCGTTGGGATAAGATCAAATCTTTGACAAAGTTTGTCAAACTCTTTTTGGCACGCTTCACCCTTTCTAGCTCGTCACTGAGCTTCTGATTCTCCTGCTCTTGGGTATCCATCATATCCCTAACAGCAGTGGCGAATGCCTCTGTGTTATTCTTTAAACGAGAAACATCTTCTCGGAGTGCTTGATTTTCTTTCTCAAGACGGTCCATCTTTTGAGTGCTAGCCCTTGCGTTGTACTCTCTCCCTATTTCCATGATATCAATGAAACACAGAATGAACCAGGGGACCAACGTAACAAAGTATGATATGCAAAATGCTGATGCAAGTGCAAAAGATACAACTGGTTTTACAAAACTCAGAAGATTGATTAGGTCAAAACCCTCATTTCCCCAATCGTTGGAAAAGTTACAACTTTTAAAAATACCAGAGGTCTATTGAGTTTTACAAAACCAGTTGCGACATGATATGCTTATGCTGATATGATGTTTATGAATGCAAGAATGCACAAACACAGGCAAATGCAAAGATCACACACATGCACACAAACACAAGTCTAGGTTTAGAGGATACGATCGTGGATCCATGGCCTACCCATCCCAAAAAGGTGTGTAATATGGACTCTCAAACCTGTAGAGCAGGGTTCTAAACGGTTCTCAGAGTCAACAACCCATCTTTTGGATACTATCAACTTCCCAAATCACTTGGTAATTGATAATATTCTCAAGAGAGTCTCGTCCAAGTGTAGTATCGCGTATCAACTATTTCGAAAATACTTCCTTATAGCCATCGCACTACGTCCTAATAAGGCCAAAGTGGGGTAAAATGTAATCTAAAAGTCCACAGTGTCACAGGCTCCTTTGTCGAAAGTAGTATTGTTTTCACGAATACTCGTTCAACAATACTAAACTCTCAAGAGGGCCTGCACTGCGCGGTGGTTTCTCAAGTTAGCTTGGTCGGGAATCAACTCCCTATAAGCCTTCTTGAATATACCACCATCCTATCATAATTGCACTCTAGTCCGGGTATAGGACCGTCTCACCACTCAAAGTACCCAATATCCAACATACAAACAAATACATTGACAAATACACATGTTAAGAAAATATTCACAAATATAGCACATAATCAAACAAAATAGGTTAAACCCTCAAGTTTTAAGGGTCCCCAGTGAAGTCGTCATTTCTGTTGCGGTGAGAATTGTGATATCAAGCTATTGATTAACTTGAATCTTTAATTCTTAAATTCACAACCAGACTTTAATTTATCCAAAGGAAAGGTCTAAAGAAAGAAAGAACCTTTTGCGTGATGTAACAACAACGCTAAGAGATTCGGGGATCGGCGGTTGGTTATGCATAGGGTAGGTATTTCACATCCTAAACATCTGTAGTACTCTACAGGAACCTTTTGTTTGTTTGTATGTTAAGTTTGCTAAATGTTTGCTACAAATTGGGATTGGGTAAAAGGTGTAGGTTAAGACCTAAAGATAGTTTCTAAGTTTGCTCGCAAAGACATCACGTCCTCTGCCTATGTATCCTAACTAGGATAGAATCAGAGCAATCGTAGTTCACCTCACTAGGGTTGAAGAACACTTGATTATGATCAAGGTTCAAAGGGGGACAAACATTACAATGCTTGTGTAGAGTTTAAGGAAACTCTCTAGATCTAAGTTGAACACTCAAGAAAGGGAAGTAAGTAATCATCTCCATGATTCTTACATAGAGTTAACAACCTCTATCCTAAGTTCTAATTGAAAGAGCACTCCTAACAAGGGGTAAGATTTTTAGACTTAAGCAAAGTCCAATGGACATGTTCTAACTTATCTAAGTGTATGGATGACTTAACAAAGTCAAGGGAGGGTAATGAGCTATCTATGACCCAAAGGTCAATAGAGAGACTTTCCTTTGGAAGGATAGAAAGGGAGGCAACATGGATGAGAACTAAAGAGTTCCATCACTTGGGGAAAATAAACTTAACGAAGTAAAAAACAATCAAACAGGATGAATACAAGATACATGGTTACAACCAAGAATAAACAAGCATATTACAATAATCAAGTACTTAAAATAGGATGAATGGTTACAACCAAAGCATGCAAGCGTATTACAATAGGCAAGAAAAGATGAGTTCTTACAAGACTGAATGAAAGATAAAGACTTAAGCATATCTAGACAAAGATGAAGGTAACAACCAATGCAAATAAGTCAACTTCATGGGGATGTTACATGGAAATCAAATGAATCAAACATGATGCTCACTAGCAAAAGAAATTACAATTACACCAAGGGTTTGACAAGAGCTCACATTAAGCACACCAACAAACTTAATAAAAATGAATCAGAAGTTTCGAATGATTAGGAGGGTGTTGCACCCCAAAATTTGCCCATTTCTTTACCTAGCTTGTGTTTGATTTCATTCACATTGGCATTATCATTTGCATTTCGTTGACATGTATGCAGGAGATCAAGAGGTATGATTACCAATCAAGGGCTACACAAGAGTTTGAAGCTAGCTAGGAAGGTTATTCAAGGGCTCAAGGGTTGATATCCTTGTCAGAAAGCTAAAAGATCCTCAAAGAGAGTGGTTGAAACCAAGAGGGTAGGTCTCCTAACTTGAGAGTTGTGGCAAGCCATCAGATGATTCTGAGGTCATGGAGATGGACTTGAGGTCTTGAGAGAGCTCATGAGAAGTGTTGAAGATCACTTTGAGGCCTAGACAGGTCATTGTGCAAGATTAAGAAGGCTCAGCCATGGTTGGTGCAGCTAGGGTTTGACTGGGTCAACCCTAAGTCAACTGATGATTTGAAGGAGGTTGAGACTTAATTCAAGAACCAAGTGATCATGGATTGATACATTGAGATATTATAAGGATGATTACAAGGTCAACTCATCATGATTGAAGAGTTTGAGAAGTTTCAAGCTAGGGTTTCTAAGGCTTGACAGTGTAAAATCCCCTAGTTTGACCCCTCTCTTCAAGGCAATTTAACTCAAGATGTGATTGTCATCTCATCTTACCCCAAACATGAATGTTGTAGAGCATGATATTAGCTTTAATTTTAGTGCTAGAAGTCCTTGATAGGATTTGTAGAATTCAAGTTATGACTTTGACAAGTTACAGGTCATCTGAGGTATGTGAATTTGGAGCTTGAAAGTTGTCCAACTTGCATGAAACGTTTGCCCTAGAAGGATGATTCCTATCAACTTTTGGTAAACATGAATTTTTTCCGTTATCCTCTTAGCTTTATATGGAGTACTAGAAGTCCTTGATAGGATTTGTAGAACTCAAGTTATGGCTTTGACAAGTCAAGGGTATTTTGGTCATTTGGAGATTATAGGTCATTTCAACCATAAGGCCATAACTCCTATTTCCAAGCTTCAAATGGGAAAATGTTAAACATAAAACTTGTTCAAAATGATGTTTTAAGGCTAACCAAGAGGTCATGAGAGGTTGGAATTGCTTGTAGCTCAAAATCACAAAAATGGCTTAAAATAAGGATGATTTTCAAATGAATCAAAGATGGAAATTGGTATTTTTGATCTACATGTCCAAACCAAGGCATGTAATATGTCATTTTGATTCTAAAACACATTTTAAGATCATTGACATTGCCAAAATTTTGAATTGAGGTTTAATTTGTGAACTTGCTTTGAAAAGTAGTTACTTACATCTTAAGTAACATTTGCCAAACCAAAATTCAAGGCATGACCAAGGTCCCTTTCAATCCAAACACATCCAAAATACCATTAGGAGAGAAATTGGAAGAGAATGAGGGTGAATACAAGCTGCTAGCATAATTGGTATGACCATGGCATGAGATTGAAATTTCCATGAAGTGAGATATTGAATTTCTCATTAGAAGGATCTAGAGCTTTCTAGATCATACCTACATGTCCTATATATTGAATAGAGATGATCCAAGGCCAAGGTTGGTGATAATTGAAGGAGAGAATAGAGATTGAGATTGGAGAATTCTTGCTTGCAACTGAATTCGGTTACACCATTTTCTTCACTTTCCATCCATTTTCTTGATTGCAATCTCTTCCATGGATGCTAGTGAATGATTCCAGATCATAATTAAGGCAAATTCGTGGCTGAATAGTGTTCTTGATCTCAGATTTCTTCACCTGCAATTCAGAATTGGTTCCAAGAATCCAGAGCATTTCCATCCATTTCATTGCATACAGAAGCTTTGAATTGATTCATTGAAGGAGTCTGGAGCATTTGAGAGCTTGATTTGAAGGTTTAATACCTCTGTGCACACGAAATTCTCAGGTTAGTAACTTTCAATCTCCAGCTTGAATTAGGTAGAATTAGGAGGAATTATTGTGTTAGATGCATAGTAGAATGGTGTAGGGAGGTTTTCAGATCATTAATTTGAGAGTTAGTGACCAATTAGGGTTGTTACCATTTTCGGGTGAGATTGTGTTCTTGCGAATCTTGAGGTTTTAGAGTGAATTAATGGCATGATTGAGTTCCTGAGGAAATTTGGGACAAGTTTCATCAAGGAATCGTGGCCTATGGTGGATTCTATAGCAAGTTAGGGTTATGAGATGATGATCGGAAAAAGTCACCGGCGGTGACTATGGCGCGCAGGTGACCTGAGTTTCAGGGATTCAAATTGGGGAAGATGACCCCAGAGCCCTTGGATCAAGGTAGAACCTTTGACCAGATGAAGATCCAATGGTCATGCGTGCAGGAAAAGTTGTGAAGGATTGCTGAACTAAAATGAAACGCTGTGTTTCATTTAAGTTGTGGTTTTGGGCTTAAGTCAAAATTGATAACCACACCCCCTTTTTGGCCCAGTCTGGGAAATGAACTGATTTCTTTTACTATCTACACCACGCGTTTGTTTATTTTCCTTGGATTTTCTTTTATTTTCCATTTTATTCATGGTTAGTGATTAATTCATAAAAAATGGAAAAATGATGCAATTAATCCCATTCTTTTTGCTATGGATTCATGATTGAATCTAGTATTTTTTAGGTAAAAAATATTATTATTTCATGAATTTTATGATTTTATGGGATTTTTCACATTTTAATTGATATTAAAATAATCATGTTTGATGCTTGATATTGTTGAATTTGGTTTGATCATGTGATGATGATTTTGGCCTTGATTTTTTGTGGGTAGTTAGCATAGATATTCATGCTCCCCATAGATTTTTATCACATTTTTGTGATGAATATAAGTGGTAGTTTAGGTTGAAACCTTTAGGAGCTCCATTTTTAGGGTTTATGGTTGATACCTTGTGGTTTAGATTTTATTTTTAGAACTTGGTGGATGATTCAACCTCTGATTTTTGTATGGGTAGATTCATGATTAAATTAAGGTCCTTTAGGAATTTTTGTAGGATTTTTCAATGTAGTTTTCTATTTTTGTTTGATTTTAGTTTATGTGCTAGTTTTAGATGATTCTAAGGCACTAATTCAACTAGATTGACTTCTTTAGTTCCCTTAGATTAGGATTTTTCTTTGCTTGCTCTTGGATGATGTTGAAGACAAGTTGAAGATTCAATGGATTGCTTGAAGAAGCTTGGATGTGATGATCTTCCCTTCTTTTGGTGTAGTATTGATTAGGTATTAAGATTAGGGTTTTGTAGGCAGAGCTTCTAGATAGATTCCCTTCCTTCATAAACATGGAAGGTGTTGATCACTTCCATTCTTCCCTATGATGTAAGGTCCCCTTGTAAAGGCCTCATCACTCCTTTGGTAGGATGTGTGGCTCTTTACAAGTTGGTAGAACCTTTGAGGGTCCCTTTCTCTGATGATAGGATGCTTAGTGGTGACCTTTGGTCTTCACTCTGCTACCAATCATCCAAACTTTGCTCTTGATGGATGCATCTTTCTCCCTTGTTAGAGGATGGAGTTCCTTGCTTGAAGAAGATTGAAGGATGAAGTTGATACTTCTTTGTGTTTGGAGGTAACCTTTAGGAGCTGAAGCTTGTAGATCAGGAAGAGGAACAAGTTGATACTAGTAAAGAAGAGAGAGCTGAAGCTTGAAGACCAAGTTGACACTTGTGAAGAAGATCAAATTGAGATTGAGTGAAGAGATGAGGCTTGGAGAAGAAAGAATAAGTTGATACTTGTGTTGATACACTGAGAGCCTGAAGAAACAAGTTGATACTTGCAGTTAGGAGTGAAGCCTGAAGATGGAATTGACTGAAGAGTTGAGGCTTGGAGAAGAGGGAATAAGTTGGTACTTATGTTTGATGTGTTAGAAGCTTGTAGAAGCAAGTTGATACTTGCTATTGAAGATGATAGTCTTGAAGGGTAGTTGAAGTCTGAAGAGTGGACTGCTGTCAAAGGAGAGCGTAGCTGTGGAAGCTGTTGATCTGCTTTCTTTCCTTCCTGTTTTCTTTATGTGCAACTGTGTTGATGTGGCTTGTTTGATTTGCTTGATGCATTAGAATAAGCTCATGTTTAGATGGTGATAAGCTAGGAGCATGATTGCACTAGAGGTTGAGTTGCTCCCTCTGCTTGTATTTTTACTGTATGGCTTTGCTTGCTAGTATTTGGTAGAGCCCAGCTCCCTTGCCTATGTGGTTTGAGTTTGCTTGATGGCATTTTATTTCCTCTGTATGATTGCAGTTATTATTGTATCTTGCTTGATAGCATTTTATTCTTTCTGTATGATTGCAGTTATTCATATTTGGCTTGAGGTTGAGATGAGCTTGTGGAGGCTGATGCCCCACACACATTTCCTCCCTCACTTGCATTGCATGCATTTTACAGTCGTTTACTGTTTACTGTTTAAGCTGATGCTTTATCTGTTGCTGTTTATCATTGACATGATCCCCTAGGAATCTCACTTCCTTTGATAAGGAAGTGATGATTAGAACTTTAGGTTGAAGCCTATGCATGATAACTTCTAGGAGTTCCCTGTTTCAAACCCCAACCATAGGATGAATCCTTGGCATGACAACATTAGGACTTGATAGTCTCCCTGTAGTTGAACCTGTTCGTTCTCTCTTCTCATCTCAAAACAAATCAAAATACAGTAATAAAGGTTAACTGACGTCGTATGTTACGAGCCTTAAGCTATCTGAGAAAGGATTGTTGAAGAGTTTCTTTTCAACAGTCTGGATGTTTAGTATGGCACCCTTTGGGTGACATGCGACACATTCACTCTCAGGTCATAGTCTCTAGTGCGATATTAGTTGCAAACATCCATAAAAAATAGTTCTTTCGTAAAAGACAGAAAACAAACTTCAAACCTTTTTTCCCCGTGGGCCCATAATTCAAAGGAAGCTTTTCTGAAGAAAAGAGTGTCGTTAACTCTCAGTTCTACCGCAAACGGTAACGCTTAAGTCTCCGAGGGTCGGGTTGTATACGCCAAACTGCTGGAACTGTTTGTTAACCCTACTCGAAAAACAGATGAATCTGAATTCCCGTAATCCGTATTATCCCGAACTACGTAAGCTCTGATCTCTCATATCTGTTGAGAGTACGTAGGCGCAATACTGATGTATTGGCGAGCCAACTTCACCTTTCTCGTACCCATAGTTAGCCGAACTACGTTGACTTTGATTTCTCATTCTCTGATGAGAATATGTAGGCATAAAGCGCGACGCTTTGCCGAGTCATTTTCTTTTCTTTTCAGACCAGCCTTGATAGGTAGATAGATAAAACCAACCCGTCAGGTAAACACAACAAGCGTGGATCCCATCGAGTACGATGGACGTGAGGGGTGCTAATACCTTCCCCTTACGTAACCGACTCCTGAACCCAGACAATGGTTGCGATGACCTTGTCTTATACCTTTTCGTCAGGTTTTTCCGATCGTTTCCTTTCCCGCTCTGAGGGATAAATAACGAAAGGCGGCGACTCTTCTGTTTTGCCGGCACCTTATTTTCGTGGAAGCGACAGCTGGCGACTCTGCTGGGGACTTGATAGTTTCCTGGGGATCCAACGTCCCGTATCCGAGTCAGTTTGGGGATCCAACGTCCCCTGCGAGAGTCAATTCTAGCGCTTGTATGATTACTTGTTGGGTTGTGTTTATTTATCGCATTTTATTTCCCGCACTTTATTTTCAGTATGATATGATTATCTGTGCTGTTGTGGGAGGGGCATTCTGATGAGTGAGAAGCCAGACCCAGGCTTGAGTGTACCTAGCATTAGTTGTGGAAATTAGTGGGCGCGTGCTTGCTTTGCAGGCACTAGTGTCTCATGAAATCCACGCTCAGAAGAGGTTCTCCCGGTTGACTTATTTTTCAACCCTTTGGGTTGAGGGGGTTGTTGGTTTGGAGGATTGTCGACTCTGGGGACCGATCATTTGGAATTCAGCTGAGTGAGGCCGCTTCAGGAGATGGTGATGCCACACCTTCTGGGTATCGTATCACCCCTCTTGAATGTCTGTGATGCTGATGACCGCATAGGATGCCGAACTTGTGTCAGTTTAGGTCCATACTTGTGAGCAGGGTTGGGTTTGTTGTAGGAAACCTTAAGCTTCAGACTACCTGGTTTTCTTGATAGTGAATCAGTTTTGTTGGTATCAGAGGTTCTCATCATCGGATGTATATGTGTTCTTGACAGAACAGAGTTATGGTCCTGTATCAGAGGTCCTTATTCTCAGAGATGTTTGTTCTTGACAGAACAGAGTTATGGTCCTGTATCAGAGGTCCTTATTTTCAGAGATGTTCGTTCTTGACAGAACAGAGTTATGGTCCTGTATGAGAGGTCCTTATTATCAGATGCTTGTTCTTAACAGAGCAGAGTTATGGTCTTGTGATAGAGGTCCTTATTATCAGATGTGTGTTTGTTCTTGACAAAGCAGATTTATGGTCCGATATCTGGGTTTTCTTCTCGTCAGATCTATGGTTGTTCTTGACAGAGCAGTGTTGTGGTTTTGTTGATACAGAACCTTCACATCTTCAACAGCACAGTTGCCTTGATCTCCTGCTGCATGATTGCATTTTACATTGCTTTGCATACTCATTTGCATTTCATTAACGTGTGTCTGTGTTGCAGGTACCGTTTCCCCCGATTCAGGATTTCTTGCCTTCTATTGTGCTATCATGGGTTCCCTGAGGAACACCGTGGCTTACAAGCTCCCCACTCCTGATGTTGTTCAGCTGACTGGTTTGATTGCTTTGGCAGATGATTCTGTGAGAGATGAATTCAGAAAGTCTTACGGTAAACTGCTCAGTTTGGTTCGTAAACCCTCTTTGTTTGAGTTGAATGGGTTGTACGCTCTGCTGCAGTTCTACGACCCTCGGTTGAGATGCTTTACTTTCCAGGATTTTGTTCTCGCACCCACACCAGAGGAGTATGTTGATTTGTTAGGTGTGCCTATCAAGAGTCAGATGCCTTTTGTCCATATGGATGCTGAGCCTAATCTGGCTAGTCTAGCTCCTTCACTTCACCTAGATGCCTCCGAGTTGGTTTTGTCTAGTTGGAACAAGGTTCCCGATTTCTCCTTGCAGTTCTTAGTGGGAAAGGCCCAGCAGTGCACCAAAGACGGATGTTGGGTCGTATTCAACGCCATCCTCGCTCTGTGCATATATGGCATCATCCTGTTCCCCAATATGCCCGACTTTGTAGACTTCAACGCTTTCTACATCTTTGCATCAGGGAATCCAGTCCCTACCTTGATAGGAGATGTCTACCATTTCGTCCACTACAAAAACGAGAACAGAAGGGGCATGAATGTCTCGTGTTGTGTGCCCCTGCTTTATAGATGGCTTGATAGTCACCTACCTAAAAAGGGTCCCTTTGCTTCGTCTGCAGCCACAGCTGAGTGGCCCGAGCGTCTGATGAGTTTGTCAGCGGAGGATATTACCTGGTTTGACAGAGATAGATTGGGTACCGAGATCATCTTCAGCTGCGGTGGGTTTCCGAACGTGCCTTTTATAGGCAGGAAGGGTTGTATAAACTATAATCCATCTCTGCTGGTCCGACAGTTTGCTTATGCTTTGAGAGCTCCGCCGAAGGATGAAGAGGTGCAGGAATCTCTGTACCTCACTGGTCTTCTAGAGGGGGATATGTTATCTAAGCTTCAGCACGCTTGGAATGGTATCAGTAAGCAGGGAAAACCATTGCTGGGAAAAAGTAATAGCCAAGCCTATGCTCCATATGTGACTTGGATCAGAGCCAGAGCAGATGCTATAGGGATGCCATTTCCTCCTGCCAAGCTAGAAAGCCCTCAAGTGATTGAAGAGCCTACCATCGTGCCTATTCAGCAGCATAATCAGGTGTTAGCTGAGAGAGATGAGGTGAAAAAGGCAAATGAAGAACTGGAGAAAGAATTGGCTCAACTCAGAAGCGAGAGAAGCGAGGTCGTTCATTCCTTCAAGAGGCAGACCGAGCTGGTGAACCGGTTGGGGACAGATCTGACTAAGCAGATAGCTGAGTGCGAGCGCATGGGTCGAGACTTCAAAGCTGTCAATGATGTACTGGCCACTAAGAAGCAGCACTTGGATGAAGCGTACCAGAGAATATCCAAGTTTAATCAACATTGGAAGGCCACCCTAGCCAACGGCAAAGAACGGGAGGATAAGCTGAAGCAACAGATCTCCAAGCTGAAAGCCCAGGTGAAGGCTAGTGAGAAGAGGTTTGATGAAGAAACTGCTCGTAGATTTGCCGCTGAAAGCCTGCTAAATAAAGCTCTTGCTAACCTGAAGGAACGCAAGCTGACGTTTACATCCAAGAAGCGGAAGTTAGAAGATTGTTTCGGCAAAGGAGCATGGGAAGATTCGGTTGAAGGTCTTCAATACACCATTATGCAGAGGGAGTTACTCGTCGAAGGGTTGCTCACTCGGTCTGATCATCCAGAAACGAAGGGGTTGTTAGAAGAGTTTCGCGCCCGTGGCCGTGCTTGACTATTTGTAATCCTTTTGTTTTGATCGTTGTTGTATGCTGACCATCACCAGGCTTGTTGGTTGAGGTCATGCTATTGATTCATCTTGAACTCAGTGACGTTGTGTACCGCCTTGATGGGCTTTCTTTATATATATGAGATGTTATTTCCATGACTGGACTCAGACTTCTTATTATCAGCAATGGCACTCAGGCACTAGGATCGGGGGAAATCTCCCTAACGCACAGACACACGCTTGCATTTGCATGAAGCATCCGCATAACGAGCACTTTGTCGTTCTTTCTAACCTTTTTGTGTATACAGGTTGTTTCAGGTTGTTCCAGGATTGATCAGAGACCTATCCACCGCTATCCGACCAGAGCAAATCAAACCAGATTTATGGAGCAAATGCAAACTGACGTTCAAGAACTCCGAGAAAGGATGGACCGCTTCATGGAGCTCATGCAAGCGGTCGCCAATGGCCAGGATCAGCTCAGAACCTTGGTTCAGCCTCTGATTTCAAGGATCGACAACAATGGTGTACTCCATGGGGGGACCGTGCCTACCCCTCCACCAGTTGAAACTCCTCAGAATGGCATCCCCGTGACCGGGGGGAATGGCAGTGCCAACGGCAATGTGATAGCTAACATGGGACTCAATGGTAATACGACGGGCGTCGGTAATGGGAATTTTGAAGCTAACGTCAATGTTGGGCTGGGCAACGGCAATGCGGGTGTTGGAAATCTGTTCGGGCCTCAGCCGTGGTTAGAAGACCGTCAAGACGATGTGTTCTCTCAGAGAGGTGCTGAAGGGGAGCTGACTGCTGAAGCACGTCTAAGGTTCAAGGCACTCGAGGACAAGATAAGGAATTTCGAGAACCAGAACACCATGGGTGTTGATATGTCCAAGTTGGGACTGATCGCTGATTTCAAGGTGCCTCCCAAGTTTAAGGTACCTGACTTTGAAAAGTACAAGGGCACCACTTGCCCTCGCGTCCATCTAAGATCATACTACCGGAAAATGTCCGCTCACTCCGAGGACGAGAAGTTGCTGATGCACTTCTTTCAGGACAGTCTGTCCGGGCCCTCCCTGGAATGGTACATGAGTCTGGAACCTACCAGTGTGCGCACGTGGAAGGAACTTGCTGAAGCATTTGTGCACCACTACCAATATAACAGTGACTTGGCTCCGAACCGAGTCCAACTGCAGAATCTGTCACAAAGGAACAACGAAGGGTTCAAGGAGTACGCCCAGCGGTGGCGTGAATTGGCAGCCAGGGTTCAGCCGTCGATGGTTGAACGCGAGCTTGTGGAAATGTTCGTAGCCACCCTCCCAGGGGTTTATTATGAGAAATTGGTCAGCAGTATGTCTGGAAGCTTCACAGATCTTATTATCACGGGTGAGCACGTCGAAAATGGGATCAAACTGGGGAAAATTCAAGGTGATCTCTCCTCGGCTGGAGGAGGAAAGAAACCCTACGGTGGCAAAAGGCGGGAAGGAGAGACGAGCGCCGTGTCCAACGCTCGAAGGAAGGGTAAAGGCCCTCATCAGCAGGTGGCCAGCATAACTATCCCAGCAGTCCAACAGCCGCAGTAGCAGCAGCAGCAGCAGCCGAATCAACAAGGGTACAGAAAGTATCAGAACAGGGCACCTCTGTCGAGCCGTCACCTCGAGACACCGCCCATGTCGTATGCGCAGCTGTTACAGACTCTGCTCCAGTTACAGCTGATCCAGAAGAGAACCTTGGCTCCCTTGACAGGAGCACCTCCGCCAGGTTATGATGCGAATGCGACTTGCGAATTTCACTCAGGGGCACCAGGCCACACGATAGAAAATTGCAAAGCCTTCAAGCACAAGGTGCAGGACATGGTGGACACCAAGATCATCAACTTCTCAGATAATGTGTCAAACGTCACGAAGAACCCTATGCCGAATCATAGTGGAGGTGGAGTAAATGCCATTATTGAAGACGAGAACTTGGATTTGTTGACTGACGTCAAGGATCTAAAGACACCGCTTAGCTTCGTTAAAGCTAAGCTGATGAAAAGGGGTTTCTTTCCAGGTTGTGGAGAGCTGTGTATGGGCTGTGCGACAAGTCCTGATGGATGTGAACAGTTGATAGAGGGGATTCAAAGTCTGATGACCGAAGGAATCCTGCAATTTAGCCGAAGGGCCAAAAGCGGATCGGGAGAGGTAATGCTGAAGCAAGATGATGAGGTTGCCACCATCACCATCCCTCGCCGGACGATAACTATTTCTGCACCCAAGCCGCCCACGATTACCATCACCAAAGCTGGGCCGATACCTTTCGAAAGCACCAATGCTGTCCCATGGCATTATGGGGCAGATGTCTACTGCAACGGACAGAAGTTGGAATTGGAACCATCAGGGTCGTCTGTGGAGAACCTAGTGGGCGTTAGCGGAATCACTCGCAGCGGAAGAGTGTTTGCACCACCTGAGGTCGTGGCGGACAAAGCGGACAGAGCTGACGCAACTGATAAAGGGAAGAGTAAATTCGTTGAAGAGATCCCTCGTGGGGTAGAAAAAGACTTACTTGTTAAAGACGCCGAAGAGTTTATGAGGTTGATTAAAAAGAGTGACTACAAGATCGTGGATCATCTCCATCAAACACCCTCGAAAATTTCCATCCTAAATTTGTTGTTGTGTTCTGAGGCACATCGCAACGCGCTGCTGAAGGTGCTGAATGCCACGTATGTACCACAGGAAATATCGGTCAACCAGTTGGAAGGGGTCGTAGCCCACGTGAATGCTAGAAATGGGTTAGGGTTCACTGACCTGGAGCTGACGCCGAAGGGGAGGAATCACAATAGCGCCCTGCACATCTCGATAGAGTGTAGAGGAACGATTATGTCTCACGTGTTGGTGGACACGGGGTCATCGCTCAATGTTCTTCCGAAGAAAGCATTGATGAAGTTGGATACTCGGGGCTTGATCTGCACACCCAGTGATCTGGTGGTGAAAGCGTTCGATGGAACCAAACGTCATGTTTTCAGGGAGGTGACGTTGCCAATCCAAGTTGGTCCGGAAACATTCGACACAGTCTTCTACATTATGGACATCATGCCTGCCTACAGTTGTCTCTTAGGATGGCCATGGATCCATTCGGCTGGCGCCGTGACCTCCACGTTGCACCAGAAGCTCAAGTATGCTGTTGGAGGTAGCATCGTGATTGTATGTGGCGAGGAAGACATAATGGTGAGCCATTTGTCGTCCTTCAAATATGTTGAGATGGATGGAGAAATCCACAAAACCCTATGCCAAGCGTTCGAAGCTGTCAAAGTCAAGAACGTAGCTCTCGTGATCACTGACAAGCCAGAGATGACTCTCTCTTCCTTCAAGGAAGCTCGGGCCGTTGTTCAAGTCGGATCTACCCCAGGCTGGGGGCAAATCCTAGAGATACCTAACAAGCAAGACAAGTTTGGGTTGGGATATTCTCCCGCGGCTGAAGCCTCCTCCTCTTCTAGCAGTGCGTCGCGAGGTAAAGGGCCGATCCAGTTTACCAGTGGCGGGGTGATATTTGAAAGCGTCAACGCAGTGTCTGAAGACAGCGGAGACAGCGACTGTGACCTGGACTCTTGGATCCAGCCAAGCAAGCCAGGCGAGAGCCTCAACAACTGGTCCGTCAGGGATATCATCCAAGTGGCAGGCAAAGAGTAATGATTTACTTTTTCCAATCATTGTACAACCCTATGTCCTACCCGGGGCATAGTGGTTTTATTGTCAGGGCCTTGTTTGATTATGTACATGCATTTTACCAATAAATCAAAAGGCGTTTTTCTTCGTATTCAAATATTGTGATCTCTATTATTCCTGTTTTATATTTGTTTTGAAAAACAATAAAATGGCAATGGGGTTTGTGCTAACCTGCATATCCTTGTTTTAAGCTTAACCCTTGTTATTGCAGGATCCACATAGCAGATGACATCGACTCTGGACCTTCTACGACTCACTTCGACTTCAATTTCCCGATCTATCAAGTCGAAGAAGAGATTGATGAAGACGAAGACCTTCCCAAAGAGTTGGCCCGCTTGTTGAAACAAGAAGAGAAATTTATTCTGCCTCACGAAGAAGAGATCGAGATTGTGAATCTGGGTTCTGAAGAACTTGTCAGGAACGTCAGGATAGGGGCTGCATTGCAGGGTGATGTCAAGCAGAGATTGGTCGAGATGCTAAGAGAGTACAGTGACGTCTTTGCTTGGTCATACGAAGATATGCCCGGACTTGACACTGACATCGTGGTCCACCACTTGCCGTTGCGAGAAGATTGTCCTCCCGTTAAGCAGAAGCTTAGGAGGACGCGACCAGATATGGCCATTAAGATCAAAGAAGAAGTGCAAAAGCAGCTTGATGATGGCTTCTTAGCGGTCACTACTTACCCTCCGTGGGTCGCCAACATAGTGCCTGTACCGAAGAAGGACGGTAAGGTACGAATGTGCGTCGATTATCGGGATTTGAATAGGGTGAGCCCTAAAGATGATTTCCCGCTGCCTCATATTGATGTGTTGGTCGACAATACAGCTCAGTTCTCCGTTTTTTCGTTCATGGATGGCTTCTCCGGTTACAATCAGATCAAGATGGCGCCAGAGGACATGGAGAAAACTACGTTTATCACTCCTTGGGGAACATTTTGCTATAAGGTAATGCCTTTCGGTCTGAAGAACGCAGGGGCCACTTACCAACGAGCAATGGTCACTTTGTTTCATGATATGATTCATCATGAGATTGAAGTCTATGTTGATGACATGATTGCGAAGTCCCAGACGGAGGAGGGGCATCTGGTTAATTTGCTGAAGCTTTTTGAGAGGCTTAGGAAGTTCAGGTTGAGGCTGAATCCTAACAAGCGTACTTTCGGAGTACGGTCCGGAAAGCTACTGGGGTTTATTGTGAGCGAAAGAGGCATCGAGGTTGATCCTGCGAAGATAAAAGCGATACAAGAAATGCCCGCGCCAAAAACAGAAAAAGAAGTTCGTGGTTTCCTGGGCCGAATAAACTACATTGCAAGGTTTATTTCTCAGCTCACTGCCACATGTGAACCGATGTTCAAACTACTGAAAAAAGACCAGGCGATTATCTGGAACGAGGATTGCCAGAAGGCATTTAATAAGATAAAACAGTATCTGCAGGAACCTCCAATCTTGATACCCCCAGTAGCCGGAAGACCCCTAATCATGTACTTGACAGTTCTTGAGAATAGTATGGGGTGTGTTCTCGGTCAGCACGACGAGACGGGCAGAAAGGAGCATGCCATTTACTATTTGAGTAAAAAGTTCACAGATTGTGAATCTCGCTACTCGATGCTGGAGAAAATGTGTTGTGCACTAGCCTGGGCTGCCAAACGTTTATGACAGTACATGCTCAATCACACAACCATGCTAATTTCGAAGATGGATCCGATCAAGTACGTCTTCGAGAAGCAAGCGCTTTCGGGCAGGATTGCCAGATGGAAAATGGTGTTGACGGAATATGACATTCAGTATGTTTCCCAGAAGGCCATCAAGGGAAGTGTATTGTCTGAATACCTTGCCGAACAGCTGATCGAGGATTATCAGCCGATGAAATTTGAATTCCTTGACGAGGATATCATGTTTCTCAAAGCGAAAGATTGTGATGAACCGTTGCCCGACGAGGGGCCAGATAGGAAATCCCAGTGGAAATTGATATTTGACGGGGCGGTTAATTCTTATGGAAGTGGCATCGGGGCGATCATCACGACTCCCCACGGATCCCACATCCCGTTTACTGCGAGACTGACGTTTCCAGTCACCAATAATGAAGCGGAGTACGAAGCATGCATCATGGGTCTAGAAGAGGCAATTGATTTGAGAATCAAGAACCTAGATGTATATGGTGACTCGGCGCTTGTGATTAACCAGATTAAAGGGGAGTGGGAGACTCGTCAATCGAATTTGGTGCCGTACATGAATTATGCCAGAAGGCTGCTTCCGTTCTTTGATCGAGTGGAACTCCATCATGTGCCCAGGGCCGAAAACCAGATGGCTGATGCCTTAGCCACGTAGGCTTCGATGTATAAAGTCAATTTTTGGAATGAAGCTCCAAGAATTGTCCTTTCTCGTCTTGATAGACCTGCATTCGTCTTTGCAATCGAGGAAGCCTCCGACAGCAAGCCATGGTTCCATGATATCCAGACCTTCCTTATGACTAAGGAGTATCCTGCGGGAGCGTCAACCCAGGATAAGAAGACTCTGAGGAGGCTGTCTGGAAATTTTTATCTCAATCCTGATGGAGTTTTGTATAAGAGAAACCACGATCTCGTGCTACTCAGATGTGTAGATGAGAAAGAAGCGAGTATGCTCATGGAAGAAGTCCATGAAGGCATATTTGGTACGCATGCCGACGGGCATGCTATGACAAGAAAGATCCTGAGAGCAGGATATTACTGGCTGACGATGGAATCGGATTGCTTCAAATTCGCGAAGAGATGTCATAAATGCCAGGTTTATGCTGATAAGATTCATGTGCCGCCGTGCCCGTTAAATGTCATGTCCTCCCCGTGGCCGTTCTCCATGTGGGGCATCGACATGATAGGCAAGATCGAGCCCACTGCATCTAACGGTCATCGCTTCATTCTAGTAGCTATCGACTACTTCACCAAGTGGGTGGAGGCAGCCTCATATGCTAATGTGACCAAGCAGGTGGTGGCTAAATTCATAAAGAGGGATATCATCTGTCGTTACGGAATTCCCGAGCGGATCATTACTGATAATGGTTCGAATCTGAATAACAAGATGATGAAGGAGCTGTGCCAGAGTTTCAAGATTGAACACCACAACTCATCTCCTTACCGGCCGAAGATGAATGGCGCCTTTGAAGCGGCCAATAAGAACATTAAGAAGATTGTGCAGAAGATGGTTGTGACCTACAAGGATTGGCACGAGATGTTGCCATTTGCATTGCACGGTTATCGTACAACGGTACGTACATCAACCGGGGCAACTCCTTTCTCACTGGTGTACGGTATGGAAGTTTTCCTACCGTTAGAAGTTGAGATTCCTTCTTTACGAGTTCTGGTTGACGTGAAACTCGATGAGGCAGAATGGATTAAGAACCGATTAAACCAACTCAGCCTGATGGATGAGAAGAGGTTGGCATCGATTGCATATGGTCGTTTGTACCAAAGCCGAATGAAGAAAGCCTATGATAAGAAGGTGCGCCCTAGAAGCTTTCAGACGGGTGATCTCGTCCTGAAGAAGATTCTTCCTCCACACTCCGATCACCGGGGCAAGTGGACTCCCAATTACGAAGGTCCGTACGTCGTCAGCAGGGTCTTCTTGGGAGGGGCCTTGTTGTTGTCCACGATGGACGGTGAAGATTTTGCATCCCCGGTGAATGCGGACGCAGTTAAAAAATACTTTGCTTAAAAAATGACCTGCTGGAAAGAAAAAGAATATCCAGGCAAAAAGGGGGCATCCCGGCGAACCATAAAAAAGGAAAAGGGTTCGGGCAAAAATTAGGGATATAAAGAAAAGAATGTACACCCACAAAGTCGAAAACCCGGAAGGGCGACTTTGGCAAAAAAGGGTATCCCGGTGAATCGAAAACCCGGAAGGGCGATTCAGGCAAAAGTTAGGGATTTGAAAAAGCAAATGACTACGTTCCGCGTATGGACTTTCATTTTTTAGTGGTTTGGAAGACCTGAGGGCCGTTTATCTGAATCAATCCTTTCTGAAGCTTAAGCGTCAGAGAGGTATCGAAGTCGAGTGGGTCATAGAGGGATCAACTCATGGTGTTCGTCTACGCCTCATTGCCGACATTTGTGTATATACTGATGTATATTTGTGTTTTTATATTTGTGCGGCTTCCTCATTCCAGGAGCTTGCATCTGTTGTAAAACATTTTTGCCCATTCAGGGGTTCGTTATCAATAAAATGTATACTATTCAGCAATTCTGTTTGCCTGTTTAGCATTTATCTGTTTTGTTTGCGAAAAAGAACGCCGATGTTTTTGATAAAATGCGCATACATAAACTTACTAGCCTAGGCCACTGATTGTTGAAACAATGAATTACTTGAGTGTTGTCACAAGATGATAACCTTGATAGGTCCCTTTGAGAAGGGTATCTTGTCTGTTTGTTTGTGTTGTTGCAGGTGTAGCATATACCAGGCAGTACGCCGTATGCGTCCCCAAGCAGGATGATTCCTTCTTCTCCAGCAAGTGCAGCAGCACCTCCCCGTGGAGTTTGAACATGAGATCGTAAGCATTGATATGTTTCCCCAAGCAGGATGATTCCTCTTCTCCAGCAAGTGCAGCAGCACCTCCCCGTGGAGTTTGAACATGAGATCGTAAGTATTGATATGTTTCCCCCAAGCAGAGAAGATTCTCTCCCCAATCAGATGCATCCTGAAGGATCGTCGTCTCCCCAGCTGAGTCATACACTGAAGTGTGCGGCACTCGAAAGTTCCAGACTGAAGTCTCCAGCGGAATTGAAATTTCCCACAGAGTTGTATTCTCTCCGGTAAGCAGGACGATCCCTTCTTCCCCAGCCGAGTTTGCAAACCCCCAAGAGAGCCGAGTCCTTGGAAGCCGTGGGGACCATGATTGGTTTTCCCCAGTAGAATGTTTAGTAGTTGATGTTGTATTTCCCTACCGGAGTCTTTATCTCTAGGAAAGTTTGGCTGCGAATGTCGTGCAGTTTATCTCTGCGATTGATATCGTTTCCTCGACAGGTTGTGGTTCGTATACCCAGATGAGCAGGTTCAGGTTCTCGTAGAGCTTTATTCCCCTGCAGCAGTCAACTGAAGATCATTTCCCCAGGCAGAGTCCAATTAAGATTGGTGTGACTTCTTCTCCTTGGCAGGATGATTCCTCCACTCCACCAGAGGGGTTCTTCTCCTTGACAGGAAGATTTTCCCTTCAGCATTTATTTTGCTGATGGGGTCGTAGTATTTTGCATGATTGCATAGCATTTGCCCTAAATGCGTAGCATTTCCATCGTGTGGAGCATTGCGCCATTGTCGAACCATATGCATATGAAACATGAGCTAGGTCATTACCGTTCTTGTTTTGCAGGTGTTTCCCGACAGGGTGTTTGCTCAGGATGATTCCTGAAATCTCAGAAGAGTTGTGTGGCTCAGGATGATTCTTGAATTCCCCCAGCAAAGTCGTTTGCTCAAGATGATTCTTGAATTCCCCCAGCAAAGTCGTTTGCTCAAGATGATTCTTGAATTCCCCCAGCAAAGTCGTTTGCCCAAGATGATTCTTAAATTCTCTAGCGAAGGTGTTTGTTTAAGATGATTCTAAAAATCCCCTGTGAAGTCGCCAGAGAGGGTTGCTCAAGTTGATGCTTAGAGTCCCCGGCAGAGGGTTTGCACAGGATGATTCCTGAAATCTCTAGCAGAGTTATTGGTTCAGGACGATTCTTGAAGTCTCTGGCGGAGTTACTTGTCCAAGATGATTCTTGAAGTCCTCAGCAAAGTGGATTCCCCCAGAATGATTTTTGGATCCCCGAAGCAGAGTTACTTGATAGTTCTCCAGAATCCCCAGCGAAGATGCGTCATCCCCAGCAGGTTTCTGAACAGCAAAGCTGAAACTTCCCTTGAAGACTTGATGATTGAAGTCAAACCGTATTAACGAAGCAGTTCTCTCAGCTGATGCAGAGTGCCTGATGGCAGAAGTTTAGATATCCCCAGTTGGTTCATGATTGACTGAGAATTCTATTCCCGACTTACTGATGAAATCCGGCTGACGCCCGAAAATTTCTTTGAATGCCCGATGGCATGATTAACTTGATTGTTGACCTGATGAGTCCCGAGGAATCCTGATGCCTGACGGCATGATCGACCATGTATCACCGGTTACCGTGTGACCAATTCCGCAGTTAGCTGCCGTGCAGCTAATATTTCGGTTTTCAAAGATTTGTTCCCATCAGAGTACCGTGTACTTGTGCAGTTGGAAAATTTCCGGGTTTGTCGGTATTCAACCGTCTCGCACCTTGATTGTTTGAGAGCCGTTCGCTTCTCACCCAGTCAGGTCCAAGCCGTTTGAATAGGGGCAGATGTTGCACCCCAAAATTTGCCCAACATTTCTTTACCTAGCTTGTGTTTCATTTCATTCACATTAGCATTATCATTTTCATTTCATTGACATGTATTCAGGAGATCAAGAGGTATGATTACCAATCAAGGGCTACACAAGAGTTTGAAGCTAGCTAGGAAGGTTATTCAAGGGCTCAAGGGTTGATATCCTTGTCAGAGAAGTTAAAAGATCCTCAGAGAGAGTGGTTGAAACCAAGAGGGTAGGTCTCCTAACTTGAGAGTTGTGGGAAGCCATCAGATGATTCTGAGGTCATGGAGATGGACTTGTTGTCTTGAGAGAGCTCATGAGAAGTCTTGAAGATCACTTTGAAGCCTATTTAGGTCATTGTGCAAGATTAAGAAGGCTCAGCCATGGTTGGTGCAGCTAGGGTTTGACTGGGTCAACCCTAAGTCAACTGATGATTTGAAGGAGGTTGAGACTTAATTCAAGAACCAAGTGATCATGGATTGATACATTGAGATGTTATAAGGATGATTCCAAGGTCAACACATCATGATTGAAGAGTTTGAGAAGTTTCAAGCTAGGGTTTCTAAGGCTTGACAGTGTAAAATCCCCTAATTTGACCCCTCTCTTCAAGGAAATTTAACACAAGATGTGATTGTCATCTCATCTTTCCCCCAACATGAATGTTGTAGAGCATGATATTAGCTTTAATTTGAGTGCTATAAGTCCTTGATAGGATTTGTATATCTCAAGTTATGACTTTGACAAGTTACAGGTCATCTGAGGTATGTGAATTTGGAGCTTGAAAGTTGTCCAACTTGCATGAAACTTTTTCCCTAGAAGGATGATTCCTATGAACTTTTGGTAAACATGAATGTTGTCCCTTATCCTCTTAGATTTCTAGAGAGTACTAGAAGTCCTTGATAGGATTTGTATAACTCAAGTTATGGCTTTGACAAGTCAAGGGTATTTTGGTCATTTGGAGATTATAGGTCATTTCAACCATAAGGCCATAACTCCTATTTCCAAGCTTCAAATGGGAAAATGTTCAACATAAAACTTGTTCAAAATGATTTTTTAAGGCTAACCAAGATGTCATGAGAGGTTGGAATTGCTTGTAGCTCAAAATCACAAAAATGGCTTAAAATATGGATGATTTTCAAATGAACCAAAGATGGAAATTGGTATTTTTGATCTACATGTCCAAACCAAGGCATGTAATATGTCATTTTGATTCTAAAACACATTTTAAGATCATTGACATTGCCACAATTTTGACTTGAGGTTTAATTTGTGGACTTGCTTTGAAAAGTAGTTACTTACATCTTAAGTAACATTTGCCAAACCAAAATTCAAGGCATGACCAAGGTCCCTTTCAATCCAAACACATCCAAAATACCATTAGGAGAGAAATTGGAAGAGAATGAGGGTGAATACAAGCTGCTAGCATAATTGGTATGACCATGGCATGAGATTGAAATTTCCATGAAGTGAGATATTGAATTTCTCATTAGAAGGATCTAGAGCTTTCTAGATCATACCTACATGTCCTATATATTGAATAGAGATGATCCAAGGCCAAGGTTGGTGATAATTGAAGGAGAGAATAGAGATTGAGATTGGAGAATTCTTGCTTGCAATTGAATTCGGTTACACCATTTTCTTCACTTTCCATCCATTTTCTTGATTGCAATCTCTTCCATGGATGCTAGTGAATGATTCCAGATCATAATCAAGGCAAATTCGTGGCTGAATAGTGTTCTTGATCTCAGATTTCTTCACCTGCAATTCAGAATTGGTTCCAAGAATCCAGAGCATTTCCATCCATTTCATTGCATACAGAAGCTTTGAATTGATTCATTGAAGGAGTCTGGAGCATTTGAGAGCTTGTTTTGAAGGTTTAATACCTCTGTGCACACGAAATTCTCAGGTTAGTAACTTTCAATCTCCAGCTTGAATTAGGTAGAATTAGGAGGAATTATTGTGTTAGATGCATAGTAGAATGGTGTAAGGAGGTTTTCAGATCATTAATTTGAGAGTTAGTGACCAACTAGGGTTGTTACCATTTTCGGGTGAGATTGTGTTCTTGCGAATCTTGAGGTTTTAGAGTGAATTAATGGCATGATTGAGTTCCTGAGGAAATTTGGGACAAGTTTCATCAAGGAATCGTGGCCTATGGTGGATTCTATAGCAAGTTAGGGTTGTGAGATGATGATCGGAAAAAGTCACCGGCGGTGACTATGGCGCGCAGGTGACCTGAGTTTCAGGGATTCAAATTGGGGAAGATGACCCCAGAGCCCTTGGATCAAGGTAGGACCTTTGACCAGATGAAGATCCAATGGCCATGCGTGCAGGAAAAGTTGTGAAGGATTGCTGAACTAAAATGAAACGCTGCGTTTCATTTAAGTTGTGGTTTTGGGCTTAAGTCAGAATTGATAACCACACCCCCTTTTTGGCCCAGTCTGGGAAATGAACTGATTTCTTTTACTATCTACACCACGCGTTTGTTTATTTTCCTTGGATTTTCTTTTATTTTCCATTTTATTCATGGTTAGTGATTAATTCATAAAAAATGGAAAAATGATGCAATTAATCCCATTCTTTTTGCTATGGATTCATGATTGAATCTAGTATTTTTTAGGTAAACAATATTATTATTTCATGCATTTTCTGATTTTATGGGATTTTTCACATTTTAATTGATATTAAAATAATCATGTTTGATGCTTGATATTGTTGAATTTGGTTTGATCATGTGATGATGATTTTGGCCTTGATTTTTTGTGGGTAGTTAGAATAGATATGCATGCTCCCCATAGATTTTTCTCACATTTTTGTGATGAATATAAGTGGTAGTTTAGTTTGAAACCTTTAGGAGCTCCATTTTTAGGGTTTATGGTTGATACCTTGTGGTTTAGATTTTATTTTTAGAACTTGGTGGATGATTCAACCTCTGATTTTTGTATGGGTAGATTCATGATTGAATTAAGGTCCTTTAGGAATTTTTGTAGGAATTTTCAATGTAGTTTTCTATTTTTGTTTGATTTTAGTTTAGGTGCTAGTTTTAGATGATTCTAAGGCACTAATTCAACTAGATTGACTTCTTTAGTTCCCTTAGATTAGGATTTTGTTTTGCTTGCTCTTGGATGATGTTGAAGACAAGTTGAAGATGCAATGGATTGCTTGAAGAAGCTTGGATGTGAAGATCTTCCCTTCTTTTGGTGTAGTATTGATTAGGTGTTAAGATTAGGGTTTTGTAGGCAGAGCTTCTAGATAGATTCCCTTCCTTCATAAACATGGAAGGTGTTGATCACTTCCATTCTTCCCTATGATGTAAGGTCCCCTTGTAAAGGCCTCATCCCTCCTTTGGTAGGATGTGTGGCTCTTTACAAGTTGGTAGAACCTTTGAGGGTCCCTTTCTCTGATGATAGGATGCTTAGTGGTGACCTTTGGTCTTCACTCTGCTACCAATCATCCAAACTTTGCTCTTGATGGATGCATCTTTCTCCCTTGTTAGAGGATGGAGTTCCTTGCTTGAAGAAGATTGAAGGATGAAGTTGATACTTCTTTGTGTTTGGAGGTAACCTTTAGGAGCTGAAGCTTGTAGATCAGGAAGAGGAACAAGTTGATACTGGTAAAGAAGAGAGAGCTGAAGCTTGAAGACCAAGTTAACACTTGTGAAGAAGATCAAATTGAGATTGAGTGAAGAGCTGAGGCTTGGAGAAGAAAGAATAAGTTGATACTTGTGTTGATACACTGAGAGCCTGAAGAAACAAGTTGATACTTGCAGTTAGGAGTGAAGCCTGAAGGTGGAATTGACTGAAGAGCTGAGGCTTGAAGAAGAGGGAATAAGTTGGTACTTATGTTTGATGTGTTAGAAGCTTGTAGAAGCAAGTTGATACTTGCTATTGAAGTTGATAGTCTTGAAGGATAGTTGAAGTCTGAAGACTGGACTGCTGTCAAAGGAGAGTGTAGATGTGGAAGCTGTTGATCTGCTTTCTTTCTGTGCAACTGTGTTGATGTGGCTTGTTTGATTTGCTTGATGCATTAGAATAAGCTCATGTTTAGATGGTGATAAGCTAGGAGCATGATTGAACTATAGGTTGAGTTGCTCCCTCTGCTTGTATTTTTACTGTATGGCTTTGCTTGCTGGTATTTGGTAGAGCCCAGCTCCCTTGCCTATGTGGTTTGAGTTTGCTTGATGGCATTTTATTTCCTCTGTATGATTGCAGTTATTATTGTATCTTGCTTGATAGCATTTTATTCTTTCTGTATGATTGCAGTTATTCATATTTGGCTTGAGGTTGAGATGAGCTTGTGGAGGCTGATGCCCCACACACATTTCCTCCCTCACTTGCATTACATGCATTTTACAGTCGTTTACTGTTTACTGTTTAAGCTGATGCTTTATCTGTTGCTGTTTATCATTGACATGATCCCCTAGGAATCTCACTTCCTTTGATAAGGAAGTGAATATTAGAACTTTAGGTTGAAGCCTATGCATGATAACTTCTAGGAGTTCCCTGTTTCAAACCCCAACCATAGGATTAATCCTTGGCATGACATTATTAGGACTTGATAGTCTCCCCGTAGTTGAACCTGTTTGTTCTCTCTTCTCATCTCAAAACAAATCAAAATACAGTAATAAAGATTAACTGACGTCGTATGTTACGAGCCTTAAGCTATCTGAGAAAGGATTGTTGGAGAGTTTCTTTTCAACAGTCTGGATGTTTAGTATGGCACCCTTTGGGTGACATGCGACACATTCACTCTCAGGTCATAGTCTCTAGTGCGATATTAGTTGCAAACATCCATAAAAAACAGTTCTTTCGTAAAAGACAGAAAACAAACTTCAAACCTTTTTGCCCTGTGGGCCCATAATTCAAAGGATGCTTTTCTGAAGAAAAGAGTGTCGTTAACTCTCAGTTCTACCGCAAACGGTAACGCTTAAGTCTCCAAGGGTCGAGTTGTATACGCCAAACTGCTGGAACTGTTTGTTAACCCTACTCAAAAAACAGATGAATCTGAATTCCCGTAATCCGTATTATCCCAAACTACGTAAGCTCTGATCTCTCATATCTGTTGAGAGTACGTAGGCACAATACTGATGTATTGGCGAGCCACCTTCACCTTTCCCGTACCCGTAGTTAGCCGAACTACGTTGACTCTGATTTCTCATTCTCTGATGAGAATACGTAGGCATAAAGCGTGACGCTTTGCCGAGTCATTTTCTTTTCTTTTCAGACCAGCCTTGATAGGTAGATAGATAAAACCAACCCGTCAGGTAAACACAACAAGCGTGGATCCCATCGAGTACGATGGACGTGAGGGGTGCTAATACCTTCCCCTTGCGTAACCGACTCCCGAACCCAGACAATGGTTGCGATGACCTTGTCTTATACCTTTTCGTCAGGTTTTTCCGATTGTTTCCTTTCCCGCTCTGAGGGATAAATAACGAAAGGTGGCGACTCTTCTGTTTTGCCGACACCTTATTTTCGCGGAAGCGACAGAGGGTAAAACCCTAAAAGAAACATGACCATGTTTTTAATGCAAAGTGTTTTCACAAATGAAAATTCTAGAATATTAATGTACCACATGAAAATATGCACAAATACGAGATAGTTGCAAAAAGAACCAATCAAAAATAACAAAAAATGAAGAAGTTATGATTTTTAGAAATTTAATAACAATTAAATTAAAAACAAAGGAATAAGTGATAAAAAGAGAGGGAGGCGCTTGGTGGGTGTTGAACCCACCTTCTCATGGCTGCCAACTTAAAATCCTACCAAGTGGGACAAGGCTCGCGCACGTACATGTGAGGAAAAAGAGACACAAAAAGAAAACATGGCAAATATGAAAATAAATAAAAGGGTTAATCTCCACAATGGATTGAACCCAGGATATGGTGATTGCAAGGCGCTTGAGAGTGAAGGTTTAACCACTGGGGTGGCGATACATCCAAGTATTATGCCTCCCTAAATAATTTAAGTACTTAACAAAGTGAAGGAATCTGGGCAAGGCAAGATGAACAAAAGAACAAGCCAAAACATGAAAATGATAACAACGTAAATCACTCAAAACTCAACCAAATTTAACAAAATTTTAGTCTAACTCATGTGAAATTTCTCAAGGAAAACAATGGCAATCTCAGTTTTTTCAAATAAAGCACACAACTTAAAATTTGAAGGCCAATGCAAAGTGAAGCCTATGCAATGCAAAATGGTAGCTACAGCTCATGACAGCAAGGATTAATGCTATGTAATGGTATGCATAAGTCTTAAATACATTGTTCATGGAATTTGGATGCAAAAATCATGCAAAGATAACTCCAAACTAAAACGGGTGTGTGGACTGTAGTGGTTTGAAAAAGCATGCTTAAAATGTTGTTTTTGAAAATAATGGAATAGCTCATGAGACAGCCTACATACTCACTTCAAAACATCACACACAAAATGATTTTTGCACATTAAATCAAGGATTTCAACAAGATGCAAGAACTGATCAAGAACAACTTCAGGCAAAAATCTGGTATATGGAAATGGCAAGAATGGAGCATCAAAGTTGAAATGTTGTTTGGCAAATGAAAACAATTCATGATGCAGCCTATGTACTCATCATACACAAAATGATTTACACACATTAAACCAAGGATTCGAACAAGATGCAAGAACTTAACAAAAATGATGTCACATGAATTAAAGCATAAGACAGAAATTGACAGCAAATCAAATGACAGTCAAAAGCAAAATCAAACAAGCCACACATATGCAACTCTGCAATGCCTTTACAAAAGAAAAACATCCTAAGAAAATTGTATCAGTTCAAACAAAATTGGTCCACCTTGACAGTTATCAATTATTGTGCTCATGACTAGCAAAATAAACAATTTTTGATCCAACATGTAAAAACTCATATACACAACAGCAACAATTGGTCCTCAAAATAAAATCATGCAAAACATATCAAATTCGAATCAAGCCTTGAAAAGGGATGGTTACAACCATAGGAACAAGAACCTAGACACATTTCTAACAAGAACATCATGATAGCAGCAAGTAGTTTAAGATGACAGTTAGAAAACAAGGCATGATCTTGGTTACCAACAAGTTACAAATGCAAAAAACTTGACAGAGATGGGAAGTAATCAAAGCAGCATCACTTGGCAAAGTTGAAAAAGCAATCAAAGCATCATGGTAGCATAAACTTGACAAAGTTGAAAAAGCAATCAAAGCATCATGGTAGCATAAACTTGACAAAGTTGAAAAAAGCAATCGAAGCATCATGGTAGCATAAACTTGACAAAGTTGAAAAAAGCAATCGAAGCATCATGGTAGCATAAACTTGACAAAGTTGAAAATGCAATCAGAGCATCATGGTAGTGTTCATGAATTTAAACAACTATGACAGCAATATATGACAATACCAAAGATCAATGACTAGCCCTAGTTCTATATGCACAAATCATCTTGCAAACACATGTTAATATGTTAACCTACAACAAAAGTGGTGTTATGACAGTTTCAAATGAACCTAGGCAGTTGGCAGCAAGCATGGATTTTACAAAATGGCAAGGCTGGCACACATCAACAAATCAGTCATAATCCCTAATGCATACAACAGTTGCAAGCTTTAACAAAGGCATCATGGCAGTTGGCTCTTTAACAGAAAATACATGACACAAGAATGCAAGTAAACAAAAATTAACTAATGAGGCTGATTAGCAGTTCACAACAGATTCATACCAAAGGCTTCAAGATAAACAGGCTCATCAATGTTGGCAATGTAAACAAAATGTGAACAAGACATGGTTACAACCACAACCCTATCCTAGTGCCTAAGTGATGACAGTGGTGAAGCAAGGGATGAAACAAAACCAACTATCTAGCAAATAGGATCCAACAAGTATCATGCTTCATGTTAACAAACATATGCAATAAAGGACAATGGCAGGTAATAACTTTAATAAAATATGAACACATCAAGCTTGAAACAGTCATACCACATAAACCAAATGAAAACACCAGCTGATGCCAATATAACAGTGCCAAACCTCTTGTAGACTTCCAAGCAAGCAAATATAGAAGGAAAACCTTGGAGCCTCCAAATGAAATCCAAATCCAATGCCTTGGTGAGAATGATGGCCTTTCTTGCACTTGAAGTAAACAAGTGGATCTTGGACCAGAAATTGAAATAAGTGATGATGATGAGATTTTAGGTTATGGACAGTTGGTATACCATAAACCTAAGGTGTTTGGAGGTTTACAAAGATCAAAACAGGCCTGGTATGTGTTTTGACAAATTTTGAGTATGAAGTCAAACTTTCCTTGGTTGAAAGTTGACTTTTGGGAAAATGAGGGTTTTGTCTGGTTTAAATGTTTGAACACCTCCCACACACCATTTGTGGATTGTGTGAATGGTTTGTGGTGGTTTTGGTTGAGTGAAAATGGTTTTGGAAGCTGTTTTGCTCAAGACAGATTTTTGAGATTGTTGGGGTGGTTTTCATCACTTGTAAGAAAGTGCAAGGTAGTAGGAGAGCAATGAGTTTCTCTTAGGTTGTAGAGTGCTTTGGTGTCCCTCTCAACATATAGGAAACCTCTATTTATAAGCAAGGCAAGGCTTGGGGCAGATTGGTAACTTGACACTTTCGGTGGGAGTTTTGAAAAAGTGATCTTGCTTGAGATTTGTTGCAGCTGCAAGTTCAAGTCTTTGGCTCAAGTTGATGCATTACTCAAGTGGCATGAATGACATTATAGTGATTGAAGTGTGGCTAGGCAGTAGGAGGGCTGTTTGCTGCAAGACTTCCATAAAGTTTCTCTTTCTTCCTTTTCTTTGATTAAAATAATACAAGTTGCCTCCCACTTGCAATGTCTATCAAACCTCCTAATTTTCTACATTTCTTCTCCTCATATCCTCTAAATATCAGATAGAAACATGATCCAAGAGCTGAGAATAGCTTAAGTGACCAAAAGGTGAGTTTGTGAAAAAGTGAAAATGTTGGACTCAAGCGTTGAAACCTCATCTTGTTGAATTCATAACTCTCAACTCATAAGGGCTATGGAGGAGTTCTAGTACATTTTGGAAAGCCCTCATGAATCTCTACAACTTTCATGCTTTCATGATCTTTAGATTCCCAATGGAACTACGTCAAAAAACCTTTCAAAGTTGCTGAAACACATGCCTAAAAAGTGAAATAACTTGGAATTTTTCTAAGTTATTTTTCCCTCTTGTAATGAATTTGGTCAAAACTCCAAATCTATGCATTTTCTGCTCATGGACCAATGTGGGACTTTTGTAGGACTTTTCAAGAGCTTTCCAATGAGCTTTGAACCAACTCACTTGGATGTATGGTTAGGGAGTTATGGTCTTGCCCCTTTCAAAACCCTAATTCCTGATTTTTGCGATTACTCCCCAATCCTTGATCCAATGGTCATGAAACTTCATGGGTAGGTGCAATATGTCATTAGGAAAATTTTTTCTTCATACTTTGAGATCAAATTACTTATGAGTGAAGAGTTGACTTTTCGGTCAACCGAACGATCGATCAGTGACTACCGAGTCGACTGTTGATGCTCCGGGTCTTTTGAGGCCTTGAAACTTCTTGAATAGACTTCACTAAGCCATATGAACTTCATGGACCATGATCCCACCATTGGAACACCATTTAAATCAAAATTCAAACTACAGTTGACTTTTCCTGATCGAAAACCCTAATCGGGTATCCTGAACTGCACTGTTCTTGATCCTTGGGTGACAACCTCAAATTGGATTCATAATTGATCCAATGGAGTATGTTTGATGATATGGAGACTTATTTCATGGAGAAACAATCCAATACGTTGATTGATTAACCGTCGAAACCTCGATTCTCAGCTGTACGAAACCCTGATTCCTGTATCTTAACAAAGACAAACTTGAAACATGTTAAGGTTAGATAATCAAATGAATATGATCCTAAAATGATGATGAAGATCTAAGGGGTCAAAATTTGGGGTATGACAGCATGATTCATATTGGTTTGCATAAGGGGGGAGTTTTCATCCGTAAAATGCGGATATATGTCATTTCGATATCCTTTATATCGACGTCTAGTACCTATTTATTTAGCACAAGCCTAACAACCTCTTACTTTTTAGAGTCTTTTTCATGCCTATGTCTTAAAAACTGCGCTTATTTGTTTTAATGCATTGGTTGATTGCTTGAGGACAAGCAATGGTTTAAGTGTGCGGGAGTTTAATAACGTGAAAAAATGTTTTGCTTTTAGACTCATAACACATGTTATTCATTATCATTTTACTTTGTTTTTTCGCTTTTATGTCGTGTTTTGCTAATTTTGCAGGTTTTATTAAGTGTGGGAGAAACTTCGCGGAGAATTCAAAAAGGGAGCAAAAGAGCATAAAAATGACTTTTGGGGTGCATGGCGTTCGCTATTACCCTAATGGTGTCCTCCATGTTCCATGTCCACGTCATTTAATGAAGCACACAATGGCGTTCCCATTGTCCTAATAGTGTTCACCATTCTTACGCAAAACCAGAAAAACATGGAGTCAGTTTAGACTCCCTATCCCCACTTCCCTTTTTCTTCTCAACTTCTCTGCACGTTTGAGGGAGTTATCAGACCACTTGGACATCTATTTATAGGTTGCTCCTTCATATTTCAGATCATCCAAGTCCTACGAAAGCTCTGTCAAAATTTGTTTCTAGTATTAGGCATAAAATTTACTTGTAAAAGTGACAATAACTCACATCGAGGGATTGTCACACAAATTTTGTTTTTAATTAATTCTTGTAGTCTTGGATCAACAAAAATCTTGCCAGAATTAATCGAAGTTCATTTATTTCTTCAAGTACCGCTTTCATTTCTACTTTACAGTTTTTTATCGCTTTAATTTAATTATTGTCATCGTATTATTTTACTTATTGACATGTTGCCTTTAAATTAATATGATGTATTTATGTTGTTTTTATTTGAAATAATGTCTGGCTAAACTTGTCTGAGTCCTTTGTGTGAGAACCGTTTTAACCGACGGGACTCAGTAGAAAATAATAGGCACGAAACTTTAAATGAATTATGTTTTGGTTTTAGTTTCCAAGTGTATGTCTTAATGTTTTGTCACAATAGTGAAAAGAAAACTAAGGTTTGAGTCGATAGCGCGAGAGTGTGAGGATTGAACCGGATAGTGGAAACTAGGCACCGATCCTAAAAAAACAGCAAGCGAGAGAAAACTACGCTTTTTATTAAAATGGGCGAGCGAGAGAAAAATCTCATTGTTGGAGAGTGTGACTTTAGTCAATAGCGCGAGAGTGTGAGACGGAGTCTTTAAATCAATATTTTCTATGGAATGCAATTTAATTATAATTAGTGCCCAAAATCTACAGAGTCCATTAGGAACATGGAATTTATATTCTGGCATTTTTTTATGATTATTTCCAAACCTTTAGTAAATTATGTTTTTATTCCCGTCCAAATATTTTTAACCTTTAGCCTTAGCTTTACATGGCATCAATCGATAAAGGTAGATTTATTATTAATCCTTGTGGGTTCGATATCTTTTAAAACTACGTGATATATTGTATACTTGCAGTTAGATCATCCAATAGACTCGTAAGGCCTCAATCAATTTGCCTTACCAGGATGGTAACTTAAATTAACGTCGCAACTTTTCAGAAATTCGAGCCACCTTCTTCACCTCATGTTTAACTTTTTATGATCGAAGAAATACTTTAAAATCTTGTGGCCAATGAACACCTCAAATTTGGAACGAAACAAGTAATGTCTCCAAACTTTCAATAGGAACACCACAACCGCTAACTCAAGATCATGTGTAGGATAATTCCCTTCATGAACTCTCAACTGTCGAGAAGTGTAAGCCACAACCTGACCATTCTGCATCAACACACTTCCCAGACCCATCTTCGAAGCATCATAATATATAATAAAGGACTCACTCGGATTAGGAAAAATCAATACGGGAGAAGTCGTCAACTTCCCTTCAGTTCTTGAAAACTCTCTTCACACTAGATATCCCAAGCAAAAGCTTGACCCTTTTGAGTCAACTGAGTCAAAGGTAACACTATCTATGAAAGTCCTTCAATAAATCTCCTAGAAAACTTCTAATCTCGGTAACAGATTTCGGAGCCTCCCACTGCAATACTGCATCAACCTTCGACGAATCTACAACAATACCACCAATCGAAATAAAATGTCCAAGAAAACTCACCTTCTGCAACCTGAACTTACACTTGGACAACTTAGTGCTCAACTTATTATCCTTCGATGAATCTACAACAATACCACCACTCAAAATAATATGGCCAAGAAAACTCACCTTCCGCAAACAGAAGTTACACTTGGACAAATTAGCATTCAAATTATTATCCTTCAGCGTTTGCAATACAATCTTCAGATGCTCAACATGATCCTCATCCTACTTAGAATAAATAAAAATATCATCGATGGACACCACCATAAACTGATCCAAATAAGGACGGAAGATCCTATTCATGTACTTCATAAACACATCAGATGCATTAGATACTCCAAACAACATCACATAATACTCATAGTGACCATACCTCGTTCTAAAAGCAATCTTCAGAATTTCTTCAGACTTCACACAGATCTGATGGTAACCTAACCTCAAGTTAATCTTACAGAACACATAAGCATCCACCAACTGATCTATCAGATAGTTAATTCTCAGAAGCATATATTTATTCTTGATAGTTAAATTATTCAATTGTCGATAATCCACACACACTCTGGTACTACCATCCTTCTTCTTAATTTGCAATACCAATACCCCCACAGTGAAACACTCAGTTAAACAAACTTCTTCTCTAACAACTCTTCTAGTTTTTTCTTCAGCTCACTCAGCTCTGAAGCAGATATTATATAAGGAGCCAATGACACCAGACTAGTACCAAGTACTAAGTCTATAGAAAATTCACCTTTGCGCTCTGGCAGAAAATCATTAACATCATCAGGAAGCACTTCTGGAAAGTCACACACAACTAGAAGATCAACAATCGTAGGCTTACCATAAGTATTTAGAGAAGAAAACATCACAAACACCAAATCCTCATCCTTTAAGAACTCTCACACCTGTTTACTAGACACCAACATATCTTCCTTTTCCTCAATCTTTATGAATGACGCAGACTTATTATAGCAATTGATACAAACATGGTTGAATTCTAACCAGTACATCCAAGGATAACATCAAGTTAATCTAAAGGTAGACAAGCTCAATCCATCCCAAACTCCTACCAAAGATAATTAGAAAACAATTTAAAAAAACAGTGAAGTAATTACCGAACCTTTAGCTAGAACCTTAATAACCATACTTCCAATCATAAACGATAGCTCTAAGCCCAAAGGCTTAGCATAATCAAGAGACAAAAGCAAATGTATTTCACCCATATCAATAATAGAAGTTAAAGGAATACTCTTAATGAAACATGTACCTCAAATAAACCTGTCATAACTAATAATCTCTACACCAGTCAATGCAAAGACCTTGCCGACTGCCTGATTCTTCTAAGGTTTTAGAAAACCAGTACTCATGTGGCATTTTTCTCCATAATTGTAGCAAGTGACACCCTTACTCTTGTAATCGCCAGCATTATGCCTGACTTTCCACACTTGGAACAGTTCAAAGCACTCTTGCACTCTGAAATGCGATGAACAAATTCACCACATTTAAAACACCTCAAAGGAGTATAAGCTCCTTCCCGACTTGGCTTTTTCTCATCAGAAGCCTTATGCTTTCCCGTTTCAGCTAGAACATTGTACCACTTTCCTAGTGGGCAGATTTTGCCTTGTTGTCCTCATCATAAATCATACACTTGTTCACCAAGGTAGAAAATCGAATGATGTCTTGGTAATTGATACCCAACTTAATCTTTGTACGCAATCCACTTTCAAACTTAACACACTTGGATTCTTCGGTAGCAACATTATTGTAGCAAGGACATAACTTCACTAGCTCCTCAAACTTCACAACATACTCAAAAATAGTCATGTTTCCCTGTTTTAGCTCGAATAACTCAATTGCCTTCTTGCGATGCACATCTACTGAAAAATACTTCTCCAAGAATGCAGCTCTAAACAAAGCCCAATTGATTTAAACACTAACAATTTCCAGCCTCTGGCGAGCATTATCCCACCAGTCATCACCTCTTTAGATAACATATGAGTACCAAATTGTACCTTTTGAGCTTCAGTACAATTCATTACTCTGAAAATCTTCTCGATTTCTCTCAACCAAGTTTGCATACCCTCTAGATCATATCTACCTTTGAAGGTCGGCGGGTTATTCCTCTAGAACATTCCTAAATCACGAAATGCATCCACTAGCGGATTCTGCTGAGCTTGCAGCGCATTATCCATTGCTTCCAAGGCTTCAGCAATCGCTCAGTCATTTCTTCCACCAGCCATAACTATGCACAACAATAAATAACCATTAGAAAACGCATCACATCGAAAATGTTCGTACACTAATTGAATACTAGGGAACTGAAAACATTATAACAACTTGGCTAGTCAGACTAACCTGCTCTGATACCACTATGTAACATCTTAAGCCACAAAACTTATATTTTAAGAGTTACACGAAAATTTAAGGTGTCACCAATGACAAACCTCAAATTATTTAACAATTAACAAAACATTGCAGTAAAAATACTAACGTCAATCAACACCTATCATTGCACACTAACCTTCACTTAGGTATCATTGCAGCAGTAACATTCCTATTTCAATTTAAATAAAATATTTGCAATGAGATGTTTAGTATCAAACTTAAATTTAAATAAAATAATTCTAAAAACAAGATTTCTCATAAGTAACTCTCAACAACTGCAACATAAAACCAATTAAAGGTTTAAACTCCAACAAAACATAATAATCAAATATCATTCCCGACCCCAATGTTATATAATCAAAGCAAGACTTCTAACAACGAAAAATAAATAAGTAACTCCTGGAGCTAACTTCCACTTACTGCAGCAAACTTTACTCCTGAGTATCTGCAAGATGTCCATGGTGGACAACATTAAAACAAAGGGGGTGAGAATACATTCAAATAAGAAATGATGTATAAACAACTAGAGTGAACTCACTGCATCACAAATCAGCACAAATCAATAATACATCATTAAACATGTATTAAAAATTCACCCACATCACAATTTTAGGCATGTATTTATGAAATGCAACTCAGAACAACATCATCGATTCATATGCATGCAGTACCGATCTAAATAATGGTTCTTATTATGAACCGAGTTTCATTAGGAAAATCCCGAGCTCCAATATCGAGCTCAAAGCCTCAACGTCAAGATTGTGAAAATTACAGGTCCCAACTGAAGGTGAGAAAAACACAAGAAAGGGGGGTTTGAATTGGGGTTTTCAAAAACAAAAGCTTTTTACTCACTCAATAAAAACCATAGCTATTCAACAACAAAAAGAAATACGCTTCGATTTTTATACTGGTTCACTTGAAAATCTCAAAGTTAATTCAGTCCACCCACCAAGGTGATTTCTCCTTATACCCAAGGACTTAATCCACTATAATCAATTGGTTACAACTGCACTAGTAACCACTGGTGACTAACAAACCACAAAGATAAACAATTTATGTCTTCTCAAGGATTCTGACTTAACTGGTCCCTTAAAAAAATACAAACAACAGTTTGATTACAAGGTTGTGTTTACAAAGATTGCTTCTATACAAGCAAGTATAAATAAGTTAAAATCACAGTACACTTAAAGAAAATTTCAGCACAAGTTATGACAACAGTCTTACATGTGTATGTTTCTTCAAGTCTTCAAGTCTTTGTATAGCCAATAAAAAAGATTCGTTGGAGGGTAGATCTGGTATTCTTCATGAACGAGCTGGTGACCTGAGTAACGGTTTAATACGGAGGAGACAAGAATCGTACTACCTCAATTTCCTTACTTGACGAAATCCGCTTAGTGGAAGAAATATTGGTTTGTACCATTTACTATTTTCCCACTAATAAACTCGTTCTTATCTTTTATTCTTCAGTAGCTTCTGGATAAAACATTGTTTGAAGCATGAGTTAGAAGCGTTGATTTTTCTTGAGTTCAAAAACTTCAATCATCAATCAAAAGCTTGATCACATCAATATCGGACTTGAGATTCTTCAGATTTTTTAGAACCTTCAGCATTTAATCTTCAGAAGCTTGAGTTTAGAAACTTCAATCATCAATCAGAAGCTTGATCACATCAATAACCGACTTGAGATTCTTCATAGTTTTTAGAACCTTCAGCTTTTAATCTTTGGAAGCTTGAGTTCTGAAACTTAAATCAACAATCAGAAGCTTGATCACATCAATATTTGACTTGAGATTCTTCAGAGTTTTTAGAACCTTCAGCTTTTAATCTTCGGAAGCTTGAGTCGTCTTTAGAAGTGAATTGATTAGAGTCACACGTCAAAAGCAAGAGCCAAGAGAATGTTGCAGCAACAACATACAGTTTCCTTATAAGCTTCTCATTCGTGAGTTTGAGTAGAAGCAATTTAGATCAATATATTTAGAAACTTGTAATGTTCCACGTTCAAGAGTCAGAATCAAAGTTCTTTGCTAAAGATACACAATAAGAAACCGTTAGGGTACCAAAATTATTCTCACACAAATACTGACTTGTTATCATCAAAACTTAGAGATATAGATGCAGAACCAAATCTTGTTCTAACACCAACATATGAACCTGTAATTGCCTCTTTCATAATAACAACACCATATGATGCATGTATGAAAGTATGCATCGCCATCACAACAACTCAACTAGCAATCAACAATATTACAGTAACTGTATAATTCCTGTCCACCAATAATAAGATAGTTTCCACACTAAAAATATGATCCTCTACTCAAATATGCCATCAACATATGACAATCATACAGCCTACAATCATGTTATCACTTTTAACAATCATCTCAACATTGTGAAACTCAACGGTTCGTTACATAACTCATACACATTGTCATATAATTCACAATAGTAGACATATGATAACAACTCAAATATCCCACCATGCACTACCACTATGTACTTCAACGCATTAGCTTTATAACACTTCAAACGACACATTATTTAGACTTACGAAATGAAAGTTACGACCAAAATTGTCGGGGGATACAACTTGGGTTAAAACAACAATTTTTCAAATGCGGCCCATCATGCGTCGACCTTTAGGGAATATGCATTGACCTATGGGACTCATGCACCGACTTGTGCAACGTATGTGTCACTGCCAAATGGATAGAAATTCTGATTTTTGCAAAGAACATAATATGTGACGACCTATGCAATGTATGTGTCAAAGCCAATAGCAGATTGCAGAATTTCTGCCTTTTTCATCGTTGGAAGCCTTTCAGACCTCTGATTTTGATTCTATAAATTTTTTAGGTCTCAGAGTTCAACATATAACAATTATCCAATGATTAAAACAATAATTTCACAATATATCACAGATTAGTATCAACAAAATCATATACTTTCAAACCCTAAAACACTCAATCCTTCACCAACATCAAGAACACAACATCTCAACAACAATCCACCACTACTCAAGATAAAAAACACTAGAATCAACGTACAAAAACATATTTATCATCGTGTTCCTAAAATATCATCATTATATTCATAGATTAATAAACCCTATTGGAGGTTAAAGGTAACCTCTCTACCTTTTCATGATTTAAGCACCCTTTTGAGAATAATTCCCCCTTACCTTAGATTTTAGAAAGAAAAAAAAATCAGCAAAAGCAAGATTGATTTGATTTCTTCTCTCCAGCCCTAACACTCATCTTCAAACTCTTTTCTCCAATTCTCTAACTTTTCACGTTTTGATAGAATGAGCTTTATTCTCCCATTTTTCTTAATTCATTATTTCTAATTATTTCCTCATAATCACATCTTTGGCCAAACAAACCAAATTTTTATTATTACTAACCTCACACTTATATTATTCTCGTTCTCCACCTCATTCTCACTATTTCTATAATTCTAATTAATTAATTAATTCCACTCAATTAACTAATTAATTATATTACTCACAAAAATATATTTAATTAAATAATTTCACACCCAATTAAATTAAATAAATAAATAAATAATTAAAATAGACAATTAATTAAGTTAGGGTGTTACATTTGGCATCATCAAAGTGTTTTGTGAGTTGCTTCAAAATTACCTTGTTCACCGATTCAACTTGCCCATTGACTTACGGGTGTACAATAGAAATAACACTTGTTTGTACTCCTAAATCTTGACAAAAATCGGTGACCACACATTTTCGAAAACAATGGCGCTAGGAAACCCAAACCTGCACATGATTTTTTTGCTAGTAGAAGCATTGAACTCTCTTTGTTGTGATTTTGGAGACAACTTTTGCCTTTATCCACTTTGTGAATCAATCAACTCCTACTATCAAGAATTTTAGTTGGCCAAGCAACAAGAAGACCAGACCTAAGATGTCTACCCTCCATTGGTAGAAAGGCCAAAGTGACGTCATTGATTGAAGAAGCTTAGTTGGGGTATGTTGAAGGTCACCGTGCCTCTGAAATTGTACATACTTCATGAAAAAAGTGATGTTATACTTCATGAGGGTGGGCCAATAATATCTCGCTCTTAGAAATTTATGAGCAAGAACTTTCCCACTAATATGACTATTGCATGCTCCTTTGTGGAGTTCTGCAAGTACCAAAACAGTTTCATGCTTTCTGTCGCTTCGCTGCGAAGAGGGGCCAGCAAAGACAGAAGAGTCGCACCGTTCATTATTTATCCCAAAGAGAGGGAAAGGAAACGATCAGAGAAAACCTACAAAAAAGGGAGAAAACAAGGTCATCGCAACCAAATCTTGGGTTCGGGAGTGGGTTACGCTAGGGGAAGGTATGAGCACCCCTTACGTTCGTTGTACTCAACGGGATCCACGCTTGTTATCTATTTAAAAGGGTGTTAGTCTATCAAAAGGCTGGCTCACAGGGACAAAAGAAAAGAAAAGAGACTCGATAGAGCATCTCCGCTCTATGCCTACGTATTCCCTCATGTAATGGGAAAGTCAGAGTCAACGTAGTTCGGAAAACTACGGGTGAAAAGGGGGGGAGGTTGCTCGCCAAGACATCGCCGTCTTGTGCCTACATATTCTTGTCTGGTACGAGAAATTAGAGCAAACGTAGTTCGGGTTAACACGACCACAGATTGGTTCAAGTGTTTTAACTGAGTAGGATTAAATGGTGGTTCCAGCAGTTAGGGACGATGCCTGTTTGCGATAGAACCAAGACTTAACACACTCTTTTTGAAAATGATTTTCAAACAATCCCGAAGGATAAAAATGTTTGATGTATTGTTTTGTATTTTTTTATGAAGAAGTGAACTGAGTTATGTTTGTAACTCACTGATCAGTGCATTTTAATGCATGTTCTTCCATGTTTGTACTCAAGCATTTCTTTAATTTGTTTTATTTATTTTTATGTTTTAAGGTGTTTTTATATTTTATTTTATTTTTGCATTTTATTGTTTTTCGTATTTATTTTTCAGCTTTAGCAGCTTTCGCGAGAAAAATCATAACTGGAGTTCCGGGAATCCGTTTGAGGTGTTCAAAAAATCGCCAGAAAGCTAAGAGAGAGAGAGAGCTACGACTTTCGTGTTGGAGTCGAAATCAGATTCGAAGCTCAAAATTCCAGAATTTTGTTTGAAGTTACAACATTAGAATTTTATTTTAGTGTTGGGTCATGTATTGGGCCTGGGTTATATTTTCGACCCAGTTGGGTTTTGAACTGGATCCATTGTTTGCCTTTTTAAGGAGAACTCGTGTTACTGTTCACATTAGTCACTATTCACAAAAAAAATTATTGTTGAAGCTTGTACGATTGGAATGGAGAACTAATTCCTTAGAGTCAATCTGCTGTAATCGCGTTCCAACGCTTTGAGGTTTATACTTTATCAATTTAATTCGTTTCTCTTTCAACACTATTCTATGAATTGCATTTGCTTAACCTGTTAGTTTATAGAATTGTTTTGATTAAATTCGTATGATTGCATCCTTAACTTTTATCCGCCGTTACGTCGCTTTGTCGTTAATTCGCGTTTATAATTCATGTTTGCTTAATTCACGAAAACTTAATTTGTTTGCTTAATTCGGAATATAGGATTTTCAATCTAGTTTATGTCTTTTGCGCTTGTTAATTGACATAGGAATCGAATAGAGATCGAAGTAGTGATAAGGTAGAAACCCGTGATAAGCCGGACCGAAAACAGTAGATTGACTTATTTTGATAATCATTTATTTTAACCGTTTAATTGCATTCTCTTTATTTAATCGATCAGAAACCAAACCAACCCCCCCCCCCCCCCCATTTCGATTTCAGTAGATTAATCACAAACAAGAATCCTTGAGACGATATCCGAGTATAATTATCGTTGTATTACGTTTTCATCAAAATTACTCGTTCTGATCCGCGCGCGACAGCGGATCAAATTGGCGTCGTTGCCGGGGATTCTTGTCGTTATTAATAAGTTTTAGAGTCATAGGGTTAGTGTCCTCGAGTCTAGACCTTAGTTTCCTCGCGGTTTCGTCGAATTCGCGTTTTAGAGTCCAAATCGTAAAAAAATCGGTTTTTCTGAAAATTGCTTCCGAATCGAATTCTGTTCTGGGCACTTGAAGCATAAAAATTCTAGAAACGTTTGTCCCTTACTACTAAGTAGTTATGGGAGGTGTGCTTTCGAATCGCTAAAAAACCATTTTTTTCTATTTTTAATGATTTATTTACTATTTTCATAGAGTCGGAAAAAATCGAAAAAATTCTCTAAATTCTATTTTTAAGTCATTAGATTAATTTCGGTGTCATTTTATTTTTCTGAAGTTTTTTTGATCGATTTCTTTCTTTGTGCTTGTTTCTGAATTTTAGGGACATTGTTGCTGCATTGTTGTGCATTTGTCCTGGCAACTAGGTCATCCTATTCTGAACTTGTTGTTTTTGATCCTGAAGTAGAGAGAACTTTGCACACACAACGTAGAGCAGTCCAGGTTACCACTAGTTCACCACCATCACCCACCATTGATTTTGAAATGGCTGACAATAGAACTCTAAGGCAACAAGCCGCGCCTGATGTAAATTATAACGGTTTATGTATTGAGTATGTTGTTGATGCTGTTCCTTTTGAGTTAAAATTGGGTTTAATCCATTTGTTGCCCAAGTTTAGTGGTCTTGTAGGTGAAGATCCTCACAAACATCTGAAAGAATTTCAAGTGGTGTGTTCTACGCCATTGAAGCCTGAAGGGATCACTGAAGATCATATCAAACTTCGAGCTTTCCCTTTTCATTGCAGGGTGCAGCAAAGGATTGTATATATTCCCTCGAGCCAAATTCAATTGCAAACTGGAATGCTCTGAAAAAAGTGTTCCTGGAGAGATACTTCCCTGCCTCCAGAGCTGCCTCGATAAGAAAAGAGATTTGTGGTATTAGACAGGGTAATGAGTCATTGATCGAGTATTGGGAGAGATTCAAGCATTTGGTATCCAACTGCCCTCAGCACCAGATCACCGAGCAACTACTCATCCAGTACTTTTACGAAGGTTTGTTACCGATGGATAGGAACATTCTTGATGCTGCTAGCGGTGGAGCTCTTGTTGATAAGACTCCAGCTGCTGCCAAGGCTCTAATTGAGAACATGTCACTAAATTCCCAATAGTTCACAACAAGAAATAATTCTGTCCAAGTAAAGGGTGTGAACAAAATTCAAGTTTCCTCTCATGTGTCTCACTCCGACAAAGCCTTCGAAAACAGAATGAGTGAGCTGAAAGACTTAGTGCAACAGTTGATAGTCGTAGGTAAGACACAAGCAGCCCATCAAACCCAACCATCGAGGTTATGTGGTATTTGTACTTCTTCTGATCATCCTACTGATACATGTCCTGTTCTGCAAGATGATAAGCCTACTGAATTACCTCCAGCTTACGCTGCAGCCCTTTATAATCAAAGTAACAACCAAAACCGGTACAACAACATTCCTGACCTGTCCACTAATAAGTACCACCCGAATTGGAGGAACCATCCCATCCTCCGATATGGAAACCCACAAACCAGCCAACAATCTAACCCGCCTCAAGCGGTTGCTGCCCCTGCACCTTCCAGACCTTCTTTAGAGAAACTTGTTAAACAAATGGCCATCAACAACCTTCAGTTCCAACAAAGAACCGATGCTAGCATCCAAAACTTGAACACGCAGATGAGACAACTTGCTACTCAAATGAATAACATGCAAGCCCAAGGGTCGAACCAACTTCCAGCCCAAACAATTGTCAACCCAAAGGGTCCTAATGCTAATTTGAGTGTCACCGCTTTAAGATCCGGAAAAGTTACAGAACCAGCCCCTGAAAAAAATAAAAAAAATCATTGAGGTAACTTCTGAACTTTCTCCTTCTGAACCTCACCCAGCTTCACTTTCTTCTCCTTCTTCTAATGTGGTCGAGACTGAAAAAAATAAAGAAAAAGAATATGTACCACCAGTCCCCTTCCCACATAGAGTTCTGAAAAATAAAAAAAATTGAGGATGAAGACAAAGAGAGAGAGAGATTTTGGAAATGTTCAAAAAAGTGGCAGTGAACATTCCGCTTCTTGATGAGATTAAGCAGGTTCCTAAGTATGCGAAGTTTCTGAAAGATTTGTGTACAAACAAGAGGAGAATGAAGGGAAGTGAGAGAGTCAATTTGGGAAGAAATATTTCCTCCTTCATTCAGCCTAAGCCTTCATCTGAAAAATTTACCGGCGAAGAAAATGTTCCAGCCCTCACTACTCTGGTCTTGCCACCAAAGTGAAAGGACCCGAGAACTTTTGCTATTCCTTGTATCATCGGGAATAGTAAATTTGATTATTGCATGCTTGATTTAGGAGCGATCATTAATGTTATGCATACTTTTGTTTATAATAATCTTTGTCTTGGTCCTTTGCAGCCTACAGGTTTAATCATTCAGTTGGCGAACAAGAGCAACACTCACCCTGCTGGCATAATCGAAGATGTCCTTGTTCAAGTTAACAATTTGATTTTTCCTGCAGATTTTTACATTCTTGACATGGAAGGAGAAACAAAGTCCAGCAAAGCTCCCATCATTTTAGGAAGACCGTTCATGAAAATGGCAAAAACGAAAATTGATGTTGATGATGGAAGCATGTCCATGGAGTTTGGTGACATTGTCGCAAAATTCAACATTTTTGATGCCATGAAACATCCATTGGAGGAGCATTCCGTTTTTCATATTGGATTGATATCTGAGTTGGTTGAGGACACCTGTTCTGAATTATTTTCACTTGATTTTCCATCCCTCTCGAGTTTTGATGATGTTTATTCATGTTCTGATTGTACCGACACTAACGTTTGTGTTGTGTGCGCTGAGATTGATGCTGCCCTGCAGGCTGATATATTTCCTATAGGTGAAGCTGTAACCGACGAAGCTATTTTTACAGCTGATGCTCTTGATGTTCCTGCTGCCCCGACCATCCCATCTACCGAGCAGCCCCCGTCCTTAGAGCTAAAAGAGCTCTCTGAGAACCTGAAATATGCTTACTTAGAGAGTAACGAAAAAATCCCTGTTATTATTTCTTCTAACCTTGATTTCGATCAAGAAAACAAGCTTTTGCAAGTTTTGAAGAAGCACAAGAAGGCAATCGGGTGGACATAGCCGACCTTCCAGGAATTAGTCCTTCCATGTGTATGCACAGAGTTTTACTTGAGGATGGTGCGAAAACAGTAAGGCAGCCCCAAAGGAGGCTTAATCTTTTGATTCTTGATGTCATGAAGAAAGAGGTAACCAAACTTTTGCAAGCAGGTATCATTTACCCTATCTCTGACAGTAAGTGGGTAAGCCCAATGCAGGTTGTACCTAAGAAATCTGGACTTACAGTTGTCAAAAATGAAAAGAATGAACTTGTTCCCACTAGAATGCAGAATAGCTGGAGAGTTTGTATCGATTACAGGAGACTGAACTAGGCTACTAGAAAGGATCACTTTCCTTTACCGTTCATCGACCAAATGCTTGAGCGGCTACCTGGTAAATCACATTATTGTTTTCTTGATGGCTTTTCAGGTTATTTTCAGAGTCATATTGCACCGGAAGATCAAGAGAAGACCACTTTTACTTGTCGCTTCAGTACTTTTGCTTATAGGCGGATGCCTTTTGGTCTTTGCAATGCTCCTGGCACTTTCCAGCGTTGCATGCTTAACATTTTTTCTGATTTTATTGAAAATTGCATGGAAGTCTTTATGGACGACTTCACTGTCTATGGTTCTTCTTTTGATGCATACTTGAGCAGTTTAAGCTTGATTTTAGAAAGATGCATCGAAATTAACCTTGTTTTAAATTATGAAAAATGTCATTTTATGGTTGAGCAGGGAATTGTTCTTGGTCACATAATTTCTGAAAAAGGAATTTCTATTGACCCTGCTAAGATTGATGTGATTTCTACACTACCTTACCCATCTTGCATTCACGAGATTCGTTCTTTTCTTGGTCATGCAGGTTTTTACAGGCGTTTCATCAAGGATTTCAGCAAGATAGATCTTCCGCTGTCAAACTTGTTGAAGAATGACGTCACTTTCCACTTCGATGACAAATGTAAACAGGCGTTTGACTTCTTGAAGAAAGCATTGACCTCCGCTCCCATAATCCAGCCCCCTGACAGGACCCTCCCTTTTGAGCTTATGTGTGACGCTTCGAATTATGTTGTTGGGGCTGTCCTGACACAAAGAGTTGACAAGGCTTCCCATGTTATTTACTATGCTTCCAGGGCTCTAGATTCTGCACAGTCAAATTATACTACCACTGAAAAAAAACTTCTAGCTATTGTTTTTGCTCTTGATAAATTCATATCTTATTTGCTAGGTTCCAAGGTTATTGTTTTCACTGACCATGCAGCTTTAAAGTACCTGTTGAAGAAGCCAGATGCAAAACCGAGATTGATTCGGTGGATGTTGTTGCTCCAAGAGTTTAATGTAGAGATTAAAGACAAAAGTGGAGCTGAGAACTTAGTGGCTGATCATTTGAGCAGGATAGAGAGACATGAAGACCTTTTTCCTATTCAGGATGACTTTCCTGATGAGCAGCTTTTAGTTTTGCATGGTATTACACCTTGGTTTGCTGATATTGTTAATTATCTTGTTGCTGGTGTTTTTCCTACAGGTGCGTCTAGATCACTGATTCATAAACTAAAAAGTGGTGCCAAATATTATGTTTGGGATGATCCATATCTTTGGAAGTTTGGTAATGATCAGGTGATTAGAAGATGTGTTCCCGACTATGAGATTGAATCCATTTTAAATTTCTCTCATGCGTCTCAAGTCGGAGGACATTTTGGCCCTCAAAGAACTGCAAGAAAAGTGCTTGAATCAGGTTTCTATTGGCCAACTATTTTTAAAGATGCTTATGAGACTTGCCGCACCTGTAAAGAGTGCCAGATAGCAGGTACAAACATCACTCGCAAGAGTGAAATGCCTCAGCAGCCTATGCTCTTCTGTGAGGTATTTGATGTATGGGGAATCGATTTCATGGGTCCATTTCCTATATCATTTGGTTTCCTTTACATTTTTCTTACTGTTGATTATGTTTCAAAGTGAGTGGAAGCTATCCCCACTAGGACTAATGATTCTAAAGTTGTTGTAGAGTTTGTCAGGTCTAATATCTTTTGCAGGTTTGGAATACCGCGAGCTATCATCAGTGACCAAGGCACTCATTTCTGTAACCGCACCATGGAAGCTTTGCTCTGGAAGTATGGAGTTGCACACAGAGTCTCTACTGCATATCACCCACAAACTAATGGGCAAGCTGAGATCTCGAACAGGGAGATCAAACAGGTTTTAGAGAAAATGGTACAGCCAAACAGGAAGGACTGGAGTCGTCGTCTAGAAGACGCACTTTGGGCTCAAAGAACAGCTTTCAAGACACCCATTGGGATATCTCCTTATCGACTTGTTTTTGGTAAGGCATGTCATCTTCCTGTTGAGATAGAACACCGTGCTTATTGGGTGGTGAAAAGTTGTAATTTGGAGATGCAACAAGCAGGTATTGAAAGAAAACTCCAATTGCAACAGTTGGAAGAGCTTAGATTAGAGGCTTATGAAAGCTCTAGGATTTATAAAGAGAAAACTAAGCACTTCCATGATAAGATGATTTCTAGGAAGGAATTTTCTGTGGGTCAACAGGTTTTATTGTTTAACTCCCGCCTTAAGCTTATGGCTGGGAAACTTCGATCCAAATGGATTGGCCCCTTTATTGTTACTAATGTTTTCCCTCATGGTGAAGTAGAAATAAAAAGTGCAGGTATTGACAAAGTCTTCAAGGTTAACGAGCAGCATCTGAAGTTATTCCATGAGAGTTCTGTGCCTGAAGATGTCAGCATAGAGGAGCTTTCTTTGAAAGCGCCCAACTACACTGCAACTTGACCAGGGAGCATCTTTTCCTTTCTCTCACTCTTACTTTATAATTGAGTTCTTTTCATTGAGGGCAATGTATGTCTTAAGTGTGGGGGATGAAACCTTTTGCTTTTGTTTGTTTGTTTTCATTGAATAAAAAAATAAATGAAATTGCATGTTTTCTTGTTGGTTATTCTGCTACATCTGTGAATATTCTCTCTATCTTGGTCGAAATACTTGTGGTATGATGTGATTTATTTTTTTTGTGCATTTTTAGTATATATGTCTGACTAAAATCTAAATTGTACATCATCAGTGATAGATCACTAACCCTTGTGAGACTTTGAGCCTAATAATGGATAACACATAAAAAAAATGCATCTTTTTCTTTCTTGTGTAATTTCACTCATGTTTGTTCGTCTCTAGAACTTGAATTGGCTCTTGTTGAAGTTGTTTGTTTACTTGTGCACACTGACATGTTAAAGGCAATTTTATTTTATTTTTGTTTTTTTTAACCAGTTAGCCAAAAAGCCAACCTTAACAATATTTTCCCTTTGTTTATAAACCCCTTTGAGCCTATTATCCTTTTTTGTGTTTTAAAACTCATTACAAGCCGAAAAGTGAAAAACAATATTATCACCCTATTCAAGAGGTTGGAAGAGTCTTGTATGGAGTTGTTTAGGGTTGAACATTTTGTTTATATTGTTATTATGATGTTGGTAGAAAAAAATAGAAAAAGAAAAGAAAAAGAATGAAAAATGGAAAAATAGAGAAGGTTGTCAATATTAGTCCTTTTGGAAAAAAAAAAGGAAAAAAAAAAAGAATAAAAGGAAAAAGAGAAGAGAAATTAGTTGCGAGTTTGTTATTCAATAGAATTTCCCTTTGAGATGTTTTGTAGTTCAACTCCTGCAATTCCTTCAATCCTCTTTTAACTCTTTGAATTTTAGCTTAGTACCCCTTAGGATATATCTCACCCTGACCTTGGCCAAATTACAACCATAATAAAAGTCCTTTTGATCTTTGTGTGCAATGTATTTCAATGGTGAATGTTAGAGTCTTTTCAAGCTTATGGTAGTACTACTTTCATGTTGTGCTTTGAGTGTAAACAGTAACCTAAACACTTGAGAGTTGAGTGGAAACAGTTTATCTTGTGAGGGTCTTGATACTTTTGATGTACTTTTTGGTGATCTGTTTTTCATACTTACTTTGAATGTCACAGTTGAATTTCTCACTAATGCCATGTCTTGAAGCTTAGACTTAGAAGTGTGTTTGCATCTTGTATCCTGATAACTTTTGAGTTTGCATGCTTTGTTTCATTTTTGTTTTGAAGTTTCTTTATTTTGTTTTGATTTGTTTTTCATTTTGCTCGGAGTGCAAAAGTTCAAGTGTGGGGGAATTTGATCAGTGCATTTTGATGCACGTTCTTCCATGTTTATACTCAAGCATTTCTTTGATTTGTTTTATTTATTTTTATGTTCTAAGGTGTTTTTATATTTTATTTTATTTTTGCATTTAATTGTTTTTCGTATTTATTTTTCAACTTTAGCAGCTTTCGCGAGAAAAATCATAACTGGAGTTTCGGGAATCCCTTTGAGACGTTCTAAAAATCGCCGGAAAGCTAAGAGAGAGAGCTACGACTTTTGTCTTGGAGTCGAAGTCAGATTCGGAGCTCAAAATTCCAGAATTTCGTTTGAAGTTACAGCATTAGAATTTTATTTTAGTGTTGGGTCATGTATTGGGCCTGGGTTATATTTTTGACCCAGTTGGATTTTGAACCGGATCCATTGTTTGCCTTTTTAAGGAGAACTCGTGTTACTGTTCACATTAGTCACTATTCACGAAAAAAATTATTGTTGAAGCTTGTACGATTGGAATGGAGAACTAGTTCCTTAGAGTCAATCTGTTGTAATCGCGTTCCAACGCTTTGAGGTTTATACTTTATCAATTTAATTCGTTTCTCTTTCAACACTATTCTATGAATTGCATTTGCTTAATCTGTTAGTTTATAGAATTGTTTTGATTAAATTCGTATGATTGCATCCTTAACTTTTATCAGTCGTTACGTCGCTTTATCGTTAATTCGCGTTTATAATTCGTGTTTGCTTAATTCACGAAAACTTAATCCGTTTGCTTAATTCGGAATATAGGATTGTCGATCTAGTTTATGTCTTTTGCGCTTGTTAATTGACATAGGAATCGAATAGAGATTGAAGTAGTGATAAGGTAGAAACCCGTGATAAGCTGGAACCGAAAACAGTAGATTGACTTATTTTGATAATCACTTATTTTAACCGCTTAATTGCATTCTCTTTATTTAATCGATCAGAAACCAAACCAACCCCCACCCCCACCCCCCATTTCGATTTCGGTAGATTAATCACAAACAAGAATCCTTGAGACGATATCCGAGTTTAATTATCGTTGTATTACATTTTCATCAAAATTACTCGTTTTGATCCGCGCACGACAGCGGTTCACTCACGTTGCACTAAAGACTATGACTTGAGAGCGAACGCGTCGCATATCGCCCAAGGGGCATACGCTAAAAACTCTAGACAGATTGAGAGGAGGCCCCACAACTATCATTCCTCAAGTACTTAAGGCTCGTAGTGTACAACATTTATTATCCTTTATTAAGTGTCTTAAGATATTATGAGATGAGAAGAGAAGACACAAACTCTAAGGGGAAACTAATCAATCCTAATGTTATCATGCAAAGTGATCCTAAAGTTGGGATTGAAAGGGGAAAATCTATCCTAATGTTATCATGCAAAGGATTGAACACCTAACGTCTCTCCTACTCCCGTCCTAAATAGAGGGACTAGAAATCCTAAGGGATCATGGCAAAAGACCAAGTAAACACATAGCAATTCAATCACATATGAAAAGAAAATGAGATGAAAGTGACTTAAACAAGTCAATGCAATATGAAATGCAAACACAAATGCAAGAAGACTCAATCAACACAAGAGAGATGAGATGAAATGGGAGAAGCAAGCTCCTACAACCATGAACCATCAATCATCAAAGCAAAAAAAAGGTGATATCCTAAGATGAACACACAAAGAAAAGAGGGAGGAAAGAAGTGTGGGGCAGCAACCACCACAAACACATCTCAACCATACAATTCCTTGAAATCAAGAAAAGCAATGCAAATTATCAATGCAAAATAATCACCAATGTTCATGACAAACTCAAAGTGCAAACATAAGCATCAAGTCATCATGAATAAGCGCCAAATCACATGGGGCAGAAGTGAATCACAAATGGAATGATCCAAATTCAGAGCCAAAACAACAAGCAAGCACAAGAATGATCATGTCACATTGAAGAACCAAAGTTCAAACAATTATCTCACACTTTGAACAAGTGGAAAGACATGATTCAAAGAATACTTGTGGCACAAAGATATACATCCAAGAATGAGGAAACATGTCAAACCAATCCACATAAATGTATCACATCAATCCATGAAGGTTACGTGTGGAAAGAAATCCCAACATGCTTGAAAATAAACAAAAGTTGCATTTTGGTTCAGTGTTAATCGGTTAACCACTTAAAAATGTTTGGAAAACGCACTGGTTAACCAGTTTGCACTGCATCTGGTTAATCTGTTAACACTGCACCAGAGGCAGAAAAACAGCAATCCAAAAGCACTTTCAGCAATTAATCCAATGTGCAATCATCCAAATGATCATGTAATCAATTATGCACGAATTTAACACCAAAAATCAGTAATTAAACATCAAGCAAACATAATCAAACATCAAACATCACGAATCACCAAGATCGAAATCAACAAAATGGATCAAAAAGTATCAAAAGCCATAGATCTACATTGTGATTATCCAAATAAGCTCAAAACATAATTAGATCTAGAATTGCCAACCTACAAAGAGGAGATTTGCCTTGGTGAGTGTTGATTCACTTGAAATGAGTAGATCTAAGAAAGAAACCCGGAGATTCTTCAAGATCCAAGAGCTTTCTTGTTTTAGAAATGAAGATCAAGCAAGATCAAGCGAAAACAATCCAAATTAGCACTTCCAAATTAGCTTCCAAATTCAGATTCAAATCCAAACAAAAATTGAATGGTGAATTGAAAATAATGGAGATGAATGATGAAGGTTTAGCTCTAGAATTCTATGATTCCAATGAAGAATCAAAGAACTCAAGTGAGAGCTCTAATGGAGGTTTTGGAGAGAAAAAGTGGAGAGAAAATTCCAAGAGTGAGAGTGAAATCTGAAAATGAATTGTAATTGTGAGGATTTTTTTTGTGAGGTTTGGAGCAAATTCACTTAAATATGATCTAGGTTTGGGATCAAAATGTGGTTTGGAGTGAGGTTATGAAAATTGGAATGGGATTAAGAATGGAAAGTGGGAGGGAAATTGAATTAATTTTGAAAGTTAATCCAAATTAGAGTGATTCTAGATCCTTCTTCTGGTGTAAAATCAAATTCACAAGTGATCAAAATGGACCCCAAAAAGTGGGAGCCTTGAAAACTCACGTACAGAGAAAAAATTACTATGGTTAATCGGTTAACGCCTTGAAAATTTGAATTTTGGCGCCTTTTGGAGGGAATCTGCATATTTGCTCGCTTTTACCCGTTCTGAGTTCATTCAAGCCTCTGAAACTTGTCCTTTGACATTATAACTATGAAAATGCCTGAGATAACCTGTGATCTGTCTCCTGAGCTGAAAACTATCCCGTTGAATAAAATAAAATCGACCGCTCGATCGCTGGGCAAAATAAATGTCGGAGCCTCTGATGCTCGTTGTTTAGACTCTTGCACCCGAAAGAGAACCCTGAGCCACAGAAATACCTTGATCCCCTTCCTCAAGAACAAACGCTATGATATGCAGAAATGCGAAAATGCAAAGAAACACAAGCCAAGTACAAGAAATGGTTGGTCAAATTTTGGGGTACAACAACTGCCCCTATTCAAACGACTCGGACCTGAAGGGATGAAAAGCGAACGGCTTTCAATCATTCAAGGTAAAAGGTGGTTGAATATAAAATAACCCACAAATTCGCCAACCGCAAAATGTTAACCTGTAGAATGATCCACCGGAGTGGAAATAGAATCATTGAAGAAACTGTAACTGATAACTGCAAGGACAACGAGTTGACTCATTACCAATCAGAAAGCATCGATGCGCAGTCGGAAGAAACATCTGCTAACATGCAGGAAGCGACACTAAGTCGGCAAGAACATATGACCTCGCTGTTAGGCATCAGTTAAATAAACTGGTATCGAACCCGAAGGTCGGCTCAAAACAAAGTTGAGAAGAACATCTGACCTCGTCGTCAGGCATCTGTTAAACAAACAGGCATCGAACCCGAAGGTCGGCTCAACCCGAAGTTGAGAAGAACATCTGACCTTGCTATCAGGAATATGTTAAATAAACAAGCATTGAACTAGAAGGCCGGCTCAACCCAAAGTTGAGAAGAACATCTGACCTCGCCGTTAGGCATCTGTTAAACAAACAGGCATCGAACCCGAAGGCCGGCTCAACCCGAAGTTAAGAAGAACATCTGACCTCTCCATCAGGCATCTGTTAAACAAACAGGCATCGAACCCGAAGGCCGGCTCAACCCGAAATTAAGAAGAACATCTGACCTCGCTGTCAGGCATCTGTTAAACAAACAGGCATCTAACCCAAAGGCCAGCTCAACCCCGAAGCTGAGAAGAACATCTTACCTCGCTGCCAGGCATCTGTTAAACAAACAGGCATCTAACCCGAAGGCCGGCTCAACCCAAAGCTGAGAAGAACATCTGACCTCGTCGTCAGGCATCCATTAAATAAAAAGGCATCGAACCCGAAGGTCGGCTCAACCCAAATTTGAGAAGAACATCTGACATCGCCGTCAGGCATCTGTTAAATAAACAGTCATTGAACCAGAAGGTCGGCTCAACCCAAAGTTGAGAAGAACATCTGACCTCGCCGCCAGGCATCTGTTAAAAAAACAGGAATCGAACCCGAAGGCCGGCTCAACCCGGAGTTGAGAAGAACATCTGACCTCGCCATCAGGCATCTGTTAAACAAACAGGCATCGAACCCGAAATTAAGAAGAACATCTGACCTCACCGTCAGGCATCTGTTAAACAAACAGGCATCTAACCTAAAGGCTAGCTTAACCCCGAAGCTGATAAGAACATCTTACCTCGCCGCCAGGCATCTGTTAAACAAACAGGAATCTAACCCGAAGGCCGGCTCAACCCGAAGTTGAGAAGAACATCTGACCTCGTCGCCAGGCATCTATTAAATAAAAAGGCATCGAACCCGAAGGCTGACTCAACCCAAAGTTAAGAAGAACATCTGACCTTGCCGTCAGACATCTATTAAACGAACAGGCATCGAACCCGAAGTCCAGCTCAACCCGAAGTTGAGAAGAACATCTGACCTCGCCGTCAGGCATCTGTTAAACAAACAGGCATCGAACCCGTTGGTCGGCTCAACCCGAAGTTGAAAAGAACATCTGACCTCGTTGTCAGACATCTGTTAAATAAACTGGCATCGAACCCGAAGGCTGGCTCAACCTGAAGTTGAGAAGAACATCTGACCTCGCCATCAGGCATCTGTTAAACAAACAGGCATCGAACCCGAAGGCCGGCTCAACACGAAGTTGAGAAGAACATCTAACCTCGCTGTCAGGCATCTGTTAAACAAACAGGCATCGAACCTGAAGGTCGGCTCAACCCGAAGTTAAGAAGAACATCTGACCTTACTGTCAGGTATCTGTTAAACAAACAGGCATCGAACCCGAAGGCCGTCTCAACACGATTGAGAAGTACATCCGTCAATTCACCATCCAGGTGAAGAAATCCGTTGGGGAAATATGAACTTGAATAAGTAAACTCTGTTGGGGAGAATGATAAGATGAACACATCTGTCAATGATCTTGCTGGGGTCTGGATACCACACAGGCTCAAGAAAAACGCTGATATTTACCGGGGTCTGGATACCGCGCGGGCTCAAGAAATACTGTTGGCAAGATGAACGCATCATAAACTGCTGGAGATACAACCAGAAACAAGAGGTAACAAACTGGCTTATGTTCCAAATGCACATGTTTGAATATGGCGTAATGCTCCATACGAAATGGAAATGCTACGCGTTTGGGAGGATGATATGCACAATACAAAATGCAAAGGAACCGCTCCAGCAAAATAAATGCTGAAGAGATGGAGCCAACTCCGCTGGGGATAACCGGGTGCCAAGTACTATTGGACTTTTGCTGGGAAAACAAGACCTGGATGGCTTCCTGGAAAAGAACTCTCCTGGGTAAACTATTATGATGAGAACAAAATCCACTCCGCTGGGGATTAAAATCAACTCTACTGAGGAAAGCGGCCCTGGATGGCCTACCAGAATACAACTCTTCTAGGGAAAAACAACTTGGCTGGGGAGAACAAATCCACTCTACTGGGAAAATCAGCCATGGATGGCCTTTCAGAATATGACTTTATCGGAGAGTAAAGCAAACTGCGGGGAATTATTCCACTCTGCCGAAGATTCCACTCTGCTGGAGTTTTGAATCCGCTCTGCTAGGGATAATGAATAAGATTTACTGGGAAGATATCCCCAAACTCTCTTTGCTGAGGATGTAGAATAATAATCTCAGGGTCAATCCCTCTCTACAGGGAAGAAAACCAATCCAGCGACTTCGTTGGGGATCTGCAGGAGATGAAAATTAGTTGGGGAAATATCCTGAAGGAAATTTACTCTGACAAATACTAATGACCAACTGGATTCTGCTACGAACAAGAACTCCACTGGAGATCAACCAATGAGGGAATCAGCATTTTCCTCTGCTTGGGGAAATGAGAAACAAACTCAACAATATCAGCCTTTGCTTAGGGAATTGAGTCCCGAACTTGAACTCTGAGGGGAAAGGAGTCAAAGATTTAGACTCTGTGGGGAAACAAAACTCAGAACTCGCTCCACTACTGGGGGATAATTCCAAGTCTATCTGTTGGGTATAACCATAAACTCAAACTGCTAGGGGATAAGATATATGCATTTGAACTGCTGGGAATATGTGTACACGCTCCACATGCTGGGGATGGATCTACTCTGACGGGGATGTCAATCTCGACCTGATGAGAATAACCTTAATCACATGCAATCCCAACCTGCTAGGGAAAACTAGTCCTGACCTGCTGAGGATGAATGCAATCTCAAACTGCTAGGGAGAGAAGACCAAAGATGATACCCACTCTAGTAGGGGGTGATGCCAGCCTCACTTCTATGTTGGGGAAATGACCAAATATGCCAGCTTGCTAGAGACTTCCTATTCTTGAAATGAGCTATTCCAAAATGAGCCCTTGAAAAAATTTGCCCTTGTCTAATCTCTGGGACAATTCATCTTGAAAGGAAAAGCTTGCCGTGAGATGACCTCAAGATGGCTTGCCCTAGAATCTGAACCATGAAAGGATTCGTCCCTAGTTTACCAACTCTGATAAGCTCTGAAGGTATGGAGAGGAACAATTCCTTTGTTTCCAATCTTGCCCCAGCCTGTGGGATCTCTGTAAAAACTTCCTCGAGAGGAAACCTGAAATCTCTATACCCTGATGGTTTGACATGGACTGTCTCAGCATTCTGAACTTTGAAGAGGCGCTTCAAGTTAATTGCCTTCTAGATAAGAATAGCTCTTGGGCTCTTAGGGTGGCCTGTCCCTAGCCTTGCAATGACTTTTCCCCTGATTGATTAACTTATGGAGCAGTCCCTCTGACTTCGAGAGATTTATCGAATCCCAACCTGATTGCCCTCAGATTAACTGACTTTTGGATGGCTGCCTCCCACTATGTGATCTTTTGATATCACTTGCCCCGGTTCAACGGAGTATTCAGGCGTTCTGCATCTTATCACAATCGAACTTTCTTGCTGTCAAGTGTTTACTCGTGAGTAAAAAAAAAATTATTCTGCACAAAAGATAATATTAATGCAATGCATATGACAGTTTTGAAACCTGAGTCTGTTCACTAGGAAAAAGTTGTGATATATAGTGAATGATTCACTTATCAGAATGTCAACATTAATACCAACATGGTAAGAGGAATCCTTTTAGGAGTTAGTTTCGACGCGATCTTTATCGAAGTATGCTTTCGAAACAAACCTGCTTCAATTAGGACTTTTGAAGGTTGTAACGTGGTCAGGTTCACGGTTTGAAAGAATGGATATAAGGCTCAAAGTTTGTTTTAACCCACCCATTCTCTTTGATGTTCTCCAATCCTATATTCAGCTAATTCGACACAAGCGCTCACTTTTCAAAGGTTAGAATGACAAGAGTGACGGTTCAAGAAACCACAAGTTTTGGAATGACAGTCACTCACTTTTCGTCTTTTGGTGCCTGGAGTCACACGACTTGTTTTTTCCTCGAGGATTTTTCTTTTGTAGTCCTTTTCGCTTTTCTGCTTTTCGTTCTTTTATTTGTTTTCTCCCTAACTTTTTCCTGGACTGATTCTTTCGAATTTTTTATTTTGAAGTCCAGCGGGATACCCTAATTTTTGCCTAAGTCGGTTGTTTTCAAGATTCGACTTAGCGGGCTTTTTCCTTTCTTTTTTTTACCAATCGTGTGACACTGGCTTGTCTTGATTTCTCCGAAAGGGTTTGTGACTGCCTCATTCCTTGCAATGAGGGATAACCACTATGAGTCTTTTAGGCACGACCTCTACTGGTGTGGTTGATCCTCGAACAGGAACACTCCTTTTGCGATTTAGACGCTTGGTCAAATTAACTGACACCTACCCTACCCCAGGTTAAGATTGAGGGTTTTTCATTTTAAGAAAGAAACTCCTACTACTAGGCTCAAAGGGGTTGACAAGGGATTATCATCCTTATATCTTCGGTGTTTAGGAATTTGAAACAATGCATATACATCATTAGCAGGTTTTATTAAAAAGCATACAATCGGAAGCTTGCGCGTCTTTCAATTTCGTCATCCTCCCTCAGATTCCGCTTAAACAAGCGTTTGACATCAATAAAAAGCAATTAGTGAACACGAATAAATTTAATCAAAACCTGCATATTCATTTTGTTATCATTATCAATCAAAAACAAACAAGTTTTACAAATGCGATTTGCATTTTAACAGGAAAGAAACTACAAATGCAAAGAAATGACATGATAAAAAAAAGATCCCCAAGATTGCTAGCTTGGAGGATGTCTTCCTATTTGAACCACTGGCTGGAGGATGTGACCCTTGAAATCTTCAAACTCAAACAGATGAGAGGTTGACGTGCACGACCAAATTTCCTTCTGGAAAGGATATGTACTCTTTGTCAATCAAGTGTTGCACCTTGGCTTGAAAGGCTTTGCAATCTTCAGTTGAGTGCCCCATGGATCCTTCATGATATCCACATTGCACACTAGGATCATACCCAGGAGGGTATGGCTCTGGCAACGGCTTGAGAGTCTTAGGCTCCACCAATGAGTTTTGAATCAAATGTGGCAGAAGCTGATTGTACGACATAGGAACCGGAGGAAGAGGAGCATTCCTTCTTTCCAAATTGTTGCGTGGCCTATTCTGATCCTGGCGCCGATAATTTTGTTGCTGAGGAGCATAAGGTTGTTGGTACTGACTATGGCATTCAAGCACTTTCATTCTCAGACTTGGCCCAAGGACAGGTAATAGCTATGGGCATGGAGATTCTGAAGTCATAGATTGCGAGATATGATCCTGACCCAATGCAGCTTCAGGGAAGGAAGCAGGAATATCCATCTCTTTTGCATTAACTAGAATAAGACCACCTGGTATGCTCACACTGCCCGGCGTGAATTCAACTGCCTTTGAATCAATTAAGTCCTGAACTTCGTGCTTAAAAGCTTTGCAGTTCTTGACGTTATGCCCCGATGCCCCATAATGGAAATCACAATGGGCACTTGCATCAGAGCCTGGTGGTGGCACACCAGTAAATGTATACAAAGTCCGAAGTTCAACCAATCGAAGTTGAAGTAAGAGCTGCAGCAACTGAGTATAAGCCATAAGGATCTGGTCAAAGATTCTGTCGGACTGCTTCGGCCTCTGAGCATATCTCCTAATCCTAGGATTGCCTTGGGAAACAAGAGGTAGCTGCTGACATGGAAATTCTGGGACCTCAGGTTGTGCAAAAGATCTATGAGGCACACCACGCTCTGGGAGAGATTCCACAGGCAAGGGTGGACTAACCATTTCTGTTGCGGCTTCAGGAACCTGATCGCCCTACTTTCTTAGCACGTTTTTTTATCACTTTTGTGATCAGACCCATCTGAGTCTTCAACTGATGAACTTTATCCCTAAGCATTTTCTGATCCTAACACAGCGCTTGCATGTCCATGATGAATTGTCCCATCTGGCTTCGGACTTCCCTCAACTCTGCTTGGATTTGCTCCATAGTCAACTTCTGCCTTCTTTGAAAAGTCAATGTCTACAATTCCGAAGAGAAACCAGATCAGGATAACAAAAACCCAGCCTCGAACACCTGCTATGCAAATGAAATGCAAATGTCATGTTCGACTATTTCTAAGGAATTTGTCTGCTTTGATTCATGTTTTACACAGACGAACCACAAGAAAAAGATTTAACGCTTAACAGCGAGTCTCAAAGTTAAGATCCTTGGAAATACAAGAACATGTATGTCAAAATGCAAACATGCTATGATGATGCGGATGCAAAGACAAGGGATCAAGGCTGCTGCACTGCTGACTAAGTTGAACCAGAGCTTCACTTCAGCAAGAAAATACTAAAACATCAGAATACCAAAGTATAGGAACCTCGTAACATCAGAGATCAAAGATCTGCACTAATGAGAAATCCGGGTAGGTTGGAGGTCAAGTTTCCTGCATAACCCTCCCACTCACAAGGTATCGACCTAATATCTGACAAGGTTCGGCATCCTATGCGGTCGTCAGTGTCACAAACTTTTGAGAAACGATGATACGTTTACCATTTCTGGTTTGGCATCATAGTCAAACGAAGTGGGCTCACTTAGCTGACTCCCAAATGATCAGTCTCCAGAGTCGACAGTTTCCAGATCCAACACCCCTTTTTGACCAATGCACAGGATAGGATGTCTTCAAAGAAAACTTCGTCTGAACGCGAATTTCATGAGGACTAGTGTGCGCCTAACGTGCAGGTCCTCACTACTTTCCACTCTAATGCTAGGTATATCCTCAAGCCTGGGTTTGGGCATATCTCTTGATGGAACAGTCTCACCCAACAGCACAGCAATAACATGATACAATGCGGGAAAGTAAAATGCAAATGCGATAAAAATACAGATACAACATAAATGAACATATATACACACCCAAAGACAAATCACACAAGCGCTAGGATTGACTCACATATGGGATGGGAAGTGTCCCCAGTAGAGTCACCAGTTGTCGCTTCGCTGCGAAGAGGGGCCGGCGAAGACGAAAGAGTCACCACCGTTCGTTATTTATCCCAAAGAGTGGGAAAGGAAACGATCAGAGAAAACCTACGAAAAAGGGAGAAGACAAGGTCATCGCAACCAAATCTTGGGTTCGGGAGTCGGTTATGCAAGGGCAAGGTATGAGCACCCCTCACGTTCGTTGTACTCAATGGGATCCACGTTTTTTATCTATCTAAAAGGGTGTTAATCTATCAAAGGCTGGCTCACAGGGACAAAAGAAAAGAAAAGAGACTCGATAGAGCATCGCCGCTCTATGCCTACGTATTCCCTCTTGCAAAGGGAAAGTCAGAATCAACGTAGTTCGGAAAACTACGGGTGAAAAAGGGGGGGAAGGTTGCTCGCCATGACATCGTCGTCTTGTTCCTACGTATTCTTGTCTGGTACGAGAAATCAGAGCAAACGTAGTTCGGGCTAACACGACCACATATTGGTTCTAGTGTTTTAACTGAGTAGGGTTAAATGGTGGTTCCAGCAGTTAGGGACGATGCCTGTTTGCGATAGAACCAAGACTCAACACAGTCTTTCTGAAAATGATTTTCAAACAATCCTGAAGGATAAAAAGGTTTGATGTTTTGTTTTGTATTTTTTTATGGAGAAGTGAATTGGGTTAAGTTTGTAACTCACGTTGCACTAAAGACTATGACTTGAGAGCGAATGCGTCGCATATCGCCCAAAGGGCATACGCTAAACACTCTAGACAGATTGAGAGGAGGCCCCCCAACTATCATTCCTCAAGTACTTAAGGCTCGTAGCGTACAACATTTATTATTATTTATTAAGTGTCTTAAGATATTATGAGATGAGATGAGAAGACACAAACTCTAAGGGAAAACTAATCAACCCTAATGTTATCATGCAATGTGATCCTAAAGTTGGGATTGAAAGGGGAAAATTTATCTTAATGTTATCATGCAAAGGATTAAACACCTAATGTCTCTCCTACTCCCATCCTAAACAGCGAGACTAGGAATCCTAAGTGATCAAGGCAAAAGACCAAGTAAACACAGAGCAATTCAATCACATATGAAAAGAAAATAAGATGAAAGTGACTTAAACAAGTCAATGCAATATGAAATGCAAACATAAATGAATGAAGACTTAATCAACACAAGAGGGATGAGATGAAATGGGACAAGCAAGCTCCTACAACAATCAACCATCAATCATCAAAGAAAAAAAAAGGTGTTATCCTAAGATGCACACACAAAGAAAAGAGGGAGGAAAAACGTCTGGGGCAGCAACCACCACAAGCACATCTCAACCATACAATTCCTTGAAATCAAGCAAAGCAATGCAAATGATCAATGCAAAACAATCACCAATGTTCATGACAAACTCAAAGTGCAAACATAAGCATCAAGTCATCATGAACAAATGCCAAATCACATGGGGCAGCAGTGAATCACAAATGGAATGATCCAAATTCAAGCCAAAACAATAAGCAAGCACAAGAATGATCATGTCACATTGAACCAAAGTTCAAACAATTATCTCACACTTTGAACAAGTGGAAAGACATGATTCAAAGAATACTTGTGGCACAAAGATATACATCCAATAATGAGGAAACATGTCAAAACAATCCACATAAATGCATCACATCAATCCATGAAGGTTACGTGTGGAAAGAAATCCAAACATGCTTGAAAATAAACAAATGTTTCATTCTGGTTAAGTGTTAATCGGTTAACACTATTGGTTAACCGATTAACCACTTAAAAATGTTTGGAAAACGCACTGGTTAACCGGCTAACCATTTTGCATTGCATCTGGTTAATCGGTTAACACTGCACCAGAGGCAGAAAAACAGCAATGCAAAAGGACTTTCCGCAATTAATCCAATGTGCAATCATCCAAATGATCATGTAATCAATTATGCATGAATTTAACACCAAAAATCAGTAATCAAACATTAAGAAAACACAATCAAACATCAAAATCACGAATATCCAAGATCGAAATCAACAAAATGGATCAAAAAGCATCAAAAGCCTTAGATCTACATTGTGGTTATCCAAATAAGCTCAAAACATAATTAGATCTAGAATTGCCAACCTACAAAGTGGAGATTTGCCTTGGTGAGTGTTGATTCACTTGAAATGAGTAGATCTAAGCAAGAAACTCGGAGATTCTTCAAGATCCAAGAGCTTTCTTGTTGTAGAAATGAAGATCAAGCAAGATCAAGCAAAAACGATCCAAATAAGAACTTCCAAATTAGCTTCCAAATTCAGATCCAAATCCAAACGAAAATTGAATGGTGAATTGAAAATAAAGGAGATGAATGATGAAGGTTTAGCTATAGAATTCTATGATTCCAATGAAGAATCAAAGAACTCAAGTGAGAGCTCTAATGGAGGTTTTGGAGAGAAAAAAGTGGAGAGAAAATTTCGTGAGAGTGAAATCTGAAAATGAATTGTAATTGTGAGGATTTTTTTTGTGAGGTTTGGAGCAAATTCACTTAAATATGCTCTAGGTTTGGGATCAAAATATGGTTTGGAGTGAGGTTATGAAAATTGGAATGGGATTAGGAATGGAAAGTGGGAGGGAAATTGAATTAATTTTGAAAGTTAATCCAAATTAGAGTGATTCTAGATCCTTCTTCTGGTGTAAAATCAAATTCACAAGTGATCAAAATGGACCCCAAAAAGTGGCAGCCTTGAAAACTCATGTACAAGGCAAAATTTACTATGGTTAACCGGTTAACCATTTTGGTTAATTGGTTAACGCCTTGAAATTTTGAATTTTTGCGCCTTTTGGAGGGAATCTGCATATTTACTCGCTTTTACCCGTTCTGAGTTCTGTCAAGCCTCTGAAACTTGTCCTTTGACATTATAACTATGAAAATGCCTGAGATAACCTGTGATCTATCTCCTGAGCTAAAAATTATCCCGTTGAATAAAATGAAATCGACCGCTCGATCGCTGGGCAAAATAAATGTCGGAGCCTCTGATGCTCGTTGTTTAGACTCTTGCATCCGAAAGAGAACCCTGAGCCACAGAAATACCTTGATCCCCTGCCTCAAGAAAAAATGCTATGATATGTAGAAATGCGAAAATGCAAAGAAATACAAGCCAAGTACAAGAAATGGTTGGTCAAATTTTGGGGTACAACACTTTCCCATGCACCATTGTGTTGGAGATTCTCTCCCTATTTTATAATTTATTCCTACAAAAAAGGTGTACTTGATAGGCTACTTTCAGACTCTCCTTGCCTCCACTTCATCCTGTGGGAGTTTGTTTTCATGTAGATAAGGCTTGCCCACGGCGATGCTCAATTTCGCAAGTGCACGAATAGCGTCAGAGTAATATAAAAGATTATCGATCCCATAGAGACCAAACGTCAATCTATCGATTAATGTTATTACGTTGTTTATCTAAGGCAAGTCAATTTGGAATTGAATTGTGCAAAATAAAGTAAAGTGCAAAAATACATTCAATAATAAAGCAACATGCTCGGATGTAAGTCACATAGCTAAGCAGTATTCCAAATGTGTATAAATAAAATATCTTACGGGGTAATGTTTTCAACTCATGAAAAGAACTAATTTAACAGGAACTGTCGCTTTTGTGTATTCAGAACTGAGTTTATCCCCTAATCGATCCCTCTTATTGTCACTTATAAAAAGGCGCGCATTGCGTTATAGTGATTAAACCTATTTTTAAGAAATATAGTTTCTTGACTTAGTTGAAAAGTATTTTGACCTAGAATTTCTAACAAAAAGAGGTTCTTACGAACCAGACTTTAAATCCATAAACGCGTTCGAAAGTAGTTTTAAAATCGTTTTTCTAAAGCATTAAAAATTCCTACTTAACTGGACTAAGCGCTTTCGCTTCCTTTGAACAGTTAAGACTAACCAAATTTATCTAAAAGTTCGACGACTTTCGATCTTACCCAACAGATTTTAAGTGCAAAAAATATGTATTAAAAGTCAGAATAACCCCTAATTGATTCTATCGACAACCGTATGGAATACCACTTTTAAATATGATCCTCACATCCTAACCTCTAAGATTTAGACGGACATGGAAATGTAAATCGACATGGTAAATAAAGTGCGATAAATAAGGGTTGTAAATAAAGTGCGAGTAAATAAAGTGAGGTAAATAAAGGGCGATAAATAAAGTGCGGGAAATAAATATGGATAAGTAAATGCGGAAAATAAATAGAAACCTGCTCCAAACGGGAGGTTTTAAATCTTGGTACAACTTGAAGTAAAAGACTGAAATAAAATGGCGGCAGGATTAACTTCTACCAAAGTGCTCTAAACCCGATTACAGACTCGATTAGATAGTGTGATAACCCCTCGAGGTGAAATTTTATGGCTTGAGTTCTGTAACTAAGCTTGAATGCTTAGAAATGAGGCAGAACTCTTCTATTTGTAATGCTAAGAAAGTGCAGGGAAAGACTGGAATGCCCCCCAACTTCTTTTGGGAGGGAAACAAATTGCAAGGGTGGCGCCCGCCATGTGTACTAGGGTGGAAAGAAGTGGGAGACGTGGTAGTTGTCAGAAGTTGGTCTCTTATCCCACTTATGGCTTCTCCTATGGCGCCCGCCATGGTGAGTGTCATGTGTACAATCTCCTGAAAAGCTGGTCTTTTTGCTTGTTTTTCTTCATTTCTTTTGAAGTAGCTCTAAAAATATAAAATCCTGAAAAAGAGATAAAATGGAGGCATAATACAAGAAAACCGAGATAAATTCCAAAATAACATGTGTGAGTCGAGTCAAATAAACAGTATATTTTAGGTCTATCAAATTCTCCCACACTAAAACCTTTGCTTGTCCTCAAGAAAAACATCATGACAAAAGAAAGGTTGTATCCATAAGTGATCTAGGCAAAAAGGGCTTCTAAGTTCAAGCTAGGATGAAGCGATAGGTATTAACTCAGTGAACCACGGGTATCGGAATGACACTTCTCCGTGAATACGGACATAAGCTTCGTTCTTACAAAAATCAATCTGTACTACCCTACTATACATAGGCCTACTTTTAAATCTCCTTTTGGGTCCTTTTCATTCAGGCGCAATCACATTGAGCCCGTTATCTATATGTGTTCATGGTGAAGTGACCGGTCAGTGATTCAGATCTCAAGCATGGGGCTCTGGTACAAAAATTATTGTAACCCCTTTTATTGACCCTATTGTAGTTGTGGGGGATCGGATCGTAACCTGCCCTACCAAGTTCAGCACCATACACCTCTAAACCAACTATCAATGGGAAGATTTTTATTTTGTTTTGCTCTTATTATTTTTTTTTCAAAATTTTTATAACTTTTTGGGTTAAATGACCTTGTGAGGGTTACCTATACCCGAGTTGCAATTCTTATTTTTGAACATGCAGATCATTCACTTATATTCATCGATCCTTCACTTAGATTACGCTTTGGCCGGAGCTGACTGCTAGGATAAACTACTAAGGACTTACTATGAACATTATTATTAAGGCCATGGTACATAGGGTATCGGGGTCGATTTCTATATTCGCGAAGCCTAAGGTGTCACAATGATATTGATGTTTCAAAGAGGATTTTTCCAAATCATCTGCATCCTAACTCGAACTTGCCTCAAAGCCTAAAAATTTTCAGGATAGTACACTGTTTGTCAATAAAATTTTTGGTGAGGCTTAAGAAGTGAGGGAATAAGGGTATACTGCAAATGAAGGGGAAATAAACTAGAATTAAACTGAAAAGCGATAAAAAGAGAGAAAATGAAAATGCGAGAAAATAAATAAAGTCTCCTCCCACACTTAAATCGAACATTGTCTCCAATGTTTTGAAATAAGATAGAGACGAGTTACCTGAAAGTCCTAAGGCATGTTGTTGGTACTGTCGCCAGCGTGCGGTGAGTACCTAGGATGGCGAGATCTGCTACAACGACGATCGCTCTGAGAAGCGTTGAATTCGTCGAATCTAGTGGTCAAAGCAGCCTGTGATTGCATTATGTTGTGCATGAATTGACTCATCTGCTATTGAGACTCTTGCATAAATCTCATGTTTTCGGTTAACTACTGTTGTATGGTGTTGAGCAAGTTATCACGTCTTTCCTCTCTTGCTAACTGGTCTCGCCACATCTACTCAGAAATGTAAAACCCGAGAGCAGTACCTGCAGAATGGTAAGAGAAAGATGGTGCAGTATGTGCGGGTGAAACATGGTGAGGCGACATAGGGTGATCGGGAGACTCCTCTCTCTGGTCATACTCGTCATCAGTGTCATCGCCATCACCAACAGGAATATTTAAAGGTAATGAACCCGTAACAGGTGGAGCATCCAAATCGTAGGTCCAGTTCCTCGCGATACGCACATCCGTACGTCTAGTGCAAGGCAAAACGATAGATAGGATGGCCTTCCCATGGATCATAATCTCAAAGCCCCCTTCCTTCCTAACCTTGCACAATTTCATGCCTGTTAAGAATTTTAAATTAATTGTGCGAGGAGGGAGAGGCGCTAAAGTGGCTATCTCGGCGTCCAAGTTCAGAGCCTTTGCAATAGACGTGATAAGCCCTCCAAAGGCAATGGGTCCTATGCTTTTGATGGCAACAATCATATGGGCAATCATAAAAGGAACCACATTGAACTGTCTGTGCAAAAATAGAAGTTCTTTTGCGTTAACCTTATTTGGATTCTCCCGACCAAAAATAGTACATGCCAACATGTAACGAAAAACACGAATGGCCGGGTTATGGATCCGGGAGGCAAGTATTCCTCCAAAAGATGTAATCGTGAAGTTTGACAATCTGTGCCAAAAGGAAAATGCCTCCACTGACCAATCAAAATCCAGGGGTGGTTCACAAATAGCATCCTCACGGAAAGGCAGTCCCAGCCTTTCTGTTAGTTCGTCGGTACTGAATTCGTACTCAATATTAAACATTCTAAATTGTACTGTGCCAACGGTACTAGTTGTGTTAGGCCTGACAATATAAATCAGGAAACTCAAGAATTCCCGGGTCAGCCTTTCGAAGGTAGGATCTTGTCTAGATGAAAAACATTATGGTAAAAGCCTAAAGCATATAGACAGTTTTCGTCTATGTACCATGTCGAAGTGATTTCCCGGTTCTGCAATTTGTTGAGAATCATCTGTTGTCTTTCTCCGGGCTTTCCTTGACAAAAAACGTAACTGTCATGTTCCATAGATGCTCCTTTGGGATGGAAGATGAGTGAAAATGGGTAGTTTTTAGGAATTTGGTAAAAGTGGAGTTTTGATGGATTTTGGTGGAGGGAAGTGAAAATGGAACTTGGAATGGTTAATGGGTTTGTGAGTGGGTGAAAACGTTTGGAAGTTTTTGGTGCTTGAGGGAGATTTTTGTATGGGTAAAAATGGAGGTTTGAAGGTTTAGAGATGTGAAAATGGTGGTTATGAAGGTTCTGCCTCGCATATAGCCCAGACCCTATGGCGGGCGCCATCCTCACTAAATGTGTGGGCCGGATTTTTTTTCTCTTCTCCTTTGGGCTTTTATGCTCCTCCCTTTCCAGGGTGTATAGATAGTAGGCATCATCTGTCCTACTAACATTTCTCCTAATATATACATATATATTTTTTCTTATTATTATTTTTTTGACATAAAAATTCAGAGAACAAAAATGAGTAAAATAACATTAAAAAAAATAACATAAAATAAGAAGGTGAATGATTATTAGATAATACTGTCATCCTTAGAGAGGGCGTTGAAGGATGGTACTCTGATGAAGGTGGTGAGCGCGGCTCATCAACTGTCTCTCCATAACCTTCCAAGGCGTAACTCCAGTTGGAAGGATCATGGACACCGGTCATAGCAGGATCAGGCAATGTAAAATAGTGGATAGTCGATCAGGAGTCTGAAATAATCAGGTTGAAAGGATGCTCTCCTCATCAACCCTCTGTCCAGACAGAAATCAATGTCCAATAAGGTGTATCCGCAGTATGGAGTCAGGTGCAGCAGCTGGCTGGTAAGTCCTAATGTTGTGGCTATCTGAGTGACGGTGCCTCCTACGTGAATGATCCCTTCAAAGGACCTAGTTGTGCCCTCGAGATAATTCAGTAAGAAGTTCCTACATGCCACAGGGCGTGACTTGTTTTCACAAAATAGGAAAAATATCTCTTCCTCACTAACATGAATATCAGAGTTCGCCTTTCCGAGGAAAGTGTGGGCCAGAACCATCTGAAAGTATCTCAAAGTTGGGTTGTGGGTGACTAGAGATAACTGAGTGGATGGATCGAGGCTTCCTCCGCCTGTAATGTCACTCCAGAATTAGTCGATGTCTCGACTCATAAAATAACCCATCGGCAGATCCGATATAGCATCAGGGGTGGTCTGGAATCCGAGAAGATCGCCGAACTCCTTCATGGTGAAGGCATACTCTGTCCCGAAAAGTCTGAATATGGTCATTCCGTCCTGACCAATGTATGGCTCATGGCGGATAGAGCTAAGGAACTCCAGAGTAAGGTTCATGTAGGTCTGGTGTAACTCATCAGCATATGCATCCCACTGGAGCTGATGACAGAGAAATTGTATGTTGGGCTTAATGCCCAAGGCTTCCATGCAGGCCTGATCTGGGTACCGGGTAGGTGCCATAGGATGTTGTTGAAGAACTAAGTACCTTTGTCTCTAGTTGTCGTCCCTAAAGGCGACGTGCATGTCGTCAAGAGGTTGCATCCTGCAAGTAAAATTTAGAAAACGAGACCTGAAAGTACAAGCATCACAAGCAGTTAGTTGACACATAACAAAATAATAATTACTTAAAATAAAATAAAAGATAAGTAAAGAAAAGTAAAGAAAATCGTGGGTTGCCTCCCAGGCAACGCTTGTTTAACGTTGTTAGCTTGACGAGTAGAACCTATGTGGTTGAAGTAGGCAGTGGTGGATCAATCAAGGTGTGGCTGGAGTAATCATCGAGAATGTCACCTCCTTCGTAGTATTTCAATCTCTACCCGTTTACAATATATGGGCTACATGACTGGCTCTGGATCTCGACTGCTCCTGATTTTAAGACTTTAGTAACGGTAAAAGGACCTCTCCACCTTGAACGAAGCTTGCCAGGAAAGAGTCGCAGTTTGGAATTGAATAGGAGAACAGGGTCTCCTATATGGAAATCTTTCTTTATGATCTTTTTGTCATGCCAGGCCTTGGTTCTTTCCTTATATATGATGGGGATTTTGTACGCGGATTGGCGGAGTTCTTCTAGTTTATGAATATCATGGACCCGGTTTTCTCCAGCAGTCAAATAGTCAAAGTTTAGGGTCTTTATGGCCCAATAAGCCTTGTGTTCTAACTCAAAGGGTAGATGACAGGACTTTCCATAGACCAATTGGTAAGGAGTTGTTCCAATGGGAGTTTTGAAGGCGGTTCTATAGGCCCATAGCGCATCTTGCAGCTTTTGAGACCAATCTTTTCTCGATATAGAAACTGTTTTCTCTAAAATCTGTTTGATCTCTCTATTAGATATCTCTACTTGACCACTAGTCTGGGGATGGTAAGGTGTCGTTATCCTATGCTTAACTCCCTATTTTCTTAAAAGCTTTTTGAAAATTCTTGATATGAAATGTGATCCACCATCGCTGATGACAAGACGGGGTGTTCCGAACCTAGGGAATATGTAATTCTTAAACAGCTTTATCACTACACGTGTGTCATTGGTGGCTGAGGCTATGGCTTCAATCCATTATGACACGTATTCAACTGCTACTAAGATATGTTTGTTTCCTAAGGAAGACGGAAATGGTCCTATGAAGTCGATGCCCCAAACATCGAAGAGTTCTACCTATTGAATATTTCATAAGGGCATTTCGTCACGCCGGGAGATGTTTCCTGTGCACTGGCACCGGTCACATTTAACTATATAGGCGTGCACATCACGCCACATTGTGGGCCAAAACAGGCCTGCTCTGAGAATCTTGGCGTGTGTTTTAGAGGTGCTAGTGTGTCCTCCTGTAGGGTGCAGAGTGGCAGTGTTATATGATCTTTCTTACCTCTTCTTCTGGGACGCAACAATAAAAAATATCGTCAGTGCCTCTTTTGAAAAGGAGTGGTTCGTCCCAATAGAAGTGTCTTACGTCACTAAAGAACTTCTTTCTCTGCTGGTAGTTAAAGTCAGGGGGTATGATGTTGGCAACTAGATAATTTACAAAATCTGTGTACCAAGGTATGTTGTTTACTGTCAGAGATCTCTTGGGGGTCTTATGAGGATCTAGTTTATTCTCTTCTATGGCTTCTATCCTAGTTGTTAACCTGTCATAGGTAAAATCATCGTTTATAGGGAGTGGATCAGGTTTCAGGTATTCAAGCCTAGAAAGGTGATCGGCAACTACATTTTCTGTACCTTTATTATCTCGAATATCTAGATCAAACTCTTGTAATAAAAGGATCCATCAAAGTAATCTAGGTTTAGCATCCTTCTTGTTTAATAAATAACGGATGGCAGCGTGATCTGTATACACTATAATTTTGGCTCCCACCAGATAGGATCGAAATTTGTCCATAGCAAAAACTACGGCAAGAAGTTCTTTCTCAGTGGTGGCGTAGTTAAGTTGAGCAAGATCTAGCGTCCTACTGACATAGTAAATAACATGCAATTTTTTATCCTTTCTTTTCCCTAGAACAGCTCCTACAGTGTAATCGCTAGCGTCACACATGATTTCGAAAGGTTCAGCCTAATCTGGGGGTTGGATAATGGGTGCCGAGATCAACGCTTGTTTTAAAAAGTTGAATGCTTCGAGGCATTTTTCGTCAAAGTTAAACTCTATATCCTTCATTAGGAGGCCAGTTAAAGGTTTGGTTATCTTAGAGAAGTCTTTGATAAAACGCTGGTAGAAACCAGCATGTCCAAGAAAACTTCGGACTTCTCTGACGGTGTTAGGGGGTTTTAGGTTTTCTATCACTTCTATTTTAGCTTTATCTACTCTAATACCTCTTTCAGAGACTACATGTCCTAAAACTATACCTTTGGTGACCATAAAGTGACATTTCTCCCAGTTCAACACCAGGTTAACATCAACACATCTTTTCAGGAATTTCTCAAGGTTAGCGAGACAGTTTTTGAAATCAAATATGCATACCGAGAAATCATCCATGAATACTTCTATAATTCCATCTAGGTAATCAGCGAAGATTGCCATCATGCAACGCTGGAAGGTTGCTGGTGCATTACATGGGCCGAAAGGTATTCATCTGTAGGCAAAGGTTCCATAAGGGCATGTAAAGGTAGTTTTTTCTTGATCTTCTGGGTGGACAGGGATTTGGAAAAATACCTAATATCCATCGAGATAGCAAAAATAGGAGTTTCTGGCTAAACGTTCCAGCATCTGATCTATAAATGGTAGGGGAAATTGGTCTTTTCTAGTAGCTTTGTTTAGTTTCCTATAATCTATGCACATACTCCATCCTCATTCTAACCGTTTTGCTATATGTTATCCTTTCTCGTTCTGCACGACTGTGATGCCTCCCTTTTTCGGTACTACATGCACAGGGATCACCCACTTACTATCCGAGTTTTAATAAATTATACCTGATTCTAATAACTTGAGAACTTCCCTTTTTACAACATCACTCATTATAGGGTTTATCCTTCTCTGATGTTCTGTAGAGGGTTTTGAGTCTTCCTCGAGTGAGATCCGGTGCATGCACACGGATGGACTTATACCTTTTAGATCAGAGATGTTATATCCTAAGGCTGAGGGATATTTACGTAAAACATATAATACTTGGTCTATTTCTACCTGGTTTAAGGCAGCACTGACTATAACTGGACGATTTATTTCTTCATCCAGAAACTCGTATCTTAGATTCTCGAGTAGTTCCTTAAGTTCTAAAGTAGGTTTCTTGGGGCACGACATTGGATCGGGGGTAAGGGATAAACATTCATGTAGACTATCATCAATGTAGGGTTCCATAAATCCATCATCTTCCTTTATGAAAGCTGAAGGCAGTTTGATGGTTTCTTCTAATTCTAGCTCACGAACGCATTCATCAATGATGTCTATGGCATAACATGTGTCTCCTAATACTGGTTCCATAAGAAACTTCGACAGAACAAATTCTATCTTTTTGGCACCTACCTCAAAAGTCAACTTCCCTCTCTTGACATCTATTATGGCTCCTGCGGTTGATAAGAATGGCCTACCTAGGAAGATTGGAATGTCATCATCTTATTTAATGTCCATGACAACAAAATCGATCGGGATGAATAATTGGCCGATCCTGACTATGACGCCTTCCAATATGTCAACCGGATATTTGACAGATCTGTCAGCTAACTGAAGAGACATCTTCGTAGGTTGTAATTCTCCCAGTTTTAACCTTTCAAAAACTGCCAGAGGCATTAGGCTTACACTAGCTCCTAAGTCTAGAAAAGCTTTGTGGATGACATGACTCCCTAAAATACAAGGTATGGAGAAATTTCCAGGATCTTTCTCCTTTTTGGCCAGTTTATTTTTGGAAATGGAACTGCATTCCAAGGGTCTTGGATCGTCAATTCTACGCTTATTGGTAAGGATGTCTTTGAGGAATTTTGCATATGATGGTATCTGGGTGATGGCTTCTGTGAAAGGGATTTCCACATGAAGTTTCTCTATGACTTTAATGAATTTCTGATATTGGTTATTGATCTTGGTTTGTTTTAATCTTTGTGGGTAGGGTATATGAGGTTTGTATGGCGGAGGTGGTTCGTTAGTTTTTTTCTAAAGTTTTTTCTTTGTTTTGGTTTTTTTTGTTTTTTGGATCCTACTAGTTCCTCTACTTCGTCCGTGGGTACCATGCTTTCCTTAGAAGTCTTGGGTTCGCTCAATGTCGGGTTAACTGGTTCATCGTAAGTGGTCCCGCTTTGTAAAGTAATCGTGTTGGCTTGACCTCGAGGGTTTTGTTGAGGTTGTCCAGGGAATTACCCTTCGGGTGTAGTTTCGAGGGCTTGTTTTAAAGTTATCTGAGAAATCTGGGTTTTGAGCATCTTATTGTGGGTGACTATTGGGTCTACCTTAGTTCCTAACTGGGTAATTAGTTCATTAACATGAATGTTCTGGTTCATGAATTCTTTGTTTTGTTGGGTTTGAGCCGTAATGAAATTTCCCATGATTTTCTTAAGGTTTGACTTAGGTTGCACAGTTTGCATAGGCGGGTTTTATCTTTGGGCTTGAAAACCGGATGGTCTCGGAGGTGCGGGGTTTTGGACGGGGTTATTGTTTTTGTATGAAATGTTTGGATGATTCTTCCATCCAGGGTTGTAAGTGTTTGAAAATGGGTTCCCTTGGGTATAGTTGACCTCTCCTGAATGAGTTTCATTCAGCAGATTGCACTCTGCTGATTGATGGCCTTTGGCTTCATATAATTCACATTTCGTTGAGACTGCTGCCGCAGTAACTGGGTTTGCATACATATGTTCGACCTTAAGGGCCAAAGCGTCCATTTTGGCTTGCATCATGTCTATAGAACTTTTCTCATGTATTCCTCCTTGGGCTTCTTTCTTCTCCATTGTTGCTCGCTCTATCCCCATTGACAATGGTTTTGAGCCATATCTTCGATGAGAGCGCTAGCTTCAGGGTAAGGTTTATTCATCAGAGCGCCACCTGCGGCAGCGTCGATGCTCATCTTAGTGTTATAGTGAAGTCCATTATAGAAGGTGTGAATGATCAGCCATGATTCTAGGCCATGGTATGGACATATTCTCAATTGGTCTTTATATCTTTCCCAAGCCTCGAAGAGTAATTCACCTTGGTTTTGAGTGAATCGGGTTATTTGGTTTCTAAGAACAACTGTTTTGCTTGGGGGGAAATATCTAGCGAGGAAAACTCTCCTAAGGTCTTCCCAAGTTGTTATAAAATTGGCTGGAAGGGAATCTAACCAAGTAAGGGCTTTGTCTCTGAGGGAAAAAGGGAATAGTCTTAGACAAATCACCTCAGTAGTAGCACCATTGGTTTTAAAAGTGTTAGCTAATTGAATAAAGGTTTTTAAATGTTGGTTCGGGTTCTCAGTAGGGAGACCCGCGAATTGGTTTTGTTGTACTAATTTGAATAAGGAGGGTTTTAGTTTGAAATTGTGAGCAAGGATATTGGGGTTCACAATACTAGAACTGGGTTCGTCATTAGACGGTTGGGCGAAATCATTAAGGGGTCTTTGGTTACGATCTTCGTCCATAGCTTTCTTAATTTTACGAAATAAGAGACGTGCATGAGTGTAACGTTCAGGTTCCTCTAAAGGATCCATAAGATTACCGGTGCTGCTAGTTCTTCGCATCGAACGGTAGGTAAAACCTTAGTCTAGACGGTGTAACGACAGGGTACGAAAGTTTAACGTAATTGGTCCTCGGCAACGGGGCCAAAAACTTGATGCTCAATTTTGAAAGTGTACGAATAGCGTCATAGTAATATAAAAGATTATTGATCCCACAAAGACCAAATGTCAATCAATCGATTACTTTTGTTACGGTGTTTATGTAAGGCAAGTCAATTTGGAATTGGGTTGTGCGAAAATACATTCAATAAAAAAAAAACAGGCTCGAATGTAATTCACATAGCTAGGCAGTATTCTAAATGTGTATAAATGGAATATCTTATGGGGTAATGTTTTTTACTCTTGAAAAGAACTAACTTAACAGGAACTGTCTCTTTCGCATATTCAGAATCGAGTTTATCCCCTAATCGATCCCTCTTATTGTCACTTATAAAAAGACACGCATTACGTTAGAGTGATTAAACCTATTTTTAAGAAATATAGTTTCTTGACTTAGTTGAAAAGTATTTTGACCTGAAATTTCTAACAAAAAGAGGTTCTTATGAACCGGACTTTAAATCCATAAACGCGTCCGAAAATAGTTTTAAAATCGTTTTTCTAAAGCATTAAAAATTCATACTTAACTGGACTAAGCGCTTTCGCTTCCTTTGAACAGTTAAGACTAACCAAATTTATCTAAAGGTTGGACGGTTTTCAATCTTACCCAACAGATTTTAAGTGCATAAAATATGTATTAAAAGTCAGAATAACCCCTAAGTGATTCTATCGACAGTCGTATGGAATACCACTTTTAACTATGATCCTCACATCCTAACCTCTAAGATTTAGTCGGACATGGAAACGTAAATCGACATGGTAAATAAAGTGTGATAAATAAGGGCTGTAAATAAAGTATGAGTAAATAAAGTGCGGTAAATAAAGGAGATAAATAAAGTGCAGGAAATAAATGCGGAAAATAAATAGAAACCTGCTCTAAACGGGAGGTTTTAAATCTTGGTACAACTTGAAGTAAAAGACTGAAATAAAATAGCGGCAGGATTAACTTCTACCAAAGTGCTCCAAACCCAATTACAAACTTGATTAGACAGTATAATAACCCCTCGAGGTGAAATTTTATGGCTTGAGTTTTGTAACTAAGCTTGGATGCTTAGAAATGAGGCAGAACTCTTCTATTTATAATGCTAGGAAAGTACAGGGAAAGACTGGAATGCCCCCCAGCTTCTTTTGGGAGGGAAACGAATTGCAAGGGTGGCGCCCGCCATGCCCTCATGGCGCCCGCCATGTGTACTAGGATGGAAAGAATTGGGAGACGTGGCAGTTGTCAGAAGTTGGTCTCGTATCCCACTCATGGCTTCTCCTATGGCGCCCGCCATGGTGAGTGCCATGTGTACAATCTCCTGAAAAGTTGGTCTTTTTGCTTGTTTTTCTTCATTTCTTCTTGAGTAGCTCTGAAAATATAAAATCCTGAAAAAGAGACAAAACAGAGGCATAATACAAGAAAACAGAGATAAATTCCTAAATAACATGTGCGGATCGAGTCAAATAAACAGTATATTTTAGGTCTATCACACGGCGTCAAGAGACCATGTATGGTGGTGTTTATGGTGGTAAGAGAGGTCAACTCACGTGAGGTGAGAGACTGTATTATGCCTATGCTGGTTAAGTTATGATTCGTCTTCTCCCGTTATAGGAGGAGGTATTTATAAATTCCATTGGGCCTAGATTTTCTTCGGGAATGATAATTTCCCACTAGTCAATGGTGGGTCATTGAATCAATACTTTCTAGAAGGATGTGGACTAACTATTGATTCTAATTTTACTCTGACCAAAAAACGTCTTTCTCCATGTTCCCATTACAATTGGGCGAGTGCAATACACTTAGGCCAGGGTAATTCCTCCTAGGGGGCAACATACGGTCACCACCCCTTCTGAGGGCTATAACACCCCTATCCGCCTTAACTGGACCTTTTACAAATATAACAGTACATATGTCAAAATCAATTTTACATCTTAAATGTTTTTTTCTTCTCTCAAAATAAAGATTTAAAATTTTCATATAAAATGACAATTATTACCTTATAAATTGGTTTTATAAGGATAAGTTAGATCAAAATTTTAATTCTAATATGATATATCAAAAGTTTATTAATTCAGGTGATTCAAGGTTTCGAATGACTTATGCTTTGATTTACTTCAGTTTGTGGATGACACGTTATTTATTGGGGAAGGTTCTTGCCTCAATCTCTAGAACATCAAATTGGCATTGCAGAGTTTTGAATTAATGTCAGGTTTGTCGGTCAATTTAAATATGAGTATAGTCATTGGTCTCAGCCTTCAAGAAGGATATTTGGAGGCTGCTTCCACATTTCTGGCCCATGACATTGGTTCGATTCCCTTCCATTTTTGGGAATCTCTGTTGGAGCAAAACTGAGACGACAAAGTACTTGGAGTTCACTATTGGATAAACTCAAAAACAGGTTGTCAAAATGGAAGGCGAAACATCTCTCGATGGGATGTCGCGTGACTCTGTTAAATGTTGTGCTAAATTCCATTCCTATTTTTTTTCTCCTATACAAGCCTCCCAAATGTGTTATTCAAGACATCATTAGGATCCAACGTGATTTTCTTTGGGGCGGTGATTCGAAGAAGAGGAAAGTGGCGTGGATTAGATGGGATCTTATATGCAAACCTAAGAACCAAGGTGGATTAGAAGTTAAACATTGTGAATTGTTTAATCTCTCTCTCTCTCTCTCTCTTAAATAAATGGAAATGGAAAATTCTTAATGAAGGCAACGTATTATGGTCAAACCTATTAGCAATGAAATATGATGATATCAAATCTATAATGCTCGAGGCAACAAATCCATCGGTTAACAAGTTTGAATCCTTATGGTGGAGAGATTTGAAGCGAGTAGGAGTGATGGATGCAAATAACTATAATTGATTCTCAAGTAGTATTTCGTGTAAAGTAGGAAATGGCTCGTCGATTTTGGAGAAATACTTGGTTGGGGTGATGACGGGTGGTCTTGGGATGTGAAGTTGAAGGTTGACAGACCACTGCAGGCGGATGAGGAAGATGAATTATAGTCTCTAATGGTTATCTTGCAGGATATCAATCTGAAACGGTGGGAGAGCGACTCGTTTGTGTGGTGGAGGGGCAAACATGGTTTCTCTGTCAAAAACAGTTACCAAGTGCTTCAAGCAGTGTTTCATATTGATGTGCAGGTAAACTTAAATATTCTTCAGCTTTTGAAATTGCTTTGGATTACAAATGTGCCTAGCAAAATATTAGTCTTCGGGTGGAGGTTGATTTTGAACCGGTTGTCGACGCATACCGCTTTAGCGAAGAAGGGAATTATCAATGGTGTTGAAAATTTAGCATGTGTCTTATGTTCTGATGCCGAGGAAAACCGCAGTAATTTATTTCTCGAATGCTCGTTTGCTCTACAGGTTTGGGAACACATTTACAATTGGCTGGATTTACCGTTTCAAGTCCTCACAGACGAATCAGACACTAACTTCAGTATCTTTGCGAATTTGCTCGATGGTAGAATCCATAAGAAGGTTTGCTTGGTGATATGGTTGGCGGTTTGCGAGGTTTTGTGGTTAGTCAGAAACGAGGTCGTTTTTCATAATCTGACTGTACGCACATATGATGTGGCTTATCGGACTAAAGTTTTGGGCTGGAATTGGTTTGTCGCGAGAAAGAAGGATGTTGTGAGTTTATGTTGGAATGATTGGTGTTTATTACCAGTAAAGTTTTTTATAAATCATTGTTCTAGTTTACTTATTTGACCGTTCTTGTTTATCTGTATTTTGTATTGTTTGAGTACGTTATATAATGTATTTGCATTAAAAAAAAAAAAAAAAAAAAAAAAAAAAAAAAAAAAAAAAAAAAAAAAAGCGTTGTGCATAAGATGGTGTATTGGAGAAACAAATTCACAACTATCTATCAATAATTTGGATCACTCCTTATATCCACATGCCATATATAATACTGAAATATGAGTATTGGAAAAAAAATTCCAAATTCAACATTAATAAAGTATAAGTAAAATTAGAAGAAAGTTTATACTATGTAGCATAGTTACTTGAATATAAATAAGACACTTGTGTCGTCTTCGTCATCATCATCATCTGACATTCAATCTAATTTCACATTTTAAACTAGAGAATCAATCAAAAAAATTGGCGAGGATCGAGTCCACAAAATAACCACTCATGTTAAGGTGTTACCAACAAACCTTGAGATCACATCATTATTTTAATAATTTTGTGAGTCTAAAATCTTCTCATGGCCAATTGGCCATGTTGAATTGAACATGTGTCTATAATAATTGTTTAGTACCGAAAGTAACTCAATAACCATAAAAGCAAAGTAAAGAAGGGACTTCTCACGTGGGCTACTCAACTTTTTCTAATTCAGATTTTGCCATCCTACCAAAATCATTAAAGCAAATATGGTCTCATCTCATTTGGAACAAACCTTTTGTTTCATTATCTAGAGGTAACTCAAATATCTAATTACATATCAATCACCTTTTCAATATGAGCAACATGATATAAATCACAAATTGAGTTGATACCACTTCTTGGAGAAAAAAAAATTTTGAATATGAGCAAAATGATATATATATATATATATATATATATATATATATATATATATATATATATATATATATATATATATATATATATATATATATATATATATATATATATATATATATATATATATATATATATATATATATATATATATATATATATATTCAAACTTCAAAACTTAAATCTTATAAATTTTGAATTTGTTCCTTTCGACGGTCTCTAAATTAAAATTATGTTTGAATTGATAGATTAAAATAGAATGGAATAAAGTGAAGTGAATTGAAATTTTATTATATTATTTATATATATTTTATAATTTGCCTGAAAGAAAACAATTTAATTCATTCTATTGAATACAATCTAAATTAGGTGGAATGAAAATTAAAAAATTTAATAAAATAGAATGAAATGGATTCTATCATTTTTTATTCCGCTTCATCAAAGATTTTCAAATCAGTCTAAATAAATTACAACCTAATTTTTCCGATCAACATAACAATAATTCTTTAAATAAGTATAGTTTTTGGAGTTTGATCAGAATAGTTTTTTAAATGTAATTTGATAAAATTAATATTACACTTTTTCAATGACACGGACGGTATCACCATTAGGGGTGGAAATATGTCAGGTTGATAATAGGGCCTAGCCTACATAGGTTTAGGTCAAACTAATTTTTTTTACATAGAAAAGGCTTAGACTTTTTATAAGTCTATTTAGTTAAAAAAAGCTAGGTCTCAGGTCATAAAAAAAAGTCTTTTAAATCTAACATGCCGGCCTATTTAAATAAATATGAATAATATTTTTATAATATTTTGAATTAAAATACATAAATAAAAATTGGTTATCTTGAAAAGTTTATAAAAATAAGACGAAAACACCTCATGAACAATGTTATAAGTTATTTTCATAAATTATCTTAAACAAATAATCTCACAAAACTGATGCTAATAGGTAAATTAAAATAAGTCAATGTGAATAAATTTTTAGTCTCATTGGTTTTTTAGTTTGTTAGTCTATTTAAAATAATAGATTTTTATGTAGGCTAACAGACTAACCCGATATTAAAAAATGTCAGACTTAGTCTTCAAAATAAGTCTATGATAGACTACAAGTCAAACTTAGACTTCAGTTTTTTTAAAGGCCAAACTTAAGCTTGACAAAACTTAACTCGGGCCAACCTATTTTTATCCCTAATGACCACTGTATATAAACTAATAAACTAATGTGTGACTGAAAATTTTACCTCATACCCCTACAATTATACCCATACCCCTATATTTTTAAAAAAATATCAATTTTATTCCTGTCTATTTTTTATTATTTTATTTTTTTACTTTTTACTGTCCTGTCAGATTTTTAGAGTTCCGAAAAATTCACCCATCAAGTCGTTCGGAACATTTTTAAAATGACATCCGGTATGTTGTTTTTTCCAAACCGGAAGACTTTGGCTAAGAGTTCCGGTTTATACAAAATATGTACCGGAAGAGTTAAACAAAGACTTCAGGTTTGAGTTTTACGTAGAAATCTTCCGGAAGACTATATGTCATATCTTCCGGTTTGGTAGTATTATTTACCGGAACACTTGTCTTAAGAGTTCCGGTATGAAGGAAAAGTGTACCGGAACACTTTTTACAGGTCTTCCGGTTTATTATCTTTGTCTACCGAAACTCTTTTCCCGAGCGTTCTGGTTTGATTTTGTAAAAAAAATTTTATGCAGGTACGAAAATTCCTTCACAAATATGCGATAAAGATTAGATATGTGTAGATAAGTCTGATGTTTTTTCAACTACTCAAAGATTTGGTACACGAGAAGAGGTGATAAGATGGATTAAAGAGATCGGAATCCGAAATAAAGTAACGATTATCATCACTCGCTCAGATATTGAAACAGGCAAGAGAGGAAGAAGTAACAAATTAATATTTGGATGTGATAAAGGTGGAAAACACAAAGATATTGATAGTGGAACCCAGAGTGCGAAGAAAAAATGTGGATGTCCATTTAGAATCAGGTCAATTCCAGTGACTGATGGATCTGGATGGAAGATTGATGTAAAATGTGGAGTTCATAACCATGGTTTACCTGATAGATTAGAAGGTCACACATTTGTTGGTAGGTTGACAATGGATCAGAAGCAACATGTTGTTGATTTGACAAAGAGAAAGGTTCCACCTAGACATATATTGGTTTCATTGCAAGAGCAAGATCCAGATAATGTCACTCGGGTCACGCAAATATACAAGCAGAAGAGTATGATAGAAAAAATATAAGAGGTCATAGAAGTGAGATACAACATTTGTTTAAGCTTATTGAGGATGCAGGTTATGTTTATTGGGGTAGAAAAAGAGATGACTCTGAAGTTATTAGAGATATATTTTGGGCTCATCCAGATTCAGTTAAGTTGTTGAATATTTTTCCTATTGTGTTAGTTATGGACAACACTTACAAGACAAACAAATATAGGCAACCTCTGTTTGAAATTGTTGGCATGACATCAGCCGAGTTGACTTTTGTTGTCGCATTTGCGTACATTGAGTCTGAGCAGACTAAGACTTTTTGTTGGGTGCTATATAAGCTTAAACAATTGTTTGTGAAGAAAGATTTGTGTCCACAAGTCATTTTGACAGATAGAGATCTTGGTTTGATGAAAGCCATTGAAATTGTGTTTCCAAGGTCGATCAATTTGCTATGTCGATTTCATATTAACAAGAATGTTGGTACAAAATGGAAACAATATGTGGCTAGTGACATGCAAAAGAAATTTGACGAATTATGGACGAATGTTGTATGGGCTAGTGATGAGGTTGAGTATGATCAAAGGTTGAACCAACTTGAGCAGGCGTGTGTTGATTGTAATGAATTTATTGATTATGTGAAGGACATATGGTTGACACCACATAGACAAAGATTTGTTAGAGCATGGATTAATCGAGTGATACATTTGGGTAACACCATGACTAATCGATATGTATTTATTTTTAGTATTTCTAAATTGTACATCTTTTTTGTATTTATTAAAATATTTTTAAATGTATTAATTTTAGGGTTGAGTCTGCTCATTGGAAGTTAAAGAAAATGTTGGGGAACAATATTGGTGACATGGTCAAATGTTGGGAGGCTATGAATGACAACTTAAAGTTACAACTGGGCAAAGTTAGAGCTTCTTTTCAAAAGAGTTTTTATGAAGTTGAGCATGCCCACGTAAGTCCATTTTACAATAATTTACATGGTTCAGTGTCTCGAGATGCATTGAGACGTATCGTGCCTCGACAAGCGTAAACGTCTTGTCCGCAAAAATAGTGGAACCCACTAACATCAACAGATAAGCTATAGTCGCATAATCCCATCTAGAAGCAGCTTTATGCTCTACAAATCGATCATATAGCCACTCCAACTTATAATAAGAACCCCTGCAGTCACGGACTTGTTGTTGTGCCACTCTCTGTGACATTCATAAGTAATCAACAACCCACTCAATAACAAGTCCTTCATGATATCTTGAGGGCTCCAGAAGACTCCTCTGATGGGCAAGTGAAGCAGGCAAGAGACGTTATCTAGAGTAATCGTCATCTCACCAAACGTCATGTGAAATGAAGATGTCTCTAGATGCCATCTCTCTGCAAATGCGGAAACCAGGTTCGTGTCTATCTTTGTCAAACTGGTTCTCTGGAGTGAAGCTAGACCAGACCTAGATATCCAACCCTCCATCTCTCTTGGTAGCTGTAGTGGAACCCTCTGAATCAACTTCAACCTATGTCCTGCTACCTTTAACTCTTTCTTCGAACCTCTCTCCTGAAAACAATTAAAAGTAAATATATTATAAAATTCAACATTAAAAATTTGAATTTTATTCAATATTAAATAATTTTCGTTTACTTACATCAACGAACCATATATGTCTAGCAATATGATGTCCGTACTTAACTAAAAGAGAGGAATTGTACGACCCTCTTAAATATCCAACAGGCTCGGTTGCTGATGCAGATGCATCAATATGCTCTTCTTCAGCCATTCTCGATGATTCGCCCCGTCCAAGTCCACGAAAAGGGATCCTACTGTCTCTGCCTCGTGTGCGCACCACTGCCAAAATGAAAACATAAAAAAAATTAAAAATTAAAAAAAAAATGAACCGGAAGACTTGCAAAAAGACTTCCGGTGAATTAAAAAACTCATAATACCGGAAGACATACTTAAAGTCTTCCGGTAAACAAACGAAAAAAAACAAAAACCGGAAGTCTTCATCAATGACTTTGAAAGCTTACAACACCGGATGACTTACTCTAAGAGTTCCGGTATATATTTTTTGAACCGGAAGACTTCTGAAATGTGTTTCGGTTTACACTTTGTGTACCGGAAGACTTATGCTAAGTATTTCGGTTTGTAGATGAAAAATGGTAGTTTCAGAAGTATTCAAATGCAAATGAAATGGGAAAGTAAAATTTCTAAAATTATAACTATTTATACGAGGATATTTTGGTCCAAAAATTTTTAGTGTAAGAATATGAATATAATTGTAGAGGTATGAAGTAAAATTTTATGTATGACTTTTATAACTCAGAAATTTCATTTTACAACATCACCACTGTGGACCAAGCCAAAGGTCAAATTATGGAACTAGTCGAGAACCCCTTTAATTCAACATCTCTAAACATTCTACCCCCCACATTGTAAAAAATTTGACCATTATATCCATTATATAAGTAAAGAGGATCAAATATTTTTCTTTATTATTATTATTATTTTTATTTTTTTTTCATTTTTTCTGTATATTTAGCATAAAAATATACATCTTACTATTTTTGCTTCAGTCCTCACACCATTAGAATCATTACTAAGGTCCACAGTACAAAGTATATCTTGATATTGCATTAATCATTACACCAAGCCTTCACATACATGATTTTTCCACTATTGATTACTGGATGGACACTACAAACTTCATCATTGTACGCTGAGTTGGGGTGTCATCGGGTTTGATTTGATCTCACTTTGCAAAATCTTTTTCTACCCTAACATGAAGCATTAAGCATGTTTTAAAAAAGATGATAGTTTTATAATTGTATAATTTTTATTTTTATTTTTTTATAAGTCTAATTTCTATTTTTTATAGACTAAAAAATGGATCCATTTTGCTTCAAAAGTTCAAATACGAGACAATATTTTAAAAAAAAATAAAAGAAAGGCTATAATACATATTTATGGTTTCAATAAAAAAAAATCAGAGGGTTATATATATTTATAGTCTCTATAAATAATACTACTTTTTGTTTTTAATTTCTCTCTGTGTTTTAAACAATGACTCCCTAACAATTTTGTCAAAAATTGATATTTGTGTTAAATTTGCACGCTTGACACTCAATAAAGAATCTAAAATGAAAGTATAGATATATTATCTTTTATTTTTTATTTTTCTAAAATGTGTGATGTTTTTTTTAACTTTTTTTAATTTTTAAATGTAGAAATCATGTTTATTGACATAAAACATTTGAAGAACTATTGTTTGATAAAATAATATAAAGGAACATTTGAAGTGTTTTTGCAAGAACTTATTTAATTAAATCAGAAAAATCTTAAAAAATGCTAAATAATGTTAAATAGTTTTATGAAGAAAATTATTAGTATTAATAATTCAACCTTTTTGGGCTGAATCAAAGCTCACTTTATCTAAAGTAAGCCTTCACCTTGCTCAATTCTTAACTTTTTTTTAGTGTATGTTTTGTTTCTTTCTTTGAAACGAAAAACACAAATAAATGTTGATCGGTAAATTTATGTACTAATTATCTGAATTCATTCAACTAGAAAATATCTATGATCCAACATGTGATAATTCAAATTTTTTTTTTTTATTTGATTGTTAAGTTTGAGTTTCAGAATCCGTAAATATGTTGATTAAGAATCTTTTTGTTTCAGTTTAATTTTATTTTTATATTTTAAAAACTAAATTTTATATAACCTTTTTTTAAGAATATTATAAATTTTTTTATATTCATTTTTTAATTAAAATATTAAATTTAATATCTTATAACATAAATATATATTATTAAATATCAAAATATAGTCGAAATCATATTTTTTTTCTAAACGTTGTATTTTAAAAATAATTTTTATAAAAACTATTTGAAATAACTTTAAAATAAAATAATTTTTTCAAATTTTAATATTGAAATTTTTTTTAATAAATTATGAAATATATAAAATAACATTTTAAGAATAACAATTTAAAACAAATTTTTATTTGAAACTTTTATAAAAAATCTATTTACACAAAATTATGCTACATTATTTAAAATTATTTTTATAAAAGACAAAATAACCAGATCCTAAATCTATTAATTAATTAACATTGCTTAATTTTTTTCTCAAATTTTGGTCAAATTATCATGTATTCAACTAATTAACAACATTTAGTACACATTTGCTTAAATATAATATAAGAGATTAAATTTAGTGAAGCTTCACAACTCAATATATTTTATCTGAATAAAATAACATAAATATTAAGATAAATTTTAAAATATGTAGCTATGTACGCCAAAAGAATTCCTCACGGCCTATACGCATTAGCTCTATCTGTTAACAAACTTTTTAGAATTTGATTAAAAGAAATTTTTAAAAATTTAAACTCTAATTTTATGTTCAAAGTCATATGTTTTATTGGCTTTGAAGGGTCGATCCATATAGAATAAACATTTTAACGACTATAATATAATTGAATCATGTGGACAGACATATATAAAAAGAGATGTACAACATCTGTTTATTTCATAATTTTTTTTATAGTTTATTTTCTTTTCTTATTTTATATTGCTTTTGATGTATTTTTTTTTTTATTGCTTTAGTTGTATTCTCTTTTTTTTTAGTTCAATAACGTGTCACTTAAATGTGTCATTAATGACACGCTAATTTTTTTTATGTATTCTTTTTTTTTTTCCAGTTCAGTAACGTGTCACTTAAATGTGCCATTAATGACAAGATAATTTATTTGACTACTCTAGACTAAAGATGGTTTGTCGATGCAATCAAAGTCAATGAATTGGTTGAACTTGTCACCACGTTTTACATAAAAGTGCAGTTACGTTATCGTATGGTATCATTTACTTGTTTTATTATTTTTTCAATTTGAATATAGTTGTTATAGTCTATTTATGTATTTGTAATTTGCTTATCATTTAATATTCGTGCGTTTGTATTTTATTCGTATTTCAGTTGTATTGTGATCACTCCGATTATTGTGTTGTTGTACCATTGAGAATCTTCATTACTCAATAATCAAGAGTGTTTGATCCTTGATAATGTCCCTTTTTGAGCCTAACAAGTTACCTTTTTTTGTTTCATCAAACATGACTTGAATCACAAGTTAAAGCACTTAAATTTGGATGTTGAGTAACTTGACTTGAATTAGGTGTTAATTCTGATTCGAATTAGGAACCTTGTGAAAATTGGAATTTGCCTTTGGATCAATTGATTTGATTAAAAAAACCACAACCTCATGTGACTCGAATCAAGTGTTAAATTTGATACAAATTAGATGTCTTCATGAAACCAAATTTGGGTTCTGCTCAAATTAATTCGAATCAAGCATGTAACTTGATTTGAATCAGAAAATCTTGTGATTTGAATCATAATTTCTTCTTGACTCGAATCACAGCTTCAAAAATTCAACATTCCTTCTTAGATTTAAATAGTTGTTTCTTTGATGAAAGTAACAAGAGAGTGAAACACGTGGGTGAAACCCATATAGACAAATATATCAATTTATCTTATCTTCTTTAGTGTGTCTATACCTAACACCATTAATCTTTTTGTTCTTCTCTAGAACAACTTCTTGATTGTTAATCCATGTCAAATTCACTTATTTTTGTTGCATCTTGTTGTTGTGTAATTTGGTGTTGTTTGGATGAATTGGACATAATGAGTTGATTAATCTCGTAGTATCGTTCATGATTAATCAAACGTGTGATATCAATCAACAATCAAGACCCATTTATCCAAGTATCTGAGAGAACCTTGTGCGTGTGTGTGTTCTTCATTCACCTACATCTAATTCTATGACTAACACCTTGTAAAGAATCACTACCTAAGAAGTTTGATATGAAGATTATAGTCATTGAAGAAGCACAATACCTAAGAAACATCAAAGTTAATGAACTCACCGGTTCTTTACAAACCTTTGAGATGACTATAAATGATAGGTCAAAAAAGAAGAACAGGAGTATAGCCTTTGTATCCAACACTGAAGAAGATGAAGATAAAGTTGAGAGTAAAGAAAGTCTATTAGATGCTATAGCATTTATTGGTATAAATTTTAACAACTCCTTGAAGAAAGTGGACAAAAAATAGAGGACAAATGTCCTAGACAAAGTGTCAAACATCAGTCCTCTGATCAAGACCAAAGATGAGCACAATGCCTGCTCTGATTCTGGGTGAGATCTAGGGACGATACTTTCTGGTACCATGGACAAGGAAGGAAGATTTGTGAACAGACCACCTGTTCTTGATGGGAATACTTTTTTGAAATCTCAGGACAGTAAGGCCTGGAAAGCTGTCATAAAGGGATGGGGAACACCCTGTGATTATTGACAAAGATAGAAAGGCTACATCTGACTTGAAGCCTGAGGAAGAATGGACAAAGGAAGAAGATGAATTAGCTCTGGGCAACTCCAAAGCTTTGAATGCCTTGTTCAATGGAATTGATAGTGTTAAGAGTCCCACATCGGATAATATATGGCATGAACATGTGTTTATAAGTGGAGGCAATCCTCACTCTACAAGCCGGTTTTGTAGGGTTGAGTTAGGCTCAACCACATTTCTTAACAGATAGGAACATATTCAAATTGGTTAACAACTGTGAGGTAGCTAAAGAAGCCTGGGAGATACTGAGAACTACTCATGAAGGCACATCCAAGGTAAAGATGTCCAGACTTCAATTGCTGACTGTTGCACCCCAAATTTTGACCCCTTAGATATTCATCATCATTTTAGGATCATATTCATTTGATTATCTAACCTTAACCTATTTTAAGTTGGTCTTTGTCAAGATGAAGGTGAATTAGGGTTCCGTACAACTGAGAATCGAGGTTTCGATGGTTTAATCAGTCAATGTATTGGATTGATTCTCCATGAAATAAGTCTCTACATCATCAAATATACTCCATTGGGTCAAGTATGAATCCAATTTGAGGTTGTCACCCAAAGATTAAAGACAATGCAGTTCAGGATCCCCGATTAGGATTTTCGATCAAGAAAAGTCAACCGTAGTTTGACTTTTGATTTAAATGACGTTCCAATGGTGGGATCATGTTCCATGAAGTTCATATGGCTTAGTGAAGTCCACTCAAGAAGTTTCAAGGCCTCAAAAGACCCGGAACATCAACAGTCGACTCGGTAGTCATCGATTGATCGTTCGGTTGACCGAAAAGTCAACTCTTCAATCATAAGGAAATTGACCTCAAAGTATGAAGCAAAAATGTTCCTAGTAACATATTACACCTATCCATGAAGTTTCATAACCATTGGATCAAGGATTGAGGAGTAATCGAAAAATCGGGAAATTAAGGTTTTGAAAGGGGCAAGACCATAACTCCCTAACCACACATCCAATTGAGTTGGTTCAAGGCTCATTGGAAAGGTCTTGACAATTCCTACAAAAGTATCACAATGGTCCATGGGCAGAAAATGAGTAGATTTGGAGTTATGGCCAAAATCATTACAAGAGGGAAAAAACACTTAGAAAAATTCTAAGTTGCTGGCCTTTTTAGGCATGTTTTTTAGCCAACTTTGAGTGGATTTTTGACCTAGTTCCACTTGGAATCTGAAGATCATGAAAACATGAAAGTTGTAGAGCTTTATGAGGGCTTTCCAAAATGTACTAGAACTCCTCCATAGCCTTTATGAGTTGCGAGTTATGAATTCAGCAAGTTGAGGTCTCAACACTTGAGTGCAGCATTTCCACTTTTTCACAAATTCACTTTTTAATCACTTGAACCATTCTCAGCCATTTGATCATGTTTCTATCTGATAATTAGAGAGTGTGATGAGTAGAAGTTCAGAAAATGAAGGGATTTGGTAAACTTTGCAAGTTGGAGGCAAGTTGCAATATTTTAATAAAAAAATTAAGAAGAAAAAGAAACGTTTCATGAGAAATCTGTAGCAGCAGTCTCTCCTACTCTCTAGCTTCACTTCAGTCACTTCCATGTCCTCCATACCACTTGATTTATTCCTTGCATTGAGCCAAGGACTTGAGTGTGCAGCTGTCCATAATCTTGAACAAGATTTCATTACAAAACTCCCTCCAAAAGCCAAAATACAAATCTGCCCCAAACCATTCCTTGGCCTATAAATAGAGGTTTCCTCTATGTTGAAACACACACCAGAGCACTCTAAAACCCAAGAGAAAACCATAGCTCTCATCTTGCCTTGCTTTTCTTATAAGTGAAGAAACCATTCCAAAGCTTCCTCAAAAAATCTGTCTTGAGCATTTAACCTTCCAAAACCATTTCTACCCACTTAAAATCATCACAAACCATCTACACAATTCACAAATGATGCGTGGGAGGTGTTAAAACTCTTAAACCAGTCCAAAATTCCATTTTCTTAAAAGTTAACTCTCAACCAAACAAAGTTTGACTTTTCACACAAAATCTGACAAATCTTTGCTCAGGCCTGTTTTGATCACTTTAACCCTCCAAACACCTTTGATTTATGATGTACCAACTGTCCATAACCTAAAATACCTTCATCATCACTTGTTTTGAGATCTGTCACAAAGTTCACTTGTTTACTTTAAGTGCAAGAAAAACCGTTGTTTTCATCAAGGCATTGGTTGGATCTCATTTGGAAGTCTTCAAGGTTTTCCTTACTGTATTAGCTTGCTTGGAGGTCTACAAGAGGTTAAGTGATCACTATCCTAATTTTTAACTGTCATGAACATGATTAGTTTACTTTGTTTGGAATGTGTTTAAATGTAAATGCAGTCCATGTGTGAATCTGCCAAGATTGGTTTTGTTTTGCTCATCAATATGTTTGACACTCTTTTAATCATCATACAATGTTGTGTTGATGTGTGTTAAACCTTGAGATTCTCTTAAATGCTACTCTATGTCATGTATGAACATATGAAGGATTGTTTGCAACTGTTATTGGATATTGATGTTGGATCTGACTGTTGAGTTGTTCTATTTGAGAACAATGTTGTTGCTTCTGTTTAGATTAAGTGTGATGTCCATGCTCAGATTTAGTGATTGATCAATTTGCATTTGAGGACCTTGATGAATTATGCTTAACACTGCTCTTGATATGCTTGACATTTTCTGTTTGAGTCTAGTTTAGAGCAGTTGCTGTTTTGGTTATTAAACTGTTTTGAACATGTCTATGTCTTGTTATGCCTATGACTTGTGGATGTTAAGTCAATTTCTATCATGAACTGGTTGTTTGATTGTTATCACAAGTCACTTTGCTTTACCTATGTTGACAAGATCATGTTTTGGTTCTGCTACCATATATTCTTGCCATTTTCAACTCATGTGCACTTTTTCCAACTCATATGTCATTTTCAATTCTAGTACATTTTTGAATCATACTTGTGTTTAAGCTTTGTCTATAACATGTTCAGAATGTGTGTATACCTTTAAACCAATACAAGCATGTTAGTTTTGCACTCAAGCTTTGAAATTGCATCTCAACTATTTTTGAAAAAACTACTTGTTGTTTAGCTTAGTCTTGGCCAATATTGAAGTGATTCACCTAGATGCTGTTGAAACACATCTTAATCTATGATGATCAATATTATCATGTTGTTTTGAATGTGCTTGTAAGTTGTATAGTTCTATTGGACTTGGTAAAATCATTGGAATGATTCATGTGACTGTTGAGGCCTATTTTAAGTCATGATGACCAATACTTATTTCTCTGTCATAGGGTTGTAACCATCATGAGATACATTGAAATTTGTTGCTTGTCATTGTCATGCTAAGTATACCCTTGTGATGTTTTGAACTACTGCTTTGTGGTTGGTTTATGTTTGTTAACATGAGAATCTAGTATCATTGAATCATGTTGTCATTTTGCATCAGTTGCTGTCATTTTAAGGCATTGTAGTAGGGCTGCTTCTAATCTTGATATGTTTATATTTGTTTGTATTGTCAACTGTGATAAGCATGTTTGTACCTTTCCCATGTCTTGTAAGTCATGTTTGAATCCTGTCATGAAACTGCTTGTGAGCATCATTGATCAATGTTTTGAATATTTGTATTAACATGTCATGTTTGTTTTGTTACAAACTCATCTGCCATAACACTATTGTTATAGGATACAATTTGTCATTAGCTTGTAAGTTGTTGTGAGCATAAGGCATTAGGACTAGTTGTTGATTGTTAGCATTGTCATGTTAAGATTCACCATATTGCTGTTATAACTGTCTGATTCATGAACAATTTCCTTGTAATGCTGCTACTACCCTTTGCTTCCAATCATTGCCATTTTTTTTTGCTCTTTTGCTGTTTGTAAACAAGACTTTGTTGCTTAATGCTGATTGAGTCATTTTGCATCTTTTGCTATTAAGGACTAGGGTTTCTTCCTAGATTTTGTTTATGTTTATAGAGTTGTAACTCTCATTTTAAGGCATGTGTTGAATTGATGTATTGATTGGCATGGTAATGAACAAAGATTGGCTGCTGCTTCTGTATAGCTGTCATGCTATTTGATATGTTGCAAAACCTTTAATCATGTTTAGCTTGTTAGGCTGTTTTGGTTAAGACCAAGTTGTCTTGGTGTGGAAACTGTATGTGTGTGTGTAGGATTCATCATGCCTGCTTGTTTGATATTTTGTTTTGACAAGAACAAAGCTTGCTGTCAACTTCTGTTTTGAGGTTTTCACCTCTTGTGCTGCCATTATGTTGAGTTTTCTTGTAATTGGTGTATTGAGTTCATGTCTTGATGTGTGTGAATCATTGATTGTGTACTGGTGTGTTGAGGCATGTATGCTGCATTATGAGCTGTTCTTATTTCCTAAAAAATAACATTTTAAACTTTTGAACCATAATTGCAACACACATACTAGTTTCTGTTTTGAGTTGTTTTTAAGTGATCTTTGAATCTGAATTCCATGAATTATATGTTTAGAGTTTGTGTGTGACGATCACATGGAATGAATCTGTTTAGTTTAAGTCATGACTGCCATAATGCATTTCATGAGCTTCCATCTGCATTTACCATTGTGTTTCAATTTGTGTGCTCTATCTTGAAAAATTAATGATGCCATCATGATCCTCTTCAAATTTCAAATGGTTTATACTCAAATTTTGTAAAATTTGGTTGTGTTTTGAAAGAGTTATGATGAAACTGTTTTGACACCAACTTGCCTTGTTTTGCTTGTCTTGCCTGGCCCAGATTTGCTTGCTTTGTTAAGTACAAGTATTTATTAGGGTGGCATAATACACGGATGTATCGCCACCCCAGTGGTTATGCCTTACGTTTCAAATTTCCTTGCCATGCTTTCTGACCTGAGTTTGATCCGTGTGGAGATCAACTCTTTTGGTTATTTTTCAATATTTTCAATGTTTTCACATATTTCCCTTTTATTCCTTTAACTGCTACACGTGCGCGCCTTGGCTGGTTTGGCAAGGTTTTGTACTTGTGATCCAAAGGTGGTGGGTTCAACACCCACCAAGTGCACTCCTTTATTTTTAATTACTAAAATTTTTGTTTTTTTTTCTTTAAAAATTCAAAGTAGCACAACTTCATCATTTTTTATCATTTTTGAATGATTCCTTTTGCTAATGTCTTGTTTTGTTGCATATTTTCACATGGTATGTAAAGAATTCTAGAATTTTCATTTTTAGAAACACTTTACACTAAAAAATAGTCATGCTTCTTTTTTAGGGTTTTTACCTTCCTCTCTTTCAAGTAATCATTCAAAACTTTTGATTCCTTTTCTTGTGTTTGATTTTACACTTGATGTGAGCATTGTTTGTTAACTCCTTTGTATATGTGACTTTGATTTCAACTTGTAAGCATCATGATTGTTTCATTTGATTTCCATTTAAAATCCCCGTGAAATTTTGAACTATTTATCAAGTTATAACTTGTTTGCTTGGTTGTTACATTTATCTTTGTCAAGATATATCTTTGGTTTTCACTTCTTGTGCTTAAGTCTTGTAAGAACTTTACCCTTCCATGATATTGTAATATGCTTGCATGTTCTTGGTTGTGACCATCTGTCTTGTTTGAAATCATTGATATTGTGATATCCTTACACCTTATTTTGGTTGTAACCATTCATCTTGATTGAAATCCTTGCTTATTGTAATATGCTTGCTTATTCTTGGTGGTAACCATATCTCTTTGTATCCATCATGTTTGAATGATTATTGCTTTGTTAAGTTTATTTCCCCAAAGTGATGAAACTCTTTAGTTCTCATCCAAGTTGCCTCCTCTTTCTTTCTCCTTCCAAAGGAAAGTCTCTCTATTGACCTTTGGGTCATAGATAGCTCATTACCCTCCCTTGACTTTGTAAAGTCATCTATACACTTAATTAAGTTAGAACCTATCAATTAGACTTTGCTTAAGTCTAAAAAGCTTATCCTTTGTTAGGAGTGCTCCTTCAATTAGAACTTAAGATAGAGTTTGTTAACTCTATGTAAGAATCATGGAGATGATTACTTACTCCCCTTTCTTGAGTGTTCAATATAGATCTAAAGAGTTTTCTTAAAATCTACACAAGCATTGTTATATTTGTTCCCCTTTGAACCTTGATCATAATCCAGTGTTCTTTAACCCTAGTGAGGTGAACTATGATTGCTCTGATTCTATCCTAGTTAGGATACATCGGCAGACGACGCGATGTATTTGCGAGCAAACTTAGAAACTATCCCTAGGTCTTTACCTACAACCTTCACCTTATACCCAATCTCAATCCATAGCAAACATTTAGCAAACTTAGCATACAAATAAACAAAAGGTTCCTGTAGAGTACTACAGATGTTTAGGATGTGAAATACCTACCCTAGGCATAACCAACCCCCGATCCCCGAATCTCTTAGCGTTGTTGATATATCGCGCAAAAGGTTCTTTCTTTCTTTAGACCTTTCCTTTGGATAAATTAAAGTCCGGTTGTGAATTTCAGAATTAAAGATTCAAGTTAATCAATAGCTTGGTATCACGATTCTCACCGCAACAGAAATGGCGACTTCACTGGGGATAGTTTTAAACTTGAGGGTTTAGCCTATTTTGTTTGATTGTATGCTATATTTGTGAATATTTGCTTAACATGTATATTTGTCAATATATTTGTTGTATGTTAGATATTGGGTACTTTGAGTGGTGAGATAGTCCTATACCCGCACTTGAGTGCAATTATGATAGGATGGTGGTATATTCAAGAAGGCTTATAAGGAGTTGATTCCCGACCAAGCTAACTTGAGAAACCACCGCTCAGTGGAGGCTCTCTTGAGAGTTAGTTTTGTTGAACGAGTATTCGTGAAAACATTGCTACTTTCGACGAAGGAGCCCGTGACACTGTGGACTTTTAGATTGCATTTTACCCCACTTTGGCCTTATTAGGATGTAGTGCGATGGCTATAAGGAAGTATTTCCGAAATAGTTGATACGCGATACTACACTTGGACGAGACTCTCTTGAGAATATTATCGATTACAAAGTGATTTGGGAAATTGATAATATCCGAAAGATGGGTTGTTGACTCTGAGAACCTCTTAGAGCCCTGTTCTACAGGTTTGAGAATCCATATTACACACCTTTTGGGATGGGTAGACCATGGCTCCACGCTCGTGTCCTCTAAACCTAGGCTTTTGTTTGTGTGCATGTGTGTGATCTTTGCTTGCCTGTGTTTGTGCATTTTTGCATTCATGAAGCATCATATCATAAAGTTTCATGGAACTCAGACTTTTTGTTTGTAAACATCAAGGTCATTATGGATGGTGAAAGAAAGAAAACTTTGAAGTACACTTACAAGGGTTTTAACTTAGATGACCTAAGGAGGTTGAACACCTTAGTGACAAATCCATAGGGATTCCAAAGCAGATATGGGAAGTTGTTGTTACTATTGAAGATAAAGATGGATAATGGACTTCTTTCTACGCTTCTCCAGTTCTATGATCCAATCTACCATTATTTCACCTTTCCCGATTATCAGCTAGTACCCACGCTAGAAGAGTACTCCTATTTGGTTGGATTGCCCATTCTTGAGGAGTCTCCTTTTCCGATCATGGAGAAGGACCCTAAGGAGCAGGATATTGCCAAAGCTACACGTTTAGGTTTGATTGATATTCAAAAAAATATGACTACAAAAGGAGGAGTTTTTGGGTTAAGTGCGGAATTTTTGGTTGAGAAAGCTCAATATTATGCAGATCATTTGAGCATGGATGCATTCGAGGCTATCCTTTCCTTGCTCATTTATGGTATCTTCCTGTTCCCTAGCTTTGAGAATTTTGTGGACCTTAACGCCATTAAAATCTTCTTGAAGAAGAACCCTGTGCCTACTTTGCTAGCAGACGCATATCATTCTGTTCATCTAAGGAATTTTCATAATGGAGGGATGATTACTTGTTGCGCTCCTTTATTATACAAATGGTTCATTTCACATTTGCCTAAAGCCAACACTTTTTGGGATCTGAAGAAAGGTTGGTGGTCACAGAAGATAATGGCTCTCACTCACTCCGATATCGATTGGTACATTTGTGACTATGATGGAACAATGATCATTAACAATTGTGGAGATTTTGGTAACGTACCTCTTCTTAGTATTAGTGGAGGAATCAGTTATAATTCAGTTCTCGCTCGTCGACAATTAGGATATCCTTTGAAGGACAAGCCCAATAGTGTTCATGTGGAAAGCATTTTCTTCAAAGAAGAGAAGAATAGTCAAAAGCTGAAAGAGAAGATTCTAAAAGCTTGGAGTCATCTACACAAGAAAGGGAAGAAGGACCTTGGAAAACTTAATTGTGTCTCTTTGGAACCATACCTCCAATGGGTCCGAAAGAGAGCCATCGCATTTAAGATGCCTTATCCTAAGCAAGAACACATGGCTTTGAAGGAGGAACACACCTTGGTCTTCATGTCTGAGGAAGAAAAGCTAAAAATCGCCTTGGGTAAAACGCGACAAACAGAAGACGCTTGGAAGCACAAGTATCAAGTGGTCGTTGAAGAAAATACAGAACTCCAGAAACAACTGCAGTTGAAGAATGAGGAAGTACTCTCTTGTAAGAAGAGGAAAGCACAAGAGGATCTGTTTTCTTCTAGTCCCCAGTCTACTCCGTGGAAATTGATTATGGATAAGCTCATTCTCGAGAAAGCTCAGATGGAAAAGGAGATCGAGAAGCTCAACATGAGGCTGCTAGGGGAACCTTCTTAGGATTCATTAGCTTTTATTTAGCTTTTTGTTTAAAACTCTTGTAAGAGGAACTGGTGTTTTGTAATCCAATCTTGTTGATTAATGAATTTAAGTCTATAACGGCTTTTGATGTTTGCAAATATCTGAGTTCCATGACACTTTGTGTATTTTCATTCACATTCTCATTTTTCCTAACCATTCAAGGAAATTCAAATTTTTCTTTTGCAGACAACAACATGGTAAGACGACACATGCTCTCTTTCCCAGATTTGAAGTTGGGCAACCTTAGGATCCTATCAAGGCTTGTTAGGAATTACGCCACCTTCATCGCAAAGTACAGAGATCTCGCTTAATTCATGCTACAGGCCCTTGTTGAATTTTATGACCCAGTGTACCACTGCTTCATCTTCCCAGATTTTCAGCTACTTCCAACCATAGAAGAATATATTGACTACCTGAAAATTCCGCTAACCTTCACAGCTCCTTATGGAAAACCAAAAAGAAGAGACTTGGCCAAAGCATTACATCTTAGGCCATAAGAGTACCGACTATGAGAGCAAAGGGGGGATTCTACGGAATGGAGGCAGGACCATTGATGGAAATGGCTGAATTTCACTACGAAAGTAGAAATTTGGGTATTTTCGAAGCCATTTTAGCATTTCTGATATACGGCCTGTATCTCTTTCCAAGTCGTCATGATTTCATCAGCGAGGAGGCTATTCGTCTATTCATCATCAGGAATCCTGTAAATGAGATACTAGCGGACACATACGTGGTCATCCACCGCCACGCATTATATGACCTCAGACAGTTCTTATGATGTCTCGCACTACTCGACAGATGGTTCACCTCCCATTTGCCCAAGACTCACGTCCTCTAGAGGCTTTATAGCAAGAATGCATGGATTTCAAAGCTTATCAATCTCAAATACTATGATATCACTTGGTATGACCCCAGTCTTGGTAATCTAGCTATGATCCCCAGCTGTGGGGACTTCCCTAACGTACCTCTCGTTGGAACAAAAGGAGTCATCAGCTACAACCCCATTCTTGCTCAACGTCAGTATGGGTATCCAACCGGGCCAGAACCCGAGCCAGAGTGTTGCACCCCCAAATTTGACCAACATTTATTTATCCATCAAGTGTTTGAAAGTTGATACCTTCATCAGAAAGCTCAAGAGATCCTCAGAGGAATTGGTTGAAACCAAGGTTTTGTGCTTCATAACTTGAGAGTTGTGGGAGCTCCTCAGATGATTCTGAGACTTTGAGATTGAACTTGAAGCTTTGAGAAAGCCTATGAGATGTCTTGAAAGTCATCATGAAGACCAGAGAGGTCATTATGCAAGGATTCAGAAGATTCAACCATGAATGGTAGAATTAGGGTTTTGACTGGGTCAACCCTGGGATAACTGAAGACTTGGAGAAGGATGAGACCTAATCCAAGGGCCATGAGATCATGGAATGATGTATGGAGATGTTATAAAGATGATTCCTAGACCAACTCATCATGATTGAGGAGTTTGAGAAGTTTTGAGTTAGGGTTTCTGAGGATTGTCAGTGAAAAAACCCTAGTTTGATCCCTATCTTCCAGGCAGTTTTAACTCAAGATGTGATTGATATCTCATCTTCCCCACAACATGAATGTTGTAGAGCTTGTTCTTAGCTTTAACTTGAGTGGTGGAAGTCCTTGATAGGAGTTGCAGAGCTCAAGTTATGGTTTTGACAAATTACAGGTCAGCTGAGGTGTGTGAATCTGGGTCCTTGAAAGTCACCCAACTTGCAGACAACTTTTGCCCTAGTAGGATGATTCCTATGATTTCTTGGTCAACATGAATGTTGAAGAGAATCTTCTTAGCTTTCTATAGAGTACTAGAAGTCCTTTATAGGATTTGTAGAACTCAACTTATGGTTTGAACAAGACAGGGGTATTTTGGTCATTTGGCAGTTATAGGTCATTTTAAGCAAAGGCCATATCTCCTATTTCCAAGCCTCAAATGAAAAAACTCAAAACATAAAAGTTGTTCAAAATGGGATTTTAAGCTTAGAAAATAGGCCATAAGTTATTGAAAGAGCTTGTAGCAAGAATTTTCATGATTGGGTAAAAATGACCTAAAATGGCTTATAAGTTGAAAAAGTTGAAATGGAATTTTGGTTTAGGAGATGTACAAATCCAAAATGGGGCATCCAATATGTCATTTTGACTCCAAACAATATTTTAAAAACAATGGTTCAAGTAGAATTTTGATTTGAGGTCTTAAAATTGGGGTTGCTTTGTAATGTTGTTTCTTGCATATTAAGGCAACTTGACAAAACTTCACCAAAGGCAAGGAAGTGCATGTTTTTTACTCATTCTTTCTCAATATCTCTTGTAAGGAGATTTTAAAGCCAATTTGACAAGCTTAAGGCATGAGATAAGGGTTATGCAATGTATCATTTCATGAGAAATTCTATAACATTCTAGCACTTTCCATGAGTTTCTAGATTATTCTTTTGATTGTTATAAGAAGGATGAATCACAATGTGGCCAGGTTTGGTGATAATTGTTGGTGATTGGTGAGGTTAGAGTGCAAAAAAGTGAGATTCTTCCATTTGCAATTCCATAACAAACTTTCATTCTCTGCCATTTCCATTCTTTTCTTCTCCACAAACACATTCTTCTGATCCTTATGATTACTTGCATACTGAGTTAGAGGAAGATCCATGGAGATTTGAAGCTTTGTTGAAGAATTTGCAAGAAAAGCATATTGAGATCAAACACAAGATTCAAGCATTGTTCCTCAATCTTTTTGCATACAGAATTCTTATCTTCCATTAAAGATCAATCAGGGAAGGTTGCAGACATTGAATTGGAGGGAAACCACATCCACCATTACAATTTGACAGGTTGGTGATTTTACTCGTATCACCTTATTTATATGCACTCCATCATAGTTCTAGGTTTAGACTTGTTAAGATAGGGTAGAGGACTGTTTTCTGAGAATTTGAGGAAGTTTCATGAAGTTCCATGGCAGACCCCAATTTCTTTCAGTTTCAAGAATGAGTCGTGTGTTGGGTATTGATGGACATAGTATGGTTTAGAATGGTCAGGGTAATATGAGGAACAGGATTATACCATTAGAATTAAGTTGCATTAAGGTTGATCACAGAGAATCATGGAGAAACCCTAATGTTGGAGCTTTCTGTTAGAACGATTCAAGGCATTTCAGAGAAAGTTATGATCATGGTTGTGTTCCTGGGAGTGAGTAGAATAGTTTTGGCGTTGTAATTATTTGATTTCATGGTCACACGAGAGAGAACGCTTGAGGAGAAGTCCTGCGTGCATGGAGGTCTCGCTGCAAACCCTAATGGTGAAATGGAGAAGATGATCTCCTAGCCGTGGGATCGAGTCCAATCCTTGACCTATTAAGCTGATCGTGCGGCTGCAATTCAAACAAGAAACAGAGGGAAGCCCCACGCTGCAACGCAACGTTTCATTAAAACTGAAACCATGGGCCTCAGGAACTTGTGCTATTGGCACCCCACCCAGAAGCCCAATCCAATTTTTAACTAAAAAATATTGCTATTCTCACCGTGTCCATATTTATTTTCTGATTGATTTTTCTTTTAATTTTCTGAACGTGTGGGCCTATCTCAATTTAATATCTGCACCCCCCAGGTTCTCAGCCCAATCATGAATCAACTGGGGCACCCTGCTCTTGACACCCCCTCCCCCCCATTCATTTTATTTTCTTATTTCAATTTCTTTTATATTTCTTGCATATTAAAAAAATCATATAAAATTCAAAAATTAATATTTTTCACTTCTTGTTTTTTTCACATATTCATAATTCTGTCTAGAAAAATGTAAATAAGTAAAATTCCATTTTATTTTTCTTTTAATATTTTTTAGCATATTATTCTTGTAAATGGTATTTTTAATTGATTTTAGTTGATACCCAATTTTGTATAATTTCTTTTAGGACTTTCCCTTAGGATTTTTGGGCCATTCTTTTTGGCATAGTTAGATGTTGAACCATAGATCATATAGGATTTAATTCACAATTTGTAGATTAAAATTTGACATAGTTTGCTTGTTTGGCATTTAGGTGCTCAAATTAGGGTTTTAGGTTGTATAAGTAGATTTGAACAATTTTGTTTTGGGGTTTATAGACCAAATTAGTATATGGGGAATATATGGGTTAAGGGTAAGGATGTATAGAGTCCCCTAGAATTTTGCTAGAATATTGTATGGTATTTTAGTATTTTTAATTGATTTTTGAATGTATGGATAGTATGTGTGTTGCTTAAAGGCATAGTTTGTATTGTTGTGCTTGTTTTTCTTCTTCTTTGAGTGTGCGAACCTTGAAGATTGAGTTGAAGACCTTGTGGATCATCATTGAAGCCTTGAAGACCTTGCAGAGGAATTTAGTTAGCTTTTGTTGTTTTGTTTACAGGATCATAAGTGCATAGGTAGAGCTTTAGATAGCATAATTCCATTCAATAAACAAGGAGTGTTTTGTTCACCTCCTTCCTTCTCTGTGACATAAAGTCCCTTAAGGGTATTCACCTCTCTCCTTTGGAGGGATTAGTGACCTTGCCCTCTGAGGTAGAACTTTGAGAGAGCCTTCCCCTTTGATGTTAAGTCCTTAATGGCATCCTTTGGAGGTCAGTGAGCACTTTAACATCCTCACCTCATCCTGTTGACTGAATCTTGTTTGCTGGAGCATTTGAGCCATTGAAGATAGAAGCTGAAGCTTTGAAGAGGATGATTCCTTGAAGATTGTTGAAGTCTGAAGACTTTGTGAAGATCAAGTTGATACCTGAATATCCCTGAAGATAGTGAAGCCTGAAGGTGGAGCTGATCAAAGAAGCTGAAGCTTAAGGGAGAAGATGAGTTGATACTCATGCTGTAGGGTTGATACCTGGAAAGCAAGTGATCTCTGAAGTCTGAAGACTGAGTTGCTGCTGGAGGAGCTGAGGCTTTCTTCTGTTTTCTTTTCTGTATTGCATGTTTTGCTTGATTTGTCTGTTGCATTAGAATAAGTTCATCTAGAATAAGTAGAATCTAGGAGCATGATTGCATTAGAGGTTGAGTGGCTCCCTCTGCTTGTATTGTTATTGCTTGGCTTTGCTTGCGGGTATTCGATAGAGCCCAGCTCCCTTGCCCATGTGTTTTGTTTGCCTGATGGCATTTCATTTCATTTTTATCTGTATGATTGCAGTTTACTGTTTATTGCTTGATAGCATGTTGTTTATTTTTCAGTATGATTACTGTTATTTCATGACTGGCTTGAGGTCGAGACGAGCTTGTGGAGGCTGAAGCCCCACACACATTTCCTCCTTCACTTGCATTGCATGCATTTTACCGTTAAAGCTGATGCTTTGTCTGTTTTGGTGTATCATTGACATGATCCCTTAGGACTCTCATTTCCTTTGATAAGGATTTGATGATAGACTTTTAGGTTGAAACCTATGCATGACAACTTCTAGGAGTTCCCTGTTCAAACCTCAACCATAGGATGAATCCATGGCATGACAACAGTAGGACTTGATAGTCTCCCTCCTAGTTGGGCCTGTTCTCTTCTCATCCCAAAACAGTTTAAGATACAGTAATCATGAATGATTTCTTCCGTACGTTACGAGCCTTAAGCTATCTGAGAAAGGATTGTGGGAGAATTTCTTTTCCACAGTCTGGATGTTTAGTATGGTACCCTTTGGGTGACATGCGACGCATTCACTCTCAGGTCATAGTCTCTAGTGCGGTTGAAATCGCAAATACAATAAAAAACACTTCTTTCAAGAGATAACCCGTAGTTGCCCGAACTACGTTTGCTCTGATCTTCCATACAGTGTGGAAGTACGTAGGCATAGGATGCGACATCCTAGCGAGCAACCTTCAACCTTTCCCCGTAACCCTTCGTAGGCCGAACTACGTTGACTCTGATTTCTCATTCTCTGATGAGAATACGTAGGCATAAAGTGCGACGCTTTGCCGAGTCATTTTTCTTTTCTTTTTCAGCCAGCCTTGATAGGTAGATAGATTATAACCAACCCGTCCAAGTAAACAAACAAGCGAGGATCCCGTCGAGTACGACGGACGTGAGGGGTGCTAATACCTTCCCCTTGCGTAACCGACTCCCGAACCCAGACAATGGTTGCGATGACCTTGTCTTACCCTTTTTCGTCAGGTTTTTCTGATCGTTTCCTTTCCCGCTCTGAGGGATAAATAACGAAAGGTGGCGACTCTTCTGTCATGCCGGCACCTTATTTTCGCGCAAGCGACAGCTGGCGACTCTGCTGGGGACTTCAGGTGTTTCCCTATGCGAGTCTCACCTTGGATTTTCTTCCTAGCTGCCTGGGACCGTCCCCAACAGCTGGCGACTCTGCTGGGGAGATGATAGTTTCCTAGGGATCCAACGTCCCGAAAGCGAGTCAGTTTTGGGATCCAACGTCCCTTAAGAGAGTCAATCCTACCGTTTGTGTGTTTACTTGTTGGGTTGCATTTATTTATCGCATTTTTACTTCTCGTACTTTATTTCCTGCATTTTATTTTCAGTATAATATGATTATTTGTGCTGTTGTGGGATGGGAGTTCTGATGAGTGAGAAGCCAGACCCAGGCTTGAGTGCACTATAGACTTAGAGTGGAAATTAGTGGGCGCGTGCTTGCTTTGCAGGCACTAGTGTCTCATGAAATCCACGCTCAGACGAGGTTCATCCGGTTGGCTTCACTTTCAACCCTTTGGGTTGAGACGGTTGCTGGTTTGGTGGATTGTCGACTTTGGGGACCGATCATTTGTGATTCAGCTAAGTGAGGCCTCTTCAAGACTTGATGATGCCACTCCTTCTGGGAATCGTATCATCAGTTTTGAAAGTCTGTGACGCTGATGAACGCATAGGATGCCGTACCTTGAGTCAGTTTAGGTCCATACCTGTGAGTGGGATCGGGTTTATTGCAGGAAACTTAGACCTTCAGACTACCTGGTTTTCTTGGCAGTGAATCAGTTATGTTGGTACCAGGGTTCTCAGTTGCAGACTCGTCTGTTCTTGACAGAGCAAGTTTTTGATCAGAGGATCTTATCATCGGGTGTTTGTCTGTTCTTGATAGAGCAGGTTTTTGATCAGAATATTGTTATCAGTGGTTTGTTCTTGATAGGGCAGATTTTGAGTGAGGTCTGAAGATCTCATCAGCAGATGTTATTTGTTCTTGATAGGGCAGATTTTGAGTGGGGTCTGAAGATCTCATCAGCAGCTGTGTGTTTGTTCTTGATAGGGCAGATTTTTGATTTGGGGTCTGAAGATTTCATCAACAGATGTTCCTTGATCTTGCACCCGGGGTCCTTATTATCAGTCACTTATTCTTGACAGAGCAGCATTTTGATCTCGGTCCTATCAGATGGTTATTCTCAGCAGATCAGATCAGTGGTTTTGCACCGGGGTTTTCTTCTCATCAGTGATTGTTGATACCGAATCTCCACAGCAGCTACCTGGATATATTATTGCATGCCTGCATTTTGCATTAGTTTGCGCATTCATCTGCATTCCATTAACGTGCGTCTGTGTTGCAGGTACCGTTTCCCCGATCCAGGATTTCTCGCCTTCTGCTGTTGTCATGGCCTCTCTCAGGAAGACTGTTGCGTACAAATTCCCGACTCCTGATGTGTCGAAGTTGACTGGTTTGATAGCCCTGGCAGGGGATTCTGTGAAGGATAGGTTCAGGAAGTCTTATGGCAGGTTGCTTAGTCTGGTTTGCAAACCTTCTACGTCCGAGTTGAATGGGTTACATGCTCTTCTGCAGTTTTATGACCCTCCCATGAGGTGTTTCACTTTTCATGACTTCGTCCTCGCGCCGACATTGGAAGAGTATGCTGATATGTTGGGTGTGCCTATCAAAGGGCAGATGCCTTTCGTCCACATGGATGCTGAGCCTGATCTGGCTGATTTAGCTTCCTCACTCCATTTGAGCGCTTCTGAGTTAGTGGTGACGAGCTGGAACAAGGTCCCAGGATTCTCCCTGCAGTTTCTGATAGCTAAGGCTCAGCAGTGTGCTAAGGACAAATGTTGGGACACATTCAATGCCATCCTTGCTTTATGCATATATGGCATTATCCTGTTCCCCAACCTGCCTGATTTCGTGGACTTTGATGCATTCCACATCTTCGCCTCAGGGAATCCAGTCCCTACTCTGATCGGAGACGTATATCACTCAGTGCATTACAAGAATGAGAACCGGAGAGGGAAGAATGTCTCATGCTGCATACCGTTGTTGTACAAGTGGTTTGATAGTCATTTGCCCAAGAGGGGTTCTTCTGTCTTGTCTGCAGCCACAGCTGAGTGGCCTGAGCGTCTGATGAGCTTGTCGGCAGAAGATATTGATTGGTTCGTTGACAGAGACAGGTTAGGCACCGAGGTGATCTTCAGTTGTAATGGGTTTCCTAATGTACCTCTGATAGGTAGGAAGGGTTGCATCAACTACAATCCGTCATTGCTAGTTCGGCAGTTCGCTTACGCTTTGAGGACTCCACCGAAGGAGGAAGAGGTACAGGAATCTCTGTACCTCACGGGTACTCTAGATGGGGATTTGTTGTCCAAGCTTCAGCATGCGTGGAACAATATCAGCAAGAGGGGAAAGCCTTTATTGGGAAAGAGTAACAGCCAAGCCTACCCTCCTTATTCAGCTTGGATCAGAGCCAGGGCCAGCGCCATAGGGATGCCATTCCCTCATGTCAGACCAGAGAGTCCTCCACCAGCCGAAGAGCCTACCACTGTGTCCATTCATCAACACAACCAGGTATTAGCCGAGTGTGATGAACTGAAGCGGGCAAATGCAGAATTAGAGAAGGAGTTAGCTCAGCTTCGAAGTGAACGGAACGAAGCCGTGCATGCCTTCAAAAAGCAAACAGAGTCGGTGAACCAACTGGGTGCAGACTTGGCAAAGCAGATTGCTGATCGGGAACGCTTAGGTCAAGACTTCAGGGCTGCTAATGATGTACTAGCTACGAAGAAGCAGCATCTGGAGGAGGCATATCGGAGGATATCTAAGTTCGACCAGCATTGGAAGACCTCCATGGCCACCAGGAAGGAGCGAGAGGACAAGCTGATGCTGCAGATTTCTAAGCTGGAAGCCGAAGTAAAGGACAGTGAGCGGAGGTTTGATGAAGAGACCGCCCGCAGATACGCCGCCGAAAGCCGTCTCAACAAAGCTCTTGCTAACCTGAAGGAGCATAAGCTGATGTTTGAGTCTAAGAAGCGGAAACTGGAGGATTGCTTTGGCGAAGGAGCTTGGGAGAGTTCAGTTCAGGGGCTTCAGCATACCATCAGGCAGAGGGAACTACTCGTCGAGGGGTTGCTCACTTTGCCAGATCATCCAGAGACAAAGGAATTATTAGCAGAGTATCGCGCCCGTGGCCATACTTGACTAGTTGTATTCCTGTTGTTTTGATCTTTGATGTATGCTGACCATCACCAGACTTGTTGGCTGAGGTCATGCTGTTGATTTGTTTGTACTCGCTGATACTGTGTACTGCCTTGACCGGCTTTTTCATATATATGTGAGATTGATGTTTCCATGATTGGGCTCGGATTTCGTCTTCCTCTTATTATTATCAGCACTGGCACTAAGGCACTAGGATCGGGGAAAATCTCCCTCGCACACAGACACACGCATGCATCTGCATGAAGCATATTTGCATGGTGTATATCTTATTGCTTTTCCTAACCTTTATTGTTGACAGGTTTTACAGGTTCACAGGTTTCGAGCTGTTTCCGGTCTCCAGGATTAATCAAAGACTCATCCACCGCTACTCAACTCGCGCTAATCAGACGAGGATCATGGACCAGGTGCAGTCAGATGTTCAAGAGCTCCGTGAACGGATGGATCGTTTTATGGAGCTGATGCAGGTAGTCGCTAATGGTCAAGACCAGCTTCGTACTTTGGTTCAACCTCTGATCTCCAGGGTTGACAGTAATGGCATACTGCACGGCGGGGCTGTGCCTACTCCTCCTCCAGTGGATGCTCCACAGAATGTTGTTCCTGTTGCCGGGGGCAACGACAGTGCTAACGACAACCTGATGACTAATCTCGGACTCAATGCGGCAGGCGTCGGCAATGGCAGTCTGGGAGCCAATGTTAACATAGGGCCGGTCAACGGCAATGCTGGTGTAGGAAATCTGTTGGTGCCTCAACCGTGGCTGGAGGACCATCAGGATGACGTATTCTCTCAGAGAGGTGTAGAAGCAGAGTTGAATGCTGAAGCTCGACTCAGGTTCAAGGCACTGGAAGACAAGATGAGAGACATTGAAAATCAGAACACATTGGGCGTTGACATGTCCAAGCTCGGGTTGATTGCTGACTTTAAGGTACCTCATAAGTTCAAGGTGCCTGTCTTTGAGAAGTATAAGGGTACTACTTGCCCCCGCGTCCACCTTCGATCTTATTATAGAAAGATGTCCGCTTATTCTGACGATGAGAAGTTGCTGATGCACTTCTTTCAGGATAGTCTTTCTGGTCCATCACTCGAATGGTATATGGGCCTGGAGCCCGCTACTGTGCGCACCTGGAAAGATCTCGCAGAAGCGTTCGTCCTCCACTATCAATACAATAGCGACTTGGCCCCCAACCGAGTTCAGCTTCAGAATCTCTCACAGCGGAACAATGAAAGCTTTAAAGAGTACGCCCAGCGGTGGCGTGAATTGGTTGCTCGGGTTCAACCGCCGATGGTTGAGCGCGAACTAGTGCAACTGTTCGTGGCTACCCTTCCTGGAATCTACTATGAAAAGCTGGTCAGTGGCATGTCTGGGACATTCTCGGCTCTCATCACTATGGGTGAGCATGTTGAGAACGGTATAAATATTGGAAAAATTCAGGGCGAATCATCCTCAGCTGGAGGAGGTAGCAAGAAACCTTACGCTGGCAAGCGTCGAGAGGGGGATGCAAGTGCTGTCACTAATGCTCGGAGAAAGGGCAAAGGCCCTCAGCAACAAATTGCTAGCATAAATATCCCAGCTGCTCTACCGCAGCAGCAGCAGCAGCCTCAGCAGCAGAATCAGCAGGGGTACAGGAAATATCAGAATCGGGCTCCTCTGACAAATCGTCATTTTGAAACCCCGCCTATGTCGTATGCACAACTTTTGTAAACTTTGCTGCAGCTTCAGCTAGTTCAAAAGAGGACGTTGGCTCCCTTAACAGGGGCACCACCACCGGGGTATGACGCCAATGCTACTTGTGATTTCCATACTGGGGCACCAGGCCATACTATTGAGAATTGCAAAGCTTTTAAGCACAAAGTGCAGGACTTGGTGGACGCCAAGGTTATTAACTTTTCTGACAGTGTACCCAATGTCACCAAAAACCCGATGCCTCATCATAAGGGAGGCGGAGTGAATGCCGTTATCACTGAGGAAAGTGCGGACTTGCTGACTGATGTCAAAGACCTGAAGACGCCGCTTAGTTTTGTCAAGGCTAAGTTGCTGAAGAAGGGCTTTTTTCCTGGATGCGGAGAGTTATGTATGGCTTGTGCTACACTTCCTGATGGGTGTGAGCAGCTGGTCGAAGGTATCCAAAGTCTGATGTCTGAGGGTATTTTGCAGTTCAGCCGGAGCGTTGAAAGTGCATCAGGGGAAGTCGTGCTGGAGCAGGCAGATGAAGTTGCTACCATTACTATTCCTCGTCACCCTATTACTATTTCTGCGCCCCGACCACCTACTATCACTATTACCAGGGCCGGACCAATCCCATTCGAAAGCACTAACGCCGTTCCATGGCATTACGGCGCCGAAGTCTACTGCAATGGTCAGAAGATAGAGCTTGAGCCGTACAGATCGACTGTGCAGAATCTCACCGGAGTCAGTGGCATTACTCGAAGCGGTAGAGTGTTCGCGCCAGCAGAGGTTGCAGCAGAGAAAGTGGTCCGAGCTGACGCTGTGGATAAGGGTAAAGGTAAAGCTGTTGAGGAGGTCCCTTCTGGGGCAGAAAAAGATTTGCTAGTTAAAGATGCTGAAGAGTTCATGCGGTTAATCAAGAAGAGCGACTACAAGATTGTAGATCATCTTCATCAGACTCCGTCAAAGATCTCTATTCTTAACTTGTTGCTGTGTTCTGAAGCGCACCGCAACGCGTTACTGAAGGTATTGAACGCTGCCTACGTGCCGCAGGAGATATCAGTAAATCAGATGGAAGAGGTGGTAGCCCATGTTAACGCTGGCAATGGGCTGGGATTCACAGATCTAGAGCTGACTCCTAAAGGAAGAGACCACAACAGCGCCTTGCACGTCTCAATAGAGTGCAGAGGCACGATCATGTCGCATGTCCTGGTGGATACGGGTTCGTCACTTAATGTGCTTCCAAAGAAGGCACTAATGAAGTTGGATACCCACGGATTGCTTTGCACGCCCAGTGATCTGGTGGTGAAGGCCTTTGATGGAACTAAGCGCCACGTTTTCGGAGAGTTGACCCTGCCAATTCAAGTTGGTCCAGAGACGTTCAATACGGTTTTCTATATCATGGATATCATGCCTGCCTACAGTTGCCTCTTAGGTCGGCCATGGATCCATGCTGCTGGTGCCGTGACGTCCACGCTGCATCAAAAGCTCAAGTATGCTGTCGGGGGCAGCATAGTAACCGTCTGTGGTGAGGAGGACATTATGGTGAGCCACTTGTCGTCCTTTAAATATGTTGAAATGGATGGCGAAATCCATGAAACTCTCTGCCAGGCATTTGAAACCGTCAAGGTGAAAGAGGTAGCTCCTGTCGCCGCAGAGAAGCAAGAGATGAATCTCTCCTCGTTTAAAGAAGCTCGGGCCGTTGTCGAAGCCGGTTCCACCCCAGGCTGGGGGCATGTTTTGGATATACCAATCAAGCAGGATAAGTTTGGATTGGGATATTCTCCTGAAGTTGAAGCTTCATCTTCCTCTAGCAGTTCGTCTCGTGGGAAAGGGCCGATCCTATTCACCAAGGGCGGAGTAATTTTCGAAAGCATCAACGCAGCGTCTGAGGACAGCGGGGATAGCGATTGTGATCTTGACGCCTGGATTCAACCGAGCAAGCCGGGCGAGCGCCTCAACAATTGGACCATCAAGGAGATTATCAAGCTGACAAGTGAAGAGTAATGATTTGCTTTTCACAATCTTTGTACAACCCTATGTCCTGCCCGGGGCGTAGCGGTTTTATTTTCAGGGCCTTGTTGGATTATGTACATGCATTTTGTTAATAAATAAAAGGCGTTTTCTTCGTACTCAAATATTGTGTTCTCTGTTATTCCTGTTTTATGTTTATCTCGAAAAACAGCAAAATGGCAACGGGGTTTGTGCTAACCTGCATATTCTTGCTTTAAACTTAACCCTTGTTATTGCAGGATCCACATAACAGATGACATCGACTCTGGACCCTCTACGGCTCACTACGACTTTGATTGCCCGATCTATCAAGCCTAGGATGAGATTGATGAAGACGAAGACCTTCCGGAAGAGTTGGCCCGCTTGTTGAGACAAGAGGAGAAGGTTATTCTGCCTCACGAGGAGGATATTGAGATCATAAACCTGGGTTCTGAAGAGCTCGTCAGAAATGTCAGAGTAGGGGCTGCGTTGCAAAATGATGTCAAGCATAGACTGGTCGAGATGCTTCGAGAGTATAGTGACGTCTTTGCTTGGTCATACGAAGATATGCCCGGACTTGACACAGATATCGTGGTTCATCGCTTGCCGTTGCGAGAAGATTGCCCTCCAGTCAAGCAGAAGCTTAGGAGGACGAGACCAGACATGGCTGTAAAAATCAAAGAAGAAGTCCAGAAGCAGTTGGACGCAGGATTTCTAGCCGTTACCACTTACCCTCCGTGGGTCGCCAACATAGTGCCTGTACCGAAGAAGGACGGTAAGGTACGCATGTGCGTCGATTATCAGGATTTGAATAGGGCGAGCCCTAAGGATGATTTCCCGTTGCCTCATATCGATGTGTTGGTCGACAACACAGCCCAGTTTTCCGTGTTTTTGTTCATGGATGGCTTCTCCGGTTACAATCAGATCAAGATGGCGCCGGAGGACATGGAGAAAACGACGTTCATCACCCCCTGGGGAACATTTTGCTATAAGGTAATGCCCTTCGGTATGAAGAACGCAGGGGCCACTTACCAGCGAGCAATGGTAACTTTGTTTCATGACATGATTCATCATGAGATCGAGGTCTATGTTGATGACATGATTGCAAAGTCCCAAACAGAGGAAGAGCATCTGGTCAACTTATTGAAGCTTTTTGAGAGGCTTAGGAAGTTCAGGCTGAGGCTGAATCCTAACAAGTGCACTTTCGGAGTGCGGTCCGGAAAGTTATTGGGGTTTATCGTTAGTGAACGAGGTATTGAAGTTGATCCTGCGAAAATAAAAGCTATTCAAGAAATGCAAGCGCCGAAAACAGAAAAAGAAGTTCGTGGTTTCTTGGGCCGAATAAACTACATTGCAAGGTTTATCTCTCAGCTCACGACCACCTGTGAACCGATGTTCAAGCTTTTAAAGAAAGATCAGGCGATTACTTGGGATGAGGATTGCCAGAAGGCATTCGACAAAATAAAGCAGTATCTTCAAGAACCTCCAATCTTGATACCCCCAGTGGCTGGACGGCCATTAATCATGTACCTGACGGTTCTGGAGAATAGTATGGGGTGTGTTCTCGGTCAGCACGACGAGATGGGCAGAAAGGAGCATGCCATTTATTATTTGAGTAAAAAGTTCACTGAGTGTGAATCTCAATACTCGATGCTGGAGAAGACGTGTTGTGCATTAGCTTGGGCCGCCAAACGTCTATGACAGTATATGCTCAACCACACCACTATGCTAATTTCGAAGATGGATCCGATCAAGTACGTCTTCGAGAAGCAGGCTCTTTCGGGCAGGATTGCCAAATGGCAAATGGTGTTAACGGAATATGATATTCAGTACGTCTCTCAGAAAGCCATTAAGGGAAGCGTATTGTCTGATTACCTTGCCGAACAGCCAATCGAAGACTACCAGCCGATGAAGTTCGAATTCCCTGACGAGGATATTATGTTTCTCAAAGCGAAGGATTGCGATGAGCCATTGCCCGATGAGGGGCCAGATAGGAAGTCTCAGTGGAAGTTGATATTCGACGGAGCAGTTAATTCCTATGGAAGTGGTATCGGGGCTATCATCACGACTCCTCACGGATCCCACATCCCGTTTACTGCGAGACTGACGTTTCCAGTTACTAACAATGAAGCAGAGTATGAAGCATGTATCATGGGTCTAGAAGAGGCAATTGATTTGAGAATCAAGAATCTAGACGTATATGGTGACTCAGCGCTTGTAATCAATCAGATTAAGGGGGAGTGGGAAACTCGTCAAGCGAATTTAGTGCCGTACATGAATTATGCCAGGAGGCTGCTTCCGTTCTTCGATCGAGTGGAACTTCATCATGTACCCAGGGCTGAAAATCAGATGGTTGATGCCTTAGCCACGTTGGCTTCAATGTATAAAGTCAATTATTGGAATGAGGCTCCAAGAATTGTGCTTTCGCGTCTTGACAGACCGGCATTTGTCTTTGCAATCGAGGATGCCGATGACGGCAAGCCATGGTTCCACGACATCCAGACCTTCCTTATGACTAAGGAGTATCCTGCGGGTGCGTCAACCCAGGATAAGAAGACTCTGAGGAGGTTATCTGGAAACTTTTATCTCAATCCTGATGGAGTGTTGTATAAGAGAAATCACGATCTCGTGCTACTCAGATGTGTAGATGAGAAAGAGGCGAGTATGCTCATGGAAGAAGTCCATGAAGGCACATTTGGTACGCACGCCGGCGGGCATGCCATGACGAGAAAGATCCTGAGAGCAGGGTATTACTGGCTGACGATGGAGTCGGATTGCTTCAGATTCGCGAAGAAATGTCATAAATGCCAGATTTATGCTGATAAAGTTCATGTGCCGCCGTGCCCATTGAATGTCATGTCCTCCCCTTGGCCGTTCTCCATGTGGGGCATCGACATGATAGGCAAGATCGAGCCCACTGCATCCAATGGTCATCGTTTCATTCTGGTAGCTATTGACTACTTCACCAAATGGGTGGAGGCAGCCTCGTACGCTAATGTGACCAAGCAGGTGGTAGCTAAATTCATAAAGAAGGACATCATCTGTCGCTATGGAATTCCCGAGCGGATCATTACTGATAATGGTTCGAATTTGAATAACAAGATGATGAAGGAGCTGTGCCAGAGCTTCAAGATTGAACACCACAACTCGTCTCCTTACCGGCCGAAGATGAATGGCGTTGTTGAAGCGGCCAACAAGAACATCAAAAAGATTGTTCAGAAGATGGTTGTGACGTACAAAGATTGGTACGAGATGTTGCCGTTTGCCTTGCACGGTTATCGTACGACGGTGCGTACGTCGACCGGGGCAACTCCTTTCTCCTTGGTGTACGGTATGGAAGCTGTCCTACCGTTAGAAGTGGAGATTCCTTCTTTGCGAGTTTTGGTTGATGTGAAACTCGACGAGGCAGAATGGATTACGAATCGTTTGAACCAACTCAGCCTGATGGACGAGAAGATGTTAGCATCGATTGCCTTTGGTCGCCTGTACCAAAGCCGAATGAAGAAAGCTTATGATAAGAAGGTGCGTCCTAGAAGCTTTCAGACGGGTGATCTCGTCCTGAAGAAGATTCTTCCGCCACACTCCGATCACCGGGGCAAGTGGACTCCGAATTACGAAGGGTCGTATGTCGTCAGCAAGGTCTTCTCAGGAGGAGCTTTGTTGTTATCCACAATGGATGGTGAAGATTTTTCATCCCCGGTGAACGCGGACGCAGTTAAAAAATACTTTGCTTGAAAGCGACCCGCTGGACAAAAAAGAAAGAGTCCAGGCAAAAAAGGGGCATCCCGGCGAACCAAAAACAGAATAAAAGGTTCGGGCAAAAATTAGGGATATATTGAAAAATGTACACCCGCGAAGTCGAAAACCTACACTGGGCGGCTTCGGCAAAAAAGGGTATCCCGGTGAACTGAAAACCCGTAAAGGGCAGTTCACGCAAAAGCTAGGGATTTGAATAAGCAAATGACTGTGTTCTGCGTGGACTTTCATTGTTTAGTGGTTTGGAGGACCTGAGGGCCGTTTAACTGAATCAATCTCTTCCGAAGCTGAAGCGTCGGAGAAGTATCGAAGTCGAGTGGGTCTTAGAGGGATCAACTCATGGTGTTCGTCTACGCCTCGTTGCCGACATTTGTATATACTGATGTGTATTTATGTTTTCTTTTTGCGCAGCTTCCTCATTCCAGGAGCTTGCCTCTGTTGTAAAACATCTTTGCCCATTCAGGGGTCCACCATCAATAAAATGCATGTTATTCAACAATTCTGCTTGCCTATGTAGCATTTATCTATTTTGTTTGCGAAAGAAAACGCCGATGTTTTTTGATAAAATGCGCATACATAAACTTACGGGCCTAGGCCCATTGATTGTTGAAACAATTAATTACCTGAATATTGTCACGAGTTAATAACCTTGATAGGCCCCTTTGAGGAGGGCATCTTGTCTGTTTGTTTGTGTTGTTGCAGGTGTAGCACCTTCCAGAAGAGGTGTCGTGCGCATCCCCGAAGCAGGGCGAGCCCTCCTTCTCCAGCAGCGTTCAGTAGTCTCTCCCCCGCAGAATCTGAACGCAGAATGGTGAGCCTTGATATGTCTCCCCACGCAGAGATGATTCTCTTCCCCAAGCAGACGCATCCTGAAGGAACGTCACCTCATCAGCGGAGTCGCGCGCAGCAGCTCGTATTCTCCCCCAGCACCGGGTCACAAGTGCAGGTTTCATAGAAATGTTCGGGTGCCGAAGCTCGTGTTTTCCCCAGTAAAGTCGCCGAAGCAGATGTCTCCCCAGCACCGGGTCACAAGTGCAGGTGTCGTAGGAAATTGTTCGTACATCGAAATATGCAGTAACTGATGGTGCCAGACTGAAGTCTCCAGCGGAATTGAGATTCCCCACCAGAGTCATGCTCTCTCCTGAAGACGGATAATTCCCTCTTCCCCAGTAGAGTGTTGGAACAGCTGATGTTGTATTCCCCTGCAGAGTTGTACTCTCCCCCGAAGTCAGATGATTCTTTCTTCCCCCAGCAAAAATGAAATTCCGCACCAGATTCGTACTCTCCCGTTGAAGTAGAATGATTTCTCTCTCCCCGGCTGAGTTCGCCAACCCCAAGGGAGCCGAATCCTAGGAAGCAGTTGGGACCATGAGTGGATTTTCCCTAGCAGAGCATTGAACAGTTGGTGCTGTATTTTCCCCAGAGTCGCACTCTCTCCAGCGAAGCAGAATGATTTCTCCTTCCTCAGCCGAGTTTGCAGATGTTCAAGAGAGCCGAGTCCTTGGAAGTTGATCGGATCATGATTGGTTTTTCCCTAGTGGAGTGTTGAGCAGCTGAAGTTGTTTCCCCACAGAGTGGTTATCCCCAGAAGAGTAGCCGAGACGGCCGCGCAGTTTATTCTCGCGATTGATATCAGCAGGTCCAGGTTCCCGTGGAGCCTCGTCCTCTGCGGTGATCAACTGAAGTTGGTTCCCCTGCAGCAGTCAACCGAAGATCATTTCCCCATACAGAGTCCGATTGATATTGGCGTGTCCACGCTCTCCTCAGCAGGATGATTCCTCTACCTGAGTAGTCCTTTTTTCCTTGACAGGAGAACTTCCCCCCGACATTTATTTTGCTGACGGGATCGCATCATATTGCATGATTGCATGGCATTTAGCATAAGCGCATAGCATTCCCACCGTGTGGGGCAGGGCGCCGAAGCATAGGCATCATACGCGTGATCTAGGTTATTATCACTCTTGTTTTACAGGTGTCCCGCCGAAAGGACCAGTTACTCAGGACGATTCCTGATATTCTCCCCAATGAGGTCGCTTTCTTAAGATGATTCTTAAGACCCCGGTGTAATCCCCACAGTCGCTCGCTCAAGATGATTTTTGAGATCCCCAGCAAAATCTCGAGTTCAAGACGATTATTGAATTCCTCAGCAGAGTCGTTTGCTTAAGATGATTCTTAAGACCTCAGCGCTGGTTCCCGAGTTGTTTGCTTAGGATGATTCTTGAGCTCCCCAATAGCGTCCCCAGCAAGAGTTGCCCAGGAAGATTCCTGGAATACCCAGCAGAATAAAGTCTCCAGAATGGTTATCGGTTCAGGATGATTCTTGAAGGTGCCCGACGGAGTTGTTTGTTCAAGATGATTCTTGAAGTCCTTAGCAGCGTGATATGTATGCTCCAACAGTGATGTCTAATCTGAAGATTGACTTCGTAAACGCTTGAAAGCGGTATCAGAAGGTTCCTGTGAGTTCATATTTCCTTGTTGATGAATCGACGGGTGGCCGAAGACAAGGTTCCAAAGTTTGTAGATATAACAAGATGATCCGTGTTGGTCTGAAGACCAAGTCAGATGTCCTGAGGTGATGATTGATCGCAATCAAGTGAATAGTGTTTCTTCTGACTGAAGTCGAAGATGTTTCTCCAGCGGAAGCGGAGTTTTGCCTGAAGGCAAAGTGTTTGAATCCCCGTAGAGTCATGAATGGCTCAGGATACCATTTCTCTGACTGAAGTCACAGATCTCCTAAGCTGAAGCGAAGGTGCCTGAAGGCAAGGTTATCCCCAAGGTCATGAATGACCTAGGATTCATTTTTCAGACTGAAGGCCAAAGTATATCCCTGACTGAAGTCACAGATGCTCTATAGCAGAGGTGGAGTTGCCTGAAGGCAGATCCATGTATCCTTGAAGGCCAAGGACCATTTCTTCAGACTGAAGTCGAAGATACCTCCTGCAGAGTTGCCGACGGGCAAAGCTTACATCCTTGAAGGCCAAGGATGTTTATCTTCAGAAGTACTTGAAGATCTTTTCTAGCTGAAGCTGGAATCGCCGACGGGCAGGGTTTCATCTATCTTCAGAAGAACTTGAAGATTCTCCAGCGGATCTGGAGTGGCCGGGGGCCAGGGTTTCATCTATCCTTGAAGGCCAAGGATTCCATCTTCAGAAGTACTTGAAGATCTTTTCTAGCTGAAGCTGGAAGTGGCCAGGGGCCAGGGTTTCATATATCTTTAATGTTGAAGTTCTACGGTGGGTCAGTTGTGCAGCAGTATTCCGATGTTCGTTATGGTTCTGAGGGTGAACCCCAGATCAGAGTGTGCTCGGTTAAGTCTCTCATTCCCAGCGGAGTAGTTTCAAGTACGCAAGTGTACCTTTTGTTCCATTTACCAGGGGTGAACCCCAGGTCAGAGTCGTTCAGTGTTGTATTTTCTCCAGCGGCGACGCGGGGTATTTTGGATTTGACGGCGAGGTCAGATTATGTTTGTTTCCGACGGCGAGGTTGGACGTTTGTTTGACGGCGAGGTCAGATTATGTTTGTTTCCGACGGCGAGGTTGGACGTTTGTTTGACGGCGAGGTCTGATTATGTTTGTTTCCGACGGCGAGGTTGGATGTTTGTTCGACGGCGAAGTTGAACGTTTGTTTGACGGCGAGGTCTGATTATGTTTGTTTCCGACGGCGAGGTTGGATGTTTGTTCGACGGCGAGGTTGGATGTTTGTTCGACGGCGAAGTTGAATGTTTGTTTGACGGCGAGGTTAGACTCTTTAAATCCCCAGCAGGGATGATGTTTGTACGACGGCAACGTCGAGTGTCTCTCAGAGCGATGTTTGTTTCCGACGGCGATGTCAGATTCAGTTTTCCAGCGGCGATGTTGGGTATGTCAGAAGATTCAGTTCTCCAGCGGCGAGGTTGGGTGTTGTGGTTGTCTGAAGACAATGTCAGAAGAATTTAATGTGGATAACTGACGGCGATGTCAGATCAGTATTTCTCCAGCTAGTTGCCGTGCAGCTAGTGTTGCAGTATTCGAAGGTTTGTTCCCCACAGAGTACCGTGTGCCCGCGCAGTTGGCAAATTTTCAGGTTTACCGGTATTCAACCGTCTCGCACCTTGATTGGTTGAGAGCCGTTCACTTCTCACCCAGTCAGGTTCAAGCCGTTTGAATAGGGGCAGCTGTTGCACCCCAAAATTTGACCAACATTTATTTATCCATCAAGTGTTTGAAAGTTGATACCTTCATCAGAAAGCTCAAGAGATCCTCAGAGGAATTGGTTGAAACCAAGGTTTTGTGCTTCATAACTTGAGAGTTGTGGGAGCTCCTCAGATGATTCTGAGACTTTGAGATTGAACTTGAAGCTTTGAGAAAGCCTATGAGATGTCTTGAAAGTCATCATGAAGACCAGAGAGGTCATTATGCAAGGATTCAGAAGATTCAACCATGAATGGTAGAATTAGGGTTTTGACTGGGTCAACCCTGGGATAACTGAAGACTTGGAGAAGGATTAGACCTAATCCAAGGGCCATGAGATCATGGAATGATGTATGGAGATGTTATAAAGATGATTCCTAGACCAACTCATCATGATTGAGGAGTTTGAGAAGTTTTGAGTTAGGGTTTCTGAGGATTGTCAGTGAAAAAACCCTAGTTTGATCCCTATCTTCCAGGCAGTTTTAGCTCAATATGTGATTAATATATCATCTTCCCCACAACATGAATGTTGTAAAGCTTGTTCTTAGCTTTAATTTGAGTGGTGGAATTCCTTGATAGGAGTTGCAGAGCTCAAGTTATGGTTTTGACAAATTACAGGTCAGCTGAGGTGTGTGAATCTGGGTCCTTGAAAGTCACCCAACTTGCAGACAACGTTTTCCCTAGTAGGATGATTCCTATGATTTCTTGGTCAACATGAATGTTGAATAGCATCTTCTTATATTTCTAGAGAGTACTAGAAGTCCTTGATAGGATTTGTAGAACTCAACTTATGGTTTGAACAAGACAGGGGTATTTTGGTCATTTGGCAGTTATAGGTCATTTTAAGCAAAGGCCATATCTCCTATTTCCAAGCCTCAAATGAAAAAACTCAAAACATCAAAGTTGTTCAAAATGGGATTTTAAGCTTATAAAAGAGGTCATAAGTTATTGAAAGAGATTGTAGCAAGGATTTTCATGATTGGGTAAAAATGACCTAAAATGGCTTATAAGTTGAAAAAGTTGAAATGGAATTTTGGTTTAGGAGATGTACAAATACAAAATGGGGCATCCAATATGTCATTTTGACTCCAAACAATATTTTAAAAACAATGGTTCAAGTAGAATTTTGATTTGAGGTCTTAAAATTGGGGTTGCTTTGTAATGTTGTTTCTTGCATATTAAGGCAACTTGACAAAACTTCACCAAAGGCAAGGAAGTGCATGTTTTTTACTCATTCTTTCTCAATATCTCTTGTAAGGAGATTTTAAAGCCAATTTGACAAGCTTAAGGCATGAGATAAGGGTTATGCAATGTATCATTTCATGAGAAATTCTATAACATTCTAGCACTTTCCATGAGTTTCTAGATTATTCTTTTGATTGTTATAAGAAGGATGAATCACAATGTGGCCAGGTTTGGTGATGATTGTTGGTGATTGGTGAGGTTAGAGTGCAAAAAAGTGAGATTCTTCCATTTGCAATTCCATAACAAACTTTCATTCTCTGCCATTTCCATTCTTTTCTTCTTCACAAACACATTCTTCTGATCCTTATGATTACTTGCATACTGAGTTAGAGGAAGATCCATGGAGATTTGAAGCTTTGTTGAAGAATTTGCAAGAAAAGCATATTGAGATCAAACACAAGATTCAAGCATTGTTCCTCAATCTTTTTGCATACAGAATTCTTATCTTCCATTAAAGATCAATCAGGGAAGGTTGCAGGCATTGAATTGGAGGGAAACCACATCCACCATTACAATTTGACAGGTTGGTGATTTTACTCGTATCACCTTATTTATATGCACTCCATCATAGTTCTAGGTTTAGACTTGTTAAGATAGGGTAGAGGACTGTTTTCTGAGAATTTGAGGAAGTTTCATGAAGTTCCATGGCAGACCCCAATTTCTTTCAGTTTCAAGAATGAGTCGTGTGTTGGGTATTGATGGACATAGTATGGCTTAGAATGGTCAGGGTAATATGAGGAACAGGATTATACCATTAGAATTAAGTTGCATTAAGGTTGATCACAGAGAATCATGGAGAAACCCTAATGTTGGAGCTTTCTGTTAGAACGATTCAAGGCATTTCAGAGAAAGTTATGATCATGGCTGTGTTCCTGGGAGTGAGTAGAATAATTTTGGCGTTGGAATTATTTGATTTCATGGTCACACGAGAGAGAACGCTTGAGGAGAAGTCCTGCGTGCATGGAGGTCTCGCTGCAAACCCTAATGGTGAAATGGAGAAGATGATCTCCTAGCCGTGGGATCGAGTCCAATCCTTGACCTATTAAGCTGATCGTGCGGCTGCAATTCAAACAAGAAACGGAGGGAAGCCCCACGCTGCAACGCAGCGTTTCATTAAAACTGAAACCATGGGCCTCAGGAACTTGTGCTATTGGCACCCCACCCAGAAGCCCAATCCAATTTTTAACTAAAAAATATTGCTATTCTCACCGTGTCCATATTTATTTTCTGATTGATTTTTCTTTTAATTTTCTGAACGTGTGGGCCTATCTCAATTTAATATCTGCACCCCCCAGGTTCTCAGCCCAATCATGAATCAACTGGGGCGCCCTGCTCTTGACACCCCCTCCCCCCCATTCATTTTATTTTCTTATTTCAATTTCTTTTATATTTCTTGCATATTAAAAAAATCATATAAAATTCAAAAATTAATATTTTTCACTTCTTGTTTTTTTCGCATATTCATAATTCTGTCTAGAAAAATGTAAATAAGTAAAATTCCATTTTATTTTTCTTTTAATATTTTTTAGCATATTATTCTTGTAAATGGTATTTTTAATTGATTTTAGTTGATACCCAATTTTGTATAATTTCTTTTAGGACTTTCCCTTAGGATTTTTGGGCCATTCTTTTTGGCATAGTTAGATGTTGAACCATAGATCATATAGGATTTAATTCACAATTTGTAGATTAAAATTTGACATAGTTTGCTTGTTTGGCATTTAGGTGCTCAAATTAGGGTTTTAGGTTGTATAAGTAGATTTGAACAATTTTGTTTTGGGGTTTATAGACCAAATTAGTATATGGGGAATATATGGGTTAAGGGTAAGGATGTATAGAGTCCCCTAGAATTTTGCTAGAATATTGTATGGTATTTTAGTATTTTTAATTGATTTTTGAATGTATGGATAGTATGTGTGTTGCTTAAAGGCATAGTTTGTATTGTTGTGCTTGTTTTTCTTCTTCTTTGAGTGTGCGAGCCTTGAAGATTGAGTTGAAGACCTTGTGGATCATCATTGAAGCCTTGAAGACCTTGCAGAGGAATTTAGTTAGCTTTTGTTGTTTTGTTTACAGGATCATAAGTGCATAGGTAGAGCTTTAGATAGCATAATTCCATTCAATAAACAAGGAGTGTTTTGTTCACCTCCTTCCTTCTCTTTGCCGAGTCATTTTTCTTTTCTTTTTCAGCCAACCTTGATAGGTAGATAGATTATAACCAACCCGTCCAAGTAAACAAACAAGCGAGGATCCCGTCGAGTACGACGGATGTGAGGGGTGCTAATACCTTCCCCTTGCGTAACCGACTCCCGAACCCAGACAATGGTTGCGATGACCTTGTCTTACCCTTTTTCGTCAGGTTTTTCTGATCGTTTCCTTTCCCGCTCTGAGGGATAAATAACGAAAGGTGGCGACTCTTCTGTCATGCCGGCACCTTATTTTCGCGCAAGCGACATAGAGCTGCTAAGACCTTGCTTTTGTGAAACAGGTTGCAACCCATATTTGGAAGCCCGCACTAACTACGCTTGGAATCACCCTCACATCCAAGGGATAACCACAATGGAGAATATAAGCTGCTTAACTACCAGAGCTTACCTACTTTGGTCGAAGGAAATAGCTTTGACAATGTTCTACACTCGTGATACGAGATAAAAATGGAACCAGAAGTCCCTGTGATTAGGGAAGAGTTGAAGTATGTTTTGATCAAAACACAACGCAAAAATGAAGACCTGTGGGGGATCATTCGCCAGTATCAAGCTCGCACCGAACATCAAGAAGGAGAAGGATCATCTTGTTAGAATGATCAATGTTTCACCATTTCCTGTTTTCCCTAAAAAGTATTGTAATCCTATGTTGCATTTATTTTCGCTGTTTTTGTTGTAAGAAAGGTCTTGCTTTTTAGCAAGAGCCATCCATTGTAACAGATTTTGAATTATCAATGAAAAAACGCTTTTTAAAGTACGTCGTTACATGTTGTTTCCTTTTTTGTTTGTAAACAAAGTTTGTTTTTCCTTGAATGGTTTGTGCATTTGCATTTGCATTCGCATCTCATCCCGTATTGGTCTTGCATTCGAGTTCCGCAGCTCATCCGTTGTTGTTGTGTCAGAGAGAGAGGGAAAGTCACGCTGAATTCGCACAAATACAACACTCGAGCCCAAGCTCAACGCAGGATGGCAGACAATGATCAAAGAATCGACCAGATAGACAATGACATCGAGGGGATTAAGGATAATGTTAGTCAGATCATGGAGGTTCTTAATATGATCAAAGCGAAGATGGATACGCAGGTTATAGTGGTTTCTGAAGTCGCTACAGCAGCAACAAGCCTTCCAACCGCTCCAGTTATGACAACCGAGTTCCCATTTGGCATGTCGATGGATTTCCTGCCATCAATGAACAATCCTCAACCATCCAGTTTTCAACCACAATTCGGTCCAATGGTGACGAATCCCATCTTTACTCAGGCGGGGGGACCAACTCATGTACGACCTGTTTTCAACCGCCAGCCAATCTTCGATATACCAGACAGTTCCGAAGCAGAAGACGAGAAGCATGAAAAGCTAAGGGTAAAGATGGATATCATGGCCAAATGAATGAGAGCCATTGAAGGGAGTAACGTTTTTGGGTCAGATGCCAAAGACATGTGTTTGGTATCCGGATTAGTATTCCCACAAAAGTTCAAAATGCCCGTGTTTGATAAGTACGAGGGAACTACTTGTCCCAAAGTACATTTGATCATGTATTGCAGGCGGATGGCTCCGCACATCGAAAATGACAAGTTGTTGGTGCACTACTTTCAAGACAGTCTCAAAGGAGCATCAGCCAAATGGTACTTAAGCCTGGACCAAGCAAAAATCCATGGTTTTCAAGATCTGTCAGATGCTTTCATTCAGTAGTACAAATATAACATGGACCTGGCTCCAGATCGCCGTCAACTCCTCAGTATGACGCAAAAAAGCACCGAGACTTTCAAAGAATATGCGCAAAGGTGGCACGGGACTGCTGCTCAGGTTGAGCCGCCTCTTACTGAAAAGGAGCTAGCAGACTGGTTTGTAGACACAATCAGACCAGAGTTCTACGAGAGATTAATCAGCAGCGTTACTATCAACTTCTCTGACATTGTTGCAGTAGGAGTCAAGGTCGAAGCCGGTTTGAAAAGTGGAAAGGTGACAACTTCAAATGCCAGTTCAAGCGCCAGTGCTGCCAAGAAGCCAACTAACAACTTCCACAAAAAGAAGGAGGGTGATGTAAGTGTCGTGACATATGGAAAAAAGGTGCAGAGTTCAAGGAATCATCGCCAACAATATCATCCATCATCTTACGTAGCAGCTGTAACACCTGTTTTTCAACAGTCATCTCAGCAGGGTCCTCAACAAGGGGCACCCAATCATCAACAGCAGTATCATTCCAATCATCAACAACAATATCATCAACAAGGCCCGCAGCCTCAGAATAGGGCTCCGAGGACTAATTACCAAGGGAATCGGCCAAAAATACAGCCCATCCCGATGAGTTACACTGAATTATTTCCAATGCTAATAGAGAGAGGGCTTGTCAAGACAAGGAAATTAGGTGTTCCACCTAACCCATTGCCATACTATTACAACGCCAACGCACGCTGTTTATTCCATGAAAACGCTCCGGGCCATGACCTAGAAGGATGCTTCACGCTCCAACACCTTGTCCGGGAGTTAATCAAAAAGAAGATTCTGTCTTTCGAAGACAACCACCCGAATGTAAAAGATAATCCTCTACCAAACCATGGTGGAGTGAATGTTATCATTGAAGAGGGGGAGGGGTCTGAAACTAAGACGGTTACCACCATTGACGAAATCAAAGTGCCGTAGGTGGAATTGCACAAACGTCTCGCTCAAGCTTGGACAATTAAAACTTCCCATGAAGATTGTGAGCAATGTATGTTGAATCCACAAGGTTGTGACCTTGTACAAAAGGATATTTGAGCAATGCTTGGGCAAGGAATGTTAGAGATCGCTAGCAGAAAGAAAAAAGAAGATGTAGCGGTAATTGTACCCATGTTCAATATGCCCGAAGAGCCTAGCAAAAGGGTCGTTTTCAGAAATACCAACAACAACAACAAAAGTGTACGGCCAGTGTTCCGTGACGATGTGCCACCAAAATTTGGGAGAGGTCAATCCAGATTTGAACCAAGGAGGGGATCTAGACCTCACCCAAGGGCCATAACGCCAAGAGAAGATCATTCGTGGTGTGAAGAAAATTTCAAGGAAAGAAAAAAAGCAAATATAGCCAATATCGCCGGTGGAAGTAAAATGACCCGAAGCGGTCGCGTGTGTTAACCACGAGCAAATAATGCAGTTGCTCCACCAGCGGTTCCCACTCTAAAAGCTGCTGCCCCTCAAGAATCCATTCCAAGGGAAGCTGTTACTAAGGAACCTGTTTTCAAAGGAAAAGAGAACCTTAGAAATGATGAGGAAGAATTTCTGCGAATTATTCGTCGAAGTGACTACCGAGTGGTAGATCAGCTGAATCAGACTCCATCCAAAATCTCAGTCATGACATTACTATTGAGTTCTCCGGCACATCGCCAAGCTTTGATAAAGATCCTAACGCAAGCTCATGTGACCAAGGACATCATAGTGGGGCAGTTCGACTCTATTGTGGCGAATATCACGGCCTGTAATACTTTAAGCTTTGATGACAACGACTTAACAGCTGAAAAATGCAAGCACAATCGTGCTCTGCATGTATCAATTAAATGCGAAGAGGATACATTATCTAGGGTGCTTGTTGATACAGGATCCACACTCAATATGATGTCAAAGAGAACATTAGCTAAGCTTGCTTATCAAGGTGTTGATATGAGGCCAACATCTCTTGTGGTGAAAGCGTTTGATGGTTCCAGAAGGGCTGTAATAGGAGAAGTTAACCTTCCTATCATGATAGGTCCACAGGTCTTTGAAATCACCTTTCAAGTAATGAACATCAATCCAGTCTATAGCTGTCTACTAAGGAGGCCATGGGTATATGCAGCCCGCTGTAACCTCTACCCTCCATCAAAAGATGAAATTTGTTGTTGATGATCAGTTGGTCATCATTCACGGAGAAGAAGATTTGATGGTGAGCAACCTATCCTCTTTCCGATACATTGAAGCGGATGAGGATTCACTCGAAACAACTTTCCAAGCACTAGAGATAGCCCATGTTGTCCTGATAGACGAGTCTGATATAACTCGTGGTTCATTCTTCACTTCTGTTCAGAGTGTCAAAGCTGCGCTAAAAGCTAGAATCCCATTGGGGTGGGGAGAAGTTGTCCAAGTCAACGCTCGAGTGAAGAATGATCAGAAAGGGTTGGGTTACAAACCAACTCTAGAAGGCGAGCCATAAGAGAGCGTCATGAGGAAGAAGTCATTGAAAGAGATCTTTACTAGTGGCAGATTGCAAATAAACGCTATCATTGCTGAAGAGGAGGATTGTGATCTTGATCGTCTGATAATCCGAGGAGGAGCAGCTCCATGCAATTGGGAGGCTGTGGAAATTCCTGTCTTTTTACCTCCAGAGTAATTCATTTTGCTTGTTAGCTTTGTGTTTTCTTTAAAAAGTTCCTGGCCTTGCCCAAGGCCTGCGAATTATTTTGTATAGGCCACTTTGCAAATTGGAAAAATCTATGAATGAAAAGTGTTTTTGTTAAAACTCTTGTTTATTTCCTGCTTATCATTTTCACTCTTTTTGTTAAAAGGAAAAATGGCAACTTTTTTGAAAATGTAAAAGCAACCATTCATCTACATGTCTGTGTGTGTGTCTAATCATTCCCAAAAAATAAAACATGCAGAACACCTCCATTACCCACAGAATCCCATGATCCTTCAGTTCCTTCTACTAGTGGTTCATCTGTCTTCCAAGCCGAAGAAGAGAATGATGAAGAGTTAGAAATCCCAAAAGAATTGAAGAGGATGACTGAATATGAAGATGCTTATCTCCAGTCGTACAAAGAGCAGATTGAGGTCATCAACTTGGGGTCCGAAGAAGAGAAAAGAGAAGTCAAGATTGGAGCATCGTTGGGGCCAGAAGTCAAAAGCAGGCTAACATCACTCCTTAAAGACTATGTTGACATATTCGCTTGGTCTTATCAAGATATGCCAGGGTTGGACACCGACATTGTTATGCACAAGCTCCCTTTGAAGCCAGAGTGTCCTCCGGTCAAGCAAAAACTTCGCAGATCAAGACCAGACATGGCTCTTAAGATCCGAGATGAAGTCAAGAAACAGATTGACACCGATTTTTTAGCGGTATCCAAATATCCGGTGTGGGTGGCAAACATCGTGCCAGTCCCGAAGAAGGATGGTAAAGTCATAATGTGCATCGACTATAGGGATCTAAACAAAGCTAGTCCGAAGGGCGATTTCCCTCTACCACATACCGACACTTTGGTGGATAACACAACTAGTTTCGCAGTGTTCTCATTCATGGACGGATTTTCTGGTTATAATCAGATAAAGATGGACCCAACCGACATGGAGAAGGAAACCTTCATCACACCCTGGGGCACCTATTGTTATAAGGTCATGCCTTTCGGTTTGAAAAATGCAGGGGCAACATATCAGAGGGTCATGGTCACACTCTTCCACGATATGATGCACAAAGAGATTGAAGTATATGTGGATGACATGATCGCAAAGTCTCGAAGCAAAGAAGACCATTTGGATCATCTCTTAAAGCTATTTGAGAGACTCCGAAAGTACCAACTAAGGCTAAACCCAGCTAAATGCACCTTCGGGGTTCGCTCAGGCAAATTACTCGGCTTCATCGTTAGTCAACGTGGAATTGAAGTGGATCTTGACAAGGTCAGAGCAATCCAAGAGATGCCTACTCCTAAAACAGAAAAACAGGTCAGAGGTTTCCTTGGACATTTGAATTACATCTCTAGGTTCATCTCCAATCTAACTCCTACTTGCACACCGATTTTCAAGTTGTTACGAAAAGATCAGACGGTGGTGTGGAATGAAAACTGTCAGTCAGCATTTGAGAAAATCAAGCAGTATTTACAAGAACCTCCAGTGTTGATTCCTCCTGTGCCCGGAAGACCATTGTTCATGTACATGACAGTATTAGAAGATTCGATGGGTTGTGTATTGGGCCAAACTGATGAATCAGGCAAGAAAGAGCACGCAATTTACTATCTGAGCAAGAAGTCACCGATTACGAGAGTCGCTACTCTCCGCTAGAGAAAGCCTATTGTGCTTTAGCATGGGCCGCCAAGCACCTAAGACAGTATATGATCTGCCACACCATAATGCTGATTTCTAAAATGGACCATATCAAGTACATCTTTGAAAAGCCAGCTCAAACTGGAAGATTGGCCATATGGCATATGCTCTTATCAGAGTATGATATTCAGTATGTTGCTCAAAAGTCAGTCAAAGGAAGTATCTTGTCAGAACACCTTGCAGAGCATCCCATGGAAGATTATCAACCGCTCAAGTTTGAGTTCCCTGATGAAGATGTAATGTACATTCAGCGCATGAAACCAGAACCTGGCCCTGAAGAAGGTCCTGAGCCTGGATCCCAGTGGGAAATGATGTTTGATGGAGCGTCAAACAAAAACAGACATGGTATTGGGGCTGTTTTGAAAAATCCAACCGGAGGGTATACTGCTGTCACAACCCGACTTTGTTTCTCATGTACTAATAACATAACCGAATATGAAGCCTGCATCTTAGGATTGGAAGATGCTATTGATCTTCGCATTAAAATCTTGGAAGTAATCAGCGATTCTGCTTTGGTGATCTATCAGCTCAAAGAAGAATGGGAGACTAGAGATGAAAAGTTGATCCCTTACAAAGCTCATATCCTAGAGATGGCCGAATATTTTGATGAGATTACCTTCAAGCACGTACCAAGAGTAGAAAATCACATCGTTGATGCATTAGCCATGATGGCATCAATGTGGAAGGTCCAGTTTGTTAACCAGGCGCCTCTGATTCGCATTGAGAGAAGGACAGTGCCAGCATATGTTATGACAATAGATGAAGAATCCGATGAGAAACCTTGGTTCCATGACATCATGAACTTTCTCCAAATGGGTGGAAGCAGCATCGTATGCGAACGTGACAAAACAAGTGGTTTCCCGCTTCATCAAAAAGGAAATCATCTATCGATATGGCATTCCTAACCAGATCATTACCGACAATGGGTCAAATCTGAACAACAAAACAATGAAGGAACTTTGTGATGACTTCAAGATCAAGCATCACAATTCGTCTCCTTACAGACCTAAGATGAATGGCGCAGTCGAAGATGCAAACAAAAATATCAAGAAAATAGTACAGAAGATGGTCATAACCTATAAGGATTGGCACGAGATGTTACCATTTGCTCTACATGGATACCGGACATCAGTGCAAACTTCAACAGGGGCAACTCCTTTTTCCTTAGTGTATGGGATGGACGCCGTGCTGCCCATCAAGGTCAAAATACCTTCTCTAAAGATCTTGATGGAAGCCAAGCTTGAGGAGGACGAATGGATAAAAGAAAGGTTCGACTCATTGAACCTCATTGATGAGAAAAGAATGATGACCATGTGTCATAGCCAGATTTATCAACAAAGGATGATAAGAGCATTCGACAAGAAGGTTCGTCCCAAAGAGTATAGGGAAGGAGAGCTTGTGCTTAGAAAAATCCTACCAATGCAAAAGGCCATGCGCGACAAATGGATGCCCAATTACGATGGCCCTTTCATTGTAAAAACCGTCTTCTCCGGAGGATCTCTAATTCTTGAGACCATGGATGGCGAACAACTCAAGTACCCTATCAACTCAGATGCAGTGAGAATGTACTATGCCTAAAGCGAAAAACCTAGAAAGGTGATTCAAGTGCTTCAGAAAGACGAAAATCAGAAGATTAAAGCTGATAAACACAAGGGCAACATCTTATGCAAGGTTTTAAAGGAAGATCAACGTCTGTCATTCTCGTCAGAAGCAACGAAGCAAATGAACTGATAGTTAGTAGGACCGGATTATTATGGGATTCTGTAACCCTTTCTGTTTGCCATTTTTTTTCAAATGTATGAAGTTCCCGAGGCTTTGCCCTTTGTAAAGTTCTCGTCTATCAATGAAATCAGATTTTGGCCAATCATTATTATGATCTTCTGTTTTTGTTATGCAATTTCACTTATTTGTTAATAAAGATTTTTTCGAAAAGCAAAGTGTTTTGAAAAACCTAAATTTTGTTTTTAAAGAAAACTAATTTGACAAAACGATTGAAGAACTCTAGAGGCAATCCGACAATATTACACAGTTCTCAAGCCGTAAAAGCTTGCTGTCGCCTATGGCCAAACTAGATGCGTCCAACGACAATCCACGCTCTTAAGCCAGGACTTCTCCTTTGTAGGTTTACAAGAATATTGTTTATCTTGGAAGATTATTATCTGTCCCGAAAGAAAGCGCCATCTATCTTGAAGCAATTGAGACTCAGCGTGATGGGTTCCCTCATTGTTTTCCTCATTTTGGCTTTTCTTTTCTCCCTTGTGGGTCGGTCTGCATTTTACATACAACATCATATCAGCATGCACATTCATTTGCATGTGGTTTTGGGTTCTGTTTGTTTGGCTGTTGCCTTTGAGATCCTTTGGTCGTTACCTCTCTCTTTGATCCGTTGCCGCAAATCTCGCTTTGAGGTTGATAACCTAATGTTACCAGTAATCCTGGGATTACTATTTCTTCTCTGGGAAGCTAATTGTGACTAGCAGTATCCGATTTACATAGATGGTTAGTCGTTACTGATGTTATCTCTGATTTGGTTGTCACCGATAATCTTTGAAAGTCTAGTAGTCACTAGCATTAACCAATTGTTATTTGGTACCTTGATTTGGTCGTCACCAACAATCTTTCAAACTCAATAGTCACTGGCTCTGTTAAAAAAAAAAGAAGAAAACCAATCGTCATTGGAGTCCCTTTGATTCGGTTATTACCAGTCTTTGCTAAAATCTAGTGGTTACTAGTATCGCTTTCTAAAACCAATGGTCATTAGTATTTGAGATGGTTGTTACCAAGTTTCCTAAAAGGTCCAATAATTATTGGCATCGCTTAGACCCAATCGTTATTGGTACCGGTTGGCTCAGTTGTTACCCTTCATTCTAAGTCTAGTGGTTACTAGAATTGTTGGAAAATCCAATGGCTATTGGTGTTTGATTTAGTTGTTACTAATCTCATTAAAAATCTAGCGGTTACTAGTATTGGTAAAATCAGTTAATTTTTGGTATACTTTTGATTTGACCGTCACCAGTCTGTCTAAGTCCAATAATTATTGGCGTCGCTTAAAGTCAGTCATTATTGGCACTCTGAGTTGGTTATTACCAATTCTTTCCCTTTGAAGCCCAGTGGTTACAGGCACTTCTTAATCTAATCGTTATTGGCACCTGTTGGTTTAGTTGTTACTGCTCCTTCTAAGTCCAGTGGTTACTGGCATTGCTTGAAAGCTAATTGTTATTAATACCGTGAATGGGTTGTTACCAACTTCTCCAGCCAAAGTCTTGTATTTTACCAATGTTGTTCGGAATTCCCAATTATTTGTAACTTTGGTTTGGTCATCACCATCACCCCCAGTAAGTCTAGTAGAAACTAGCACCACTTGAAACTGATTGTTATTCTGGTCGTCACCAATGTTCCCAGCAAAGTCGTTGCGTTCCCATTCGAGTCTCGAATATCTAGTGGATACTAGCATCCCCGGTGCGTCTGATCTCGTTTCTTTTCTTTTCCTAAAGATCCCGTTCGAACTCTTCGTTATAGAAAACTCCTCATTTGGTTATCACCAGTGAGGTTTGCGTCTCTGATGTTTCGTTTCCCCGGTGGAGAATTACCTTTTTCCCCAGCGGAGTGTGTGTCCCCTTTTCCCTGGTGAAGATTTGTCTTCCTCGGTGAAATTTGCGTCCCCTGTATGAAAGATTCCCCTTGAGCAGCATCTTTAGTCATGTATGAACTATTTTGCTTGCTTTGCCTTGGATCTTTCCCTAGTGTGTTGGGTCCCCCCTGAGTAGTTACTCGTTGTCTTGCCGTTCTTTTATTCCTTGCTCGGGTGTCTGTGTTGTCTTGCACTCAAGCATCATAAAGCATCATTTAGACTCATTACATTTCAGCATTTATCCTTTTGCACACCATCGGATATAAGGGACAAAATTTCTGGTTTGCTATATTTAAATACCTTTCACTACGATTCTATGAGGATTGTCATCTCTCATTGCCATCTAGTGAAAATATTTAAAAATAGGCAACTGTTGCACCCTAAATTTTGACCCCTTAGATCTTCATCATCATTTTAGGATCATATTCATTTTATTATCTAACCTTAACCTATTTTAAGTTGGTCATTGCCAAGATGCAGGTGAATTAGGGTTCCGTACAATTGAGAATCGAGGTTTCGATGGTTTAATAAGTCAATGTATTGGATTGATTCTCCATGAAATAAGTCTCTACATCATCAAATATACTCCATTGGGTCAAGTATGAATCCAATTTGAGGTTGTCACCCAAAGATTAAAGACAATGCAGTTCAGGATCCCCGATTAGCTTTTTCGATTAGGAAAAGTCAACCGTAGTTTGACTTTTGATTTAAATGACATTCCAATGGTGGGATCATGTTCCATGAAGTTCATATGGCTTAGTGAAGTCCACTCAAGAAGTTTCAAGGCCTCAAAAGACCCGGAACATCAACAGTCGACTCGGTAGTCATCGATTGATCGTTCGGTTGACCGAAAAGTCAACTCTTCAATCATAAGGAAATTGACCTCAAAGTATGAAGCAAAAATGTTCCTAGTAACATATTACACCTATCCATGAAGTTTCATAACCATTGGATCAAGGATTGAGGAGTAATCGAAAAATCGGGAAATTAAGGTTTTGAAAGGGGCAAGACCATAACTCCCTAACCACACATCCAATTGAGTTGGTTCAAGGCTCATTGGAAAGGTCTTGACAATTCCTACAAAAGTATCACAGTGGTCCATGGGCAGAAAATGAGTAGATTTGGAGTTATGGCCAAAATCATTACAAGAGGGAGAAAACACTTAGAAAAATTCTAAGTTGCTGGCCTTTTTAGGCATGTTTTTTAGCCAACTTTGAGTGGATTTTTGACCTAGTTCCACTTGGAATCTGAAGATCATGAAAACATGAAAGTTGTAAAGCTTCATGAGGGCTTTCCAAAATGTACTAGAACTCCTCCATAGCCCTTATGAGTTGAGAGTTATGAATTCAGCAAGTTGAGGTCTCAACACTTGAGTGCACCATTTCCACTTTTTCACAAATTCACTTTTTAATCACTTGAACCATTCTCAGCCATTTGATCATGTTTCTATCTGATAATTAGAGAGTGTGATGAGTAGAAGTGCAGAAAATGAAGGGATTTGGTAAACTTTGCAAGTTGGAGGCAAGTTGCAATATTTTAATTAAAAAATCAAGAAGAAAGAGAAACTTTTCATGAGAAATCTGTAGCAGCAGTCTCTCCTACTCTCTAGCTTCACTTCAGTCACTTCCATGTCCTCCATACCACTTGATTTATTCCTTGCATTGATCCAAGGACTTGAGTGTGCAGCTGTCCATAATCTTGAACAAGATTTCATTACAAAACTCCCTCCAAAAGCCAAAATACAAGTCTGCCCCAAACCATTCCTTGGCCTATAAATAGAGGTTTCCTCTATGTTGAAACACACACCAGAGCACTCTTGTCACACCCTAAAATTTGTCCTGCTTGTATATTACCTTCGTCTGTATATCTGTCCGCCAACCATATTCAGAAAATTTCGAGATATGTTTCTTTTGCCTGCTCAGCATATCACAAGGGTGAATTGAATTGAACAGAGTTTTATTTGAAGGAGGTCAAGTCATGGATAGGTAACATAGATCGAAGCTCATTTGTTTATGGCTAAACTTTAGACAAGTATGTTTGTTTCTTGATTAAAACCATGATAGGCATGATGTCAAGTGGTATATGATTGAATTATCAGTCAGGGTTGAGTTTGATTCAGGTTAATGGATGTCCGCTTCAAATTATGTGTGCTTCAAGGAAGGGAATCATTTGGAATTAATTCATTTTTATTGGGTCTAGATGCAAAGTTCTAAGAGCTATATAAGTAAGTCATTATCTTGTGACTAGGAGTTCGTTTCATTGTGAAGAATTTTCCTCATGGACGGTAGTAAAATCAGGGAGTGATTTCAATGGTGAACTCATTTTAATTCATGGTCTTAATTTGTCTCAAATTGAAGATAAGCCCAAGTTATTAAACTTTCAAATTTATTCAAATTATGACATTTCAACAAAGTCCAAAATTGGCCTCTAAGCCACATCATACGTGACTCCCCAACTTTATGGTGATATATCATTTTCCAAACCAACATGCCACTAGTTGGTACAAATTATTTATAAAGTGTCTTTTAAATCACAAATGATGATAAAAAGTCATGGATCAATTTGCCAAGCCATTGTTGTAGTTCAGATGAGGTTACAAGCAAAAATCATAAAATCCCGATACATGCTTTTGACGGGCATTTAGACAAAGTCCATGGGCTGGCTTTTGCTGTCCGGTTTCCATTTCGCGGGATGTACGACAACGCTTAATGCATACACCATCCTACATACCCACATCACAACCATAGTTGCTATCACCTGCAAATTCATGTCAAGCAAACCATGTATTAGTGAAAAAATAAACAATGAAGAATATCTGGAGTTTTATTTTCATAACAGCAACATGAAGAGGAGTTTTATTAAAATACAATAGGCTGCAGGAATAAGTTATGAAACCGATAAACTGCTTGAATAGGCCTGAGGTGAGTAGAAACCGGACCCACGCAAGAGGAAAGAGGGATTTGTGAGATGTAATAGAGGAATTTTGCAAGTTACAAACCTGCAAACATGCACCTTGCACAAAACGACAATTTCCACATACACAACACAACAAGCAACAAAAACAGCCAACACACCAGCCTGCTACAAACCGTACCGCCAGCTACAACCATTCTGCTACACTCAACACCCACACCAGACAAGACCTGCAGCAATATCACAACACTCCAAAATTGAAAGAAACTTCACAATTTTCTACCTGCAAAACTTCCCAAACAGTGCCAACAATTTCCTGCGCTGCTACTACTACCAGCCCTCCTTATTCTGCAGCATAAAAAGTAGCACCAGTACAACAGAAAAACTCTTAAAAAACAACAAAGAGAAAGGGGAGAGGGACCTTGATTTTTCTCATGACTCCCTTCAACTGAGGGATGGCAGCTCCAAATAAAAAGGGGACGTGCAACTTTCCTCTAAGGGGGGGATCCATCACCATTTTTCCTTCATCATCAACCAAACAACTCAACCTCCATCAACTTAAAACATCATCCTCAACAAACACACTTCAGAAGCCATTTTCAACTTCAATCATCATGTAACCTCCGACCCTCTTCCATTCTTGATCTTTACCTCCTCTTACTTTCTTCTCCCCTTAATAACATTCCACTACCAAGAATATCTCTCTGGTGAACTCATTCAAACAACCTTCATCGCCTTGTAACTTCACACAAGCTACCCTTTCAAATACGAATCCGACCTCCTCTCAAACCACCATAACCGCCATGAACTTATTCCCTTGACATACAACTTCTTCCTTTTTCATTCACACTCTTTTCTTCTCCTTTCCACCTCTCATAAACTTCACTATCCCTCACTTACTTCTCTTCACGCAGTAGACGAAACTCGTCCTCATTCTCTTTCTTTTCATCACCACTCCAAACATTATGCAGATACTACTCTCTTCTCATAAAACCCCTCATGCTTTCTTGGTAGCCACAACAATAATAAGTTAAATCCTCTCTTCCTCTCTTATTCTTGTTCTTCATCCCTTTCTCTGAATCAAACACCGGCATTACCGTCCACTCACCAACCATTATCATCATCAATAGAACCCTCACCTGCCAAGCTTCAAATCATTTCCTTTGAACAACTTCAACCCAGAACCCGTTGAAATGATAGCTCCGACGAAACAACAACTTGTACCTCGAACCGCTTCCGTCTCCTTCGAACTCCAACCGCAACAACCATCATCGCCTCCATTATGAAACCACCACCAACCCAAACACCTCCGTTGAATTCATTTTCGCAACCCAGTTGTCGCACCTCGAAAAATTCATTCGAAAATACGACCCTCGCGCGAAAGGCGCGGAAATGCGGTTTGACAGAGTCGCCACCGAACTTTATTTTTTCCGAATAAACGGGAGAGGAAAATATCGAGAAAACCTCTTGAAACGAAAGGATAGGAACAGGGCTGTCGCAACCATGTTCCGGGTTCGGGAGTCGGTTACGTGAGAGGAAGGTATTACCAGCCCTTACGTTCGTCGTACTCGACGGGAACCTCTTAAGGTAAATGTGGGGAGTGTTGTTTAGGTTTACTTGCTTTCTTCTCGTTGACAAAGGCGAATTAGTAGGTTAAAAGGTTAAAGACGTAAAAGAGAGATGGGTGGTTAGATGATAGGGTGCTCGCCAAGGATTGGGGCCCTTGTGCCTACGTATGCTCATTCGGACGAGAATGAGAAATCAGAGCGTCGTAGTTCGACTACGGGAAAGGTTGGGAATGTGTGGAAGGAGAAATGGAGGAAGATAGAAGTGTGGAATAGGGGAGAAAATGGGAAATGTGCTCACCAAGATCATCGCAATCTTGTGCCTACGTATCTTACATTCGGTCGAGAATGAAGAATCAAAGCAGTCGTAGTTCGTGGAGACGACCACGAAAATATGAGGTTGAATAATTTGGAAGTTTGGGAAAGATACGAAAGGGTGACTGACAAGCAACCCAAGAACGTGCCTCGAGAGCTTGTCACTCAAGAATTCAAAGAATGCGAGATTCCAAGAACTTAGTTCTTTCGGGAATTCACTGAATAGGTTAAAGATAAAGAGTTGGATGTTTTGAAAACGAAAGAACGAACTAATAACAACTCAAGGGCGCGCCTCGAGAGTTACTCATTCAAATATTCAAAGAATGCTTGATTCTGAGAATATCCCCCTTTCGTAAGTTTTAAAAAATGTGTTTTTGGAAGGATCGAATTGAGAAAATGGCGTGCGAGGCCAAAGGAAGTTGATTTGAAAATGGCTCAACGACGTGTCGAGGATTTTGATTAAAGATGGAACCGACTTGACGACGTGTCACGTGGTTAAGATTGTGAGAAATGACATTAGTCCCTGAGGGTGCCCCTAATATCAAAAACCACGAGGAGTTGTGAAAGAAATGGGTTGCGAATGCGGACGAGCATTCGACTTAGGAGAATGTTTGAAAATGATTGAGTTTGAAAGAGTCGAAAGGTTGAGCGAATAACAACTCAAATGCGTGCCTCAAGAATTATTCACTCGAAGACACAAGGAATGCTGGATTCCAAGTGCCTCTTTCTTTCGGGGTTTTGATCAAAAAGACGTTGAGAATGTGTTTGAGAAAATCAAAAGATTGGATGAATAACAACTCAAGAGCGTGCCTCGAGAATTATTCACTCGAAGATCCAAGAAATGCTAGATTTCAAGAATCTCCCTCTTTTGGAGTTTTAATCGAGAAAAAGTTGAGAAAATGTTTTGAAATAGTTTGAAGTGAAGCGAGGTGTGAAAATAATTTGAAATTGAATCAAGGATATGAAGAGAGTTTGTAGTACGAGAGGTGAGAATACGAAATTGGGTTTGAAAAATGACGATTATTTAGTAAATGAGACGTCGGTCTCACAACCAATTAATCGAGGTATTATCGTGATGCTAAATCTCGACAACACCTTTTTCATTCGAAAGATGTTTGCATAAACAACGGAAATTTCACACGGAAGGCTAGGTTCCTATGATATTTCCTTATTCAAAAAGAGAGTATTTTAAAAAAAACGAAAAGTCGAATAATACATTATTTAAGGTGTACACCTCAATAATGATTGTCCAAAAATCCAAGAAGTGCTAGACTTCAAAGATTTAGTTTTTCATAATTTTGATTGAAAGTAATTTTAGTGTTAAAAAAAATATATTAAAATAGATTAGAAAATAAATCATGTTTTCAAAGTGATTTAATTAAGAAAATGGTTTGTATGTTAAAAAGAAATTGAATTTAAGATTAGAGAGAAAAAAATTAGTCAAATTTTGGAAATAAATTTGAAAAAAATAATCCATGAATTTTTTAGAAAATAATTGGTTAAAAGTGATGAGGTTTAATTAAATAAGAAGGTTAGTCAATTAATTAAATAAGAAACTAAGATTGAAAATTCATCTTATTTAAATAAATAAATAAAAAATGTTGGAGAAACTTTATTAAACCATAAAAATAAATCTCAAATGTCATTATCAGTTGAAAACATCATTGATCCTCGAATTCACCATAAACATAGTGCATACATTGGGGTAACAGAGTCTTTATCTACTAGCTGGAATTACAATGCACATGATAGGCAAATTCTTGGGAACAATATCATAAGTTCTAAAAAATCAAACTATAATTAAATAAGAGGCCTAAAAATGATGAGGCTTAATTAAATAAGAAGGTTAGTCAATCCATATTATAATTTCTAACGTGACGATATGAATTCTTTTAAGAGTCCAATATATATATACCAATGTATGCTATTACCTGCACTAAAATAAGTAAAAGTTACTGAATCACTTAACAGCCTTGACGCGGCAGATCATCACGCCTTCGAACAACACAACCCATTGTTTTTACAAGGTTATAACTATACTAATATACATACCAATGGCAACGATAAATTAAAATTAATAACAGGACAGGTAATGGTTCCAATAGGTAACTTTCAATTTGTTTAGGCATTAAATTCTACACAGAAATGTAAAAAACTCACTTCTAACAGAACAAAACAAAATAACAGTAATGCTGTAAATGTTACTGTCATCGTCACAAAGCGGAACATCAGCTCAAGAATATAATATCATAGATCGAACAAAAACAACCAGCATATATACACAGAAAACTTTATAGAGAACAAAAGTCAATTTGAACCTAGATTTAATCAGCTACTGTCAAAAAATTAAAAAAAAAACTGAAATTAACAACACAAAAAAAAATTAGAACTCTAAATCAGGAAACAGCCGATACAACTCGGAAATACCATGACAGAAGGCTTCACTAATGCTGACGATCCAAGTGCTGCAATCTACACGTCTAAATCTTATGTACAAACACCTCCAACATGAAGTAGTAAATCAAATTTAAACTAAAATTATACCAGTAGGTTTTTTATGACATGAACACAATCATAGGGTATTGATGACAGATACCAACCAGAAGCAAATAACAGGGCAATCCGAAACAAAGAGACCCAAAGCTTTGAGTTGGGGTTACTGTTGTTGAATTAAAAAACACAAACCAGCTGGGATTTCATCTCGCTGTCACAGCTGAAAATCAAATCGAAGAGGAACTCGCAACGTCGTCATCTATTGATACGAATCAAAGCCATCACCGCGTCATGGATCTGTGTTTGATGTTGTATTCTTTCACGAATTTGAAGCGTCGCGGGTCAGTCTCGTCACAGTGGCCTCTCCACGGCAGAGGTCGAAGTATTGTCGCTGTTGAATGCTATTATATAGTGAGTACCGCGATTGATGGAGGTTGTCGAAAATGTGAGAAGATTGTTGGGGGGAGAAGATCAATTTGAAGAATATGAAGAATGTTAGACAGTGGTAATGATGATGGTGACAGTTCGAGAAGGCGAGGGTTTGTGCGACGCTGATTTGGGGCTTTGAAAGGGGTAATGAACGACAGAGGTTATTTTCAGAAGATGGCGAAGAGGGTTTGATGAAAAGGGGTTTCCTGTGATGGCGATGATGATTGGGAAGAAGAAGGCTTCGTGGCGACTAGGGTTTGGCAGGGATGAACAGTAACATAAATTAGGGTTTTTTCTTTCAGAGGAACTTTCCTCTCTCTTTATACCAGTGTGATCTCCCTCCCTCTCTAATGGGCCTCAAACATGGGTTTAACCCACTCCGTTTTTCTTCTTTTTCTTAATTCTATTAATTTTTTATTTTCTTAACATTAATTAACATAACCATAGAGCAAACTAATATATTAACATAACTAAATAATAAAATAACTATTAACAGTAACATTTAAATAAGTATGGAAAGAAATATAAAAATAGATTGAAATATATATATATATATTTTAAAAAAAACGAAAAATAATTACTAAAGAAAAATTATTAGTAATATTTAGAAAAAGAAAAAGTTTAAGAAAATAAAATTCACAAAAAAAAAGTTGTTAGGCCACGTGTCACGCCTTAATTGGTCATGAAGATAAATTTCTAAAAAACGACCAATTGCAAGCGGACACGTGTCTAAATAAAAAGAAATAAGCAGACAACGCAAAAAAATAGAAAATAAAATCGAAAAGTGAAAATAATTGAAAATGGGTAGGACAAATTTAGGGTATGACACCAGCTTCAAATACAAACCAACCTTCAAACTCATCTCCACTGTAAATCTTCAATCCCAAACCCAGAAAACCCCTAAACAACAAACAACACAACTTTCCTTCACATTCAACCCAAACACCATCACGAAACCCTAATCGAACAAACCCTCCAACGCCAACCTCCACTGCAATAGAAACCACCATTAACAACCGTTAATCCATCACTCCAAGACTCAGACGAACACTCCGGCAACTACCACGACCCTACCGCGAAATTCCTCTTCTCTCACCTTTATCCATTCCAGAAATCAAAATCAAAACCAAACTCAAATCCACTTCATCTCCTCGATCCACACACTTTCAGCAGACCCAAACCTCCGTTATTCTTCAACCACAACAATAACCAACCCAAAAATCTTCCATTAAACCACCTTTGACACTATCAAAGCTCCGAACAACAACAAACCCATTCGTTTCAACCTCCAACAACACTACAATATTCTTCGTCGTAAATCCCATCGCTGAAACCCACGAACCATCCGCTCACTTCACAATCGCAAACAGAAATAACAGAAGAAGTTTATCTGGACAAAAATTGGGAGGGCCGTGCGGAGAGAGCGAATCGATGGAATAGAGAGAGATTTAGCAGAGAAATTTGGGGGAGAGATGTCGAGTTTGAAGATGATGAGGGATTGAGAGGGTCGAGACCAAAGTGAGGATGGCAAAGCCAAGTTTTGTCCTTTGGCAAAGTGAAAAGAGGAAGAGGATTCTTGTGGCTGTTTAATGGGCCTCACGGCCCGTTTCAAATTGGTTTTCCATACTCTCTGTTTTGCGATAACCCCTTGTTTCATTTCTTTTTAAAAATATTATATTTTGTTTTATATAAGTTTTTTTTAGTTTTAAATAAGCTGTTATTATTATTATTATTATTTATATTTCATTTTAGTTTTTTTTTTTAAAAAGGACAGCTTATATATATATATATATATATATATATATATATATATATATATATATATATATATATATATATATATATATATATATATATATATATATATATATATATATATATATATATATATATATATATATATATATATATATATATATATATATATATATATATATATATATATATATATATATATATATATATATATATATATATATATATATATATATATATATATATATATATATATATATATATATATATATATATATATATATATATATATATATATATATATATATATATATATATATATATATATATATATATATATATATATATATATATATATATATATATATATATATATATATATATATATATATATATATATATATATATATATATATATATATATATATATATATATATATATATATATATATATATATATATATATATATATATATATATATATATATATATATATATTATTTTTTCTTTTAACGTTTCTATTATATTTCTTCTAGGACTTTAGAGTTTTGAGATTTATTTTCTTTTTTAAAGTTGAATCTTATTTCTCTTTTGTTATTGGGCATCCTTTTGCCTTTTAGGTCGATGACGAGACCTCCGTAATTCATTACCAGTCAAATTATTGATGAGTAATGTTGGATCTGAGACCACCTCTTTTCTATCCACATTATACCCCGATTCGATTCAAAACATTGTCAAACCATCTTCCTAAAACAAATCATCTTTTGTATTGAACTAAAAGAGGGGTTAAGTGTAGACTTTCTTCCTCTCCGAGTGTCGAGATGCTCACTGTAGTGTGGGTGGTTTAGACACTCGTCTTTCAATACGAAGACTTTTTTCTCTTTTCAAACCTTCTCTCTTAAAACCTCGGCCTCGCGCCGAGTGCATTTTCGAAATCCCTTTTAATAAGGAATCAATTCTCTTTGTATTGAATTAAAAGAGGGGATTTAGTGTAGACTTTCTTCCTCTCCGAGTGTCGATATGCTCACTGTAGTGTGGGTGGTTTAGACACTCGTCTTTCAATACGAAGACATTTTTTCTCTTTTCAAACGTTTCCTCCTAAAAACCTCGGTCCCGTACTGAGTGCATTTTCAAACCTTTCCTCCTAAAACCTCGGCCCCGTATCGAGTACATTTTCAAACCATTTTTCACCTATAACCTCGGTCCCGTACCGAGTGCATTTTCAAAACACCTTTTAATAAAATTATCTTTGTATTGAATTAAAAAGAGAGGATTGAGTGTAGACTTCTTCCTCTCCGAGTATCAGGATATTCACTGTAGTGTGCGTGGTCTCGATACTCGTCTTTCAATACGAAGACGGGCCTTTATTCACCGCCTCTCACTTTCACAACTTCCTTCTACAACCTTTCTCACCTAAAACCTCGGTCCCGTACCGAGTGCTCAAATCATTTTCACAACAAAACTTGAATGGTCGTGGAGTGGTTAGGCATAGGCCTTCTCCTATCCCGAGTGCTGACGTTTACCGTAGGGTTCTCTGTCGCAAAGTACTTACCATTCAAAACCAAAAAAATCTTTAATAAGAGAACGAAGTTCTCTTTGCATTGAATTAAAGAGAGAGGATTAAGTGTAGTCTTCTTCCTCTCCGAGTGTTGGGATGCTCACTGTAGTGGGGGTGGTCTCGATACTCGTCTTTCAATACGAGGACGCTACGTTCGCCACACTATTTTCATAACAAAAACCTTGAGATAAAGAGTTAGGTACTACCCGTAGGGGTTACTATCTGAGGACTTATATCGCCCTCCTAAAAACAAATCCACAAATCAAATGTGACATCTTGCCTCGCCTGGAGAAAACCTAATATCTTTCAAAAAAGGATATGTTACGTCCGTTCTACCGCAAACAGGTAATGCATAAGTCTCCTCACATGCGAGCAGCAAAACACCTAAACTGCTAGAATGTGCACGATAACATCATCCACAAAGCATCAACAAACCGTAGGCCGAACTATGGCTGCTATGATTCTTTACTTCTTTTGAGTAAAGATACGTAGGCACAAGGGCCACAATCCTTGCCGAGCACATTCCCCCCATATCTATAGTTCCCCGAACTACGTTGACTCTGACTTTCTCACATCCATTGAGAATACGTAGGCATAGGACTGCGAAGTCCTACCGAGTCTGTTCTTTCTCTTTTCTTCCCCGTTATGCCTCCTTTCTTAGTTTCTAAACCCTTTTCTCCATGTCCCTTGGAACACTTTTTATAGCATAATATTTAAGCAAATAAATTCACGCATCGACAAACAAATGGTTCCCATCGAGTACGATGGATGCGAGGGGTGCTAATACCTTCCCTTTGCATAACCGGCTTTCGAACCCGTTCTTGGTTGCGAGACCATCTTATCCGTTCTTTCTTAAGGTTTTCTCGATATTTTCCTTTCCCCTCATGGGATAAATAAAGTTCGGTGGCGACTCTTCTGTCTATCTTTTTCGCCTCCCTGTCATTGCACGATGAATTTTTCGAGTAGCGACAACTCTAAAACCCAACAGAAAACCATAGCTCTCATCTTGCCTTGCTTTTCTTATAAGTGAAGAAACCATTCCAAAGCTTCCTCAAAAAATCTGCGTTGAGCATTTTGCCTTCCAAAACCATTTCTACCCACTTAAAATCATCACAAACCATCTACACAATCCACAAATGATGTATGGGAGGTGTTCAAACTCTTAAACCAGTCCAAAACTCCATTTTCTTAAAAGTCAACTCTCAACCAAACAAAGTTTGACTTTTCACACAAAATCTGACAAATCTTTGCTCAGGCCTGTTTTGATCACTTTAACCCTCCAAACACCTTTGGTTTATGATGTACCAACTGTTCATAACCTAAAATACCTTCATCATCACTTGTTTTGAGATCTCTTACAAAGTTCACTTGTTTACTTCAAGTGCAAGAAAAGATGTTGTTTTTGTCAAGGCATTGGTTGGATCTCATTTGGGAGTCTTCAAGGTTTTCCCTACTGTATTAGCTTGCTTGGAGGTCTACAAGAGGTTAGTGATCACTATCCTAATTTTTAACTGTCATGAACATGATTAGTTTACTTTGTTTGGAATGTGTTTAAATGTAAATATAGTCCATGTGTGAATCTGCCAAGATTGGTTTTGTTTTGCTCATCAATATGTTTGACACTCTTTTAATCATCATACAATGTTGTGTTGCTGTGTGTTAAACCTTGAGATTCTCTTAAATGCTACTCTATGTCATGTATGAACATATGAAGGATTGTTTGCAACTGTTATTGGATGTTGATGTTGGATCTGACTGTTGAGTTGTTCTATTTGAGAACAATGTTGTTGCTTCTGTTTAGATTAAGTGTGATGTCCATGCTCAGATTTAGTGATTGATCAATTTTCATTTGAGGACCTTGATGGATTATGCTTAACACTGCTCTTGATATGCTTGACATTTTCTGTTTGAGTCTAGTTTAGGGCAGTTATTGTTTTGGTTATTAAACTGTTTTGAACATGTCTATGTCTTGTTATGCCTATGACTTGTGGATGTTACGTCAATTTCTATCATGAACTGGTTGTTTGATTGTTATCACAAGTCACTTTGCTTTACCTATGTTGACAAGATCATGTTTTGGTTCTGCTACCATCTATTCTTGCCATTTTCAACTCATGTGCATTTTTTCCAACTCATATGTCATTTTCAATTCTAGTACATTTTTGAATCATCCTTGTGTTTAAGCTTTGTCTATAACATGTTCAAAATGTGTGTATACCTTTAAACCAATACAAGCATGTTAGTTTTGCACTCAAGCTTTGAAATTGCATCTCAACTGTTTTTGAAAAAACTGCTTGTTGTTTAGCTTAGTCTTGGCCAATATTGAAGTGATTCACCTAGATGTTGTTGAAACACATCTTAGTCTATGATGATCAATATTGTCATGTTGTTTTGAATGTGCTTGTAAGTTGTATAGTTCTATTGGACTTGGTAAAATCATTGGAATGATTCATGTGACTGTTGAGGCCTGTTTTAAGTCATGATGACCAATACTTATTTTTCTGTCATAGGGTTGTAACCATCATGAGATACATTGAAATTTGTTGCTTGCCATTGTCATGCTAAGTATACCCTTGTGATGTTTTGAACTACTGCTTTGTGGTTGGTTAATGTTTGTTAACATGAGAATCTAGTATCATTGAATCATGTTGTCATTTTGCATCAGTTGCTGTCATTTTAAGGCATTGTAGTAGGGCTGCTTCTATTCTTGACATGTCCATATTTGTTTGTATTGTCAACTGTGATAAGCATGTTTGTACCTTTCCCATTTCTTGTAAGTCATGTTAGAATCCTGTCATGAAACTGCTTGTGAGCATCATTGATCAATGTTTTGAATATTTGTATTAACATGTCATGTTTGTTTTGTTACAAACTTATCTTGCATAGCACTATTGTTATAGGATACAATTTGTCATTAGCTTGTAAGTTGTTGTGTGCATAAGGCATTAGGACTAGTTGTTGATTGTTAGCATTGTCATGTTAAGATTCACCATATTGCTGTTATAACTGTCTGATTCATGAACAATTGCCTTGTAATGCTGCTACTACCCTTTGCTTCCAGTCATTGCCATTTTTTTTTTTGCTCTTTTGCTGTTTGTAAACAAGACTTTGTTGCTTAATGCTGATTGAGTCATTTTGCATCTGTTGTTGTTAAGGACTAGGGTTTCTTGCTAGATTTTGTTTATGTTTATAGAGTTGTAACTCTCATTTTAAGGCATGTGTTGAATTGATGTATTGATTGGCATGGTAATTACCAAAGATTGGCTACTGCTTCTGTATAGCTGTCATGCTATTTGATCTGTTGCAAAACCTTTAATCATGTTTAGCTTGTTAGGCTGTTTTGGTTAAGACCAAGTTGTCTTGGTGTGGAAACTGTATGTGTGTGTGTAGGATTCATCATGCCTGCTTGTTTGATATTTTGTTTTGACAAGAACAAAGCTTGCTGTCAACTTCTGTTTTGAGGTTTTCACCTCTTGTGCTGCCACTATGTTGAGTTTTCTAGCATTGGTGTATTGAATTCATGTCTTGATGTGTGTGAATCATTGATTGTGTACTGGTGTGTTGAGGCATGTATGCTGCATTATGAGCTATTCTTATTTCCTATAAAACAATATTTTAAACTTTTGAACCATAATTGCAACACACATACCAGTTTCTGTTTTGAGTTGTTTTTGAGTGATCTTTGAATCTGAATTCCATGAATTATATGTTTAGAGTTTGTGTGTGATGATCACATGGAATGAATCTGTTTAGTTTAAGTCATGACTGCCATAATGCATTTCATGAGCTTCCATCTGCATTTACCATCGTGTTTCAATTTGTGTGCTCTATCTTGAAAAATTAATGATGCCATCATGATCCTCTTCAAATTTCAAGTGGTTTAGACTCAAATTTTGTAAAATTTGGTTGTGTTTTGAAAGAGTTATGATGAAACCATTTTGACACCAACTTGCCTTGTTTTGCTTGTCTTGCCTGGCCCAGATTTGCTTGCTTTGTTAAGTACAAGTATTTATTAGGGTGGCATAATACACGGATGTATCGCCACCCCAGTGGTTATGCCTTGCGTTTCAAATTTCCTTGCCATGCTTCCTGACCTGAGTTCGATCCGTGTGGAGATCAACTCTTTTGGTTATTTTTCAATATTTTCCATGTTTTCACATATTTCCTTTTTGTTCCTTTAACTGCTACACGCACACACCTTGGCTGGTTTGGCAAGGTTTTGCACTTGTGATCCAAAGGTGGTTGGTTCAACACCCACCAAGTGCACTCCTTTATTTTTAATTACTAAAATGTTTGTTTTTTTTTCTTTAAAAATTCAAAGTAGCACAACTTCATCATTTTTTATCATTTTTGAATGATTCCTTTTGCTAATGTCTTGTTTTGTTGCATATTTTCACATGGGTATGTAAATAATTCTAGAATTTTCATTTGTAGAAACACTTTACACTAATAAATAGTCATGCTTCTTTTTTAGGGTTTTTACCTTCCTCTCTTTCAACTAATCATTCAAAACTTTTGATTCCTTTTCTTGTGTACAAACATGCTCATTAACTCTCGGTCTAGGAGCGGCGGCTTCACTATGGCAGCAAATTCTCTCCATCTCTGAACATACTTCCTGAAAGGTTCATCGTTCTTTTGAGACAATTCTTGCAACTGCATGCGACTAGGAGCCTCATCAAGATTGTAGTCATACTGCTTCAGGAAAGCATCGGCTAAATCCGCCCATGATCGGATCTAATCACTCTCTAACTGCATATACCAACTCAGAGATGCCCCAATCAGACTATCTTGAAAGCAGTGAATCATCAGCTTGTCGTTATGCACGAACAAAGTCATTCTCCGGCAGAACATAACCAAATGTAGCTTCGGACAGCTATCCCCTTTGTACTTCTCGAAATTGGGCGCTTTGAACTTTGGAGGCAATACAAGACCTGACACCAAACACATGCTCGCAGCATTCAGATCAAGAGTATTCTCATTCACCAGGGCAGCAATCTGATCTTCCAACGTCTGAAGTCTTCTCATATACTCCTCAGTTAGTGGGTCCTGAATATTAACCTGCGGAACAACTCTTGGAGATGGAACAATCCTTGGAGAATCTGGCATAGAGAAAGTGAAATTGTGATACTCTGCGTCATTGAGAGAATATGGACCTCTGACAGGGGTTTGCACAGGCTGGGCAACATTGTTCATCTGAGCTCTTTGACCATTGTTTCCTCCTCCATTTATAGCTGTGATGGCTTCCATGATCTGACTCACCTGGTACTTCAACAATTCAAACTCTGCCCGAGTAATAACCAAGTTCTGCTCTCCTGAAGCCATGATCTTTCCAGATGCTAACTCAAGTCTAATGAGAATGTCGGGAAATCAACTGATGAAGCGGACAAAAACGGGTAAGCTCCCTGTTCCGGATGAGGATGAATATGCAAAATGAAATGCAAATGCAAACAGTCATGCAAAATGCAAAATGCACACACAAGGGACCAAGTGCCCCTGGCTGAGAAGAATCCACCATACTGGTCTTAGTCAGACCCATAACACTGCTCGAACCTGGTGTCAGCAAGCCAAAACAATGCTCGAACCTGGTCTCCAACAGACCTCAGAATGCTGTCCTCAAAATATCACTGAATCTCAAATCAAGAAACAAACCGGTATCTGAAGGTCTAGTTACCTGCATAGCCCCAAACCCTCTCACAGGTAGGTGTCCTAATAACTGACAATGGTATGGCATCCTATGCGGTCGTCGGCGTCACAGACTTTCAGGGTTGATGATACGATTCCCAGAAGGAGTGGCATCATCAAATCCTGAAGAGGCCTCACTTAGCCAACTTCCAAGTGATCGATTCCCAGAGTCGACAATCCAACTAACCAGCAACCCGAGCCACCCAAAGGGTAGGACAGGAGGCCAACCAGAAGAACCTCGTCTGAGTGTGGATTTCGTGGGACACTAGGACATGCAAAGCATGTGCGCGCCCACTACTTTCCACTCTAATTCTAGGTGCACTCAAGCCCAGGTCCGACTTATCTCTCAATCATAGAACACCCGTCACAACCCCAATACAGCAATAATAACAATAATATAATGCTGAAAGTAAATGACAAAAATATAAATCCATACAAAATCCTCGACGGGAAAACAAGCGCTAGGATTGACTCGCTTAGGGGACGTTGGATCCCAAATGCATAAGGAACTATCGCAGTCCTTAGCAGCCAGGGGACGTTGGATCCCCAGCAGAGTCGCCAGCTGTCGCTACTGCGAAAATCGGCGCCGGCTGAACGGAAGAGTCGCTACCGTGCGTTATTTATCCCAACGGAGGGAAAGGAAACGCTCGAAGTAAACCTAACGCAAAGACGGGAAAGGAATGGTCATCGCAACCAAATCCTGGATTCGGGAGTCGGTTACGCAAGGGGAAGGTATTAGCACCCCTCACGTTCGTCGTACTCGACGGGATCCACGCTTGTTTTCTTGTACGGATTATTATTCTATCTACTCTACAGGTCTGGGGTTAAAAGAAAATAAAATGACTCGGCAAAGTATCGCACTTTATGCCTACGTATTCCCGTCTGGAACGAGAAATCAGAGTCAACGTAGTTCGCCTACCTACGGGAAAGGAGGGGAAGGTTGCTCGCTAGGATATCGCATCCTATGCCTACGTACTTTCATACGGCATGAAAGATCAGAGCAAACGTAGTTCGGGCCACGTACGACACAAGTCTGTTTTGATTGCTTTTATCTCCTTCTGAAAAAGGGTTTTTCTGATTAACAGTCTAGGCGGACAAAAATGACGTTTTGATGAGTTCACATTCTTTTACGGAAGAAGTGTCTTTTATTGTGTTTGAAAGATTTATTGTGTTTTTCTGTTTGTTTTGAGAAAGAAGAGACAAAACTCTAACATATGGTTGAAAAGGGAATCAAACTAACCTAATGTTATCATGCATGGGTTAAGACCTAATGTCTATCATGCTCCTCTCTTGCGCAGAGAGAAACAGAGATCCTAAGGGATAAACGGAAACAGAAACAACAGATACAATAAAACAGTAAAATATGCATGAATGCAAAAATACAAGCGAGGCAAGGGAGTCCCACTCAACCTCGAACCTAGAAAACAACAGGCAAAAGTGAACAAAATTCACTTTCAACCTAACAGGTTAAATGGCAAACAATACAGTCAGGGAAATTCAAACAATACATCAAAAATTATAAACAGCAAAAATAAACAGCAAACAACAGTCTTCATCAACATCTGTCTTCAAGTCATCTTCAACCATTTACAGGCTTCAAGCAAGCATCAGTCTTCATCTTCACAGCCTTCAAGCAAGGTCTCTATCTTCAATCTTTCATGGCTTTTCTTCAAATCAAAATCTCCAGGATGAGGAACAATCAATAGAATGAATTGGGATGTTAAACAGTTAGTTGACCACCAAAGGTGGCAAACAGACTGTTAACAACATGTAGAAGGTTTCTCTCAAGAGTTCTATCTCTTAGATACCGTCACCAAGCCTTCCAAGGGAAGGGGGTGAGTATCTTAGAGAGACTCTGAATCACAGAGAGGGATGGAGGCAAACAAGACCTTCCATGTTTATGAAGCAAGCTTCTACTCTAAGTTCTTCCTAGTTCCTAGTTCCTATAACTCTTCAACAGCTGCAAGCAAGATACACTCTTCATCAACTCCTGAACTGGGTCTTCATTCCTTTTGTCTTCAATGGATTCATCAGCAGAGTCTTCAGCTCAAACCCAAACCCCAAGCAGGCCCAATACCCCACACAATCAAACAATAACCCTAGAAAGGGCACACCACACAATCAATCAATTACAAGAATATACTAATAGCATTAACATAATAGGGGAACTTCTAGCATTTTCTAAGGGATCTATCACTTACCCATAATACCCCTATAGTCCCATCTTCTAATTTGTCCTAAAGAAAACCCAAAAAGAAACTTGTTTTGTTATACCTATATTATATTCACAACCCTAATTGACTATCCTAATAGTTTCTAACTAAACTACCTAAAATAAATCCTAAAAAAAAGTATAAAAATCAGGGGGGGCACCTAATATCCATATCTAGTTATACTAAAAAGAATGGGGGAAAAATCCTAAAGGAAGCTCCTAAACTAAATTCAACAAATAGTAGCATAAACCAAAAGAATTAAAAAAAACTATTAAATGTAAAAATATGCAAAAAATATGAAAATGAAGTAAAATGACAATTTTATGTTTTCATATTTTTCTAGACAAAAAATGGAAAATGGGAAAAAAGTCTCATTAAAAAATGTGCATTTTTCAATTTGTTATGAATTTTTGAAATGAAATAAAATTTTGAGTGAATTATTAAATGGAAAATGAGGAGGGGTGCAAGAAGTAGTAAAATGCAGTTGATTATTATGATGGGCCCAGACTGGGGGTGCGCGTAGCAAGGCGCGCCTGGGCCCAGCTTTTATCAGAAAAATTATGAAAAAACTAAAGAAAAAAAATGGAATAGCAGTGTAAATAGCAGGTATCATAGTTAAAAATCAATTGGGCTTTGGAAACGGGGGTGGGGAAAGCAATTGCACTAAGCCCACGCTGGTTCACTAACCAAAACGCAGCGTTTTGCTGCTGCCTCTCCCTCCAATTTCGCGTGTGAATCCTGGACCGTTGGATGGTCTTTTCAGTCAAAGGGTCTTGCGCGAATCTAACGGATACCACTTCATCTTCAACCTTTGGACCTTAGGGTTTAGAAACACCATGAAAATACAAACTCCATGCATGAACTTCCTCACCTTCGTATGACCTCAATACTCCACCAAATTGCATGATCCAAAAACCAAACTTGACTAGAATTTTACGTAGAACACAACCGTAGCATTGGATTTCACTAAAACCCCATGAATCTTCCAAACCGAGCGGTATACATCCATGAATCCAAAACTTCATCAGTTTTTTGACCCTCACAAAACTCAACAATCTTTATATATAATTAATCCTTATTCCATGCTGATTAAAACCAACCAAAATTCGTGCATTATCATCCATTAAATCACCCATTCCAACTCCATCAAGAATCAACCTCCATTAATGAAACCTCACTAATTGATCTTAAACCCATCCAAATGAATCACCTAATGGTCTCTAATGGTTTCACAACAAGAACTAACCCTAGCCATGCCTAAATCAAAGTGTGGAAGTGATTTTGCTTACCTTGACTCTTGCAATGGTAGGTGTTGAAAAGCTTCGAATCAGGCCTTGTGGTTCTTCAAGAATGGTCTCTAGGTGATGAATACTCTGCTTGCACAAGATTTGATGGATATGGCTTGTATCTTCAGATCCAATCCCTTTTGCTCTCTTGCAACTTCACTTGGAAAGCTCCAATTCTTCAACAATGGAACCTTACTCTAGCATGAACATGTTCAGGGAGGTTTGTAGTGATGATTTGTGGAGAAAAATGGAAGGGTAATGAAGAGAAAAGTGAAGTTTCAATACAATTTGTAAAATGGAGAATTTTGGTTCAATTTCTATTCTCTACCACCATTAACATCAACAATCACCAACCTTTCACCAATGGAGATTGTAATCAATATATAGACTTATTTAGAAGGGTCTAGAATCATCTAGATCAATCTAGTAAGAACTTGAATTTTCCATGCCATGATATTTTGCATTTCCATTCTCACCATATGATATATCATGACAAAAACCCTTGCAACTTGAGGAATTAACTTGAATATCTCCTTACATGAGAATTAGGACAATGTACAATGCATATTTCCCTTATTCATTAAGCTTTTCCTTGTTTTGGTTTGGTATGCCATTATGCAATCAAGCAAATTACAAAGCAACCCCAAGATTCAAGCCTCAAATCAAAATTGTGGCTGAACCATTGTTCTTAAAATTTCATTGGGAATCAAAATGACCTATCATATGGCATGGTTTGGATTTGGAACTTGGATTTTATGATTTTCCATTTCACCTGAATTAACTTATACCTCATTCTTAGGCCATTTTTATCACTTTTTGATATGAGCCTTTCCAACATCTCATGACCACCCTACTAGCCTTAAAACATCATTCTAAGCAACTTTGATGTTGAAGGTTTTTCCATTTGAAGCTTGGAAGTAGGAGATATGGCCATATGCTTGAAATGACCCATAATTTCTAAATGACAAAAATGCCCTTTGCTTGCCAAAGTCATAAGTAGAGCTCCACAAATCAGATGAAGGCATACTATACCTTTATAGAAAGCTAAGATCATGAGGAATAACTTTCATGTTGACCAGAAATCCATTTGAAAGCTCCTTGAGGGGTAAAAGTTGCTTGGAAGTCAAGTAACTTTCACAGGCAAATTTCAGATGCCTCTGATGACCTGTAACTTGCAAGAACCATAACTTGAGTTCTATAAATCTCCTTGATGTCTTCCACCACTAAAATTAAAGGTCTTGATATCCTCTACAAGTTTCATGTTGGCCAAGGATCCATTTGAGACTTGCATTTTGAATTATCTTGCTGGGAAGTTTGCCCTAAATCAGGGGATTTTACACAGAAACCCTAATTTAGAAACCTCTCTTCTTCTTGATTTCTCTTGATTTCTCCTTGGAACAACACCAAATCCATACCTACATGTCAAATGAGGCATCCCACATATTTCAAACAGGTCTTGATGCCCTTCAATCAAGCATTTGACCTAGGGTTGACCCAGGGTTGACCCAGATGAAACCCTAGTTGACTGTCTTCAACTGCAACTCTTGTGATCACATCAATGACTTGCCTCACTTTCAAAATGACCCTATAGGTCTTCCATGATGTCAATTCACAGCTCACCACTTCTCTGATGATCTTCATATATCTTCAAGATAGGAGAGAAACCCACTGCTTGGTCCACTAACTTCTCAAGCTTCAATTTCTTTCTGATGACTTGGATAGGCTTGAATTTGAATAAGAACCTCTTGATAGGCTCATAGAGATAAGAATTGCACTTGGTCCCTTGTTGGATGGCTTGCTATGCTATGCTATGCAGATGAATTAATTATGTGCCTGACCTAATATGCAAATGCTAATGCAATTGAAGCATAAACCCATGTGAAATAAGTTGAGCAAATTTTAGGGTGCAACACCAACAAGGTGAAAAACAAAAAAAAACACATCATCAAACTGAAGACTGAAAAGGAGGAACACCTAAGAGTTATCAAGGAGTTGAATGATGAAGTTGCTGAACAGTTTAAAACTATCACTAAGTTAAATGAGGAAGTTGATCAACTGACTTCCCAACTTGATCAAACGGGAAAGTCTGTTAGAGCGATGAACAGTGGTACCAAAACCTTGGAAGAGATTCTTCAATCTGGAAGAAGGATGGGAGACAAAACAGGGTTAGGATTTAATACAGACAATAATCCCACTCCTCAGCACAAGCCTTTGGATCCAAGCAGAAGATGTTCCATAAAATGTCTCAACATCATGACAGAAAACAACCCAGCCAACCAAGAAGATTCCAGAGATGAAGATGTCATCATTGTGTTCGTTTTGGTCATATAAAGCCTTTCTGTTTCAGACTACATGGATATCCAAATTCTATACCTCAAGCAAGACTTGATCACAACATTCAGTCCTCTAGAAAACAATGGATTCAAAAGGATTATGCTACAAAGCAATGGGTTCCAAAAAATGCTAATGCTTGCTTCATAGCTCATATGTCCCTGAAAGTCTCTACAAAGGAAGACTTGTACTTTGATAGTGGGTGCTCAAGACACATGACAGGGATCAGAAATCTGCTAGTTGACATCAAACCTCACTCAACTAGCTATGTGACCTTTGGAGATGGAGCCAAAGGTGAAATTAAGGGAGTTGGAAAACTAAACTGCTCAGGAACACCTGATGTTGACAATGTTCTGCTTGTCAAAGGATTAACTGCTAACTTGATTAGCAGTAGTCAACTGTGTGATCAGGGTTTCAATGTCAGCTTAAAAAAACTTGAATGCTTGGTGACTAATGAAAAGGAAGAGATAATCATGAAGGGAGTCAGATCCAAGGACAACTGCTATCTATGGGTCTCTCAGGACTCTAAATATGCTCTTGCCAAAGAAGATGAAGTGAAACTATGGAACTAGAAACTTGGTCATCTTCATCTGAAAGGAATGAAGAAAATCATATCTATGGATGTTTTCATAGGAATTCATAAGCTGAAGATTGAAGAAGGGAAAAAATGTGGTGAATATCAAATAGGAAAATGGACAAAGATGTCACACCAGAAGATCCAACATCTCACTACCTTTAAAGTATTAGAACTTCTTCACATGGACTTAATGGGACCTATGCAGGTGGAGAGTCATGGTGGAAAGAAGTATGCTTATGTTGTAGTGGATGATTCTTCTAGATACACCTAGGTGAATTTTGTAAGAGAAAAATCTGAGGTGTTTGATGTGTTTCAAGACTTGTATCAGAAAATTCAAAGAGAAAAGGAAAGTAAAGTTGTCAGAATCAGGAGTGATCATGGGAAGGAATTTGAAAATCAAAAGTTTGCTGCATTCTGCTCTTTTGAAGGAATTAGCCAGGAATTTTCTTCTCCTATTACTCCTCAACAAAATGGAGTTGTAGAAAGAATAGAACCATCCAAGAATCGGCCAGAGCAATGATCCATGCTAAGAAACTGCCTTACCATTTATGGGCTGAAGCCATGAACACTGCCTGCTATGTTCATAACAGAGTTACCTTAAGAACAGGGACAATGACCATACTATATGAAATTTGGAAAGGAAGAAAGCCTAATGTAAAATACTTCCATGTGTTTGGAAGCAAGTGCTACATACTTTCAGATCGTGATTATAGAAGAAAGATGGATCCTAAAAGTGATGAAGGTATATTCTTGGGCTACTCTATCAACAGCAGAGCCTATAGAGTGTTCAACTCCAGAACTAAGACCTTGGTGGAATCTATCAATGTTGTTATAGATGATGTGCATAAGGATATAGATATCCCATCAGTTGTTGGAACATCCTTTGATATCTCAGCTGAGTCTAAAGACAAAAACAATGATTCTAACCCTACCATCACTAGATCTGAACCTGTTAACAAATGACCATCCACCAGAGTCCATAAAGACCATCCTATGGATCTCATGATAGGTAATCCAAATAAAGGGGTAACCACTAGATCTAGAGAAATTGTCTCAAGCTCTTGCTTTATGTCCAAGATTGAACCTAAAAATATCAAGGAGGCTTTAACTAATGAATTATAGATAAATGCCATGCAAGAGGAGCTGGGTGAATTTAAGAGGAATGAAGTTTGGGACCTTGTTCCAAGGCCTGAAGGAAAAAATGTGATTGGAACCAAATGGGTTTACAAGAATAAATCTGATGAAAAGGGAGTGGTTACTAGGAACAAAGCCAGGTTGGTTGCTCAAGGATACACACAGATTGAAGGGGTTGATTTTGATGAAACTTTTGCTCATGCAGCTAGACTTGAATCCATCAGACTCCTTTTGGGAGTTGCTTACATTCTGAAAATCAAGCAGCTTCAAATGGATGTTAAAAGTGCCTCTAGGCGTCACCCAAAGTCAGAAGCTACGCTCGAATGCGTAATACAAGGAAAGGATGAGCCCTTTCGTGCCTACTTCGAGAGGTTTAACAAGGAAGCAATCGAGATACGCACGACCGAACACATGAAGAAATACCTTCTAGAAAAGGGACTAAGGCTAAAGAGTGATTTTTGCAAAGCAGTGGGGATCGAACCGCCTCGTTCTTTGGTCGAACTCCTCCGTAAGGTACAATCTTACATCTAATATGAGGAAAAAGAAGCCGTGTACAAAGCCAAAGATTCTAGGGACCAAGAGAATTCCAGAGCATCGAAAAGGGAGGAGGCAAAAGCTCCTGGGTGGGACAGAGAAAGACGACGAGATGATCGGCCCCGTGATCATAAAGGACCTGTCGGTTGCTTTACTGAGTATACCTTGCTGACAGCTCCCCGCGATTGCATCCTTTTTGAATGCATCAACACTGAGTTCAAGAAAGGAAGGGTCTGATTCCCTAAATCGATAGTATCAAAAGGCAACACCGACCGAAGAAAGTTGTGCCGCTTTCATCGCAGTCATGGCCATATGACCGAAGATTGTGTCCATCTGAAAGACGCCATCGAAATCCTCATCAAGGAGGGTCATTTGGAGTAGTATACAAAGAAGGGAGAAGCCCCTTGACAAGAGACATCCGAGTCTAAGAAGAAGGAAACAAGAGCTTCGCCATCTAGTCCTCCCCCGCAAGTTGCCATGTTTGTTTCGCAGCCGGATGACTTTTTTGTCCCTGACTATCTCGAGGACCCTCAGTATTTCGCCACGCACAGCTCCTGGGAGGCTTTCCCCACCATGATGGTCATCTCCTGTGGCGGGTATAATGAGCTCATGATAGGATCAGTCAAGAGGAAATAGAATCAGTTGATTGACTATAGCTCAAACCGACTGTCGACACTTGAGAAGTTTTGAGGACGCTCTCAGCCTATCATATTTTATCATGAAGAGTTCCCTGGAGGCTCCCCTAACACGCACATCCCTCTACTCATAAGAGTCATATTGACTAACACAAATGTCCACCGAATCCTTGTCGACCAAGGGAGTTTGGTAGACATCATGTACACCAGCTTGTTTCGCACCCTTAAGCTCGATCAGAAGAACTTATATCCCTACATGGGCTCAAACTGGAAGGGATTCAATGGGGCCCATGCTAGGCCCTAAGGATATGTGGAACTCTTAGTCACCTTTGGGGAGGAAGAGGCCTCCAAAACGATTAAGACACAATTCTTAGTCATCAACTGTCCCTCTTTGTACCAGTATATTTTAGGGAGGCCAACCCTTGCTGAGCTGATCGTTATTTTGTCCACAGTTCATCTCAAGATGAAATACTACACTAAGAAGGGTCATGTTGCCACCTTGCATGGAGACATCGAAGCTGCAAGGCAATGCTTCGAGGCAGCTACCAGGGTACAGAGTTCGATTGGCACAACACCACAAGCCGTCAAACGAGCAAGAGACGAAGAACTTCATAGTGAAGAGAGCCAGCCCGAGAAGAAGCTAACACTCCAAGTCCACACCATTGACCTCGATAGCCGAATCTCAGAAGAGGGCGAAGAGGACAGCAGCGAAGACACTCCAGCACCGATGGGTAGCTTTCCTGCCGCAATTGTCATGTGTGTTGTACCCCAAAATTTGACCAACCGTTTCTCGTAATTTGGCTTATGTTTCGATTCATTTTACATTTGCATTTGCATATCGCATACTGTGCATTTTTGCAGCCGGGTTGATTTTATCGGGATTGCAGCCCTTTGCTCGCGTATCAGGCAATTCAAACAGTTTCGAATAAGGAGTTTTATTGTGGAATTTGCGCTCTTACCGGTGATTCGATCTTCGCTGTTATTTTTGGGATATTTCGGTATCCGTATTTTTACCGTTTATTTCGAATTTTTATTCTTTGATTTAATTGCTTTTCATTAGATTTATCTTGATTTTCTAGGATTTTATTTCTTTAGATTTTAAATAGATAGTTTTATGTTTTATTTTAGAATATTATTAGAGTTTTAATAGGTTTTTAAATAGATTTTTAGATTTATTTCTCTATTTTAGATTTTTAGTTTTTAATAGATTTTAAATATTTTTTCTATTTTTAGAGTTTTATAGAAAATAATTGTTTTAGAATATTTAGTTTTTGTTTTAGAATTATTTCTTTTTTGATTAGAATTTATTTTGGTTAGATAGATTTTAATTAGGAAATTAGCTTTGATTAGTTTTACTAATTACTAATTGATTTTTAGTTAGTTTAATTAGCATCATTTCGTTTTCAGCTTTAATAGTTTTAATATCAGGTTTAATTAATTAATCATGTTTTAATATCAACTTTGTCTTTAATTTAGTCCACTAATCCAGATTTTGCAGGCCACTTGTCACTCTGTCAGGCTATAAATAGCACAGTACTCTCTCTCATCATTAATGACTGACACGCAACCCCATGAATGGCGACACGCATTCCAATGTAAACCCTAAAACAGTCCCACCAGCGAAATCAAACGCCACCGCCATCACACTGGAAACATCACCGGAAAATTCATGAATCCCATGACCTCAAGGTAGGCTTTGATGCTCTCCAACTACTCAATTGAATTAGGGTTGACCCAGATGAAACCCTAGTTGACTGCACCTCAACTGTGGCTCTCATACTTGAATCAATGACTTGCCTCAGTTTCAATAAGGCCCTCTAGATATCCCATGAGATCCATACACACCTCACATTCACATTCCATGCTTCTCATCCCACTGAGAATCCTCAACACTCCTCAAGATAGGAGCACAACCCACATGTAGGCACTCAAACTTCTCAAGACTTCAAATCCTTTCTTGATGGCCTGGATGACTTCTCATCTAGGATAACACACCTTGCTAGGCTCTTCTCTTGATAGACACCTTGATCCCTTGTTGGATTCATGCTATGCTATGATATGCAAATGATTAGACCATGTACATGATGTAACTATGCAAATGAAATGCAATGAAACATAAATCAGGCAAGAAAAGGTTGAGCAAATTTTGGGGTACAACAGCTGCCCCTATTCAAACGGCTTGGACCCGACTGGGTGAAGAGCGAACGACCTTCAAAAAATCGAGGTACGAGGCTGCATTGCTTAGGGAACGACATCCACCAACTGAATCTGGTTGTTACGGCAACAACTGATCCAACGTCTGATAATAATTCTGATCTCAACATCAACTACCTATGTAACGCCACAGGTACCGAACAATTTTCGTAAAACACCTCCGCCCACAACTGGACCAACCTTGTCAGCCCAAGAAGGGAAACAAATTCGTCAACACGAATAGAGATTCCGTCATCACAAGAGTAACCTTGTCCACATCTGGTCCCAAATTTCATCAAATCACGAATAAACACCAATCTGTCCACGTCAGGACTCACGTTTCAACAACACAGGAATAGAACTTTGTCCATGTTAGGACGCTTGTTTTGTCAACACGAAGAAATCTCAACTAAAACTTGTCCACGTCAGGACTCCACCTGCCGTCAACACGGAAAAAATCCCGGCAACTTCGCTGGGGATGACTCGTCTGTATTTCATCAGCACGAGGGGATCCTATCAACATAGGAATGAATTGTCCATGTCAGGAATAAATCATCCACGTTAGGAATAAACTTTCCACGTTAGGAATAAACTTTCCACGTTAGGAATAAACTTTCCACGTTAGGAATACACTGTCCACGTTAGGAATAAACCGTCCAGGTTACGAATACATTGTCCACATTAGGACTCACATCACGTCTTGATTTGTCCACGTCAGGACTCACATCTTCGACCCGCTGAGGAAATAAAACTTGTCCACGTCAGGACTCACGCTTCGCCAACACGAAGAAAGATAAATTTGTCCACGTCAGGACTCGCGCATCTTGTCAACACGAGGAACTATAAACTTGTCCACGTCAGGACACACATTTTGCCGATACGAAGGAAGATATCTGCTGGGGAGAAATGGTCTACGAAGAGTAATCAATTTTGTCCACGTCAGGACTTCACATTCCATCAATACAGAGATATCGAATTTGTCCACGTTAGGACTAGCACATCTCGTCAACTTGAGGAAATAAATCTGTCCACGTTAGGACACCCACTTCACTAGCACGAAGAAATCCCGTCAATATAGGAATAAATTGTCCACGTCAGGACTCATATCTCGTCAACACGAGGAACTCCTATCAACATAGGCAATCAAATTTTGACGACTTCCGGGGAAATCCTTCTGTCAACCAGTAGGAAAATACATTCGTTTATCCATACGGGAGGATACTCCGAATACCGTTTCTCCCCTTTTCTTTCTCTGCAGTAGTTAACTCCATTGGTCCCAACCCACAAACCTTTTAGCACTGACGTGACATCGACTTTGAGGAGGACTCCACGGGGGATATTTGGAAACCAAACCGCTGGACGCCTGTTTCGATAACCAGCGGCAGCTTCTGAAATTTGAAGAAAATAATCCGCTGGCCGGATAAGAGAAACTTCAACAAGCAACTCTGGCGGGGAAAACAAGAGGAATTTAAGCAAACAACTCTGCTCGGGGACAAAGAGAAACTTAACCAAGTAACGCTGTGGGGAAAATAGTAAGATGAACCGTATCATCACACGTCTCACGGCGAGACCTCGAATACCCGGTAATAGATCTGAGCTAGAACTCCGTACCCCTGCTGAGAAAACACACCTGCAAGCACAAAGGTTAACCAACCTGATTTATGTTTCAAAATGCGTATGTTTGAAAATGGCGTAATGCTCCGTACGTCACGGAAATGCTACGCGTTTGAGTAGATGCAAATATGACGATATATGCAGATGCAAATGCAGGCTCAAGCTGCCGGGCCACTCTGACAATGATGTCTCAATAACATGAATGTTGAGGGTAACGCCAACTCCGCTGGGGAGAACAAGTATCACAAAATATCCTGGCGAAATAAACGCCAGAAACACAACCATCTCTACCGGGGAGAGATTAAACATCAATTTCCACTGGGAGGAAAGGACAAACGCCCTGCTGGTGAATAAACTTAGCTGGGAAAGAAGCGACACTTCTGGGCGAGGCACGCTGTCTGGGCACAGTTTACACATTCAACGTTACTACTCTGCTGAGGATTAACATCCTGTCAATGGCAAGACGACCTGTGGGGAGCAAGAAGCCCATCCTTCGCGAATATAAACCTTTCGAACCAACCACTGGGTTAACTATTGCGGGAATCTCCCATGCTGGAGATTGAACGTGCACATCTTCGATTCGCTGAGGAGCGCCACCTCTGCAGGGGACATTGATTTTGACTTGCTGGGATTAATCCTATGGACGTATTTCCATGAGGACACTCTCCTGGGGAAGGGATAGATGTCATTTCAAATCTCGGGGGATAAGCTGCGACTAGCTGAGGAATGACATCAACTGGAATTAGGTCTTACGTCAAGCGACCTTGGCTGGGGAATACGATTCCTGACCATTTGCTCCAAAGGTAAAAACCCTGCAAAACACAAACGAGACAAAACAGGCCTATACAACAGAATCTATCCGGGTTAGCATCTGTGACATTACTTCAGTCAATTCGAAGTTTTAGCAATTGTTGGCAAGGGCCAACAAAATTATGTAAGTGCAAGTTTATCAAAACATTGGCGTCTTTCACAAACAAAACAGTAAAGAACAAGCATCAAGTACTGAATACCATGTTTTATTGATAATGGGCCTCTGAATAGGCAATGTTTTGTACACTGGATGCAACTCCTGAAAAGAGGAAGTTACGCACAACCACACATAAATATTTGCACAATAAGCCTAAAGAAAATTTAAAACAATATTTGTACACATGTCGGCAACATGGTACAGACAAACACCATGAGCTGATCCTCTTATGACTCGCCTGACTCTGCGCTTTCCCGGTACTCGATCTTCGGAAGAGATTGTTTTTTGAATAGACGGCCCCCAGGTACTCCCAAACCACTAAGCAATGCCGTATCAAATCCGGCCCGCAGTCATTTGCTTTTTCAATCCCTAACTTTTGCGTGAACCGCCCTTTGCGGGTTTTCAATTCACCGGGATACCCTTTTTTTGAAGAAGTCGCCCTTTTCAGGTTTTCGACTTCGCGGGTGTACATCTTTTCAATTTTATCCCTAAGTTTTGCCCGAACCTTTTATTCATTTTTTATGGTTCGCCGGGATGCCCCATTTTTGCCTGGACTCTCTTTTTACTGTCCAGCGGGTCACTTTCAAGCAAAGTATTTTTTAACTGCGTCCGAATTCACAGGAGACGTAAAGTCCTCACCATCCATGGTGGATAGTAACAAGGCTCTTCCAGAGAAGACTTTTCTGACAACGTAGGGACCTTCGTAATTAGGAGTCCACTTGCCCCTGTGATCTGTTTGTGGTGGGAGAATCTTTTTCAAAACAAGATCGGCCGTCTGAAAGCTTCGAGGGCATACCTTCTTGTCGTAAGCTTTCTTCATCCGGCTCTGATATAACCGACCATAGGCTAAAGAAGCCAGTCTCTTCTCATCCATTAAAATGAGCTGATTCAGTCTATCTTTAACCCATTCTGCCTCGTCAAGTTGGACATCACGTAAAACCCTAAAGGAAGGAATCTCGACCTCCAACGGTAACACCGCCTCCATTCCGTATACCAAGGAGAAAGGGGTTGCCCCGGTTGATGTGCGTACCGTCGTAAGATAACCGTGCAAAGCAAAAGGTAGCATCTTGTGCCAGTCCTTATACGTCACAACCATCTTCTGAACAATCTTATTTATGTTCTTATTGGCTGCCTCGACAGCGCCGTTCATCTTGGGCCGGTAAGGAGAGGAGTTGTGGTGCTCAATCTTAAAATTCTGACACAACTCTTTCATCATTTTATTATTCAAATTCAAACCGTTGTCGATGATAATCCGCTCAGGGATTCCATATCTGCAGATAATATCTCGTTTGATAAATCTGGCTACCACTTGTTTGGTCACATTGGCATATGATGCTGCTTCCACCCATTTGGTGAAGTAATCAATTGCCACCAAAATGAACCGGTGTCCGTTTGATGCCGTGGGCTCGATCTTGCCAATCATATCAATCCCCTACATCGAGAAAGGCCACGGTGATGACATCACATTCAGAGGACTCGAAGGCACATGGATTTTGTCCGCATAAATCTGTCATTTATGACACCTTTTTGCAAATTTGAAACAGTATGTTTCCATGGTCAGCCAATAGTAACCTGCCCGCAACAGTTTTCTGGTCATAGCATGCCCACCAGCATGTGTACCAAATGTACCCTCATGTATCTCTTCCATGAGCAACTTCGTCTCTTTCTCGTCTACACAACATAGCTGTTGCACCCCAAAATTTGACCAACATTTATTTACCCAGCAAGAGTGATGCAAGACTTGGAAGCTAGCCAACAAGGTTATTCAAGTGTTCAAAGATTGATATCCTTGTCAGAGAACTCCAGAGATCCTCAGAGGGATTGGTTGAAACCAAGGTTGTGTGTCTCATAACTTGAGAGTTGTGGGAGCTCCTCAGATGATTCTGAGACTATAAGGATGGACTTGAAGCTTTGAGAAAGCTTATGATATGTCTTGAAAGCCCTCATGAAGCCTAGAGAGGTCATTGTACAAGAATTCAGAAGATACAACCATGAGTGGTGGAATTAGGGTTTGACTGGGTCAACCCTAGGTCAACTAATAATTTGGAGAAGGTTGAGACCTAATCCAAGAGCCATGTGATCATGGATTGATGCATTGAGATGCTATAAGGATGATTCCTAGACCAAATCATCATGATTGAGGAGTTTGAGAAGTTTCAAGCTAGGGTTTCTAAGGCTTGACAGTGTAAAATCCCCTAGTTTGATCCCTATCTTCAAGGCAGTGTAGCTCAATATGTGATTGTCATATCATCTTCCCCATAACATGAATGTTGTATAGCTTTCTATTAGCTTTAATTTGAGTACTAGAAGTCCTTGATAGGATTTGTAGAGCTCAAGTTATGACTTTGACAAATTACAGGTCATCTGAGGTATGTGAATCTGGGTCCTTGACAGTCACCCAACTTGCACCCAACTTTTGCCCTAGTAGGATGATTCCTATGGACTCTTGGTTAACATGAATGTTGTAGAGCATCTTCTTAGCTTTCTATAGAGTACTATAAGTCCTTGATAGGATTTGTAGAACTCAACTTATGGTTTTGACAAGTCAAGGGCATTTTGGTCATTTGGAGGTTATAGGTCATTTCAAGCATAAGGCCATATCTCCTATTTCCATGCTTCAAATGGAAAAATATTCAACATCAAACTTGCTTATAATGATGTTTTAAGGCTAGTAAGGAGGTCATGAGGTGTTGAAAAGGCTTGAATCAAAAAGTGATAAAAATGACCTAAAATGGAGGCATAAGTTAAATAAGTTGAAATTGGAAATTGGAAATCCCAAGTTACACATCCAAACCATGTCATATAATAGGTCATTTTGACTCTAAAATACATTCTAAAAACAATGGTTCAGCCACAATTTTGATTTGAGGCCTAGATCATAGGGCTGCTTTGGAAATGACTTGCTTGCATCTTAAGGCACAAAGGCAAAACTCAAAGAAACTCAATGTACAAGTTAGTTAAGGGTTTCAACACATCATACATCTCATATGGGGAGAATTTCAAGTCAGAATTGGTGGTTACAAGGATTATGGCATGATATGATACATGATATGAGATGAATTCATAATGTCATGACATGAGATTTCCAATTTCTCATTGGATGGTCCTAGATGGTTCTAGATGATTCTAAACCACTCTATATAACATGTAGAACTTGCTCAGATGCAAGGTGGGTGTAAGATTTGAGAGAAGAGAGAGTTGGCCATTTCACTTGCTTCCATTGCAAGTTGAAAGTGAATTCCCTATTCTGAACCATTTCCATTCATTCTTTCCATCTTAACACACTCCATTGATGATAGTGAAGCTGTGCAGATCAATTTGAGAGCAAAACCATGGTGATTTGAGAAGTTGGCAATTGAGTTTTCAAGGTTGCAAGTCAGAATCGAATTCTGAGATTCAAGCACTCTCCCTCAAATCTTTTGCAAACAGTAGCAAGATCATCATCCAAGGAAACTTTCCGCAGAATTTCAAGGCTTGAAGTGAAGGTTTTCACCATCTGTTGATCAAGAAATACCAGGTTTGCAAAATTCACTCTACACCATAATTTATGCATCTTTAGGTAGAATTGTTAGGGTAGAAATGTTAGAGACCAATAGGAGATGGATTTTGGAGAGTTAGGGATCAATTGATGAAGGTTGAGTTATGGACACCATTTCTTTGATGATCAAGAACTCGTGGTATAGTGAGATATAATACATGTGTGATAGCTTATTTTAACCAGTGAAGTGTGGTGATCATTTTAGTACCAAGAAATCCAAGAATTGTTGAAGTTGAGGATTGACCATAATTTCAATCTTGAATCGTGTTTCATGTTGGAGGAGGTTTCAGTGTAATCTAGGGTTATGGTTGTATTCAGCATGAAAAATGGAGCATGTTAGTGTTTTGAATTGCTAAATTTGATGATGATTTGAGAGCATACGATGGGGAGGAACTCTGAAGTTTGAAACTCTGTTCATGGTGGTTTTCCCTCCAAACCCTAGCTGAAGGTTGAAGACGACCCCTCATCCGTCAGATCGTGTTTGACTCATTGACCTCACCCAGATCCAAGGGCCACGACATAACCTCACATTTTGAAAGGAAATTCTGAAGACATGATGAAACGCCCCGTTTCATTAAAAGAAGTCCTTGGGCCTGAATGCTTTGTTCACTACCCACACCCCCAATCACGGCCCATGGTTGAAATTAACTGGAAATGTTTACTATCCACACCGTTTCATTTTTATTTTTCTCTTCATTTTATTAATTGATTTTCTGATTGAATTGGGCCTAGCATGCATGACTACCCACACCCCCATTTTTAGCCCATTGATGATTTGAACTGGACATAGTTACTATCTGCACCCAAGTTTTATCTTTTTCATTTCTTTTTCTCCATTTTATGTTAAACTTTGAAATATCATAATAAATAGAAAATTAATGATTTTTGCGTGGGGATTTTTTCTCCCATTTCATGATAATGTCTAGAAAATTATCAAATAAAAATATTTGCATTTCATGCATTTTTAATATTTTTTGTGTATTTTTCATTTTAATAGCTTTTTAATTATTTTATGTTGATACATGAATTTGTAGAATTTTGTTTAGGTAGTTACCTTAACATTTTTAGGCCATTATTTTTAGGATAGTTAGACTAAGACTTTAGCTCCCCCTGGATTTATTTCATAATTTTGAGATGACTTTTAGAGTAGTTTTGATTAGATGACATTAGGTTGTGTAGAATTAGGTTAATCCTTAACATAGGTCCACAATAACACTAGAATTTTGGGTTTCTAGGTCAAGTTAGACATTGGGACATATAAGGGTATTAAGGGTAGGTATGTAGGATCCCCTAGAAATTATATTAGATTTTAATATAGTGGTATACTATTTTTAGATGATTTTTGTAGTTGATGATTGTTTGTGTTGCCCTTGTGGGCTTGTATTTTTGTTTGCTTTGCTTTGTGGGCTTGGAAAGCTTGGTATTGCTTTGAGGAGAATTGAGGAGCATAGTAGAAGACTTGAAGATTGATTGAGGAGCTTGATCTTGTTTGTTTAGTTGATTGTTTTAGGATTAGGGAGAGTTTAGACCTAGTTAACTTCTTTCTTAAACATGGATGATATCTTTCACCTCCATTCCTCCCTATGATTCAAAGTCCTTCCATGGTATACACCTCTCTCCTTTGGAGGGATAAGTGATGATACCTAGGAAGTAGAACTTTTGAGGGAACCAGTCCTTTGATGTTGAACCCTTATAGGTCACCTTTGGTGGTCAATAAGCAGTTCAATGTCCCAGCTTACCCAGTTAAGTGATTTCCTCTGGTTTGAATATCTTGAGAGATGCTGAGCTTGAGTTTGAAGATGAAGACTTCATTAAAGAGTATGGAAGAGGATGAATCCTTGAGCATTGCCATTCTAATTGAAGCTTGAAGAGAAACAAGAACAAGTTGATACTTGGAGACCCTTGAAGATGAAGTGAAGACTAAAGGATGAAGTTGATACTTCTAAGTGATTGAAGAATACTCTAAGAAGCTGAGGCTTGCAAGAATAGAAGACCAAGTTGAGACTGGTAAAGCAGGGAGAGCTTGAAAGCTTGAAGACTAAGTTGGTACTTAGGAGGAGAATCCAATTGAGATTGATTCTAAAGAGCTGAAGCTTAAAGAACAAAGGAAGTTCATACTTACTTTGATACCTGAAGATCCAGTAAAGCCTGAAGGTGGAGCTGATCAAGGAGCTGAAGCTCACAGAAGATAAGTTGAAACTTATGTTGAAGGGTTGAAACCTGGAAAAGCAAATTGATACTTGTCAAGAGTGATGGAAGTCTGAAGACTGAATTGCTGTTGGAAGAGCTGAAGCTTGAAGCTGAGTTCTTATCTTTTTCTTTGTTGTATTGATTTGTTTTGTTTGACTTGCTTGATGCATTAGAATAAGTCCATATCTAGACTAGGTAGAATCTAGGAGCATGATTGCACTAGAGGTTGAGTTGCTCCCTCTGCTTGTATTGTTACTGTGTGGCTTTGCTTGCGGGTATTCGGTAGAGCCCAGCTCCCTTGCCCATGTGGTTTGTTTGCCTGATGGCCTTTTATTTCATTTTATCTGTATGATTGCAGTTTACTGTCTTGCTTGATAGCATGTTTTATATTTCAGTATGATTACTGTTATCTATTCTGGCTTGAGGTTGAGATGAGCTTGTGGAGGCTGAAGCCCCACACACATTTCCTCCCTCACTTGCATTGCATGCATTTTACCGTTTAAGCTGATGCTTTGTCTGTTTTGGTGTATCATTGACATGATCCCTTAGGACTCTCATTTCCTTTGATAAGGAATCGATGATAGAACTTTAGGTTGAAACCTATGCATGATAACTTCTAGGAGTTCCCGGTTCGAACCTCAACCATAGGATGAATCCTTGGCATGACAACAGTAGGACTTGATAGTCTCCCTCCTAGTTGGGCCTGTTCTCTTCTCATCTCAAAACAGTTTAAGATACAGTAATCATGAATGATCTCTTTCGTACGTTACGAGCCTTAAGCTATCTGAGAAAGGATTGTGGGAGAGTTTCTTTTCCACAGTCTGGATGTTTAGTATGGTACCCTTTGGGTGACATGCGACGCATTCACTCTCAGGTCATAGTCTCTAGTGCGATTGAAATTGCAAACACAATAAAAAACACTTCTTTCGTAAAAGACAGGAAATAAACCGTAGTGTCCCGAACTACGTGAGTTCTGATCTCTCATACCTGTTGAGCGTACGTAGGCATAATACTGATGTATTGGCGAGCTACCTTCCCCCATAACCCGTCGTAGGTCGAACTACGTTGACTCTGATTTCTCGTTCTCTGATGAGAATACGTAGGCATAAAGTGCGACGCTTTGCCGAGTCATTTGTCTTTTCTGTTTAAGCCAGCCTTGATAGGTAGATAGATAAAACCAACCCGTCCAAGTAAACACAACAAGCGTGGATCCCGTCGAGTACGACGGACGTGAGGGGTGCTAATACCTTCCCCTTGCGTAACCGACTCCCGAACCCAGACAATGGTTGCGACGACCTTGTCTTACCCTTCTTCGTTAGGTTTTTTCCGATCGTTTCCTTTCCCGCTCTGAGGGATAAATAACGAAAGGTGGCAACTCTTCTGTTGTGCCGACACCTTATTTTCGCGCAAGCGACAATAGCAACACCAAGTCGTGGTTTCTTTTGTACAGGACACCGTCCGGGTTCAGATAGAAATTACCAGCCAATCTCCTGAGAGTCTTCTGATCTCGACTGGATGCCCCAGCCGGATACTCCTTGTTCTTCAGGAAGTTCTGGATGTCAAAGTACCAGAGTTTACCATTGGGAGCCTCGTCAATGGCAAATATGAATGCAGGCCTATCGAGCCGAGAGATAACAATCCGGGGAGCCTCGTTCCAGAAGTTAACTTTATACATTGAAGACAATGTCGCCAGTGTGTCAGCCATTTGATTTTCTGCTTGCGGTACGTGATGCAATTCCACCTTGTCAAAGAAAGGCAACAATCTCCTTGCATAATTCATATATGGTATCAAATTGGGCTGACGTGTCTCCCATTCTCCTTTAATCTGATTCACCACTAGAGCTGAGTCTCCGTATACATCCAGATGCTTGATTCGCAAATCAATGTCTTCTTCCAGACCCATGATGCAAGCCTCATATTCAGCCTCATTATTGGTAACAAGAAAGGTCAATCGGGTAGTAAAGGGGATGTGCGACCCCTGAGGAGTGATGATAATAGCGCCTATTCCGCTACCATAGGAATTCACAGCTCCGTCAAATATCAACTGCCATTTGGAACCCAACTCTGGTCCTTCGTCCGTCAACGGTTCTTCACAATCTTTCATCTTCAGGTACATGATATCCTCGTCAGGAAAATCAAATCTCATCGATTGGTAATCCTCAACAGGCTGCTCCGCAAGGTACTCTGATAGAACGCTACCTTTAATAGCCTTTTGCGAGACATGTTGGATATCGTATTCGGTTAACACCATCTGCCATCGGGCAATTCTTCCGGAGAGTGCTTGCTTCTCAAACACGTGTTTGATTGGATCCATCTTTAAAATTAGCAGGGTTGTATGATTCAGCATGTACTGCCTCAAACGTTTGGCGGCCCATGCTAGCGCGCAACACGTTTTCTCGAGCATTGAGTATCTGGACTCACAGTCGGTAAACTTCTTACTCAAATAGTAGATAGCATGCTCTTTACGTCCGGTCTCGTCATGTTGACCGAGAACACAACCCATACTTTCCTCAAGAACTGTCAAATACATAATCAAAGGTCTCCCGGCCACTGGGGGTATCAAAACAGGAGGTTTCTGCAAGTATTCTTTTATCTTGTCGAACGCCTTTTGACAATTTTCATTCCAGGTCAACACCTGATCCTTTTTCAACAACTTGAATAACGGCTCGCATGTCGCAGTTAGGTGAGATATGAACCAAGCGATATAGTTCAACCTCCCTAAAAACCCACGCACTTCTTTTTCTGTTTTAGGCGTCGGCATTTCTTGTATTGCTTTTATCTTCGCAGGATCAACCTCTATTCCCTTTTCGCTACGATAAACCCCAGCAGTTTACCCGATCTCACCCCAAAGGTGCACTTGTTAGGGTTCAGTCTCAACCTGAACTTCCTAAGTCTTTTGAACAGTTTCAACAGATTAACCAAATGCTCCTCCTCTGTCTGGGATTTGGCAATCATATCATCAACATAAACCTCGATCTCTTTGTGCATCATGTCATGAAAGAGAGTCGTCATAACATGTTGATATGTTGCCCCAGCGTTCTTCAGTCCGAAGGGCATCACTTTGTAGCAAAATGTTCCCCAGGGAGTAATGAAGGTAGTCTTCTCCATGTCTTCTGGCACCATTTTGATCTGATTATAGCCTGAGAAGCCGTCCATGAAGGAGAATACGGAGAACTGAGCAGTATTATCGACCAGCACATCAATGTGAGGAAGTGGAAAGTCGTCTTTCGGGCTCGCCCTATTCAGATCACGGTAGTCTACACACATTCGCACTTTGTCGTCTTTCTTCGGCACTGGTACTATATTAGTGACCCATGACGGATAAGTTGTAACGGCTAGGAAACCAGCATCCCACTGTTTTTGCACTTCCTCCTTGATTTTCATAGCCATGTCTGGTCTAGTTCTTCTGAGTTTCTGCTTAACAGGCGGACATTCCTCTCGCAACGGCAGACGGTGCACAACCATGTCCGTATCTAACCCAGGCATATCCTCGTACGACCAAGAAAATATATCACTATACTCTCGCAGTATCTCAATCAGCCTTTGCTTGACGTCGCTCTGCAGCGCAGCCCCTATACAGATATTTCTCACAACTTCTTCCGACCCCAAGTTGATAATCTCGATTTCCTCCTGATGAGGCAGAATGATTCTCTCTTCCTGTTTCAACAAACGAGTCAGCTCCTATGGCAGGTCACTATCCTCAACAATCTCTTCTCTGCTTGGAATACCGGGTGCTCGAAGTCGAAATGAGTCATAGGCGGTTCGTAGGAGATGTCATCTGAAATATTAGTCCTGCAAAGGAAATGGTTAAACGCTTCAACACGCAAACAAAGCAAATAACCACGTTGCCATTTATTGTTAAAGTAAAAAACAAGAGAGACAGGGATCACAATATTTGAATATGAAAAACTCCTTTATTTCATGATTAAACAGTGCAATACACATAATCAAGTAGCCCTAAGGTAAAACTAACTATGCCCCGGGTAGGACATAGGATTATTCAACAATTGATAAAACAAATCATTACTGTTTAAAAGTCACTGGGACAGTTTCCCGGATGGACCAGTTGCAGAGACTTTGTCCTGGCACGCTTGGCTTGATCCACGCGTCCATATCGCAGTCGCTATCTCTGTCTTCAGCATCGGAAATAGCGTTGATAGTCTCAAAGCACACTCCACTTGGCGTAATCATGACCGGGCCCTTGAACCTGGGCGCTCCTGAAGATGACGCTGACAACGTCGGTCGATACCCTAGCCCAAACTTGTCATTCTTCACGGGAATCTCTAATACCTGCCCCCAGCCTTTAGTCTCACCAGTCTGCACTAAAGCCTGAGCCTCTTTGTAAGATGACACTGCCACATCTGATATTTTGCTGGAACCCTGAGCTTTGTCTTTAATCCGCAACCCTTCGAAAGCTTGACAAGGTGTCTCGTGTATTTCTCCGTCGACCTCAACATATCTGAATGATGACAGGTGACTGACCAAAATGTCCTCCTCCCCGCAAACGGTAACAACACTATCACCCACCATGTACTTCAGCTTCTGATGCAATGTGGACGTTATGACCCCTGCAGCGTGGATCCATGGTCGTCCAAGAAGGCAGCTATAAGCTGGATGGATGTCCATGATGTAGAATTCGGTATCAAACATTTCCAGCCCCACCTGAAGCGGTAATGTTATTGACCCAAACACTGATCTTTTCGTCCCGTCAAACGCCCTAACAACCAAACTGCTGGGCGTGCAAATAATCCCCTGTATGTCCAACTTCATCATGGCTTTCTTTGGCAATACGTTCAACGACGATCCAGTATCCACTGATACACTCGACAGTACGGTGCCCCGACATTCCACCGATATATGCAAGGCCATGTTGTGTTCCCGACCCCTGGGTGTTAGGTCAAAATCTGTGAAACCCAGGCTATGTCCAACATTGACATGTGCCATTACCCCCTCTAACTGATTTACAGAAACTTCTTGGGGCACGAATGACGTATCCAGTATTTTCAGCAAGGCGTTCCGGTGGACCTCGGAACATAACAACAATGACAAGATAGAAACCTTTGACGGCGTCTGCTGTAGGTGTTCAACAATTTTGTAGTCACTTTTGCGAATCAGCCTCATGAACTCCTCTACGTCCTTGAGTGACGTATCCTTTTCTTTCGACTGAGTAGGCCCACTTTCATTTACTTTGGCTTTGCCTTTGGCCAACCTCTCCGCTTCTATTACAGGTGAGGTGAAGATCCTTCCGCTACGGGTCATGCCCTCCGTTCCAACAACATTATCGATAGCCCCAGCTGGCTGGTTATTCATCATAATCTTTTCGCCGTTGCAATACGCTTCTAATCCGTAGGTCCACGGGACAGCTTTCGTACTCTCAAAGGGTACAGGCCCTGCTTTGGTGATTGTAATAGTTGGCCGCTTGGCGGGCGCCGTTATCGTTATAGTCTTCCTCGGGATCGTCACCGTTGCAATATCATTCTGCTTATCACCTAATGCCTCCACAGGCTTCTCCACCGCAGTTCGATCGAATTGCAAGGTCCCTTCGTCGATCATGGCCTGAATGCCCTGCTTCAAATCAGTACAACCCTCAGGCTGGGTCCAACACTCTAATCAATATTCATCACAACCAGGGAATACCCCCCCTCTGAGCAACCTGCTTTTCACCTCACTCAATGGCGTCTTCAGTTCGTTAACGTCCATCACCAAGTTCAAATTTTCTTTTGTCAAGATGGCATTTGCCCCATGATTAGGCATAGGCTGTTGTACAATGTTAGGCCCGCCTGGCCAAAGTTGATGGCTTTACTGTCCAACAAGTCTTGAACTTTATGCTTGAAAGCATGACAAGATTCTACATCATGTCCGGGCGCCCCAGAATGGAATTTGCAGTGCTTACTAGCGTCGTACCCATAAGGAAGTACCGGTCCTGTAGGCGGTTCCAAAGTTCTTTTCTCAACCAAATTCAACCCCAGCAATGTCTGAAGAAGCTCTGCATATGTCGACGGAGGCTTATCAAATACCCTCTTCGGCTTTGCATTCTGAAACCTCCTCTGACCCTGATTCTGCCTTTGCTGCTGTTGTGGTTGTTGTTGCTGCTGTTGTTGTTGTTGAGGAATTGGAATAGTAACACTGGCTATTTGTTGAGGTTGACTGTACTGATTTCTACCTCTGCCCCGGCCTCTGCCACCAAATACAACGCTTGTATCACCCTTCCGTCTTCCGCCGAACGCTTTTCTCGCACCCCCAGCTGAAGTAGATTCTCCTGCCTGAATCTTCCCAATTTTAATTCCATTTTCGATCCTTTCTCCCATAAGGATCATATCGGAGAAGCTACCCATCGAAACATTGAGTAACTTGTCATAGTACATTCCTGTAAATGTCCCCACAAACATGTCATTCATCTCCCTTTCAACCAAAGGAGGATGCACCCTAGCTGCCATATCGCGCCACCGCTGCGCGTACTCTTTGAAACTTTCACCATTTTTCTGCGACAGATTCTGCAACTGAACTCTGTTTGGCGCCAAATCGTTGTTATATTTGTAATACATAACGAAAGCATCAGCCAACTGCTTCCAGCTCCTAATCTGGGTGGGCTCCAGTCCCATGTACCATTCCAATGATGGTCCCGATAAGCTGTCCTAAAAGAAATGCATGAGCATCCTTTCATCATTGGAATACGCAGACATCCTTCTATAATAAGAACGTACATGGAACTTTGGGCAGGTATCCCCTTTGTATTTGTCGAATGTTGGAGCCTTGAATTTTAATGGCACCCTTAGCCCTGGTACCAACCCCATAGTAGTCATATCTAACCCAGCAGAGTTCTGATCAACCACACCTTTCATCTGCTCTTCTAGCATTCTGATCCTCTGAATAGGGTCAATAGGGCCTTCAGGTCCCATACCTCTTCCTGAAAAAGCGCCATCCTGTTGATCCACATTCCAGTCATTGCCATATCCATCGTAACCCATGTTACAGCCAAATCCTTGCTGATTGAACACAGGACCCTGTCCTCGGTTGCCGAACCCTTGATTGACCCCAGCAGGTCCAAAACCATTGTTGAAAGGAAATGCTCCAGCGCCGTTCACATTACCCAATCCACCATTACCGTAGCCATACCCCTGATTGTTGCTGTAACCGTCATTACCGAAGCCTTGATTGTTGAACCCGAAGTTCCCGTCCTGATTGACATTGCCATACCCATTGTTTCCGAAGCCAACATTGTCAACGAATCCTTGATCGGCATCCACAGTGTTGCCTTTGTTGTTAACAACATGCCCATCACCACCATTTCTAGTATTACCATTACTAGCGCCAACACCTGCACCAGTACCAATGTTTCCGTTGACAGTCACAACAGGTGGAGTAACAACTGCCGGTATCTCATCCTTCCGGCGAGGAGTTTCAACAGAAATATGGCCAGTGTTGCCATTTCTGTTTGCCCGCGTCAGTAGCGGCTACACCAAGGTCTGAAGATTCTCCTGGCCCTTGGCCATGCTCTCCATAGCCTGCATGAACAGAGTCAACTTCTCGCGGATTTCCTGCATCTCAACTTGGACTTGATCCATTATCTTCTTGCAGTTGTTTCTGGTTGAATAGCAGTGGACTCTCTGGTCGTCAATCCTGAAAAATATGAGATGCAGGAAATAAGATACAGATTCAAAAATACCGGTCATGCAATATGAGGATGCAGATGCAAACGTATAAATATGCTACAGGTTATATTCCCCCCCCCCCCGATTCTAGTTTTAGAGAGAAGGCCATCACGACAGTGGAGTCCCCATCAAGCAAGCAAGGAATCAGAAAACCCTCATACATAAACAAATGCCAAGAGGCAGAGTACAAGAGTACAACTGAATACAACTGAAGAGACCTCGGCCAACAAGCCTGGCGATGGTCAAAATACAAGTACAGATAACGAAAGCAAGGCAAAGATAACTCAGGCCAAATGGCGCGCTTTGACATCTTCCAATATCCTCAACGTCTCCGAATGACCTAGTCTGGAGATTAGCTCTTGTATCAGTAACGCATGTCGCTCAGCAGTGGATCTCAGCTTTTTGGCATTGTCCTTGCAGGTTCCTTCGCCAAAACACTCGTCGAGTCTGCATCTCTTGGAGCCGGCCTTCAATTCACAACCCCTCGGCTTCTTGTCAAGGTCACTTACTTTAAGCTCAAGAGCACTCCTAAGTGATGTCTCTTTAGCAATCTTTGTATCCTGGGCTCTAATCTGCGCTTCTAGCGTGGCAATCTGCAGCTTCAACTCATCTTCACGCTCCTTCCGCTTGGTAAGCGTGGTATTCCACAATGTTTCCCACTTGCTGAGTCGGGAATAAGCTTTGTTTAAGAGTTCCTTCTTGGAAGCAAGCACCTTGCTAACACCGTTCAAGGCTGCTCCCACCTTTTCCCTCTTGCCGGTCTCTTCAGTCAAATCCGAACCCAACTTGTTAATCAACTCAATCTGTTCTTTCACAGTGAAGTTAGCTTCATTCTTCTCATGACGCAACTGGAAGATCTCTTTCTCTAACTCATCATTGGCTTTCTTCAATTCTTCGTTTTCAGCCAACAATTTGTTATACTTCTCAATCTCTTCCGAAGTAGGTACCTCAATCACTGGAAGATACAGAGGTTTCACAGCAGGATATGGCATCAGGGAAATCCTAGCTCTCTCGTGGATCCAAGCCAAATAGGGATCATAAGCTTTGTTGTTGCTCTTACCAAGCAAAGCCTTCCCTCTCCTATGGATGTTAGCCCATGCATGTCTCAACCTGCTCAAGACAGCCTCGTTTAATGAGCCCGTGAGATACAGAGATTCCTGTATCTCAACCTCAATAGGAGCATCTCTCAAGGCATAACCAAACTGTCTCACCAGCAGAGAAGGGTTATAGTTGATACAGCCTTTCCGTCCAATCAAAGGGACATTCGGAAAGCCACTGCAACTATATATAATATCAGTGCCAAGCATGTTTCGATCAAACCAAATGATGTTCTCAGCAGACAGCCCCATGAGCCGGGAAGACCAATCCAAAGTATCAATAGCATCAACAAAAGGCCCTGTCTTCGGAAGATGTCCCTGGAACCACCTGTACAAAAGATGAAGACAGCAGGAAACATTCTTGCCACGCCGCTTCTCATTCTTATAGTGAATAAAATGATAAACATCGCCCAAGAGAGTAGGAACTGGATTCTTCGAGGCAAGAATCAAGAAGGCATCTGAGTCAACAAAATCTGGCACATTGGGAAACAAGACAATCCCATATATGCAGACAGCTAGAATGGCACTGAAGGCAACCCAACATCCACTCTTCGCACACTGTGTAGCCTTCTCAACCAGGACAAACAGGTGAAAACCATAAGCTCCGTTCAGCTTGACCAATCCTCCAGGAAACTCAGAAGCGTCTAAACTGACAATCTTAGCAAGTGTGGCCAACATCAACATGTATAAAGGGCATCTGGTTTAACACAAGAACCCCCAACGTAGCAGAATACTCCTCTAAAGTGGGTGCCAGAATATAGTCGGGAATTAAGAAGCATCTCAGCTGAGGCTCACAAAACTGCATCAAAGTATACACCCCAGTCGTCTCGAATGCTGAAGGTCTGTACCACAAACTAAGCAATCTCCCATAAGATACTCTGAACTCAACCCTGACTCTCTCATCTGCTAGAGCAACTAATCCCAGCAAGGCACTGATATCTGGCGAATGCAACCGGTAAGCAACTGTCCTCTTCATGGACTCCATGTCGGGCTAGAAGATACACTAGAATCAGAGGGGAATGACCGCACCTGCAACATAAATACACGTTAATGAAATGCAAACATGAAAATGCACATGCATATGCAAACAGGAGATCAAGTGCAATGCTAATGAACTGTGCTGCTTTGCACTGAAGCCCGAGAACCATCAAATCTTCATCTCAAACCAAACCAACCACTCAAATGAACCCTGTAGCCACATCTCACTGGCAGAGATAAACCAGGTACTCTGAGGTCAACGGTTTCCTGCAAACAGACCTACCTACCCCTCACAGGTATGTACTTAACTCGTAGACGAGGTACGACCTCCTATGCGGGTTCAACGTCACGGACTTTCAAGAGCGATGATACGATACCCAGAAGGTGTGGCATCATCATCTCTTGAAGCGACCTCACTTAGCTGAATCCCAATTGATAAGTCCCCAGAGTCGACAATCCTCGGGTCAGACAACTTGTCGAGCCCTAAGGGCCAAGCAAGAAGCATCAAAGAGAATCTCGTCCGAGCGCAGATTTCGCGGCTAGTTGGTGCGAGCTAAGCAAGCAGGCTAACCACTACTCTCTACTTCTAAGTCTATGTGCAAACTCAAGCCCAGGTCCGACTTATCTCTCAATCTAACCCTCTACCCAGCATAACAACGATAATATAATGCTGAAAGTAAATACAGAAAAGTAAATCCCTACAAAACCCACGACGGGAAAACAAGCGCTAGGATTGACTCGCGTAGGGAACCGTTGGCTTTTCCCCAGCAGAGTCGCCAGCTGTCGCTACTGCGAAAATCGACGCCGGCCATGACAGAAGAGTCGCCACCGTGCGTTATTTATCCCACAAGAGGGAAAGGAAACGCTCAGAGTAAACCTATTGCAAAGAGGGAAAGGAATGGTCATCGCAACCAAATCCTGGATTCGGGAGTCGGTTACGCAAGGGGAAGGTATTAGCACCCCTCACGTTCGTCGTACTCGACGGGATCCACGCTTGTTTTCTATCTAAGGGTGTGTTATTCTATCTACTCTACAGGTCTGGGTTAAAAAGAAAAGAAAATGATTCGGCAAAGTATCGCACTTTATGCCTACGTATTCCCGTCTGGAACGAGAAATCAGAGTCAACGTAGTTCGCCTACCTACGGGAAAGGAGGGGAAGGTTGCTCGCTAGGATACGACATCCTATGCCTACATACTTTCATACAGCATGAAAGATCAGAGCAAACGTAGTTCGGGCTACGGAAGACACAAGCTTGTCTGACTATTTTTTATTACCTTCTGAAAAAGGTTTTCCTGATTAAGAGTCCAAGCGGACAAAAATGACACTTTAATGTTTGTTTTGAATCTTTTACGAAAGAAGTGTTTTTTAGTTTGTTTGCAATCTCTAACGCACTAGAGACTATGATTAGAGAGTGACTACGTCGCATGTCACCCTAAGGGTACCGCACTAAGCAATCAGATTACTGAAGAGTGACCCTCCAGCAACCTTTTCTCAAATAGCTTAAGGCTCGTAACGTACGATGTCGATTAACCTTATTACTGTATTTTGGAATTGTTTTGAGATAAGAAGAGAAAGAAGCTCTAAAAAACCTAGGGTTGAAAGGGGAATAAAACTAACCTAATGTTGTCATGCATGGATAAGAATCCTAATGTCTGTCATAATTCCCTCCTGCACAGAGGAAATCAGAGATCCTAGGGGATAAATAGAAAAGAACGCAAGCAAATACAGTAAAGTGCATGCAATGCAGCAATACAAGCGAGGCAAGGGAGTTCCACTCAACCTCGAACCTGGGAAAACAACAGGCAAAGTGAATCAACATTCACCTCAAACCTAGGGGGCAAGTTACACAAGCCAACAAACAATACAGAAAACAAAACCCCAAAGCAGATGAGGCAGCCCAAGCAGCAGCACCAAACTCCTACAGCAAACAGCAGCTCTGACAACAACAGATGATTAACCAGCAAAAAGTTGGCAGCAACAACCTTCATCTTCATGAATAACTCCCATCTTAAAGCTTCAATAAACTTTCAATCTTCAACAAGCACCAGGCTTTAACAAGCTCCCAGCTTAAGCAAGCTCAAACCCCAACCAATAACCAGCTTCAACAAGCTTCTGACTTCAACTTCAACAAGCAGTAAAACCCTAGCTTCAACAAGCAACCAGCTTCAACAAGCTCAAACTTCAACTTCAATAAGCTTCAACAAGCAACAAACTTTCTCTTTACCAAGCTTCAATAAACTTCCTAGGGAGAATCAAACCAACAATATCAAGGTGAAATGTTAAGAGGCTCAATGACAACCAAGGGAAGTCACTGAGAACTCAACATTGCAAATGAAAGGTATCCTCAAAGTTCTACTTACTTGGGCATACCACTCATCCCTCCTAAGGAGAGATGTAGCTTCCCAAGGAGGACTTTATGTAATTGGATTGAATGGAGATGGACAAGATACTCCATGTTTGAAGAAACAAACAACTACTCTGATGCTCTTCCTAAAACCCTAGTTTCCCTAAGCTCCTGACAAGCATCCACAAGATGAGAGAATCTTCACATCCAAGTTCCTTCAAGCTCTCCAAAGCACCTTCAATTAGTCTTAATGATCATCCAAGCTCAAAAGCAACACCACCCTAGTCTAAGGGGGACTATTGAATCAAACTAGTCAAATTAGTTCATCAGAAACCCCTAGAAGTTAGTTCTAAAACTAATTCTACTTAAAATACCAAAAGTGATTATAAAATCCTACAAAAATTACTAAGGGTTCCTAAACCTCTTATGAATCTCTCATACAAAAACCAGGGGGTTAACCATTCATTTGGACCTAAAACTATGCCCTAAAGCTAAAGGTATCATCTTAAAACCCTAATTCTAAACCACCTAATGTTCAATGCTCAAACTAGCCTAAAATTCTCTCACAAAAATATGAGAAAATCACTATGGGTACATGCATATCTAAGCTAACTATCCCAAAAAGAATCAACTCAAAATTCATCACCAATCATTCACAATAAAATCCACAAAATCATGTATCAACCATATTGAAAATAAAAGCAATAAAAAATGCAAAAAATGCAAATAAAATAAAAAATGCATGAATTAAACATTTTTTTAATCCTATTAAATTCTACATTTTTTAAGGAGTTAGGGGGAAAAAATCTAGCTTAAAAAAGTTTATTTTTCTATTTATTATGGATTTTAGAATCAAAATGCATTAAAAATAAAAGAAACTCAAATAAAAGAAATAAAAAATGCTGGAAAATACACACGCCCTTGGATCATTGACTAAGTATGCAGATCAGATGGCTTAGAGCGCGTCCACGTGTGGTGCTGACTGGGAGCTGACTGGCGTGCCACATCGTTTAATGAAATGATGTGTTTCATTGATTTGGAGGCAAAGCTGAGTTTAAATCCTGACCACACGATCTGTGGAATAAGTCCATCTTAGAGACTGATCCAACGCCTCAGGCTTCATCTTCTCCAAAGGCTCAAGCGACCTGAGACATTTCCAGGCGGCGGTCCACGGTGGAAACCACCATCTTCTCCGGTGAGATGGTGGTTGCAGGTGATCAGAAAACACAAACCAAATATTGATCTTGACCAGAATTTTATAAGGATTCCAAATCTCCAATCCAAATCACCTAAATCTCAACACATTTCCAAATTCGAAATCAAACAGAAATGGCACCAAGAATTGGATCAACACTAAATCCAAAATTAAAGCCACAGATTTCTTCCTCTTGTTGCACTGATCATTAATAGCTATCAAATTCGAGTCAAAACCTCAAGATTATCCATAACCGTCTTCAAACAGAAATGGTGCATCACACTCAATTGTCTCTAAACACTAAAATTCTTATCCATAAACGATCCATGATCAACCTAGGTCCTAACCACATGCAAGATTCTACTCAATTCTTCCTAGATCATGAGGAATTTGAAGGTTTACATACCTGAAAAAATTGGATCAACAGAAGTAGCAAATGCTCAATTCAAGCTTCAAGACTCTCCAGACACGATCAGTGATACACAATGGAGCTTCTTCAACCTTTAAATTGGCTTGATTGTGCTTGCAAATCCAAAACCGATTCTGACTTGGAGCCCTTGAAAATCCACTTGCTATCTCAGCTTCTAGCACGAAATCATCACCAAAATGAGTCTGAACTCACTCCCCTCAATATATAGAAACTTTCCATGGGCTTTTGAGCCCAGTTTGAAGCCCAATTCAATGAATCCACAATTCTGATTTTTCTCTTGAAATCTCAACATGACAGTTGTGAAATCTTGCTCCCAGCTTATTCTAGAAGGTTTTAACCAACTCCTTGTGGCTTAGTGAATGTGTTTAGATCAAAATGGAGACCTGAATTGCATTGGTGGCTGATTTGGATATGTGACTTGTTTTGGAAGTACCAAATTTACAAAGCAAGTCATGGAACCAAGCCTCAATCCAAAAAAGTAACATTGCCAATGTCTTTAGAATGTGATTTCAAGTTAAAAAATGTAGTCACTTGCCATGTTTAGGACCTATAACTCAAAAATCACAATTTCCCTCTTTGATTCATTTAAAATCCTTCCTTATTTTAGACCATTTTGGGTGACTTTTGATATGAGCTCATTCAATCCCACACGAATTCACTTTTGACCTAAAAAGATCATTCTAAGCACATTTCATGTTGAACAATTTTTCATTTGAGGAATGGAAGATGGAGATTTTGACACATGCTTGAAAATGACCTATAATCACAAATGCCCAAAATACCCCTGGATTGCCAAGATTATAACTTGAGTTCTATAAATCCCCTTGAGGACTTATAGTACTCTATCGAAATCTAAGATCAAGATCTACAACTCTTATGTTGGCCAAGAATCCATTTGAAAATTCCTTGAAGGGAAAAAGTTGCTTGGAAGTCAAGTGACTTTCACAGATAAATTTCAGTGTCCTCTGGTGACTTGTAATTTGCAAAGACCATAACTTGAGTTCTACAAATCTTCTTGAAGACTTCTAGTACTCAAATTAAAGGTGTTGAGAATCTATACAAGTTTCATGTTGGCCAAGAATCCATTTGAAACTTGTATTTTTACTTATGTGGCTTTGAAGTTGGGCACTAAATAGGGGATTTTACACTGAAACCCTAATTTAGCAACTTCCCACATTCTTGATCTTTCTTTGCTTAACCTTGGCATAACACCACACATGTATCAACATACCAATTCATGAATCCCATGACCTCAAGGTAGGCTTTGATGCTCTCCAACTACTCAATTGAATTAGGGTTGACCCAGATGAAACCCTAGTTGACTGCACCTCAACTGTGGCTCTCATACTTGAATCAATGACTTGCCTCAGTTTCAATAAGGCCCTCTAGACATCCCATGAGATCCATACACACCTCACATTAACATTCCATGCTTTTCATCCCACTGAGGAACCTCAACACTCCTCAAGATAGGAGCACAACCCACATGTAGGCACTCAAACTTCTCAAGACTTCAAATCCTTTCTTGATGGCCTGGATGACTTCTCATCTTGGATAAAACACCTTGCTAGGCTCTTCTCTTGATAGACACCTTGATCCCTTATTGGATGCATGCTATGCTATGATATGCAAATGATTAGACCATGTACATGATGTAACTATGCAAATGAAATGCAATGAAACATAAATCAGGCAAGAAAAGGTTGAGCAAATTTTGGGGTACAACACCATACCCATTGTTTCCAAAGCCAGCATTGACACCGAATCCTTGATCGGCATCCCTAGTGTTGCCTTTGTTGTTAACAACATGCCCATCACCACCATTTCCAGTATTGTCATTACCAGCGCCAGCACCTGCACCAGTACCAGTGTTTCCGTTGACAGTCGCAACAGGTGGAGTAACTACCAGTATCTCATCCTCCCGGCGAGGAGTTCCAACAGGATTGTGGTAAGTATTGCCATTTCCGTTTGTCCGTGTCAGCAGCGGCTGCACCAAGGTCTGAAGGCTCTCCTGGCCCTTGGCCATGCTCTCCATAGCTTGCATGAACAGAGTCAGCTTCTCACGGATTTCCTGCATCTCGACTTGAACTTGATCCATTGCTTTCTTACAGTTGTTTCTGGTTGAGTAGCGGTGGATTCTTTCGTTGTCAATCCTGAAAAACCTGTGAGATGCAGGAAATAAGATACAAATTCAACAGGTAACTGGCAATGCAAAAATGAATATGCAGATGCAATGCGTGCCTGTGCGTTAGGGAAATCACCCCCGATTCTAGTGCCAAAGTGCCAGTGCAGTGACAGTGCTAAGAAGCTTGGATTCATCCACGGAGAAAACATCTCATATATTGCTGCAAAGAGCCCAACAAGGCAGAAATAAAATATCACTGAGTGTACAGAATAACAAGAAGGCATGACCTCAACCAACAAGCCTGTTGATGGTCAGAACAATGCAAATAAAGCATATACAACAGTCAAGTGTTACAATGAGCACGGTACTCTTCTAACAACTTCTTGGTCTCTAGATGATCTGGCTGAGTGAGCAACCCTTCGACAAGCAACTCTAACTGTCGTATAGTGAACTGGAGGCCTTCGTTGGAGCTTTCCCAAGCTCCCTTGCCAAAACAGTCTTCTAACTTCCTCTTCTTGGCTTCAAAGTTCTGTCTGTGCTTCTTCAGGTTTTTGGTAGCTTTGTTCAACGAGGCTTGAATGAAAAACTACGCACAACTTCTTCCTCAAGCTTCCTCTGGCTAGCTTTCAACTGATCCTCTAACTTGGAGATTTGCAACTTCAGCTTATCTTCTCTCTCCTTGTTGCTGGTCAATGTAGCGTTCCAAGTTTTGTTGAACGTAGAGATCTCCAGGTAAGCTATATCAAGTGCTTTCTTCTTAGACTCCAGCATGTCATGAGAGCTCTTGAAATCTATCCCCAGACGTTCATGCTTCTTTCGTTGTTCAGTCAGTTCTGTACCTAGCTGGTTCACCAGCTTTGTTTGCTGCTTGAAGGAATGTACGACTTCATTCTTTTCGCTCCTGAGCTGAACTAGCTCTTCTTCCAACTTCTCGTTGGCTTTCATCAAAGCTTCCTTCTCCTTCACAACCTGTTCATATCTCTCAATAGACACAGTAGTTGGCTCCTCAACCATGAGGGGAGCAGGAGGTAATACTGCAGGAAACGGCATCAGCGCCTGCTTTGCCCTATCTTGGATCCAGACTTGGTACGGAGGATAGGCTTGACTATCATTCTTACCCAACAACGACTTCCCTTTCTTGCAGATGTTATTCCAAACATGCTGAAGCTTGGATAACAGTTCTCCACTCAGATCACCTGTGAAGTACAGAGACTCCTGCACTTCCTCCTCTTTTGGCGGGCTTCTCAAAGCATAACCGAATTGCCTGATCAACAATGACGAATTGTAGTTAATGCACCCTTTCCTCCCAATCAGAGGAACGTTAGGATATCCTGTGCAGCTGTAGATAATCTCAGATCCCAGTAAATCCCTATCAAACCAGACAACATCTTCTGAAGAAAGCCCCATCAGACGCTCAAACCATTCCACCGTAGCTACAGACTCCGCAAAGATACCCTTCTTGGGCAGGTGACTATCAAACCACATATACAACAAAGGCACACAACAAGAGACATTCTTGCCCCTCCTATTCTCGTTCTTATAATGCAGAGAGTGATAGAAGTCTCTAATCAGTGTAGGCACAGGATTGCCTGAAGCAAATATATGGAATGCATCCAAATCAACAAAGTCAGGCATATTAGGGAACAATACAATGCCATAGATACACAAAGCAAGGATAGCATTAAACACAATCCAATAGCCACTCTTGGCATACTCTTGTGCTTTCCCAACCAAGAACTTGAGAGAAAAACCAGAAACTCCATTCCACGAGGTTAACAGCAACTCTGAGGAGTCGAAATGCAAATCAACAGTCAAATCCTCCAGCTTGGGCTTAGCATCCATATGAATGAAGGGTACCCTGTTCTGAATAGTCAACTCCAAGATCTCAGCATATTCCTCCATGGTCGGAGCCAGAATGAAGTCAGGGAAAGTAAAACACCTCAGCGGGGGATCATAAAACTGCATCAGCGCGTACAATCCGTTCAGCTTATACGTGGATGGTTTGCAAACCAACCTAAGCATTTTCCCATAACTCTTCCTGAAGCTTCTCTTCACATCATCATCAGCTAAAGACATCAAACCAAGCAAAGAAGAAACATCTGAAGCAGGCAACTTGTAAGCCACAGTCTTCTTCAAAGTATCCATAATAGCAGTAGACAGAAATCCGGGCAACTAGAATCAGAGGGTATGAAATGCACCTGCAGCACAGACACACGTTAATGGTATGCAACATGAGTATGCAACAATGCAATATGCAAGCAATGCAACAGGGGTCAAGTGATATATTGCTGAAGAGATCCATCCACGTCTGTCTCAACAGACCCGTAATACTGCTCAAACCTGGTCTCAACAGACCTATAACACTGTCCTGATGGAGAACCCCAAGTAACCATAAGTACTGATCCAATATTAAGAAAACCGGGTAGTTTGGAGGTCAAGTTTCCTGCATGTCCCAATCTCTCTCACAGGTAGGTGTCCTATCAACTGACACAAGGTACGGCATCCTATGCGGTCGTCGGCGTCACAGACTTTCAAGACTGATGATACGATACCCAGAAGGTGTGGCATCATCATGTCCTGAAGAGGCCTCACTTAGCCAACTTCCAATTGATCGGTCCCCAGAGTCGACAATCCAACTAACCAACAACCCCCTCAACCCAAAGGGTTGAAAAAGAAGTCAACCAGAAGAACCTCGTCCGAGCGTGGATTTTGCAGGACACTAGTACATGCAAAGCATGCACGTGCCCACTACTTTCCACAACTAATTCTAGGTGCACTCAAGCCCAGGTCCGGCTTATCTCTCAATCTGACCCCCTACCCAGCATAACAACAATAATATAATGCTGAAAGTAAAGACAGAAAGATGAATACATACAAAACCCCAGACGGGAAAACAAGCGCTAGGATTGACTCACATAGGGAACCGTTGGAGTCCCCAGCAGAGTCGCCAACTGTCGCTACTGTGAAAATCGGCGCCGGCTATGACAGAAGAGTCGCCACCGTGCGTTATTTATCCCAACGGAGGGAAAGGAAACGCTCAGAGTAAACCTAACGCAAAATGGGAAAGGAATGGTCATCGCAACCAAACCCCTGGATTCGGGAGTCGATTATGCAAGGGGAAGGTATTATCACCCCTCACGTCCGCCGTACTCGACGGGATCCACACTTGTTTTCTAGCTAAGGGATTGTATTCTATCTACTCTAAAGGTCAAGGGACAAAAAGAAAGAAAAGAGAAAAGAGAAAAGAGACTCGATAGAGCTTCACCGCTCTATGCCTACGTATTCCCTCGTGCAATGGGAAAGTTAGAGTCTACGTATTTCGGCTAACTACAGATGAAGGTGGGAAGGTTGCTCGCTAGGATACGACATCCTATGCCTACGTACTTTCATACAGCATGAAAGATCAGAGCAAACGTAGTTCGGGCCACGGAAGACACAAGCTTGTCTGACTATTTTTTATTACCTTATGAAAGGGTTTTTCTTGATTAAGAGTCCAAGCGGACAAAAATGACACTTTGATGTTTGTTTTGAATCTTTTACGAAAGAAGTGTTTTCTAGTTTGTTTGCAATCTCTGACGCACTAGAGACTATTATTTGAGAGTGACTACGTCGCGTGTCACCCAAAGGGTGCCACACTAAGCAACCAGACTACTGGAAAGAAGCTCTCCAGCAACCCTTTCTCAAATGGCTTAAGGCTCGTAACGTACGACATCGATTAACCTTATTACTGTATTTTTGAGTTGTTTTGAGATAAGAAAAGAAAGAAGCTCTAAAAAGCCTAGGGTTGAAAATGGGATAAAAATTAACCTAATGTTGTCATGCATGGATAAGAATCCTAATGTCTGTCATAATTCCCTCCTGCACAGAGGAAATCAGAGATCCTAGGGGATAAACAGAAAAGAAAGCAAGCAAATACAGTAAAATACATGCAATGCAGCAATACAAGCGAGGCAAGGGAGTCCCGCTCAACCTCGAACCTGGGAAAACAACAGGCAAAGTGAATCAATATTCACTTCAAACCTAAGGGGGCAAGCTGTACAAGCCAACAAACAATACAGAAAACAAAATAAAACAGAGGAGGCAGCCCAAGCAGCAGCATCAAACTCCCACAACAAATAGCACAAGCAGCAGCTCTGACAGCAACAGTTGCTTAAACAGCAAAAAGTTGACAGCAACAACCTTCATCTTCATGAATAGCCCCTATCTTCAAGCTCCACTAAACCTTCAATCTTCAACAAGCACCAAACTTCAACAAGCTTCAAACTTCAACAAGCAACCAGCTTAAACCAACAAACTTCAACCAGTAAACAGCTTCAACAAGCTCCTAACTTCATCTTCAACAAGCTTCAACAAGCAACCTCCAAGGGAGAATCAATTAACAAGATCAAATTGGAATGTTAAGTAACTTAATGACAACCAAAGGAAGCCACTAAGAACTTAACATTATAGTAGAAAAGTACCCTCAAAGTTCTACTCTTAAAGCATGCCACTCATCCCTACAAAGGAGAGATATGGCTTCTTTAAGAGGACTTTATGTCATTGGATTGAATGGAGATGAACAATATACTCCATGTTTGAAGAAACAAGCAAAACTAATCTAATGCTCTTACTAAAACCCTAGTTTCCCTAAGCTCCTGACAAGCATCCACAAGAGGACAAGGCTTCAACTCCAAGCTCCCTCAAGCTCTCCAAAGCATCTTCAAGTTTTCTTCATGTTCATCCAAAAGCAAAGGCACCACCACTTAAGTCTAATGGAAACTATTGAGTTGAACTAGTCAAGTTAGTGTGTTAGAAACACCTAAAAGTTAGTCTTAAAACTAAATCTAATTAAAATACTAAAAATGATTTTAAAATCCTATAAAAAAATATAAGGGTTCCTAAACCTATTAAGAATCACTCCATACAAAAACCAGGGGGTTAACCAATCATTAAATCCTAAAACTAGGCCCTAACCTAAGGGTACTATCTTAAAACCCTAAATCTACACCACATATTGTTTAATGTTCAAAAAAGCCTAAAATTATCTCACAAAAATATGATAAAATTGCTAGAGGTACATGCATCTCTAAGCTAACTAATCCAAAAAGAATCACCTAAAAATTCTACATCAATCTCCCATACCAAAATCAGCAAGATCATGCACCAAACAAATTCAAAATAAAACCAATTAAACTTCCAAAAATGCAATTAAAAAATAAAATGTATGAATTAATAAAATTCTAACCGTATTAAATTCTAGACTCTTTAAGGAGTCAGGGGAAAAAAATCTAACCTAAAAATATTAATTTTCCTAATTATTATGAATTTATTTCTAACTATATGCAAAACATAAAATAAAAGAAAAACAATAAGAAAATAGAGAAAAGCGCGTGCTGAATAGCAATTGTATCCAGTTGTTTTCCAGGCTGGGCCCAAAGGTGGGGTGCGCGTATCAAATGTTCATTAAGCCCAAGCGAAATTACCAGAAATCAGGAAATGAATGGAAATTGGAGAAATGTTTGTGGCAAATAGCAATGGTTTTATGTTCATTATCCAACTTGGGCCAAACCTGGGGTGTGTATAGCAAGCAATGACTAAGGCCCATCCAATTACCATTAAGTGAAATGGTGAGTTTCACTCTAAACTCAACTCTTTAGAAATTGAAACAAGATCCTGGCCGTGGGTTTGGAGAACTAGTCAAAGTCAATACACGATCCAACGACCTAGAAGTCATCTTCTCCAAATTATTTGAAAATGAGAGGGAAACTCAGACGGTGGCCTGAGCTACAGCGCCACCGTCGTCTCCGGTGAGGGGGTTACAAAATCTCACCAAACACAACATCTTAATACCCAATCCCACTCAAAATCATCCCCTGAGTTCAAATATGCCTTCCAAATTTATTGATTCTTGCTCCATCTTAAAATCCGATCAAATGTTCAGAGATGCACCAAATCTTGATTGTCACAAAACTTAAAACTAATGACACTAGCATGAACTACACGTATCACTGGTCAAATCTCACCATTCAACCATGCCTAACTCATCAAGAACCAAGAGTTCTACTCCTCAATAGAAATGGTGATGCACCTAATTTTGTCTCTAAGCACTCCAATTTTGTACTGAAATCCATCCTAGCAAAGTCTATAACCTATCCACATGATCATTTCTACCTAATTCCCTATAATCTAAAGCAAAAATTGAAAGATTCAACCTGGTGTAAATGGATGAACAGAGGGTGATTTTGCTCGATTCAAGCTCAAATCTTCTCCAGAATCATTCAAGAACCACTTCCCAAGCTTCTACAATGATCAATTTGCCTTGAACTTCCCTCTATCTCCAAACCCGATTCTAATATGCAATGAAGAAATTTCAATGGCTTCCTCTCGATTCTCTTCACTTCTTGCCCAAAAACCGATCTGAATGCATTGTATTGAATATATAGAAGTGATTAGAACTCTCTAGAACTTTCTGTAACTGCTCAAATGAGAAATTGAATTTCTCTTGCTCTTTGAATTTCTCATATGCCATAGTTGGATTTTGCTCTGCCACAGCTCTTGATTTCACTTTAATTTCTCCTCTTATGACATTTAGAATTGAATGGGATGTGTAGCTCCTTGTTTCTGATCCAAAGGCAATGAATTGGTTATGTTACTTCCACCTTAAGTCACAAAATGGAAATGCTTGAAAATGACCCCAAATGAAAAATGTGCTATTTCCATCCTTCTCAAAATACTCTTTCTGATCAATTTGACATATAACATGAGCTTGTTTGGCCATAAATCAAGAAATCACATTTTTGGCTTTTAAATGACTTTAATTTCCTCCTTTTTAAGCCAGTTCAAATGAATTTGTGTTACAAGCTAAACCAAACTCTCATGACCACTTGGTTGCACTCAAAACATCATTTTGAACAAGTTCCATGTTGGACAATTTTCCATTTGAAGCTTGCAAGTTGGAGTTATGGACCTATAATCCAAAGTGACCTATAATCTCACTTTCCCAAAATACCCCTAGCTTGCAAAGATCATAACTTGAGTTCTACAAATCCTATAAAGGACTTCTAGTACTATATGGAAATCTAAGAGGATAAGGAACAACATTCATGTTGACAAAAAGTCCATTTGAAAACTATTTGAAGGGCAAAAGTTGCTTGGAAGTCAAGTGACTTTCACAGATAAATTTCATAATCATCTGATGACCTGTAACTTGTCTGGGCCATAACTTGAGTTCTACAAATCCCCTTGAGGACTTCTAGTACTCAAATTAAAGGTATTGATATGATCTAAAAGTTTCATGTTGGCCAAAGATCCATTTGAAACATGTATTTTGATTTATGTGGCTTTGAAGTTAGGCACTAAATAGGGTGATTTGCACTGAAACCCTAATTTAGCAACTTCCCACATTCTTGATTCTTCTTTGCTTGATCTTGGCACAACACCACACATGTATCAACATACCAATCCATGAACCCCATGACCTCAAAGTAGGTTTTGATGCTCTTCAATTACTCAATTGACCTAGGATTGACCCAAATGAAACCCTAGTTGACTGCACCTCAACTGTGGCTCTTGTACTTGAATCAATGCCTTGTCTCAGCTTTAATATGGCCCTCTAGGCATTCCATGAGATCCATACACACCTCAAATTCGCATTCCATGTTTCACATCCCACTGATGATTCTCAATATTCCTCAAGATAGGAGCAAAACCCACATGTAGGCACTCAAACTCCTCAAGACTTCAAATCACTTCTTGATGGCCTGGATGATTTCTCAAACTTGGATAAGACCTCTTTCTAGGCTCTTTTGATAAGAATCACACTTGATCCCCTGTTGGATGCATGCTATGCTATGATATGCCAATGATTGAACTATGTACATGATGTAACTATACAAATGACAATGCAATGAAACATAAATCAAGCAAGAAAAGATTGAGCAAATTTTGGGGTGCAACACAGCCAACCTGTTATTTTGGTTTTCTCTTTAGAGCAAACTTTCTCAGTCAGCAGCGCAACAGTATTCAGAGCTTTGTGGGGGCTTTGATCCCGTGTTTTCTGCATGTTGCATTGCATTTGCATAAGCATCTTTGCATAGCATTCTTCAACTAGCCAAAGTTCTTATCCAGCCTTTGTTTTGCTTCAGAAGGTGATTCTCCGGTGTTAGTTCTGAGCAAGTGTTGATTGTGGGAGCGAACAAGTGGTTTGAAGCAGAATCAAGCAGTGAAGTCAATTGAAAGTTGTTGGTAGCTATGTCAGGGAACGACCTCCAAAATGTTGATACCTTGTCAGGTTTTACTGTGATGTCTAATCCTTTGTATGGCTCTTTGCCCGATGAAGACTTTCCGCAAGTGAACAACCTGACTGAAGCTCAGTCTGTGCAACCTTCTGTTGAAGACCAGGATCTACATGAACCATTTGTTGTCCGAAGTGAACGTTCTTCTTCTTCTTCTAACACTACAGAGTATCATGATGCTGCTTTCTTTGTGTCGAATTCCAAAAGGGAGGTGTCGATAATGAAGACTGAGGACCTGAGAGCTCTTGAGTATGCTAAAAGGTTTCATGCGCGTTGGAGGAAAAACTCAAAGCCTTGGAAGTTAAAGATGCTGTTGGTCTCAATGCTTTAGACATGTGCCTGGTTTCTGGTCTAGTGTTACCTCCGAATTTCAAAGCACCAAGGTTTGAGAAGTATAAAGGGGATAACTGCCCGAGGCAACACTTGGTGATGTTCTGCAGAAGAATGACTTCGTATGTGCACGACAACAAGCTGGTGATTCACTGCTTTCAAGACAGTCTGATGGGGGCATCTCTGAGTTGGTATATGAAGTTAGAGAGTAATCAGATCCGATCATGGGTGGATTTAGCTAAGGCTTTTCTGAAGCAATACGAGTATAATCTGGACATGGCTCCCAGTCGCATATAGTTGCAAGAATTGTCTCAAGAGAACAATGAACCTTTCAGAAGGTATACTCAGAGATGGAGAGAATTTGTTTCCAGAGTGCAACCACCGCTCCTAGACCAAGAGTCGACAGGCATGTTCGTAAACTCCTTGCAGAGCCCATACTTTGAAAGGATGCTTGGGATTGCACCAAACTTCTCTGAGTTGGTAATGGCAGGAGAACGCATTGAGAATGGCGTAAAGATGGGAAAAATTCAGAATGTTTCAAGCAGTCAGTCTAGTGAAACTGAATCTCTCTGTAGCTCTTAAACTGAAGAAGAAGATGTGATCAATGCAGTCATGGCAGATGTTGGTTATTCTCAGGATGAATCGGTGAAATCTTTTGGTTCTTCATCTTCTCAGCGGTCAGTATCTTCAGCGTCTCGTTATTCTGGACAGACAATTGTGCCTAGGGCACCACATTAGAAACTTTTGGTCGCTCCTCATGCAAATCAGCGAGCCTGTGACCGAGGTTATCAGGATCAGTGCCATAATCAGAACATGCCTCGGAACAACTTGGAAAGAAGAATTGTTCCTTTTCATCCAGTTCCTGGTCGTACAACCAGCTTCTGCCACATTTGATTCAGAACTCTTTGGTGGAGCCTAAAGCTCTTAAGCCTATGCCAGAACCTTACCCTCCTGGGTACAATCCCCATGCTCAGTGTGGATATCATGGCGGATCCATGGGGCATTCAACCGAAGATTGCAAGGCTTTTCAAGCAAAAGTGCATCAATTGATCGACAAAGGGTGCATTTCCTTTCCAGAAGGAGTTTTGGTTGTTCATGTCAACCTCTCAGATGTCTAAGCTCACAGATTCAGAGGGTCATTCCCAGAAGCCAATGGTCCAGACAGGCAGACGTCCTCAACATTGGTAGTCCTCTGACTTTTTATCATTTGCATTTGTAGTTTCTTTCCTGTTAGTTACTACTTGCTGTTAAACATTGTGTTCTGAATGGTAATATTAATTAAGTGACTATGCATTTTTTTGAATTAATCATGTCGCTTTCGCTCATTTGTATTATTTTTGCACTACACAGACACATGCACTTTTATCCACTCCACTTTATCACTATGGTTAGCAAAGATTGGAGGGAGGTTGACGAAAACTGAATACTCATAACTGATGATCATATGCTTTCGGATAAAACCCTGTTGATGACGTACATGCATTGTTTCAAATCCTCTAAGCACCGGAGAGATAAGGAGTTAGTCCTTAGTTAACCACTTCAAGCCAAAAAGTAGGAGTTTCTACCGGACTTTTAAACCCTCACATCTTAACCCGGGGCAGGGTAGTTGTCAGTTGGCTTGATCGAGCGTGCAAATGTTATAGAGGAGTGCTCCCTATTCGAGGACCAATCACATCTTATTCCTCTCAAGAGGTTGTACCTCATCAACCACAATGGTTAAACCTCACCAATCAGGAGTGAGACAGTTACAACCCTCTCGGAAAAATCAAGACAGCCAGTGTCACACGACTTGGTCCAAAAGAAAAAAGAGAAAGCTCGCTAAGTAAAAAGAAAAGAAAAGCTGGAAAGCAAATACTTAGGCAAAAATCAGAGCATCCCGCTGGACTTCAAAATCAAAAGAACTCAAAAGAGTTAGTCCAGGAAAAAATTAGGGAATAAAAGAGTAAAAAGAAAGCATCTCAAAAGAAAAATCCTCAAACAAGGACGAAGTCGTGTGGCTACAGGCACAAAAGACAAAAGGGGTAACTGTCACTCCGAAAAACCTTGTGAGTTCCTTAACCATCGCTCCTACCATTTAATAAATCTTTTGGTCGTGAGCGCTTATGCCAAGTTAACTGAACAGTAGGATTGGAGATCATCACGGAGAAGGGGTGGGTACAAATCAAACTTTGAGCCTAATATCCTTTGTTTCAATAACCGTGAACCCGACCACGATACAACCCTTAAAAGACCTAACTGAGGCGGGATTTATTCTGAAAGCGTATTACGATAAGGTTGAGTAACCTGACTCCTACATGATTTGCTAATCATATCCTTGTTGTATCTTGCACTAATCAAATAAGCACTATGTTTGGACTTTTGGTTCATTTGTCACGCACTGTCACGACACTCGATAAGTGACATTTTTTCCAAAATATGCATGAACACCGCATTAAAATTACCATTCATGGACAAACAATTTTAATTGCAGGTTAGTAGTTGACATGGAGGAAATTTCAGCAGGGAATAATTGAATAGGATTAGATCATTCAGCAGTCTGGGTCAGAATTGTGTATACTTTGAAACCCTGTGGATCTGGGGCATTGACATCCAAAGAGTATGGAATCAGTCAGTCTGAGGACAGGTCCCGAAGCATCGGTTGATTATGGGGAAAATCATTCAAGAAGCATTTGATCAGCAGTGAAACATCTTGAGACTCCACCAATCAGGGGCAGGCCACCCAGAGTTTCTTTGAGTTGAAGGCAGATCCCTCCAGTATTCAATCAGATCAGGTTAAGTCGCTTCAACGCTCATTCAGGGGAAAATCACTTCAAGGGTATATTGAAGCCAATCATTCTGAGTTGGTTAATCAAGGATGAATCCTTTCATGGTACAGATTCTAGGGCAAGCCATCTCGAGGTCGTCTCATGGCAAGCTATTTTCTTCTCAGGGTGAACTTTCCCAAAGATCAGACTGGGGCAAGTTGAATTACACTGGGGCAAGTTGTTCAAGCAAGTTTGTTTCCTCAGCAAGAGTTGAGTGTCGGGGAATCGTGCCGTTACCCCATCAAATAACCTTAACCTTCCGAAAAGGCCTTACTGTCATTGGATCGTCATCCCACAGCCTAAATTTGTTACTTGTCAAAACCTTGTAACCCAAAATCATTTCCAAAGCCCAGTTCTCGTCTGGCAAAAACTTAAAACCAGTTCTCGTCTGGTCAACCCGTCAGTAAACACTAGTTCCCATCTGGTGCATGTCAACTTTTAAACCAATTCCCGTCTGGTCACCTTTCTTTAACCTACTGTTTAACCAATTCTCGTCTGGCAAACACAATTTCAAAGTCCAGTTCTCGTCTGGCAAACTAGAAATCAGTTCCCATTTGATACCAAAACCCAGAAGTCAGTTCTCGTCTGACAACTTAAACCCTTTTGCCACCAGTTTTCGTCTGGTAGTCTACCCTTGAATGCTAGTTCTCGTCTAGTATTTCCCTTTTAAAATCCACTTTTGGTGATAACCATAAATAAATCCCTACCACCATAAACCTATCCCTAAACCACAAAATATCCAGTATACCTGGCACGATAATTCCCAGTGACTCGTGCTACCGTGTTCTCTGACACGAGGCTCGAATGATCTCAGTTCTCCATGGTTGATATTCTGTATTCCCTATGTTGATGTTGTTAATTTAGGAGTATTTCTTTGGCAGAGATGTCCAGGTTAAGATTGTTTCTCCTCAGCAGTTTGAGATTGCAGCAAGTTGAGATGACACTTATCCCTTATCAGAGCAGGATCAAGATTATCCTCAGCAGGTCAAGATTGGTATCCCCGACAGATTGGAGCCATTTCCAGCGGATTGATTGAGTGTGCCTATTCCCAGAAGTTTGAGATTGAAGTGTTCTCTAACAAGCAAATTTGGGTTTATTTCCCCAGCAGTGGGACGAATGCAGTGTTGTTCACCCCACAGAGTCCAAGCCTTTGGCTCCTTTCCCCTCAGAGTCTGGATCATTGACTCATTCCCTAATCAGAGGTTGATATTGATGAGTTTCATTCTCATTTACCCCAAGCGGAGGTCGGTACCGATTCCCTCACGGAGCAATCTATAGCGGAGGTAGATTGTTCCCCTAGTTGAGTATCCCTGGCAGGTTGGATTTTGATTCTTCCCCGGTGAAGCTGCCACTTTCAGATGAGTATTGTGTACCTTAGAAGGACTTTGGGTCCTAGGAGGCTGCTCAGGGTTGTTTTCCTCAGTGGAGCAAAATTCAATTTCAGTGGTTGATTATGTTTCCCCTGCAAAGTCGTTGATTCCCCAGTAGAGTGGAAACGTTTCCTCCAACCGAAGCATTTGTTTCCCAGAAGAGTTGTATTCTGGAGGGCCATCCAGGGCGTTTTCCTCAGTAGGGTTTGATCTGATCCCCGACAGAGTTGGCTTTCTTCTCTCCAGCATTTATTTTGCTGGAGCGGTTCCCTTGCATTTTACATTGTACATATCATCTACCCAAACACGTAGCATTTCCATTTCGGGTGGAGCTGTCGCAACTGCGAAAAACAACCGGAGGAAAATAGAAGAGTCGCCACTTTTTGTTATTCATCCCAAAGAGAGGGAAAGGAAACGATCGGAAAAAACCGGACGAAAAGGGAAAAGACGAGGTCATCGCAACCAAGTCTGGATTCGGGAATCGGTTACGCAAGGGGAAGGTATGAGCACCCCTCACGTCCGTCGTACTCGACGGGATCCACGCATTGTTGTCTATCTAAAAGGGTGATCAATCTATCTAGCTAAAGGCCAATGGACAAAAGAAAAAGAGAAGAGACTCGACAGAGCATCACCGCTCTGTGCCTACGTATTCCCTTGTGCAATGGGAAAGTCAGAGTCAACGTAGTTCGGCTAACTACGGGAGAAAGAGGGGAGAGGTTGCTTGCCAAGACGTCGTGTCTTGTGCCTACGTACTTTCAGAGAGAACGTAGTTTAGGCTAACAAGACCACAGGTTGGTTCAAAAGTTTTTAGGCTCGAGCAGGGTTAACAAGTAGTTCTAGCAGTTGGTGTATGCAGCTCGACCATTGAAGACTTAGGCGTTACCATTTGCGGTAGAACTAAAAGTTAACAACACTCTTTTATCTGAAAAGATTTTCCTCGATTAAGAAACCCAAAGGGTAAAAAAAGATTTGAAGTGTTTTTGTGTTTTTTAGAGAAGAAGTATTTTGAATTTGATTTGTAACTCATGTCGCACTAGAGACTATGACCTAAGAGCGAATGCGTCGAATATCACCCAAAGGGTGTACACTAAATACTCTAGGTCATTAAGAGGAAGCCACCAAATCACCATTTCTCAAGTAGCTTAAGGCTCGTAGCGTACAACACTTGTCATTCTTTATTAGGTGTTTTATGAATGTTTGAAGATGAGAAGAGAAGAAAGAACCACTAATGGGAGACTAAATCAATCCTAAAAGTTGTCATGCAAAGTGGACTTAAAGTTAAGTTTAAAAGGGAAACAATCTACCCTAATGTTAGCATGCATGGTTTGAACTTAAGGTCTATCACAATCTAACTTGAACAAGAAGAATTGGAAGCCCTAAGGGGAACATGGCAAAAGAAGACAAAAGAAGGAAGAAGCAAACACAAGTAAGATGCACACATAGAACACAAACATGCAAAGAGGGAGGAAAGGAAGTGTGGGGCAGCAGCCGCCACAAGTGCGTCTCGACCTCTTTGGAGCATACAAGAATGCAATGCAACAAAGCCAACATGCGAAAAGAAGGCAATCAAACAAACATGCAAGCACCGAAGCAAAATGAGCGGATGAGACATAACGGGAGAAGACAAGCCTCTACAACCGTCGACTATCGATCATCAGAGACAAATGGGAGGAGAAGAAATGCGGGGCAGAAGCCTCTACAAGCGTGTCTCTACCACTTGACTCAAACACTCAAATGAACAAAGAACATCACTTTGAACGACGCTTATCGGAAATACACATTCAAGTGGAAGACAAAACACGTGTCGAAGAAATCTCGACTGAATAACCAAGATCAGCGAAAAATATACCAAACATCACACTCCTAATACATCACACTGATCTATGATGATTCGAAGTAGAATGGCACGCGAAAACACCTTGAAAAACAGCAAAACAGGCCCACTATTACATCGTTAATCGGTTAACCCCTGGGGTTAATCGATTAACACCCTAAAAAGTTTGAAAAATCTGGAATTTTGAACAGGTTAATCGGTTAACCATATGCGTTAACTGATTAACACTGTTAACGTTTGAAAAATTTGAAAGTTTGAAATGGTTAATCGTTTAACGGTATGCATTAACCGATTAACACTGTAACAGAGGCCAAAAACAATAGCAGAAAAAGTACTTTCAGCACAAAATCACTTAATCAAATGATCCAAAAGATCAACTTATCAAATAAGTACAAAATTACACCTGCAAACAGAAAACCAATAGACATGCAAACATGTCTACACAGCACAATCACAATTCAAACGGATTGAAATCAACCAAAATTCAATCGAATATGAAGATTAACATGATAAGCTCAAAAATTGAATCGGATCGAGAATTCCAACCTTCGAATCGGAGATTTGCTTCGGTAAGTGTTGATCAATTGAATTTGAGCAGATCCAAACAAGATTATCCGGAAAACTTTAAGATCCACAATAATTCTTGTTGTATGAAAGATCCACCAAATTTGAGTCAAAAAGCTTCAAATAATCACTTCTAGATCCAACTCCAGATTCAGATCCAAGCTTGCACGAAAATTAAAGAAGGAAATTGATTCAATGATGATGCTAAATGGAGGTTTATGCTCAAGAATCCATTGATTCCAATGAAGAATCAAGAATTCCAAATGATGAAGAGCTTTGAGTGAGGGTTTTGGGAATGGAGAAATTTGAGAGAAAATTGAGAGCTCAAAAGTGAATTCTGAAAAAATGAATTGAATTATGAGAGATTAGATGGTGAGGTTTGGAGTGAATCATTTAAATATCAATTAGGTTTGGATCCAATGCAAGGTTTGGAATTTGGATGAGAAAATGTAGTATGGAATATGGAATGGGCATTTGGTGGGAAATTGAAATTAAACAAATTTCAAATGAGGTTCTAGATCCTTCCCAAGTGTAAAAAATGAAATTCAAATGATCAAAATGGGACTCCAAGAGTGGCTGGACTTGAAAATTCACGTACAGGGCAAAAAATACACAGGTTAATCGGTTAACGCATATGGTTAATCGGTTAACACTGTGAAAACCTGCAAAATTAGCCTGATTTTGATTGTGTTAATCGGTTAACCATATGTGTTAACCGATTAACACCTTCAAAATTTTGAATTTGGTGCCTTTTGGAGGGAAACGTGCCCATTTGCCCGTTTTCAACTGTTTGGACATCCGTTAAACCTCTGAAACTCGTTTTCGATCATTCTGATTGTGAAACTGCTTAAAGTAGCCTGAACACTGGAAATTAACCTGCAAAATAAAATAAAATCGATCGCTCCATCGGGCCAAAATAAATACCAGCTGCTGCTGCTTGCTTGCGCTGAAGGTGAATTCTGAGCCTCAAGAAAGCCTCGATCCCCTGTCTCCAGGACAAATGCTATACAATGCAGAAATGCAACAAAATGAAAATGAAATGAAAGATAAACCAAGTTAAGAAAAGGTTGGTCAAATTTTGGGGTGCAACAGCTTCCCCTATTCAAGCGATTTGGACCTGACTGAGTGAAAAGCGAACGACTTTCAAACAATTGAGGTAAAAGACGGTTGAATACCAACAAACCCGAAAATTTGCCAACTGCAGAAATCTCTGGAGATAACCGAACTAAACACAAGAATAATCCACTGGGGAAGTAGACTGACCAAAAGTCAATACTAACCACAAATTACCAACCAAGAGTTGGGATCACTAGAATATTGAACAAAGTCAAATCCACACTATCGACCAAAAGTTGAAATCACCAGACAACCACAAGTTACCAACCAAAAGTTGGGATAACGCTCCACAAGAGAAACCAAAGACTACCAACCAAAAGTTGGGATCACACCCACAAAAATCTTACCAACCCAAAAGTTGGAAATAAACAAAGCTACCAACCAAAAGTTGGAATTGAAGTAGAGGATACCAACCAAAAGTTGGAACAACAAAGCTAAAATCTCACCAACCAAAAGTTGGAATAACGACTCCGCCTAGGAATAGAGGAGAACTACCAACCAAGAGTTGGGATAAATGTACCACCAACACGGAATTACCAATGAAAAGTTGGAATAACAACCCTAGGAATAAAGGACTACCAACCAAAAGTTGGAATAATGCCAACAAAGCTTCAGACCCACTGGGACTACCAACCAAAAGTTGGAATAACAACGTCAACCAGCAACAGAATACCCACCAAAAGTTGGGATAACGACTGCAGAGGATAAAATCCAACAAAAAGTTGGGAAGCAAGGCTACTAACCAAAAGTTAGGATCGCTGGAGATACTTGAACAAAGCTGACTCCTTCAGAGAAAACTACCAACCAAAAGTTGGAATGATCATCCGTCACTACCAACCAAAAGTTGGAATATGGGCCACAAAAGCAGACTACCAACCAAAAGTTGGGATCACGTCAACAAAAAAAGACTACCAACCAAAAGTTGGAATAACGTCAACAAAGAGAGACTACCAACCAAAAGTTGGAATAATGTCCGGAACTACCAACCAAAAGTTGGAATGAAAAGGCTACTAACCAAAAGTTAGGATTACCGAAATCGCTGAATGAAAATGAACTGACTGCAACAAAGGTTACCAACCAAAAGTTGGAATAATCAACTTTACTGAGGAAAACAAAGATTACCAACCAAAAGTTGGAATAACATCCCAAACGCCAATAGGCCACCAACCAAAAGTTGGAATAAAACAACAATACCAACCAAAAGTTAGAATGAACCTTGCCGGGAAACCAGGGATGACCAACCAAAAGTTGGAATGAACCTTGCCGGGAAACCAGGGATGACCAACCAAAAGTTGGGATAAACATACCCGAAACAGACTACGCTGGGGAATATCAACCAAAAGTTGACATAACATATCCAACATACGCAAGCGACAGAATCAACCGACTCACGACTTGCGGGGAAAGCTCCGATAGGAAAAAAAAGAAGTTTAAACAAACGAATCTGCAGAGGAGAAACCAAAAACACAAAGATTTCAAAGATCCGCCTACGGGGGATAATAAAAAGATCTCATGAATTCAAAAATCCTCAGCCTTCAAAGGCAAACGACACCAAAGGTAACAAACCTGGCTTATGCTTCAGATGCATATGTTTGAAATGGCGTAATGCTCCATACGAAATGGAAATGCTACGCATTTGGGTAGATGCTATGCACGCATGCAGATGCAACGGAACCAAATCAGCAAAATAAATGATAGAGATACAAAAACCACCCTGCTGAGGGAACAACCTACTCACACCAATAAAAAAAATTGGATATACTAAGAAACGGGCCCTTGCTGGTCTTCTGCAAAGAAAATACCAAGGTAACAACATTCCTCCACCCTGCTGGGGAAAAGAGAACAAATCTGCTGAGGAAACCACCTTCTTCCTACTTGCTGGGGATTGATCCGCTGTGGGACGAACCTAACCAGGCTGTAGATTACTCCGTGGGAAGAAAATCCAATCACCACTCACAGGGGAGTATGAACATGCACTTCGTGGGGATTAAATGTGGATCAACTGCTGAAGGAAAGCGTACGCGCTACCTGCTCGCTCAAACTGCATACAAACTCTACCGGGGATAGAGATGCCGACTTCATTGGCCGGGGAAGCAGACTCCGGCTGGGGATATAATGGATTTCATCCACACCTCTTTGCCCCAAGGGTAACTACCCTGCAAAACTGAACAAACAGACAAGATATCCTACACAAACGGAACTATCTCAGTCATCATTCGTGACGTTGTTCAATTAATTCAAAGTTTTAACAATTATTGGCCAAAGCCTGCAAGTTTATGTATGTGCAAGTTTATCAAAATATTGGGCATTTTCACAAACAAAACAGTAAAAGTTAAAACAAAACGAGATACTGAATAATATATATTTATTGATAGATGACCTGTAAATAGGCAGAGTTTTACAACAAATGCAACCCCTGAAAAGAGGAAGCTGCGCAAAAACAATACAGATATGCACAGAAATATACAAAAGTGTCGACAATGTGGCACAGACAAACACCATGAGCTGATCCCTCTATGACTCGCCTGACCCCGATGCTTTCCCGACGCTTCATCTTCAGAAGAGATGGATTCAGATAAACGGCCCTCAAGTCCTCCCAATCCACTAAGCAATGAAGTTTCAACACAGACCGCAATCATTTACTTTTCAATCCCTAACTTTTTCCTGAACCGCCCTTTCGGGTTTTCGATTTACCGGGATACCCATTTTTGCCAAAGTCGCCTTTTCAGGTTTTCGACCTTGCGGGTTTACATCTTTTCATTTTTATCCCTAATTTTTGCCCGAACCCATTCTCTTTTTTATGGTCCGCCGGGATGCCCCATTTTTTCCTGGACTTTTCTTTTTGTGTCCAGCGGGTCTCTTTAAGCAAAGTATTTTTTAACTGCGTCTGCGTTCACAGGGGATGTAAAATCCTCGCCATCCATGATGGATAACAACAAGGCTGGTCTGGAGAAGACCTTTCGAACGACATATGGACCTTCATAGTTGGAAGTCCATTTTCCCCTGTGATTTGATTGTGGTGGGAGAATCTTTTTCAGCACAAGATCGCCCGTCTGAAAGCTTAGAGGGTGCACCTTCTTGTCGAAAGCTTTCTTCATCCGGCTCTGATATAACCGACCGTATGCGATAGACACTAGCCTCTTCTCATCCATCAGGCTAAGCTGATTCAATCTATTCTTTATCCATTATGCCTCATCAAGCTTGACGTCGACCAGAACTCTTAAAGAAGGAATCTCGACTTCCAATGGTAGGACAACTTCCATACCATATACCAGCGAGAAAGGAGTTGCCCCTGTTGATGTGCGTACCATCGTACAATAACCGTGAAGAGCAAAGGGTAACATCTCATGCCAATCCTTGTAAGTAACAACCATCTTTTGCACTATCTTCTTAATATTCTTGTTGGCCGCTTCAACAATGCCATTCATCTTCGGCCGATAGGGCAATGAGTTGTGATGCTCGATTTTAAAATTCTGGAAAAATTCCTTCATCATCTTATTGTTCAGATTCGAACCATTGTCAGTAATGATTCACTCGGGTATTCCATATTTGTAGATGATGTCCTTCTTTATAAACCGGGCTACGACTTGCTTTGTGACATTGGCGTACGAGGCTGCTTCAACCCACTTGGTGAAGTAATCAATGGCAACCAAGATGAAATGGTGACCATTGGATGCGGTTGGCTCAATCTTGCCAATCATATCAATGCCCCACATGGAGAAAGGCCACGGGGACGCCATAACATTCAATGGGCATGTCGGTACATGAATTTTGTCTGCATAAATTTGGCATTTATGGCATTTCTTCGCGAATTTGAAACAATCTGACTCCATGGTTAGCCAATAATACCCTGCTCGTAACAGTTTCCGAGACATGGCATGCCCACCGGCATGTGTACCAAAAGTACCCTTGTGGACCTCTTCCATAAGCAACGTTGCTTCCTTTTCATCCATGCATCTTAACAACACCAAATCATGGTTTCTTATGTAAAGCCCACCATCTGGGTTTAGATAGAACTTGCCAGACAACCTCCTCAGCGTCTTCTTATCTTGGGCCGAAGCCCCTGGCGGATACTCTTGCCTCTTGAGGAAGTTCTGTATATCGTAAAACCATGGCTTGCCATCAGCAGCCTCTTCAATGGCGAATACAAAAGGGGGTCTGTCAAGGCGAGAAATGACTATTCTGGGAGCATCACTCCAGAAATTCACTTTATACATCAAAGATAGCGTTGCCAAAGCATCTGCCATCTGATTCTCTGCTCGCGGCACATGGTAAAACTCTACCCTGTCAAAGAAAGGTAACAACCTCCTTGCATAATCTTTGTAAGGAATTAGATTCGGTTGACGAGTTTCCCACTCTTCTATGATCTGATTAATCACTAGCGCTGAATCGCCATATACATCCAAATTCTTGATTCTCAAATCAATAGCCTCTTCTAGACCCATGATGCACGCTTCGTAATCGGCTTCATTATTAGTGCAAGGGAATGTCCACCTGGTAGTGAACGGGATATGAGTACCATGAGGAGTTGTAATAATTGCCTCGTTTCCACTACCATAGGAGTTGACAGCACCGTCGAATATCATCTGCCATTGAGAACCTTTCTCTGGACCTTCGTCAGGTAATGGCTCTTCACAGTCTTTCATTTTGAGGAACATGATGTCCTCGTCAGGAAATTCAAACTTCATCGGTTGATAGTCTTCGATTGGCTGTTCAGCAAGGTACTCTGACAAAACACTTCCCTTGATGGCTTTCTGGGAAACATATTGTATATCATACTCTGTCAGTACCATCTGCCACCTGGAAATTCTTCCTGAGAACGCTTGCTTCTCGAAGACATACCTGATCGGATCCATCTTTGAAATCAGCATGGTTGTATGATTAAGCATGTATTGTCTCAAACATTTGGCAGCCCAAGCGAGTGCACAACACGTTTTCTCAAGCATTGAGTAACGGGACTCACAGTCTGTGAACTTTTTACTCAAATAATAGATCGCATGCTCTTTCCTTCCAGTCTCGTCATGTTGATCGGGAACACAACCCATACTGTTCTCAAGAACTGTTAAGTACATGATTAAATGCCTTCCAGCTACTGGGGGTATCAATATCAGAGGCTCCTGCAAGTATTCTTTTATCTTATCAAATGCGTTTTGACAATTTTCATTCTAGACAACCGCCTGATCTTTCTTTAACAATTTAAACATTGGTTCACACGTGGCTGTGAGATGAGATATAAACTGAGCAATGTAGTTCAATCTCCCCAGGAAACCACGAACCTCCTTTTCTGTTTTTGGTGCTGGCATATCTTGTATAGCTTTTATCTTTGCAGGATCGACCTCGATTCCTTTTTCATTGACAATGAACCCCAATAACTTTCCGGACCGAACTCCAAAAGTGCACTTATTTGGATTCAACCTCAATCTGAACTTCCTGAGCCTCTCAAACAGCTTCAACAAGTTGACCATATGCTCATCCTCCGTTTGCGACTTTGCTATCATGTCATCAACATAGACCTCAATCTCATGATGAATCATATCATCAAACAAAGTGAACATAGCCCGCTGGTAGGTTGCCCCTGTGTTTTTCAACCCAAAAGGCATAACCTTGTAGCAAAACGTCCCCCACGACATAATGAACATCGTTTTCTCCATATCTTCCGGTGCCATCTTTATCTGGTTATACCCGGTAAAACCATCCATGAAGGAAAATATGGAGTATTGAGCCGTATTGTCAACCAATATGTCAATGTGAGTGTTGCACCCCAAAATTTGCCTAACCTTTTTTCTTACTTGGTTTATGTTTCATTGCATTAGCATATCATTGGTCTAGCATTTGCATAGCATAGCATTATTCATTTAGTAGGGGATCAAGTGTGCTTTATATCAAGAGGAGCCTATCTAGAGGTCTTATTCAAGCTTGAGAGGTCACCAAAGTCATCAGAAAGTGGGTTGTGTTCTTGAGGAGTTTGGATGCTGGTATGTGGTTCATCTCCTAACTTGGGGGGCCAATTGAAGACCATCAGTGGGTTGTGAAGCTTTGATCATGGATAGGGTATATGGATAGATCTGATGGAGTGCCTTTAGGGTCATGGTGGAGCTCAGTCAAGTCCTTATGCCAAGAGAGAAAAGCCACAGTTGAGGGTGTTGCAATTAGGGTTTTTGCCTGGTCCATCTTGAGTCAACTGTGTAATTGTAGACGATCAAAACCTATTTCTAAGTCTTTTTGATCATGGGAAGTTGTGTTGAGATAAATGAGGTGATATTCCAAGATCAATTCAAGAAGAATTCAAAGTGTGAGGGGTTGCTAAACTAGGGTTCTCAGGGTAAAATCCCCGATTTGGTGCCTGGCTTCAAGACCACTTATCTCAAGATACAAGTTTCATCTTAATTTTTGGCTAACATGGAACTTGTAGAGCATGTTCTTAGCTTTAATTTGAGTACTATAAGTCCTTGATTTGATTTATAGAACTCACGTTATGGCTCAGACAAGTTACAGGTCATCAGATGAATGTGAAATTTGTCTGCAAAAGTCAACCAACTTCCAAGAAACTTTTGACCTAGAAGGATGTTTATCCTAAACTTTTGGCCAACATAAAAATTGTAGGTCTTGATCTTAGCTTTCCAAATTGTACTAGAAGTATTTCATCTGATTTGTAGAACTCAAGTTATGAGGTTTACAAGTCAGGGGTATCTTGGGAAAGTAAGATTATAGGTCATTTGGCATTATAGGTCATTTTCTCTATTTTGTGAGCCTCAAATGAAGACCAAATGAGTACTCATTTTGACCAGAAAAATCATTTGGAACACTTTGGCATTACTAGAAAATCCATTTGAGGCATAATTCATGGTTTTTTACTTTGTTGCTTCATGGTGAAGTTACATCTCAAAGATCCACCATAAGATGATAACAAGGACTCAATCCTGTCCATTCATTCTTCACAGTTCACAAGCAAGGCAAATGAAGCTTCTTGGAGAAGGAATCACCCCAGAACCGTGTATGCCAATGTTGAATTTTGGAAGAAAATTGAAAACTTGGATATCTCAGATTGGGCCTCCAATGGGCCTTCAAATCATCCAAATCAATTCTATTTAAGTTCAGAAAGAGGTCCAGATCAAGTTTGGTGGTTATTTTGCGCAAGAACCAGAGATTGTAGTTAGAATTTTTAAGCTTCAAGTGCAAATCGCGTTTTCCATTCTAGAGCTTTTCAGAGCAAATCAAGGTTTCCAATAGCTTTATCCTTCATCAAGGAACGGATCTGCACAAGATTGGAGTAAGAATCACAAAGCAAGTGCTTCAATTTCAAGCTACAACTCAGGTTGGTAACTTTCACGACTGCTCTAGTTTTATGATGATTTAGCATGATTTGAACTGTGGTTAGGACTTAGGGAAGAATGTAGATGGATTTTGGATCATAATTGTGGAGTTTAGAGACAAATTAGGACGTGATCAACTTTCTATTTGAGATCGTAACTGCCTACTCTTGAGGTGTTAACATGATTGGAATAGTATATGATGATCCTTGAAGAGTGAGGAGAAGATCTGTGGCTTAATTTTGAGGTTTGGTGATGATCCATGATTTGGCATGTTTTCTGTTCTTGATCGTATTTGAGAATCCAGTGAGAATTAGGAGAAAAGGATGTTGGATTTGGATTCAGGAGGAAAAAATAAGAAGAACTGTGTAGGTTTTGTTCATTTTGGTGATGATTCCATAACCTGCAACTTTTGAGCTCACCGGAGAAGACGGTGGCACAGCCACCAGAGCCACCATCCCTGTTCCCTCCCTGTTTTAGAATTCAAACGGAGAAGATGAACCACAACCCTTGGATGAGTGGAAATTGGAGACTTTGTAAGCAGATTGTGCGCTTGTGATTAATTCTGAGAATGGACTTCGACCGAGCAAAACGCGTGCGTTTCATTAATGCGCTGGCGTGTGTTTGAGCCCTCAGATTGGCAGACTTAGTCATGTGATCCAACGCCCCTGATTATTTCCCAGCATTTAATTTCTTTTATTTCATTTTGATTTTCTTTTAATTGCTTTTATCATTTTAATTCATATTAATTTCATTTTTGATTAGAAATTTATGGAAAAAATATGGTTGTGATCCTCTGGTGATTCTTGATTTTTTGATGCTTTCATATTTCATTTTGGTTGATTTTTCCATTTATTTTTGCATTTTTGCATTTTTCTTTATTTCTTTAATTTTGGCATAATTCCTCATGTTTTTGCTGATTTTTGTTCTAAGGCTTGGTTTAGAATTTAGGTTTGAGACTTGGCTGGCTGTTATTATAGATGTGCATGATCCCCTAAGATTTAATTCATAATTTTTAGCAAAAAATAGGACTGTTTTTGAATTAGGTTCCCATGACCTTCCATTTTAGGGTTCCCCTTTGGTAACTTTAGGTTTAGAAGTTCTTAGGTGACTTTCCCTTTAGATTAGTCCCTGGATTTTCTACCATAGGTCCCTAACCCTCTTAGGATCCCTTAGAAAATTCCCTAGAATTTTAGGACTTGATTTCATATTTTTCTTAGAATTAACAATTGGACTAGTTTTATGATGCTTCTAACATGACCTTTCCTTTAGAATGACCTCAATGGTGACCCATAGCATGAAATAAGTTTCCCATTCCTTTTGGATAGTATTTTAGACTTATTAGAGCCTCTGTATGCTTAATTGTAATGCTTGATTTGGTGTTTTGGTTTCCTTTTAGTAACTTTCTTTAAGCTTGTAGGATTAGAGTTTTGTAGAACCTTAGAAGTTGTTTTCTTCTTTCCCAAACATGGTTTGCTTTGTGTGCATTCCATTCCCATCCTATGATGCAAGGTCCCTATGTGGAAGCCTCATCCCTCCTTTGGAAGGATGTGTGGCATATCACAAAAGGTAGAACCTTTGAGGATGCCTATCTTAGATGTATGGTTGAGTGCCATGATGGATTCCATTGGTTTCCATCATGTTTCCCATCATCATGCAATCATCTTGATGTTGATTATCATATATCTTGGTGGATCATTTGAAGCTTGAAGATGAAGTCTTCTCTTGAAGATGGCATGGGCATGGAGATCAAACTACAGACTGTTAGAAGACTGCTTTGCTGTTGAGCTGCTTGCCTACTATTTTGTTTGCCGTATTTTCTGATTGCTTTGCTGTACTTGTGTGACTATTTGGTGTGTTGCATTAGACTAGGCTTTCATATAGTTTGTCTAGGCCTAAGTGCATTGAAAGGTTGAGCCTGGCTCCCTTTGCTTGTCTGCATTAGAGGTTGAGTCTGTCTCCCTCTGCTTGTCTGTTACTGTTTGGCTTTGCTTGTTGGCTGAAGGTTGAGTCTGTCTCCCTTGCCTATGTTGTGTGTTGCTTTTGCTTGTGTGCTCTAGAAGTTGAGTTTGTCTCCTTCTGCTTGTATTGCTGCATTGCATGCATTTTACTTACATTTATTTCTTTACCGTTTATTTCTGTCGCTGTTGCTTTCCTTTGCCATGTTCCCCTAGGAACTCTGACTTCTCTTGTTCAAGAGAAGTTATGACAGGCATTAGGGTTCTAACCATGCATGATAACATTAGGTAGCTCCCTCCTAACCTCAATCGCATGACCAACTTTGTATGACAACTTTAGGATTGGATTAGTCCCCTTTAGTGCGTCTTTTCTCTTCTCACCTTCAAACAAATCAAGATACAATAATAAAGGTTAATTGATGTCGTACGCTACAAGCCTTAAGCTACTTGAGAAAGGGTTGTTGGAGAGTTTCTTTTCAACAGCTTGGATGTTTAGTATGGTACCCTTTGGGTGACATGCGACACATTCACTCTCAGGTCATAGTCTCTAGTGCGATATTAGTTGCAGGCATCCATAAAAAAACACTTCTTCTTTAAAAGACAGAAAACAAAGATCAAACTCTTTTTGTCCTCTTGGACCTTTAATCCTTGGAAACCATTTTCATAAGGAGAACGGTAAACGCCTAAGTCTTCAACGAGTAAGCTGCATACACCAACTGCTGGAACCGTCAGTTAACCCTACTCGGATAAAAAAGACAAACCTGTGTCCCTTGTTGGCCCGAACTACGTTTGCTCTGATCTTTCACGCCGTGTGAAAGTACGTAGGCACGAGATGCGATATCTCGGCGAGAAACCTTCCCCCCTTTTCACCCGTAGTTAGCCGAACTACGTTGACTCTGATTTCTCGTTCCAGACGGGAATACGTAGGCATAGAACTGCTGTGTTCTACTGAGTCATTTTCTTTTCTTTTCAGACCAGACTTTAAGCGTAGATAGATAAATCAACCCATCAGATAAACACAACAAGCGTGGATCCCATCGAGTACGATGGACGTGAGGGGTGCTAATACCTTCCCCTTGCGTAACCGACTCCCGAATCCAGACATGGTTATGATGACCTTGTTTTATACCTTTTCGTCAGGTTTTTCCGATCGTTTCCTTTCCCGTTCTGAGGGATAAATAACGAAAGGTGGCGACTCTCCTGTTTTGCCGGCACCTTATTTTAACGGTAGCGACAGCTGGCGACTCTGCTGGGGACTTTTCCCATCCCCTATGCTGGGACCATTTCCCATCCCCTATGCGAGTCAATCCTAGCGCTTGTGTGTTTACCTGTTGGGTTTGCTTTTATTTATCGCATTTTACTTTCCGCATTTTATTTCCAGTATGATATCATTATTTTGCTGTTGTGGGAAGGGGCTCTGATGAGTGATAAGCCAGACCCAGGCTTGAGTGTATACCTAGCATTAGTTGTGGAAAGTAGTGGGCGCATGCATGCTTTGCATGTACTAGTGTCTCACAAAATCCACGCTCAGACGAGATTCTCCCGGTTGACTTCTTTTCCGTCCCTTTGGGCTTGAGGGGTTGTTGGTTTGGAGGATTGTCGACTCTGGGGACCGATCATTTGTGACTCATCTGAGTGAGGCCACTTCAAGAGATGATGATGCCACACCTTCCTGGGTATCATATCATCGTTTCTTGAAAGTCTGTGACGCTGGAAAACGCATAGGATGCCATACCTTGTCTGTGATTAGGTCCATACCCGTGAGCGGGATCGGGTTATTGCAGGAAACCTTAACCTTCAGATTACCTGGTTTTCTTGACAGTGAATCAGTATTGTTGGTATCAGAGGGTTCTTATTATCAGAGATATGTCTGTTCTCGACAGTACATAATTATTGGTCCTCTTCAGGGTTGTATTATCAGAGCAGTGTTGTGATTGTGTTGAAATAGAGCCTCAGTCTCCTCAACAACACAATCTTGATCCCCTGTTGTATGATTGTATTTTGCATTTTGCATACTCATTTGCATATCATTAACGTGTGTCTGTGTTGCAGGTGCATTTACCATCTCCCAGTTCCGGTAATTCTTGCCCTCAGTTCTGCTAGCATGGGATCTTTGAAGAAGAATGTGGCCTACAAGCTCCCTACCCCAGATGTTGCTTTGTTGTCTAGTTTGGTTGCCTTGGTAGATGATACAGTGAAAGGGGAATTCAGGAAATCTTATGGGATGTTACTCAGTCTGGTTCGTAAACCTTCGGTATATGAGTTGAATAGGTTGTATGCCTTGCTGCTGTTCTATGACCCTCCAATGAGGTGCTTCACTTTTCCGGACTTCATTCTTGCACCTACATTAGAGGAGTATGCTAAGTTGTTTGGTGTACCGGTTAAGAATCAGATGTCGTTTGTTCACATGGATGCTAAGCCTAATCTGGCTAACTTAGCTGTTGCTCTTCATCTGGATGCCTCAGAGCTTCTTCTGACCAGTTGGAACAGGGTTCCTGGATTTTCTCTGCAGTTTCTAGTTGGGAAAGCCTAACAGTGTGCTAAAGACGGTTGTTGGATCGCATTCAACGCCATTCTCTCCCTCTGCATTTATGGCATCATCTTGTTTCCCGACATGCCGGACTTTATAGACTTGGACGCCTTCCATATCTTCGCATCAGGGAATCCAGTTCCTACCTTGATTGGTGATGTATATCATTCTGTCCATTACAAGAACGAAAATAGAAGGGGTAAGAATGTATCGTGCTGTGTGCCCTTACTCTACAGATGGTTTGATAGTCACATGCCCAAGAAGGGTCTCTTTGCTTCATCTGCAGCCACAACTGAGGGGTCTGAGCGCTTGATGGGTTTATCAGCAGAGATCATTGTTTGGTTTGATCGGGATATGCTGGGTACCGAAGTCATATTCAGCTGCAGTTGTTTTCCTAATGTGCCTTTGATTGGAAGAAAAGGCTGTATCAACTACAACCCCTCTTTGCTTGTCAGACAGTTTGCGTACGCTTTAAGAGGTCCGCCAAAGGACGAAGAGGTACAGGAATCTCTGTACCTCACAGGGCTCCTAGAGGGAGACATGTTAGCCAAGCTTCAGCATGCCTGGAATGACGTCAGCAGACGAGGGAAAGCATTGTTGGGTAAGAGCAATAGCCATGCTTATGCTCCTTATGTGACTTGGATTCGAACCAGGGCAGAGACAATGGGGATGCCATTTCCACCTGCTAAGCAAGAGTGCTCTCCAGTGGTTGAGGAGCCTACTACAGTGTCTATTCAGCAGTACAATCAGGTGTTATCTGAGAAGGAAGAGCTGAAAAAGACCAACGAGGAGTTGGAGAAAGAACTGATACAACTTAGAAGCGAGAGAAATGAAGTCGTCCACTCCTTCAAAAAGCAGATAGAGCTGGTGAATCAGCTAGGCACGGACTTGACTAAACAGATAGCTGACCGTGAACGTTTGGGTTTGGACTTCAAATCTATCAATGATGTGCTTGCCACCAAGAAGCAGAACCTGGATGATGCATACCGGAGAATCTCCAAATTCAACCAGCAGTGGAATGCCACTATAGCCAGCAACAAAGAGCGGGAGGACAAACTGAAACAACAGATCTCCAAATTGAAGGCTCAGTTGAAGGCCGGCGAGAAGACGTTTGATGACGAAACTGCTCATAGGTATGCCACTGAAGACATGCTAAACAAGGCTATCGCTAACCTGAAATATCGCAAGCAGATGTTCGAGTCTAAGAAGCGAAGGTTAGAAGACTGTTTTGGCCAAGGCGTGTGGGAAGACTCTGTTGAAGGTCTTCAGTGCACCATCGTGTAGAGGGAGTTACTTGTCGAAGGGTTACTCACTCGGCCTGATCATCCCAAGACGAAAGAGATGCTAGAAGAGTTTCGCGCCTGTTGTCGCACTTGACTATCTTTGTAACCCTTTGTATTTTCTGATCTTTGTTGTAGGCTGACCATCACCAGGCTTGTTGGTCGAGGTTATGATGTTGATTCTCCATGTATTCAGTGACATTGTATTGCTGCCTTGTTGGGCCTTATATATATACGAGATGTTATTTCCATGACTGGATCCGGACTTCTTATTATCGGCACTGGCACTCTGGCACTAGAATCGGGGGAGAAATCTCCCTAAAGCACAGACACACGTTTGCATTTGCATGAATCATTTGCATAGCAGGTACCTTGAGCTGTTTCTCTAATCCTCTATCGATGCAGGTTTCAGGATTGCCGATCAGCGAATTCATCGTTACTCTACAAGAAGTAATTGCAAGAAAGATATGGATCAAATGCAAACGGAGATGCAAGAGATGTGCGACAGGATGGCGCAGTTCATGCAGGTTATGGAAACTGTGGCCAAGGGCTAAGAGCAGCTTCAGACTTTGGTGCAGCCTCTGATTGCACGAGTCGATGGTCATGGTGTGCTACATGGCGGAGTTGCTACTAATGCTTCTCAAGTCAAGACTCCCCGAGCGGGTGATATTGTACCAGCGGTCATCCTCAATACAACTGAGAACGGTAATGGAGCTGGGAATGGGAATGTGACTGGTAATGCTAACGGGCATGTGGAAACCAACGGTAATGTTGGAGCTAGAAATATTGGTTTTAATGTTGGAACTAGAAATGTTGGTTTTGGTGTTGGTGCTGGGAACACTGGTGTAGGTATTGGTGTTGGCAATGTTGGTTTTGGTGGTGCCAATCAAGGCTATGTCAATCAGGGCTTTGGAAATACAAGTTTTGGCAACGCAAGCAACAACGGTTTCGGGATGGGTGCCTACAACGCTGGCTTTGGTCCAGGTGCTGCTAATCAGGGTTTTGGTAATGTGGGGTATGGTTCCAGGTCCAATCAGAATGGCTTTGGTCCTAATGCTGCTTATGCTGGGTATGATAATGGGGATTCTAATTGGGGCGAGGATCGTCAAGAAGATGCTTTCCCTCCGCCGGGCAGGGATCTTGAGATGCCCACAGACAATGACCGAAGGTTCAAGCTGTTGGAGGAACAAGTGAGAGGTCTTGCCAATCAGAATTCCATGGGGTTGGACATGGCCAACATGGGGTTGGTTCCTGACTTGAGGGTTCCGCTCAAGTTCAAAGCACCTACTTTCGACAAGTATAAGGGAGATACGTGCCCAAGAGTTCATGTACGGTCTTATTATCGGAGAATGTCTGCTTATTCTGATGACGAAAAGATGCTGATGTATTTTTTCCAAGATAGCTTGTCTGGACCGTCACTTGAATGGTATATGGGGTTGAAGCCCACTCAGATCGGTAGCTGGAAGGAGTTGGCGGAAGCCTTTGTAAAGCATTACCAGTATAACAGCGACCTTGCGCCAACAGGGTCCAACTCCAAAATCTTTCTCAGAAGAATGGCGAGAGTTTTAAAGAGTACGCCCAGAGGTGGCGTGAGCTTGCAGCTAGGGTGCACCCACCCATGGTAGAGCGTGAGTTGGTGGATCTTTTTGTGGGCACTTTCTCTAGTTTGTATTATGATAGGCTTCTCAATTTTACGACGGATAGTTTTTCTGATATGATACTCTTGGGGGAACGTATAGAGAACGGCGTCAAGATCGGTAAGATTCAAGCGGGAGAATTGACCTCAGCTGGAGGTGGTAAAAAGGTTTTTGGGAATAATAAGCAGGGGGATACTTATTCAGTATACAGTTCCCGAGGAAGAGGTAGAGGTCGAAACCAATACCGTCAGCAATAGATTGCTAGTGTGACAATTCCCGTACCTCAACAACAGCAACAACAGTCGCAGCAGCAGCAGAGCCAGCAGCATCCTGCTCAGCGAAGAATTCAGGATAGAGATAGGGCCGTGAAAAGAGTATTAGATGTGCCTCCACTACCGTATGCTCAGCTTCTTCCAACTTTGTTACAATTGCAGCTTGTTGAGAAAAGGACGCTAGCTCCGCCGAAAGGCACACCTCCTTTTGGTTATGATGCCAATGCATATTGTGAATTCCACTCCGGGGCACCCGGTCACAGCATAGAGAATTGTCATGCATTCAAGCATAAAGTGCAAGACCTGATAGATAGTAAGGCTATAAACTTTGGTAATGAGGCACCCAACATTGAGAAAAATCTGATGCCGTCTCACGGATCTGCACAGGTGGGGGCAATAGTGGAAGATACCAGTCTGAATTTGGTTATGAATGTAGAGGAATTGAAGACGCCTCTGGGTTGTGTAAAGAGTAGGTTGCTGAAAGGGGGAGTTTTCCCTGGTTGTGATGTAGATTGTGTTGACTGTTTAGCCCGACCTGAAGGGTGTGATAGTTTAAGAAGAGGTATTCAAAGTCTGATTGATGAAGGAACGCTGCAATTCGACCGTACTGCTGAAGAGAAGCCTGTTGAGGCAATAGCTGAAAGGCAGGGCGAAGTTACAACAGTTACGATTCCGTTTAAGACTGTCACGATATCGGCACCTCCCAAGCGGCCGACTATCACCATAACCAAAGCTGGACCCATTCCATACGAAAGCACTAAAGCCATTCCTTGGAACTATGGGGCGGAAGTTTATTGCAATGGAGAAAAGATTAACCTGGAAAGCCCGCCGGTAGGATCGGTTGCTAACCTTGTGGGGGCAGGGGGCATAACCCGCAGCGGTAGAATTTTTACGTCACCAGAAGTAGAAGCTGAGAGAAGTGCCAAAGGGAAAGGTAAAGTCAATGAAGAAGGACCTTCTCAAGAGAAGGAAAAAGAGGCTTTGACTAAAGATATGGAAGAATTTATGAGACTAATCCGGAAGAGTGATTATAAAATTGTTGATCATCTGCAGCAGACGCCTTCCAAAATCTCAATTTTGTCATTGTTGCTTTGTTCCGAGGCGCATCGGAACGCTTTGCTGAAAGCTCTGGACACTGCTTATGTACCATAGGAGATATCCGTCAATCAGCTCGAAGGAGTGATTGTGCACGTGAACGCGGGGCATGGCCTTGGATTCACAGATTTTGATTTAACACCCAGGGGCCGCAACCGCAACTGTGCGTTGCATATTTCAGTTGAGTGTAGGGGCACTGTCATGTCTCATGTCCTTGTTGACACTGGTTCATCCTTTAATGTTTTGCCCAAGAAGGCGCTGTTGAAGCTAGATACCCGAGGCATAATCTGCACGCCAAGTGACTTGGTGGTGAGAGCTTTTGACGGGACTAGAAGGTCCGTGTTTGGAGAATTGACTTTACCAATCCAGGTCGGTCCAGAGGTGTTTGATACTGTGTTTTACATCATGGATATACAGCCAGCTTATAGTTGTTTGCTTGGACGACCTTGGGTTCACTCTGCAGGGGCTGTAACGTCAACGTTGCACCAAAAGCTTAAGTATATGGTCGGTGGTAGCATCATCTCCGTGTGTGGGGAGGATGATATCTTGGTAAGTCACCTGTCATCATTCAAATATGTCGAAGTGGATGGTGAGATCCATGAGACATTGTACCAAGCTTTTGAAGGGGTACAGATCAGAGACCAATCTCCTATCATAAGCAATGGGCCAGAGGTGGCTATGTCTTCATACATAGAAGCCCAAGAGGTAGTTCAGGCCGGGGAAACTAAAGGTTGGGGTCAAGTTCTAGAGATTCCTGTTAAGCAGGACAAGTTTGGCTTGGGATATCGCCCGTCGTCATCATCTTCTTCACAGAGCGCGCCAAGGTTCCAGGGGCCGATTGTGTTTACTCCAGGGGGAGTCATTTTTGAAAGAATTAATGTTGTGTCTGACGGTGAAGATGGAGATAGTGACTGTGACATGGATTCATGGATCAAGCCCAGCGAGCCAGGACAAAGCCTATGCAACTGGTCTATTCAGGACTTTATTCAAGTGACGACGAAACAGTAATGCCTTATTTTTTCGATTATTGTACAATTCTATGTCCTACCCGAGGCATAGTGATTTTATTTCAGGGCCTACTTGTTTATGTTTATGCTTTGCTTTAATCATCAAATAAAGGCGTTTTCTCATGCAAATTTTGTGATCCCTGTTTTTTCTGCTTTTTATTTTACAATAAAATGGCAATGTGGTTGTATGCTTCGTCTGCCTATCATTTGAAGCATTTAACCCTTTCTCTTGCAGGATCCATATTTCAGATGACACTGATCAAGAACTTCCTATGACTCGCTTCGACTTTGAGCATCCGATACTTCAAGCCGAGGAAGAGATTGTTGAGGATGACGACTTACCAGAAGAGCTGACTCGACTTTTTAGACAAGAAGAGAAAATCATTCTGCCTCATCAGGAGGAAATTGAGGTCGTCAATTTGGGTTCGGAAGAGGTTGTCAGGAATGTCCGGATAGGGGCTACGCTGCAAAGCGATATCAAGCAAAGACTTGTCGAGATGCTTCGAGAGTATAGTGACATCTTTGCTTGGGCTTATGATGATATGCCTGGGTTAGACACTGATATTGTGGTCCACCGCTTTCCATTGCGTGAAGAATGTCCGCCGGTCAAGCAAAAGCTCAGAAGAACGAAACCAGATATGACCGTAAAGATTAAAGAGTAAGTACAGAAACAGTGGGACGCTGGTTTTCTAGCTGTTACAACTTACCCTCCTTGGGTTTCCAATATAGTACCTATACCTAAGAAAGATGGTAAGGTACGAATGTGCGTTGACTATCGGGATCTGAACAAGGCGAGCCCTAAGGATGACTTCCCGCTTCCTCATATTGACGTATTGGTCGACAATACTGCTCAATTCTCTGTGTTTTCCTTCATGGACGACATTTCGGGCTATAATCAGATTAAGATGGCGCCCGAGGATATGGAGAAAACAACTTTCATTACCCCGTGGGGAACGTTCTGCTACAAAGTGATGCCCTTTGGTTTGAAGAACGTTGGGGAAACATATCAGCGTGCTATGATGACGCTCTTTCATGACATGATGCATAAAGAGATTGAGGTCTATGTTGACGATATGATTGCCAAATCCCAGATGGAGGAAGAGCATCTGGTGAATCTTCTGAAATTGTTTGAGAGGCTTAGGAAGTTCAGGCTGAGGCTGAATCCTAATAAGTGCACCTTCGGGGTGAGATCTGGAAAGCTATTGGGGTTCATTGTTAGTGAAAGAGGAATTGAGGTTGATCCTGCAAAAATAAAAGCGATACAAGAAATGCCAGCGCCAAAAATAGAGAAGGAGGTTCGTGGCTTTTTGGGGAGGTTGAACTACATTGCCCGGTTCATATCTCATCTCACAGCCACGTGTGAGCCAATGTTTAAACTGTTGAAAAAAGATCAGGCGATTGTCTGGGATGAAAATTGTCGAAAGGCGTTTGAGAGAATAAAAGAATATTTGCAGGAACCTCCGATATTGATACCCCCAGTAGCCGGGAGACCACTGATCATGTACTTGACGGTTCTTGAGAACAACATGGGTTGTGTTCTCGGTCAACATGACGAGACTGGACGAAAGGAGCATGCGATCTATTACTTGAGTAAAAAGTTCACAGATTGTGAGTCGCGTTACTCAATGCTCGAAAATACGTGTTGTGCACTTGCTTGGGCTGCCAAACGTCTGAGACAATACATGTTAAATCATACAACCATGTTGATTTCGAAGATGGATCCGATCAAATATGGTTTTGAAAAGCAGGCGCTTTCAAGAAGGATTGCCCGATGGCAGATGGTACTGACAGAGTACGACATTCAGTATGTTTCGCAAAAGGCTATCAAAGGTAGCGTCCTGTCAGAGTACCTTGCCGAGCAGCCAATCGAGGATTACCAGCCAATGAAGTTTGATTTTCCTGACGAGGATATCATGTACCTAAAGATGAAAGACTACGAGGAGCCGTTGCATGGTGAAGGTCCTGAGCGGAGTTCCCAGTGGCAATTAATATTTGACGGTGTTGTTAATTCATACGGAAGTGGAATTGGTGAAATCATTACTACTCCCCATGGGACGCACATCTCGTTCACTTCCAGATTGACGTTTCCAGTTACCAACAATGAGGCTGAATATGAGGCGTGTATCATGGGTCTCGAGGAGGCTATTGATTTGAGGATTAAAAATCTTGATGTATATGGAGACTCCGCGCTAGTCGTGAACCAAATTAAGGGAGAATGGGAGACTCGTCAGCCTAATCTGATACCGTACATGAATTATGCAAGGAGGTTGTTGCCCTTCTTTGACAGAGTAGAATTTCACCATGTGCCGCGGGCAGAAAATCAGATGGCCGACGCCCTTGCGACATTGTCTTCGATGTACAAAGTTAACTTCTGGAATGATGCTCCCAGAATAGTTATCTCTCACTTTGATAGGCCCACTTTCATATTCGCCATTGAGGAAGCTTCCGATGGCAAGCCGTGGTATTTTGATATCCATAATTTCCTAAAGAACCAAGAGTATCCGACTGGGGCATACAGCCGCGATAAGAAGACTCTTAGGAGATTGGCTGGCAGTTTCTACTTGAATCCAGATGGTGTTATGTACAAGAGAAACCACGATTTGGTGCTATTACGATGTGTGGATGAGAAAGAAGCTAATCTGCTTATGGAAGAGGTCCACGAAGGAACTTTTGGCACGCATGGCGGCGGACATTGTTGCACCCTAAAATTTGCCTAACCTTATTCCTTGGTTTATGTTTCATCATCATTAGCATTTGCATGTAGAGTCATGTACATAGACTAACCATCTGCATAGCATAAGCATAGCAAGTCATTCAACAGGAGACCAATCATTATTCTCATCTCTAGAGGCCTATCAAGAGGTTATTATCCTAATTCCATCCTATTCAAGTCATCAGGAAAGGATTTGAAAGCAAAGAGTTCAGCAGATCAATCCTTGAGTCCATCTCCTAGCTGAGGGTATCTGAGGATCAACAAGAGGGTTGTGAGCTGTGAAATGAAAGCATGGAGAGCATCTAGACATCTTGAGAGACTTATAAAGTCATTTGGAGAAGAAAGCAAGTCATTGATGAAAGCACAAGAGCTATAGTGGAAGACAGTCAACTAGGGTTTCATCTGGGTCAACCCTAGGTCAACCCTAGGTCAATTGACTGACTTAAGAGGGCATTCAAGTCTATTGGAGAGATGTGGGGATCAACATTTGACATATGAAGAAGGATATGGAGATATGACAAGGAGAATTCAAGAGAAATCAAGGAGAAGAGGAGTTACTAAATTAGGGTTTCTCTGTAAAATCCCCTAGTTTAGGTCAAATTTCCAAGCAAGATAAGTCAAAATGCTAGCTTCAAATGGCTTCTTGGCCAACATGAAACTTGTAGAGGATCTCAAGACCTTTAATTTGAGTGGTGGAAGACCTCAAGGAGATTTATAGAACTCAAGTTATGGTCCTTACAAGTTACAGGTCATTTGGGGTGTCTGAACTTTTGTCTGTGAAAGTGACTTGACTTCCAAGCTAGTTTTACCCCTCAAGGAGATTTCAAATGAATTCTTGGTCAACACAAGAATTGTTCCTCATTGTCTTAGATTTCTAGAATGGTATGGCATGCCTTCATATGATGTGGAGAACTCAACTTATGGTCTTGACAAGCAAAGGGTATTTTGGGCATTTGTGAATTACAGGTCATTTTAACCTATACCCAAAACTCATACAAGGAGGCCTCAAATGGAAAAACTTACAACATCAAACTTGCTCCAAATGGGATTTTAAGTCTAGAAAGAAGGTCACAAGTTATTGGAGAAGCTCATAGCATGGAGTCGCATGATTGGTCAAAATATGAACTAAAAAGGCTTATAAAGTGAATGATTTCAAAGTGAAAAATGGTTTGGGAGATTTACAAGTCCAAATGGAGACTTCCAATATATGATTTTGAATGGAAAAACAATTCTAAGAACAATGGTTCACACACTTTTTTGAGTTTAGAAGGAAAAAATGAAGTTATCCATGGTTGCTTACCTTTTAAGAAACATGATCAAAATGAACCAAAGTTGGAAAGCAAGGGAATGTGCAAGATGGATCTAGAATGTTCATTTGGGGTCTATATATTCATGAAATGTGCATTGATCAAGGGTTGGCCTCATTTGCACCAAGAATTCCACAAAATCTCTCACACTTTTTCATAAAAGTTTCATTCCAATTCTCCAAATTCTTCACCAAATCTTCATCATAATCAACCTTCTCATACTGATTCATCATCATATAGTATAATTCAATCAAGAACAAGGTGGTTATCATCCATTTTCGAGCACTTTTTTCAAGAGCATCAAGATTGAAGTTGCAAGTGGATAGCATAATTCTGGCCAAATCTCATCCAAAGCTTGCATACAGAATCAAGTTCATCAAGGATTGATCAAGATCCAAGTCTCAAAAGCCTCAAATCATCAATCTCCATAGCTGTTTGCAAGATTTTGCACAAGGTAAGTTTTCATTCAAACTGCTTGATCCAGTTAGTTAGGCATGATTTTGTTAGTGTAGAATTGATCTAGGTGGTTAGGAGATTAGGTTAGATGAATTTGGAGAGATTTGGTGATGGTTAGTGACAGGTGTAATGAACTGTTGGTGCTTATATCTCTTAGATTAGTGTGTTGTAATTGTGGCTTGATAGCATGTGTTAATCTCCATTAGGTGTAGTTTAATTTAGGCTAAGTTTGAGGAAGATTGGTGATGGTCCATACCAGTGCATTTCAATGGAGGCCGAATGTTGATCCAATCGAATTTGTTGATGTGGTGAATTTCAAAGTGAATTGATGCCCTAGGATTGTAGAGGGAGAGATTTGGAGCAGATTTCATGTTTACAGCATGAGGATTCATGGCGTGTAGGATGAGAACAGTTTGGTGTAAGGTAGCTCGTGCATGAGCTCGCATGGCAGAAACCCTAGGTTTCAGGTTGAATGAGGAAGAAGAGATAATCATAGCCGTTCAATGAGTGTAAGACTCTTGACTTTTGGCGTGATCCAAGGGTTGTCATTCAATCTGAAAATTGGAGGGAGAAGCGCTGGCCAAAACGCACCGTTTCATTAATTGAAACGGGCGGGCCTCAGACTCTTGTGCTATCCCCACCCCCAATGTGTTAGGCCCAAACCATTTCTAACGTGTTTTCACTGCTATTCTTACCCCCAGCGCTTCTTATTGTTTTTCACTAATGCTGAGTGTTTTCCTGGGCCTAGTGTAAGCGCTACCAGCACCCCCCTTTATGAGGCCCATCCTGGATTGAACTGAGCGAAGTGCTATTCATACCCCTCTGGCTCATTTAATTCATTTCATTTTTTTTAATTAATTTCATTTTAATTTTTACCATTTTCATTAAATCATAAATAATTCATAAAAAATGCTTCTTAATCCATTCTTTTTACCATGTTTTCATTAAAATGTCTAGAATATTATAGGAAAAGAAAATTTCATTTTTAGTTTTATTTCACATTTTTTACATATTTTCTAAATAAATGTCACATTAAATAATTCATTTCATGCATCATTTTTATGATTTTTGTTCTCTCACATGCTTTGATTTTTTTTGATCACTCTTTTCATATTGTTTAGATGAGATGTTAGGCTTATAGAAATATTTTAGTTCCCATTTTTAGGAGTTAATTTTAGGTGATTAATAAATGCTTGAATATCATGAACAAAACTAGGGTTTTTAGGTGACAACTTAGGAAGTTCAATTTTCTCCCTTAGGACTTAGGGTTTGAATAGATTAGTTATGGGACTATAGGGGCTATGGGTAGTTATTAGATCCCTTAGAGAAAAGTTAGGATTCCCCTACTGCTATTATTACTGTCTGTATATCTGCTGTCTGGTGTGGTGGGCCCTCTGGGGTTTATTGATTGTTTGTTTGGGTATTGGGTTTGTCTGGGGCCCTGGGGAAGCTGAAGATTTGTGGAGATGAAGCCATTGAAGAGTCAAATGCTGAAGATCAACTGTCAGAGTTGAGGAGGAGTTTCTTGCTAGCAGTTGCTGAGGAGACTAGGGTTTAGGAGCTAGGCAGAGCTCTAGGTTAGAATGATTATTTCTCAAACATGGATTGCCTTGTCTGCATCCATTCTTCTCTGTGATTCAGAGTCTCTCTAAGACACTCACCCCCTTCCTTTGGAAGGCTTGGTGATGGTGTCTATGAGATAGAACTCTTGAGAGAAAATGTCTCTTGTGTTAGGAGCAGTCTGTTCACCACCTTTGGTAGTCAGCTGATTGCTTAACACCCAATTCACTCTTGTGACTGATCCCTCATCCTGGAGGTTTGAGCATGAAGAAAAGCCATTGCAGATGGAAGACTGATGATCAAAACCCTTGCCTGAAGGTCATGAAGATGGAGATTGATGCTTGTTGAAGCTTGTGAATGATTGGAGATTGCTTGAAGCCAGTTGTTGATTCAGAGCTGCTGATGCTGTTTCTTCTGCTGCTGTATTTCATTTCTGATGTATTGATTGGTTTTCTGAACTGTATTGTTTGCTGTTTACCCTGCTGGGTTGAAAGTGAAGCCTGTTCACTTTCGCCTATTGTTTTCTAGGTTCGAGGTTGAGTGGGACTCCCTTGCCTCGCTTGTATTGTTGCATCCATGCATTTTACTGTTTTACTGTATATATCTGATATTGTTTCTGTTTCTGCCTATCCCGTAGGATCTCTGTTTCTCTCTGTGCAAGAGAGGAGCATGATAGCCATTAGGTCTTAACCCATGCATGATAACATTAGGTTAGTTTGTTTCCCTTCGCAACCGTAGGTTAGAGTTCTGTCTCTTTCTTTCTCAAAACAAACAGAAAAACACATAAAGATTTCAAACACAATAAAAGACACTTCTTCCGTAAAAGAATGTGAACTCATCAAAACGTCATTTTTGTCCTCTTGGACTGTTAATCAGAAAAACCTTTTTCAGAAGGAATAAAATCAATCAAGGACAAGCTTGTGTCGTACGTGGCCCGAACTACGTTTGCTCTGATCTTTCAAGCTGTATGAAAGTACGTAGGCATAGGATGCGATATCCTAGCGAGCAACCTTCCCCTCCTTTCCCGTAGGTAGGCGAACTACGTTGACTCTGATTTCTCGTTCCAGACGGGAATACGTAGGCATAAAGTGCGATACTTTGCCGAGTCATTTTTATTTCCATTTTATTTTCTTTTTAACCCCTGACCTTTAGAGTAGATAGAATAACAATCCATACCCGAAAACAAGCGTGGATCCCGTCGAGTACGACGGACGTGAGGGGTGCTAATACCTTCCCCTTGCGTAACCGACTCCCGAATCCAGGTTTTGGTTGCGATGACCATACCTTTCCCGTATTGTGCGAGGTTTACTCTGAGCGTTTCCTTTCCCTCCCGTGGGATAAATAACGCACGGTGGCGACTCTTCTGTTCAGCCGGCGCCGATTTTCGCAGTAGCGACAGCTGGCGACTCTGCTGGGGATCCAACGTCCCCTGGCTGCTAAGGACTGCGATGGTTCTTATGCATTTGGGATCCAACGTCCCTGGAGAGAGTCAATCCTAACGCTTGTTTTCCCGTCGAGGATTTTGTATGGAGTTATTGTATATTTCTAACCCTGTATTTTCCAGCTTTATATATATTGTTTATTATTGCTGTATCTGGGGTGTGACGGGTGTTCTGATATTGAGAGATAAGCCGGACCTGGGCTTGAGTGCACCTAGAATTAGAGTAGAAATTAGTGGGCGCCCGCTTGCTTTGCTTGCTTTGGTGTCCCATGAAATCTACACTCAGACGAGGTTCCTCTGGTTGGCCTCCTGCCCCTTCCTTTGGTTGGCGTGGGTTGCTGGTTAGTTGGATTGTCGACTCTGGGGACCGATCATTTGGAAGTTGGCTGAGTGAGGCCTCTTCAGGATTTGATGATGCCACTCCTTCTGGGAATCGTATCATCAACCCTGAAAGTCTGTGACGCCGACGACCGCATAGGATGCCGTACCTTGTGCCAGTTATAGGGCCACCCACCTGTGAGGGGATTCAGGGTTATGCAGGTAACTAGACCTCCAGACTACCGGTTTGTTCTTGATCAGAGATCTTGGTTATTTATGGAGAGTCATGAGGTCTGTCAGAGGCCATTTGGAGGTTTATTCTGAGGTCTGTCAGAGACCATGTGGAGATTTATTCTGAGGTCTGTCAGAGACCATTTGGAGATTTATTCTGAGGTCTGTCAGAGACCATTTGGGGATGTGTTATGAGGTCTGTCAGAGACCAGTTATAGATGGGATTTGAGGTCTATCAGAGACCAGGGAGTTATGGTTTGAGGTCTGTCAGAGACCAGTGTTGGAGTTCTATTTTAGGTCTATCTGAGACCAGGGTTTGATGACTTCTGGATGGTCTATCTGAGACCTTTCTTGATTGGGTTTAGGCTATTCAGTTGCAGCTTTGGTCCCCGTTGAATGTTACTTGCATTGCATCCCTGCATATCCATTATCATTTGCATTTCACTAACGTGTGTCTGTGCTGCAGGTGCATTTGCATTTCCCTAGTTCTAGTGCCCAGACTTCTGAGTGTTTGATCATGACTAGCCTACGGAGAACGGTTGCTTACAAATTGCCTACGCCTGATATTGTTCCTCTACTTGGGTTGATCTCTCTTGCTGATGAGGGTGTTCGTAGGAGTTTCCGGATGAGCTATGGTAGACTACTGAGATTGGTGTACAAACCTACAGAGGTCGAGTTAGATGGGCTGTATGCTTTGATGCAATTCTACGACCCTGCTTTGAGGTGTTTCACGTTCTCTGACTTTATTATGGGACCAACCCTGGAGGAATACGCTGAGTATGTTGAGCTGCCTGTGCAGAACCAGGTTCCATTCATTCATTATGATGCCAAACCCAAGCCGGAGGAATTGGCAAAAGCCTTGCATGTTGATGCTTCTGAACTTGTGACTACTGTTTCCCGTGGAGTTCCAGGCTTCTCATTTCAGTTCTTAGTGGGTAAAGCCCAAGAGTACGCCAAGAATGGGTGCTGGGTTGCTTTCAATGCTGTGTTGGCTTTGTGCATTTATGGCATAGTTTTGTTCCCCAATACACCGGATTTTGTGGACTTCGATGCTTTCTACTTGTTCGCCGCTGGTAATCCCGTACCTACCTTACTCGGAGATCTCTACCACTCGCTGCATTACAAGAATGAGAAGGGAAGAGGGAAGAATGTTCATCTGTGTGTGCCCTTATTGAGTATGTGGTTTGAGAGTCATCTTCCTAAGAGAGGATCTGCTGCAGAGACTACAATTCCAGTTGGTTGGCCAGAACGCTTGATGAGGCTATCGTCGGAAGATATGGAGTGGTTTGATAGAGATTTGTTGGGATCCGAGCTCATCTTTAGTTGTTCTGGGTACCCTAATGTACCGTTGATAGGAAGAAAAGGGTGTATCAATTACAACCCTTCTCTATTCATTCGCCAGTTCGGATATGCGCTGAAGAATCCACCTCAGGAGGAAGAAGTACAGGAATCTCTGTACTTCACCGGTGACGTGAAGGGGGAGTTATTAGCCAAGTTGCGACATGCTTGGACGCGTATTAACCGCAAAGGGAAGCCGTTGTTAGGAAAGAATGACTGTCAGGCCTATGCACCTTATAGAGCTTGGATTCAGGAGAGGGCTAGTCAGTTGAAGATGCCATTTCCAGATGCACCAATTCTTGATCCTATTCCGGTAGAAGAGCCGACTACTGTTTCTAGAGAAGCATATGAACAGGTTGTGAAGGAGAAAGAAGCCTTAATGAAGATTAATGAAGGGTTAGAGCAAGAGTTAGCCCAAGCACGCAGTGAGAAGAACAAGGCCGTATATGCTTTCCAACAACAGATTGAGCTGGTAAACAGGTTAGGAGCTGAGTTGACCGAGGAAAAGAAGAAGCGTGAACGTCTGGGGCAAGAGTTCAGAAGTTCCCATGACATGCTGGAAGCCAAAAAGAAGGCGCTTGACGCAGCACACCGAGAGATATCTTCTTGCAATAAGACTTGGAATGCTACACTCACCAACAACAAGAAGAGGGAAGATAAGCTGAAGCAGCAAATTTCCGACCTCGAAGAGAAGTTGAAGTCTAGCATCAAGAAGTGTGAGGAGGAAGTGATGAACCGGTATAGTGTCCAGCATGCACTGAACAAGGCAATCAAATCCAGAGATGAAGCGGTATCCCAGAAGCGAAAGTTAGAAGATTGCTTCGGAGAAGCGGCATGGGAAGAAACTGCTGAAGACGTACGCCGTGTCCTTAAGAAGAGAAACCAGCTTGTTGAAGGGCTGCTCGATCGACCAAGCCATCCGGAGACCAAGAAGTTGATAGAGGAGTACCAGACCTTTGGGAGGATTTGATCATTCCATTATTTGTATGCTTTATTTGCATAGTGCTGACCATCACCAGGATTGTTGGTTGAGGTCATGCCATCTTTGTACTCTCATTGATATTGTACCCTGGGCTTATTGATTCTCTCTGCAATATACGAGGCTTTCTATGATTCAGCTCCGGTATTCTTATTGTCAACACTGTCACTGCACCGGCACCTTCGCACTAGAACTGGGGGAATGAACTTCCCTAATGCACAGACACATTGCATTGCATTCATATTCATCTTGCATAACAGGGAATCTTTGAATGGTGTCTTATCTCTTGCTCTGTACCAGGTACTTAACAGGATTCCAGATCAACATCCACACCGCTATTCTACACGATCCAACTGTCGGAAAGTCATGGACCAGATTCAGAACGAGATGCAGGATGTACGCGAGAAGCTCGCCCTCTTCATGCAAACCATGGAGGCTATAGCAAAAGGGCAAGAGAATTTGCAGGCCATGGTCCAGCCTCTGTTGGCTCGCAACGCTGGTCATGGTAACGAAGATCATCAGTCTGTCCGGGTTGATACTGCTCATGGAGATGGCACTCCAACGCCGGTGGCTCCGCCTGTCGTCAATGTGAATGCTGCTAACGTCAACAACGCTACCGCTGCTGTGAATGGTAACGTCGGAGTTGGAAATGAAACTGCTGTCCATAACGCTGGGCTGGGTGATGTCAATGTGGGAGATAATCTCGGAGGCAATGGCTTTGTCAACGCTGGGTTCGGATTCAACGATCAGGGATTCGACAATACTGGCAAGTATGGCTTTAATGCTCAAGGCTTTGGGCAAGATGGTTATGGCATGGTCAATCAGGGCTACGGAGGTTTTGGAAACGGAAACGGTGCTGGTTTTATGACTGGTGGTCCTGCTGGAGGTGTTCAAGGGTATGGCAACAGAGGCCGAGTTCCGGGGATGAATCAGGTCAGAGCTGGACGTAATAATGCGTATGATGGATACGGGGCTGGAAACGGTATGTGGCAAGAGGATCAACAAGAGGACGCCTTCTCTGGAGGGGGCTTTGAAGGGCCGATGGATGATTCTCAAAAGATTAGAATGCTGGAAGAGCAAATGAAGGGAGTCCTAAACCAGAGTGCTGTGGGTCTGGACATGGCAACTATGGGCTTGGTACCTGGGCTGAGGGTGCCGATCAAGTTCAAAGCGCCTGCGTTCGATAAGTACAAAGGAGATACATGCCCGAAAGTGCATGTACGAGCTTATTACAGAAAGATGTCTGCATACTCCACTGACGAAAGAATGCTCATGCATTTCTTTCAGGATAGCCTATCGGGTCCTTCCTTAGAGTGGTACATGGGGTTGGAGCCCACTGATATCAAGACTTGGAAGCAATTAGCAGAGGCGTTCGTAGCCCATTACAAATATAACAGTGACCTGGCACCCAATCGGGTCCAGTTGGCCGGGCTTTCGCAGAAGAAGGGGGAGAGTTTTAAAGAATACGCGCAAAGGTGGCGCGATATGGCTGCCAGGGTCCGTCCTCCTGTGGAAGATAAAGAAATGAACGACATGTTTGTTGGCACATTCACCGGGCTGTTTCATGATATGCTGTTTCATACGTCTCTGGCTAGTTTTTCAGATCTGATTTTAATGGGTGAAAAGATTGAGCGGAACATTAAGCAAGGAAAGTTCCAAGTCGATGAATCAACTGCATCTGGCAGTAATAGGAAAGCTTATGGTGGGCGCCGTCAGGGCGAAGCTAGCGCGGTATTTGGAGGCCGAGGCCGAGGCCGAGGCAGGGGAAGAAATCAATATCGTCAGCCGCAGCAAGTGTCGAGTGTCACCATCCCGTATCAACAACAACCAACTCAGCAACAACAGCAGGTTCAGCAGCAACCAATGCCACAGCAGCAGCAGCCTCAGCAGGGGGCACAGCAAGCTCAGAGAAAATTCCAGGGTGGTAAGCCGAGAAGGGTGTTCGAGAAGCCTCCCTCTAACTATGCTGATTTATTGCAGACCTTGTTGGGATTGAATCTGGTGGAGAAAAGAACCTTGGCACCGATAACGGGAACTCCCCCGTTCGGCTATGATGCAAATAGGCGCTGCGAGTTTCATTCTGGGGCCCCGGGCCATGATATAGAAGGTTGTCATGCTTTTAAGCACGTTGTGCAGGATCTCTTGGACAACAAGTCTATCAACTTCGGAACGACCGGTGCGAATATAGTCCAGAAGCCCATGCCTAATCATGGGGCGAATGCCGTGCTGACTGAGGAAGGTCTGAATCTGATTATGAATATTGAGGATTTAAAGACGCCGCTGAGCGAAATAAAAAGCCGACTGTTGCAAGGAGGTGTTTACCCGGGTTGTAATGAGTACTGCTTAGATTGTTGGGCCCTGTCTGGGGGGTGTGAGGATCTGAAGAAAGGCATTCAGGCCTTGATTGATGAAGGTGTATTGCAGTTTGATAGAACAGTAACTGATGAGCCGGCAGGGGCAGTAATGGATAATCGGAGTGATGTTGCCACAGTGACAATTCCTAGGAAGACGATCACTATTTCAGCACCAGCTCAGCGACCACCGATTACTATAACTAAAGCCGGGCCAATCCCGTATGAGAACACGAAAGCAGTCCCATGGTCATATGGGCTAGAGGTGTATTGTGACGGGATTAAAATCGATGTTAACAAGCAGTCAGCGGAGGTTGTGGATAATGTTGTGGGCTCAGGAGGCATGACAAGAAGCGGCAGGATCTTTACATCTCCTGAAGTGGAAGCCGAAAGGCTAGCGAAAGGAAAGGGGAAAGCGGTGGAAAATGTTCCGGTTCAAGCAAATGAAAAAGAAGCAGCATCTAAGGATGTCGAAGAATTCATGCGCTTAATTCGGAAGAGCGACTATAAAATCGTGGAGCATCTGCAGCAAACGCCGTCCAAAATATCTATTCTGTCATTGCTGTTATGTTCGGAGGCTCACCGAAATGCTTTGCTGAAAGTCCTGGACACTTCTTTTGTACCACAGGATGTCTCCGTGAACCAGCTAGAAGGAGTATTGGCACATGTAAATGCGGGCCACAGTCTGGGCTTTACTGATTTCGACTTGACTCCGAAAGGAAGGGATCATAATATGGCATTACATGTATCTGTTGAGTGCAGAGGGTCGACAATGTCGCACGTATTGGTTGACACCGGGTCGTCATTGAATGTGCTGCCTAAGAAGGCTATGATGAAGCTGGATGTTCGAGGGATTTTGTGTACACCAAGTGATTTGGTAGTCAGAGCGTTTGACGGCACGCGGAGAACAGTCTTCGGATCAATTACATTGCCTCTGCAAGTGGGGCCGGAAGTGTTTGCAACGGAGTTTTATATCATGGATATACAGCCTGCGTACAGCTGCTTGCTGGGAAGACCTTGGATTCACGGGGCAGGGGCAGTCACGTCAACCCTGCATCAGAAGTTAAAGTATATGGTCGGAGACAGTGTAGTCACCGTGTGCGGAGAAGAAGACATCCTGGTCAGCCATCTATCTTCGTTTAAATATGTGGAAGTCGACGGGGAGATCCACGAGACGCCATGCCAGGCATTCGAAGGTTTGCGCATAAAGGACAAGAGTCCCGGGCCAAGCAAAGCGCCAGAGATAGCTGTTTCTTCGTATAAAGAGGCTCAAGCGCTAGTGAAGGCAGGAGAAGCCAAAGGCTGGGGCAAAGTATTGGACATTCCTGTGAAAATGGACCGGTTCGGACTGGGGTACCGACCATCGTCATCAACTCCTTCTGGGGGGGCCCCTCATTTCAGAAAGTCAATCACCATCTCTGCCAGTGGAGTATGCCATGAATCTGTCAATGCTGCTTCAGAATCCGATGAAGGGGACAGCGACTGTGATATGGATGCCTGGATTCAGCCAAGCACGCCAGGACAAGGACTATGCAACTGGTCTATTCAGGAGCTTGTTCCTGTGACTTTTAAACAGTAATGCTTTGCTTTATTAATTGTTGAATAATCTGATGTCTTGCCCGGGGCATCGGGATTTGCTTAGGGCTGTGTTGTTATAAACATTGCTTCGTTAATCATTAAATAAATGGCGTTTTTTCATGTGTAAATACTGTAATCCCTGTCTTTCTTGTTTTGTATTTTTCAATAAAATGGCAACGTGGTTATCCGCTTTATACGCATTTTGAAGCACTTAACCCTTTCTTTTGCAGGATAACATTTTCAGATGACATCCTTGAACCACCTATGACTCGTCCCGACTTCGAGCACCCGGTATTCCAGACCGAAGAAGAGATTGTCGAAGATAGCGACGTTCCTGAAGAACTGTCTTGGTTGGTGAAGCAAGAGGAAAGAGCCATTCTGCCTCACGATGAGGTTATCGAAATTATCAATTTGGGGACGGAAGGGGTTGAGAAAAATATTCGTATCGGAGCCGCACTGCAGAGTGATATCAAGCGAAGACTGGTTGAAATGCTCCGAGAGTATAGTGATGTATTCGCTTGGTCGTATCAAGATATGCCAGGGCTCGATACAGATATGGTTGTGCATCGTCTGCCACTGAAAGAAGACTGCCCGCCTGTCAAACAAAAACTTCGCAGAACTCGCCCAGATATGGCAATGAAGATCAAAGAGGAGGTTCAGAAACAGTGGGACGCTGGGTTCCTGGCTGTGACGAAGTATCCCTCATGGGTTGCTAACATCGTACCAGTGCCAAAGAAAGATGGCAAGGTTCGAATGTGCGTGGATTATAGAGATTTGAATAAAGCAAGCCCAAAAGACGATTTTCCACTTCCTCATATTGACGTGTTAGTTGATAATACTGCTCAATACTCTGTATTCTCCTTCATGGATGGCTTTTCAGGCTATAATCAAATTAAAATGGCGCCAGAGGATATGGAGAAGACTACTTTCATAACGCCTTGGGGAACATTTTGCTACAAAGTGATGCCCTTTGGTTTGAAAAATGCTGGGGCAACATATCAGCGTGCGATGACGACTCTTTTTCATGATATGATGCATAAAGAGATCGAAGTTTATGTTGACGATATGATTGCCAAATCCCAGACGGAGGAAGAGCATCTGGTGAATCTGCTGAAGTTATTTAAAAGGCTTAGGAAGTTCAGGCTGAGGCTGAACCCTAACAAATGCACCTTCGGGGTGAGATCGGGTAAGCTCCTGGGGTTTATCGTAAGCGAAAGAGGAATAGAGGTCGATCCTGCTAAAATAAAAGCGATTCAAGAAATGCCGACGCCTAAAACAGAGAAAGAGGTGCGCGGGTTTTTGGGGAGATTGAACTACATTGCTCGGTTCATATCTCACCTAACGGCCACGTGTGAACCATTATTCAAGCTATTGAAGAAAAATCAAGCTGTAACGTGGAACGATAATTGTCAAAAGGCGTTCGATAAAATAAAGAAGTATCTGCAGGAGCCTCCTATTTTGATACCCCCAGTGGCAGGGAGACCCTTGATAATGTATTTGACGGTTCTTGAGGGAAGCATGGGTTGTGTTCTCGGTCAACACGACGAGACGGGGAGAAAAGAGCATGCAATTTACTATTTGAGTAAGAAATTTACAGACTGTGAATCTCGATACTCAATGCTGGAGAAAACTTGTTGCGCGCTAGCCTGGGCCGCCAAGCGTTTGAGGCAGTACATGCTGAATCATACAACCATGCTCATCTCGAAGATGGATCCAATCAAATATATATTTGAAAAGCAGGCGTTGTCAGGTAGAATTGCCCGGTGGCAGATGATCTTGACTGAGTACGATATTCAATACGTCTCGCAAAAGGCAATAAAGGGGAGTGTGTTGTCTGAGTATCTGGCGGAGCAGCCTATTGAAGAGTATCAATCGATGAGATTTGACTTTCCTGACGAGGATATCATGTATCTCAAGATGAAGGATTGCGAAGAGCCGTTGCCAGACGAAGGACCAGAGCCGGGGTCCAAATGGCAGATGATATTTGACGGAGCTGTGAATGCTTACGGTAGCGGAATAGGGGCAATTATCACTACGCCACACGGGTCGCACATCCCGTTTACTGCCCGATTAACCTTTGCCGTTACCAACAATGAGGCCGAATACGAAGCTTGTATAATGGGGCTTGAAGAAGCCATTGATTTGCGAATCAAACATTTAGACGTATACGGAGACTCAGCTCTGGTAGTGAATCAGATCAAAGGGGAATGGGAGACACGTCAGCCCAATTTGATACAGTATATGAACTATGCAAGGAGATTGTTGCCTTTCTTCGACAAAGTTGAATTGCATCACGTGCCACGGGCAGAAAATCAAATGGCTGACGCCCTTGCCACTTTGTCTTCCATGTACAAGGTCAATTTCTGGAACGAAGCTCCCCAAATCACTATCTCTCGGTTGGACAGGCCAGCTTATGTATTTGCTATTGATGAAGCGTCTGATGGCAAACCGTGGTATTTTGATATCCTTAATTTCCTGAAGAATAAAGAGTATCCGGCTGGGGCATCCAGTCAAGATCAGAAAACTCTCAGGAGATTAGCGGGCAATTTTTATTTGAACCCGGATGGCGTCTTATACAGAAGAAACCACGACTTGGTGTTGTTGCGTTGTGTAGACGAGAAAGAGGCAAAGCTTCTCATGGAGGAAATTCACGAAGGTGCATTCGGTACGCATGCTGGCGGGCATGCTATGACGAGAAAACTGCTGCGGGCAGGTTACTTTTGGCTGACGATGGAAACTGATTGTTTCAAATTTGCAAGAAAGTGCCACAAGTGCCAAATTTATGCTGACAAAATACATGTGCCTCCGAGTCCTCTGAATGTGATGTCATCTCCATGGCCATTCTCAATGTGGGGAATCGATATGATTGGAAAGATCGAGCCGACGGCTTCTAACGGGCATCGGTTCATTCTCGTAGCAATCGATTATTTCACCAAGTGGGTGGAAGCAGCGTCTTACGCAAACGTCACGAAGCAAGTGGTGGCTAGATTCATCAAGAGAGATATCATTTGCCGATACGGGATTCCCGAGCGGATAATCACGGATAACGGTTCTAATCTGAACAACAAAATGATGAAGGAGCTCTGTCAAAATTTCAAGATCGAACATCACAACTCCTCCCCTTACCGACCCAAGATGAATGGCGCTGTCGAAGCGGCCAATAAGAATATCAAGAAGATCGTCCAGAAAATGGTGGTGACGTATAAAGATTGGCATGAAATGCTACCTTTCGCTTTGCACGGTTATCGTACGACGGTACGCACATCAACCGGGGCAACTCCATTCTCGTTGGTATACGGAATGGAAGCGGTATTACCATTGGAGGTTGAGATCCCTTCTCTGAGGGTATTGCGAGACGTTCAGCTGGACGAGGCAGAATGGGTAACGAACAGATTGAACCAACTGAGTTTGATGGATGAGAAGAGGCTAGCTTCTCTGGCATACGGTCGTTTATACCAAAGACGAATGAAGAAAGCGTACGACAAGAAGATACTTCCGCGAAGCTTTCAGACGGGCGACCTTGTGCTGAAAAGGATTCTCCCGCCGCAAGCAGATCACAGGGGCAAGTGGACCCCCAATTACGAAGGGCCATACGTTGTCAAGAAGGTCTTTTCAGGAGGAGCTTTATTGTTGTCCACCATGGACGGGGAAGACTTTGCATCACCTGTGAATTCGGACGCAGTTAAAAAATACTTTGCTTAAAATAGACCCGCTGGACAGAAAAAAGAGAGTCCAGGCAAAAATGGGGCATCCTGGCGAACCAAAAACAGAATGAAAGGTTCGGGCAAAAGTTAGGGATAAAATTGAAAAAATGTACACCCGCGAAGTTGAAAACCTACACTGGGCGGCTTCGGCAAAAAAGGGTATCCCGGTAAACTGAAAACCCGTAAAGGGCGGTTCACGCAAAAGTTAGGGATTTGAAAAGCAAATGACTGCGGTCCGAATTTGGTATTCAATGAGCATCAGTGCGGGAGAATATGTTTGAGGAATTAGTTATCGGATACAACCTCTTCAGAAGACGGATACCGGGAAAGCATTAGAGTCGGACGAGTCATGGGAGGATCAGTTCGTGATGTTCATCTGCATCCAGTTGCCGACATGTGTACAAAATTTAATTTGTCAATATTTATGCTTCTTGTGAATACTTGCATACTTGTATATTTGCTTTGCGTAGCTTCCTCTTTGCAGGAGTTACATCCCGTGTACAAAAACTCCGCCCATTCAGGGGCCCAATCAATGAAAATGTGTTATTCAGTACTTGATGCCTGTTCTTTACTGTTTTGCGCATGATAAAACGCCTAAGTTTATTGAAGCTAGCATGAGTATAACATTACTGGCCCTTGCCAACAATTGTTAAAGCTTTGAATTGACTGAGTGTAACGTCACTAACCTGAATTGATTTGATTGCATAGGCTTGTCGTGTCTTGTTTGTGTTGTTGCAGGTTTCATAACCGTACGAGGAAGGTGATCAAAAGATTGCAATAGTGAAAGGCTTGATCCCCACGCAGGTCATGCATGTTCTTCCTGAAGAAGGATAGAATTCCCCAGCTAGCCGTAGCTTATCCAAAGGACGTGCTCCAGAGAAGTTACTCGTCCTCAGCAGAGTTTGGCGATTCCGAGATCGTAAAGCTGTATTCAGACAGGTTCATCTCCCCCCGCAGGGTCATGCATTCTCCCCCAGCGGAGTCGGTTAATTTTCCCCGAGAGAATCATCCCATCCCCAGCGGAGTTCTCTTTTCAGTAAATGTTCTTTCCTTCCAATGGAATTCGAAGGTCAAGACTCTCCAAAGCAGAGTTGATGTTGGGTCCTGTCATTTATTTTGTCAGAGATACTGGTGATATCGGTTCACGTTCCAGCAGAAGCTCAATCATACCAGGCGCATCTGCTATTCCCCAGCAGAGTTACATTCCCCAGCAGGGGGTTACCTCCGCAAGGTATTTGGTTTGAGTTATATTCCCCAGCAGGGGGTTACTTCAACAAGACGTGTGGTTTGAGTTCCCAACTTCCCAGCAGGGACGGCATTACCCTTCCAGCATTTATTTTGCTGGAATAATTTTGTAGCATCAGGCTATTCCTGGCGAGTCGGCGTTATCCTTCCAGCATTTATTTTGCTGAAGCAGTTTCTGTACTCTAGTAGTTCAGGTGGAGAGAGCTCTTGCTCAAATAAATTACCAAACAATCAAGATCTCGGCAGGAGATATTCAATGACAATGTCAGTTTCGGCGGTATTCCCCCACAGAGTTATCGTGATAAAACTCTCTTTGCCTCTAGCAGAGTCATTTATGCAAATGTATCTGATTTTCCCCAGCCAGAGTGGCCAGGATAAGTGTCTTCTTATCCCCAAGCAGAGTTTGTTTGTCATCAGCGGGTCGCATGAATCAGAATTTCAGAGACCACCGCCGGTTATCAGAGCAGGCGTCCGATAGTTGGTTTTCAGACATCCCCAGTAGAGTTCATCTTGAAGTCGCTGTCACGTCAGTGCTAAGAAGTTTGCGGGTGAGGATCATTGAAGAATTAAGTCCTGACGTGGACCATTTACTCCTAGAATGACGGGATTTCTTCAGAAGTGGGCGTCCTAACGTGGACAGGTTTGTCTTACTGGATTGGTAAGGCGTGTTAATCCTGACGTGGATAGATTCGGTCTCTCGAAATTTGGAGAAAGGGAGGTCATGACGTTGACAAAAAGATTGGTTACTCTTCGTGTTGGTATCCGGACGGGGATCATTTGTTTCCAGCAGATATCGTTATTCGTAATGGTGAAATGTGCGTCCTGACGTGGACAAGTTTGTAGTTCTTTGTGATGACAAGGCACAAGAATCCTGACGCGGACAAATTTATCTTTCTTCGTGTTGTTGGCAAAGTGTAAGTCCTAACGCGGATATTTCCCCGGCAAGTCGAAGACGCGTGAGTCCTTACGTGGACAAATCTTATTTCCTCCGCGAGTCGAAGACGCCTGAGTCCTAACGTGGACGAATCAAGACGAGATCAGTGTCCTAACGCGGACGGATCAAAGAGATTATTATTCCTAACGTGGAAAGATGTAGTCCTTACGCGGACGTATCAGAAGATAGTTTCCTTACGTGGAAATGACAGTATTCCTAACGTGGAAAAAGAGAGTCCTTACGTGGACAGGTTAAGATGGCATTCCTTACGTGGAAAAATGAGTCCTGACGCGGACAAATTGAGAAAGAATTGATTCCTTACGTGGAAAGATCAGAGTCCTTACGTGGACATATCAAGAGCATTCCTTATGTGGAAGAAAAATGGTTTCCTTACGTGGAAAGACGAGCTTATTCCTTACGTGGAAAGATCGGAGTCCTGACGCAGACATGTCAAATGGCATTGGAGTCCTTACGTGGACAGATTGATGTAGTTCTCTTTACGTGGAAGGAAGATTGCTTCCTAACGTGGAAAGATAGAAGCGTTACTCCTAACGTGGACGATGTGATTCCTAACGTGGACTGGTGTTACTCCTAACGTGGAAGAGTGTTATTCCTAACGTGGACAATTCAGTTTACGGAAATGCAGGTGAATTATCCCCAGCGGAGTTGCCGAGATTTTCCTGGGTTGACAGTAAGTGGAGTCCTAACGTGGACAGGTTTTAGTTGAGATTTCTTTGTATCGGCAACAGACAAAGTCCTAACGTGGACCAGCAAGCAATCTGTTATGACAAAATCCTCTTCAGAACGATGAAGACAATCCCCAGCACGGTCGTGCGAGATCAGTGGGTTATTGTAACAGTCAGATTCAGCTGATGAAGGTCATTCATCAAGCAGGAGCGCAGTGTATTTCTGCGGTTGGCAAATTTCTGGTTTCACTAGTATTCAACCGTCTCGTACCGCGAATGTCTGAAGGCTCCGGGCTCTTCATCCAAGCGGGTCCAAGTCGCTTGAATAGGGGCAGCTGTTGCACCCTAAAATTTGCCTAACCTTATTCCTTGGTTTATGTTTCATCATCATTAGCATTTGCATGTAGAGTCATGTACATAGACTAACCATCTGCATAGCATAAGCATAGCAAGTCATTCAACAGGAGACCAATCATTATTCTCATCTCTAGAGGCCTATCAAGAGGTTATTATCCTAATTCCATCCTATTCAAGTCATCAGGAAAGGATTTGAAAGCAAAGAGTTCAGCAGATCAATCCTTGAGTCCATCTCCTAGCTGAGGGTATCTGAGGATCAACAAGAGGGTTGTGAGCTGTGAAATGAAAGCATGGAGAGCATCTAGACATCTTGAGAGACTTATAAAGTCATTTGGAGAAGAAAGCAAGTCATTGATGAAAGCACAAGAGCTATAGTGGAAGACAGTCAACTAGGGTTTCATCTGGGTCAACCCTAGGTCAACCCTAGGTCAATTGACTGACTTAAGAGGGCATTCAAGTCTATTGGAGAGATGTGGGGATCAACATTTGACATATGAAGAAGGATATGGAGATATGACAAGGAGAATTCAAGAGAAATCAAGGAGAAGAGGAGTTACTAAATTAGGGTTTCTCTGTAAAATCCCCTAGTTTAGGTCAAATTTCCAAGCAAGATAAGTCAAAATGCTAGCTTCAAATGGCTTCTTGGCCAACATGAAACTTGTAGAGGATCTCAAGACCTTTAATTTGAGTGGTGGAAGACCTCAAGGAGATTTATAGAACTCAAGTTATGGTCCTTACAAGTTACAGGTCATTTGGGGTGTCTGAACTTTTGTCTGTGAAAGTGACTTGACTTCCAAGCTAGTTTTACCCCTCAAGGAGATTTCAAATGAATTCTTGGTCAACACAAGAATTGTTCCTCATTGTCTTAGCTTTCTAGAATGGTATGGCATGCCTTCATATGATGTGGAGAACTCAACTTATGGTCTTGACAAGCAAAGGGTATTTTGGGCATTTGTGAATTACAGGTCATTTTAACCTATACCCAAAACTCATACAAGGAGGCCTCAAATGGAAAAACTTACAACATCAAACTTGCTCCAAATGGGATTTTAAGTCTAGAAAGAAGGTCACAAGTTATTGGAGAAGCTCATAGCATGGAGTTGCATGATTGGTCAAAATATGAACTAAAAAGGCTTATAAAGTGAATGATTTCAAAGTGAAAAATGGTTTGGGAGATTTACAAGTCCAAATGGAGACTTCCAATATATGATTTTGAATGGAAAAACAATTCTAAGAACAATGGTTCACACACTTTTTTGAGTTTAGAAGGAAAAAATGAAGTTATCCATGGTTGCTTACCTTTTAAGAAACATGATCAAAATGAACCAAAGTTGGAAAGCAAGGGAATGTGCAAGATGGATCTAGAATGTTCATTTGGGGTCTATATATTCATGAAATGTGCATTGATCAAGGGTTGGCCTCATTTGCACCAAGAATTCCACAAAATCTCTCACACTTTTTCATAAAAGTTTCATTCCAATTCTCCAAATTCTTCACCAAATCTTCATCATAATCAACCTTCTCATACTGATTCATCATCATATAGTATAATTCAATCAAGAACAAGGTGGTTATCATCCATTTTCGAGCACTTTTTTCAAGAGCATCAAGATTGAAGTTGCAAGTGGATAGCATAATTCTGGCCAAATCTCATCCAAAGCTTGCATACAGAATCAAGTTCATCAAGGATTGATCAAGATCCAAGTCTCAAAAGCCTCAAATCATCAATCTCCATAGCTGTTTGCAAGATTTTGCACAAGGTAAGTTTTCATTCAAACTGCTTGATCCAGTTAGTTAGGCATGATTTTGTTAGTGTAGAATTGATCTAGGTGGTTAGGAGATTAGGTTAGATGAATTTGGAGAGATTTGGTGATGGTTAGTGACAGGTGTAATGAACTGTTGGTGCTTATATCTCTTAGATTAGTGTGTTGTAATTGTGGCTTGATAGCATGTGTTAATCTCCATTAGGTGTAGTTTAATTTAGGCTAAGTTTGAGGAAGATTGGTGATGGTCCATACCAGTGCATTTCAATGGAGGCCGAATGTTGATCCAATCGAATTTGTTGATGTGGTGAATTTCAAAGTGAATTGATGCCCTAGGATTGTAGAGGGAGAGATTTGGAGCAGATTTCATGTTTACAGCATGAGGATTCATGGCGTGTAGGATGAGAACAGTTTGGTGTAAGGTAGCTCGTGCATGAGCTCGCATGGCAGAAACCCTAGGTTTCAGGTTGAATGAGGAAGAAGAGATAATCATAGCCGTTCAATGAGTGTAAGACTCTTGACTTTTGGCGTGATCCAAGGGTTGTCATTCAATCTGAAAATTGGAGGGAGAAGCGCTGGCCAAAACGCACCGTTTCATTAATTGAAACGGGCGGGCCTCAGACTCTTGTGCTATCCCCACCCCCAATGTGTTAGGCCCAAACCATTTCTAACGTGTTTTCACTGCTATTCTTACCCCCAGCGCTTCTTATTGTTTTTCACTAATGCTGAGTGTTTTCCTGGGCCTAGTGTAAGCGCTACCAGCACCCCCCTTTATGAGGCCCATCCTGGATTGAACTGAGCGAAGTGCTATTCATACCCCTCTGGCTCATTTAATTCATTTCATTTTTTTTAATTAATTTCATTTTAATTTTTACCATTTTCATTAAATCATAAATAATTCATAAAAAATGCTTCTTAATCCATTCTTTTTACCATGTTTTCATTAAAATGTCTAGAATATTATAGGAAAAGAAAATTTCATTTTTAGTTTTATTTCACATTTTTTACATATTTTCTAAATAAATGTCACATTGAATAATTCATTTCATGCATCATTTTTATGATTTTTGTTCTCTCACATGCTTTGATTTTTTTTGATCACTCTTTTCATATTGTTTAGATGAGATGTTAGGCTTATAGAAATATTTTAGTTCCCATTTTTAGGAGTTAATTTTAGGTGATTAATAAATGCTTGAATATCATGAACAAAACTAGGGTTTTTAGGTGACAACTTAGGAAGTTCAATTTTCTCCCTTAGGACTTAGGGTTTGAATAGATTAGTTATGGGACTATAGGGGCTATGGGTAGTTATTAGATCCCTTAGAGAAAAGTTAGGATTCCCCTACTGCTATTATTACTGTCTGTATATCTGCTGTCTGGTGTGGTGGGCCCTCTGGGGTTTATTGATTGTTTGTTTGGGTATTGGGTTTGTCTGGGGCCCTGGGGAAGCTGAAGATTTGTGGAGATGAAGCCATTGAAGAGTCAAATGCTGAAGATCAACTGTCAGAGTTGAGGAGGAGTTTCTTGCTAGCAGTTGCTGAGGAGACTAGGGTTTAGGAGCTAGGCAGAGCTCTAGGTTAGAATGATTATTTCTCAAACATGGATTGCCTTGTCTGCATCCATTCTTCTCTGTGATTCAGAGTCTCTCTAAGACACTCACCCCCTTCCTTTGGAAGGCTTGGTGATGGTGTCTATGAGATAGAACTCTTGAGAGAAAATGTCTCTTGTGTTAGGAGCAGTCTGTTCACCACCTTTGGTAGTCAGCTGATTGCTTAACACCCAATTCACTCTTGTGACTGATCCCTCATCCTGGAGGTTTGAGCATGAAGAAAAGCCATTGCAGATGGAAGACTGATGATCAAAACCCTTGCCTGAAGGTCATGAAGATGGAGATTGATGCTTGTTGAAGCTTGTGAATGATTGGAGATTGCTTGAAGCCAGTTGTTGATTCAGAGCTGCTGATGCTGTTTCTTCTGCTGCTGTATTTCATTTCTGATGTATTGATTGGTTTTCTGAACTGTATTGTTTGCTGTTTACCCTGCTGGGTTGAAAGTGAAGCCTGTTCACTTTCGCCTATTGTTTTCTAGGTTCGAGGTTGAGTGGGACTCCCTTGCCTCGCTTGTATTGTTGCATCCATGCATTTTACTGTTTTACTGTATATATCTGATATTGTTTCTGTTTCTGCCTATCCCGTAGGATCTCTGTTTCTCTCTGTGCAAGAGAGGAGCATGATAGCCATTAGGTCTTAACCCATGCATGATAACATTAGGTTAGTTTGTTTCCCTTCGCAACCGTAGGTTAGAGTTCTGTCTCTTTCTTTCTCAAAACAAACAGAAAAACACATAAAGATTTCAAACACAATAAAAGACACTTCTTCCGTAAAAGAATGTGAACTCATCAAAACGTCATTTTTGTCCTCTTGGACTGTTAATCAGAAAAACCTTTTTCAGAAGGAATAAAATCAATCAAGGACAAGCTTGTGTCGTACGTGGCCCGAACTACGTTTGCTCTGATCTTTCAAGCTGTATGAAAGTACGTAGGCATAGGATGCGATATCCTAGCGAGCAACCTTCCCCTCCTTTCCCGTAGGTAGGCGAACTACGTTGACTCTGATTTCTCGTTCCAGACGGGAATACGTAGGCATAAAGTGCGATACTTTGCCGAGTCATTTTTATTTCCATTTTATTTTCTTTTTAACCCCTGACCTTTAGAGTAGATAGAATAACAATCCATACCCGAAAACAAGCGTGGATCCCGTCGAGTACGACGGACGTGAGGGGTGCTAATACCTTCCCCTTGCGTAACCGACTCCCGAATCCAGGTTTTGGTTGCGATGACCATACCTTTCCCGTATTGTGCGAGGTTTACTCTGAGCGTTTCCTTTCCCTCCCGTGGGATAAATAACGCACGGTGGCGACTCTTCTGTTCAGCCGGCGCCGATTTTCGCAGTAGCGACAGACATGCCATGTCTCAGAAGTTGTTGCGAGCGGGGTATTATTGGCTGACGATGGAAACAGATTATTTCAAGTTCGCGAAGAAATGCCATAAATGCCAGATTTATGCCGAAAAGATTCATGTGCCGTCGAGCCCTCTGAATGTTACGGTGTCCCCGTGGCCTTTCTCCATGTGGGGCATAGATATGATTGGCAAGATTGAGCCCACTGCATCCAACGGACACCGGTTCATCTTGGTGGCTATGGATTACTTCACCAAGTGGGTTGAAGCAGCGTCTTACGCTAACGTTACCAAGCAAGTGGTAGCCCGGTTTATCAAAAAGGACATCATCTGTAGATACGGAATTCCCGAAAGAATCATTACTGACAATGGTTCGAACTTGAATAATAAGATGATGAAGGAATTGTGCCAGAATTTCAAGATTGAGCATCACAACTCATCTCCCTATCGGCCCAAGATGAATGGTGTTGTCGAGGTGACCAATAAGAATATCAAGAATATCATTCAGAAGATGGTTGTAACATACAAAGACTGGCACGAGATGTTGCCCTTCGCTTTGCACGGTTATCGTACAATGATACGCACATCAACCGGGGCAACACCTTTCTCACTAGTGTATGGTATGGAAGTTGTCCTACCATTGGAAGTTGAGATTCCTTCTTTGAGAGTTTTGCTCGATGTCCAACTCGATGAGGAATAGTGGATAAAGAATAGACTGAATCATCTCAGTTTGATGGATGAGAAGAGACTTGCATCTATTGCATATGGTCAGTTATATCAGAGCTGGATGAAGAAAGCTTTTGACAAGAGGGTGCGCCCTCGAAGCTTTCAGACGGGCGATCTTGTGTTGAAGAAGATTCTCCCACCACAATCAGATCACAGGGGCAAATGAACTCCCAACTATGAAGGTCCGTATATCGTTCGAAAGGTCTTCTCTAGAGGAGCCTTATTGTTGTCCACCATGGATGGCGAGGATTTTACATCCCCTGTGAACTCGGACGCAGTTAAAAAATACTTTGCTTAAATAGATCCGCTGGACGAAAAAAAGAAAGTCCAGGAAGAAATGGGGCATCCCGGCGAACCAAAAAGAAAAAAAAGGAAATGGTTCGGGCAAAAATTAGGGATAAAAATTGAAAAGATGTACACCCGCGAAGTCGAAAACCTGAAAAGGCGGCTTCGGCAAAAAAGGGTATCCCGGTGAATTGAAAACCCGCAAAGGGCGATTCAGGCAAAAGTTAGGGATTGAAAAAGCAAATGACTGCTGTCTGAGTTTGATACTGCATTGCTTAGTGGTTTGGGAGCAACTGAGGGTCGATTATCCGAGTCAATTTCTTCCGAGGACGGAGTATCGGGAAAGCGTCGGAGTCAGGCGAGTCATAGGAGGATCAGCTCATGGTGTTTGTCTGTACCACGTTGCCGACATGTATACAAATTTCTTTGTGCCTCTGTACATATTTGTATTTGTTTTTGTAGCTTCCTCTTTTCAGGAGTTGCATCCATTGTAAAAAAACTTTGCCTATTTACAGGCCCGTTATCAATAAACGCATACTATTTGAATTAACTGAACAATTGTCACGGATATTGACCAAGATAGTTCCTTTTGTGTAGAATTGTCTTATTTCGTTCATATTTTGCAGGGTCGTTACCTTCGAAGCAAACAGCCAAGGGATCGTGTTTCCCCAGCCAGAGTCCCTTAACGTAGGAACAAGATCTAGGTGATCTTATTCCTCCCCAGCAGATGGAAGTCGCATTTTTATCCCCGGAAGAGTGGGATGCAAGCTAGTCAGCGGTCAGGTAGTGATGTGCATTCCCAGCAGATGGTTATATGCACATTTAACCCCCAGTGAAGTCCTCACAGAGTACAACCAGGTTACCGGTAGTGTGTAAGGATCATCCCCGCGTAAGATTGTTCTTTCTGTTCTCTAGCAGGTTGTCTATCCTCCAATAGATTGTTCATCCTCTACAAAGTTCGTAACTCCAGATTCGTTGAGATATCCCCCAGCAGGATTGTTTCTTCCCCCAGTGGAAGTTTGGCTTCGTTCCTCCGGCATTTATTTTGCCGGAACGCCTCTTTGCATTTGCATCGTGCATAGCATCTACCCCAAACGCGTAGCATTTCCATTTCGTATGGAGCATTACTCCATTTTCAAACATGTGCATTTTGAAACATAAGCCAGGTCAGTTACCTCTTTGTTTTCAGGTGTTTTCCCTGCAGGTATTTGGAATTCTTGTTTAGGATGGTTTTCAAATATTCAAATTTTTGGCATGAGATGTGTGATGATAACGTTCGTCCTATCATGTGTGTCCCTCATCAGAGTTGCTTGATGGAGTTCCTCTTCTTCCCCAGCGAAGTTTTCCTCAGATTGCTCTTGTTACGTCAGCGTTATAAGATTGCAGGGATTAGACCTTTGAAGTCATTACTTGTTGTCAAAGTAAGTGTCTGGCAGTTGACGTCAGAATTTCCCCAGTAGAGTTTTCCTCAGATTGCTGTTACGTCAGCGTTAAAAAAATCTCATGGATTAAACCTTCAGAGTTGTTACCCGTGTTGACGGAGATGTTACCCGTGTTGACGGTGATGTTACCCGTGTTGACGAAGTTGTTACCCGTGTTGACGGAGATGTTACCTGTGTTGACAGAGTTGTTACCTGTGTTGACGGAGATGTTACCCGTGTTGACGGAGATGTTACCCGTGTTGACGGAGTTGTTACCCGTGTTGACGGAGATGTTACCTGTGTTGACAGAGTTATTACCTGTGTTGACGGAGATGTTACCCATGTTGGCGGAGATGTTACCTGTGTTGACAGAGTTGTTACCCGTGTTGACGGAGATGTTACCCGTGTTGAAGGAGTTGTTACCCGTGTTAACGGAGTCGTTCCCCGTGTTGATGGAGTTGTTACCCGTGTTGACGGAGATGGTCCCGTGGAGTTGTTCGTTCAAGTCTTCGAATGCCAGATTAACACTTTTATTTAGTGCTTCGCCCGTTTCTGCGGAAATGGAAGGTCAAGGATAGTACATTGACGATTCGCGCTTTACGTAGTGCTTGCCCGTTTCTGCGGAAATGGAAGATCAAGGATAGTGTGTCGATATGGTCCTGTGGCTCGGTGCCCGCTTATTGTAGCGTATATTTGAAGATTGATTGTGGATTCAATGCCTGTGGTGTCACACAGGTGGTTGATGGTGAAATCAAGTGTTCTTTATCAGATGATTGATCAGTTTGTTGCTGTGACAACCGGATTCAATTTTCTGGATGGTTTTCCCCAAGCAGCTTTGTTGCAGTTTATTTCTTCGGTTAGCAAATTTCCGGATTCTTTGGTATTCAACCGTCTTTTACCTCGATTGTCTGAAAGTCGTTCGCTTTTCATCTAGTCAGGTTCAAGCCGCTTGAATAGGGGCAGCTGTTGCACCCCAAAATTTGCCTAACCTTTTTTCTTACTTGGTTTATGTTTCATTGCATTAGCATATCATTGGTCTAGCATTTGCATAACATAGAATTATTCATTTAGCAGGGGATCAAGTTTGGTTTATATCAAGAGGAGCCTATCTAGAGGTCTTATTCAAGCTTGAGAGGTCACCAAAGTCATCAGAAAGTGGGTTGTGTTCTTGAGGAGTTTGGATGCTGGTATGTGGTTCATCTCTTAACTTGGGGGGCCAATTAAAGACCATCAGTGGGTTGTGAAGATTTGATCATGGATAGGGTATGTTGATAGAGCTCATGGAGTTCCTTGAGGGTCATGGTGGAGCTCAGTCAAGTCCTTATGCCAAGAGAGAAAAGCCACAGTTGAGGGTGTTGCAATTAGGTTTTTGCCTGGTCCACCTTGAGTCAACTGTGCAATTGAAGAGGATCAAAACCTATTTCTAAGTCTTTGTGATCATGGGAAGTTGTTTTGAGATACATTAGGTGATATTCCAAGATCAATTCAAGAAGAATTCAAAGTGTGAGGAGTTGCTAAACTAGGGTTCTCAGGGTAAAATCCCCTATTTGGTGCCTGGCTTCAAGACCACTTATCTCAAGATACAAGTTTCATCTCAATTTTTGGCCAACGTGGAACTTGTAGAGCATGGTATTAGCTTTAATTGGAGTACTAGAAGTCCTGGATTGGATTTATAGAACTCAAGTTATGGCTCAGACAATTTACAGGTCATCAGATGAATGTTAAATTTGTCTGCAAACGTCAACCAACTTCCAAGGAACTTTTGACCTAGAAGGATGTTTCTCCTAAACTTTTGGCCAACATGAAAGTTTTAGGTCTTGGTCTTATCTTTCCAAATTGTACTAGAAGTCTTTCATCTGATTTGTAGAACTCAAGTTATGAGGTTTACAAGTCAGGGGTATTTTGGGAAAGTAAGATTATAGGTCATTTGGAATTATAGGTCATTTTCTCTATTTTGTGAGGCTCAAATGAAGTTTTGTCCAACACAAAATTTGCTCAAAATGGGATTTTAAGGTCAACCATGTATCCATGAGGCATTGATTTGGCTTAGGGCAAGACTTGGTTCATGGAAGCTTGACAAAGGGGAAACTAAAAGGCATTTAAGTTGAAAATTTTAAATTTAATCATATGTGTTCAAACAAGACCAAATGAGTACTCATTTTGACCAGAAAAATCATTTGGAACATTTTGGCATTACTAGAAAATCCATTTGAGGCATAATTCATGGTTTTTTACTTTGTTGCTTCATGGTGAAGTTACATCTCAAAGATCCACCATAAGATGATAACAAGGACTCAATCATGTCCATTCATTCTCCAAACTTCACAAGTAAGGCAAATGAAGCTTCTTGGAGAAGGAATCACCCCAGAACCGTGTATACCATTGTTGAATTTTGGAAGAAAATTGAAAACTTGGATATCTCAGATTGGGCCTCCAATGGGCCTCCAAATCATCCAAATCAATTCTATTTAAGTTCAGAAAGAGGTTCAGATCAAGTTTGGTGGTTATTTTGCGCAAGAACCAGAGATTGCAATTAGAATTTTCAAGCTTCAAGTGCAAATCGCGTTTTCCGTTCTAGAGCTTTTCAGAGCAAATCAAGGTTTCCAATAGCTTTATCCTTCATCAAGGAACGGATATGCACAAGATTGGAGTAAGAATCACAAAGCAAGTGCCTCAATTACAAGCTACAACTCAGGTTGGTAACTTTCACAACTGCTATAGTTTTAGGATGATTTAGCATGATTTGAACTATGGTTAGGACTTAGGGAAAAATGTAGATGGATTTTGGATCATAATTGTGGAGTTTAGAGACAAATTAGGATGTGATCAACTTTCTGTTTGAGATCGTAACTGCCTACTCTTGAGTTGTTAACATGAATGGAATAGTATATGATGATCCTTGAAGAGTGAGGAGAAGATCTGTGGCTTAATTTTGAGGTTTGGTGATGATCCATGATTTGGCATGTTTTCTGTTCTTGATCATATTTGAGAATCTAGTGAGAATTAGGAGAAAAGGATGTTCGATTTGGATTCAGGAGGAAAAAATAAGAAGAACTGTGTAGGTTTTGTTCATTTTGGTGATGATTCCATAACCTGCAACTTTTGAGCTCACCGGAGAAGACGGTGGCGCAGCCACCGGAGCCACCATCCCTGTTCCCTCCCTGTTTCAGAATTCAAACGGAGAAGATGAACCACAACCCTTGGATGAGTGGAAATTGGAGACTTTGTAAGCAGATGTGCGCTTGTGATTAATTCTGAGAATGGACTTTGACCGAGCAAAACGCGTGCGTTTCATTAATGCGCTGGCGTGTGTTTGAGCCCTCAGATTGGCAGACTTAGTCATGTGATCCAATGCCCCTGATTATTTCCCAGCATTTAATTTCTTTTATTTCATTTTGATTTTCTTTTAATTGCTTTTATCATTTTAATTTATATTAATTTCATTTTTGATCATAAATTTATGGAAAAAATATGGTTCTGATCCTATGGTGATTCTTGATTTTTTGATGCTTTTATATTTCATTTTGGTTGATTTTTCCATTTATTTTGCATTTTTCCATTTTTCTTTATTTCTTTAATTTTGGCATAATTCCTCATGTTTTTGCTGATTTTTGTTCTAAGGCTTGGTTTAGAATTTAGGTTTGAGACTTGGTTGGCTGTTAGTATAGATGTGCATGATCCCCTAGCATTTATTTCATAATTTTTAGCAAACAACAGGACTGTTTTTGAATTAGGTTCCCATGACCTTCCATTTTAGGGTTCCCCTTTGGTAACTTTAGGTTTAGAAGTTCTTAGGTGACTTTCCCTTTAGATTAGTCCCTAGATTTTCTACCATAGGTCCCTAACCCTCTTAGGATCCCTTAGAAAATTCCCTAGAATTTTAGGACTTGATTTCATATTTTTCTTAGAATTAACAATTGGACTAGTTTTATGATGCTTCTAACATGACCTTTCCTTTAGAATGACCTCAATGGTGACCCATAGCATGAAATAAGTTTCCCATTCATTTTGGATAGTGTTTTAGACTTATTAGAGCCTCTGTATGCTTGATTTGGTGTTTTGGTTTCCTTTTAGTAGCTTTCTTTAAGCTTGTAGGATTAGAGTTTTGTAGAGCCTTAGAAGTTGTTTTCTTCTTGTTGCACCCCAAAATTTGACCAACAATTATTTATCCATCTAGTGTTTGAAAGTTGATCTTCAGAGGAATTGGTTGGAACCAGGGTTGTGTGCTTCATAGCTTGAGAGTTGTGGGTGCTCCTCAGATGATTCTGAGACTTTGAGAATGAACTTGATGTTTTGAGAAAGCCTATGAGATGTCTTGATAGCCATCATGAAGCCCAGAGAGGTCATTAGGCAAGAATTCAGAAGATTCAACCATGATTGGTAGAATTAGGGTTTTGACTGGGTCAACCCTAGGATCACTGAAGATTTGGAGAAGGTTGAGACCTAATCCAAGGGCTATGAGATCATGGAATGATGCATAAAGATGTTATAAAGATGATTCCTAGACCAACTCATCATGATTGAGGAGTTTGAGAAGTTTCAAGTTAGGGTCTCCAAGGATTGTTAGTGAAAAAACCCTAGTTTGATCCCTATCTTCCAGGCAGTTTTAGCTCTAGATGTGATTAATACCTCATCTTCCCCACAACATGAATGTTGTAGAGCTTGTTCTTAGCTTTAATTTGAGTGGTGGAAGTCCTTGATAGGAGTTGCAGAGCTCAAGTTATGGTTTTGACAAATTACAGGTCATCTGAGGTGTGTGAATCTGGGTCCTTGAAAGTCACCCAACTTGCAGACAACTTTTGCCCTAGTAGGATGATTCCTATGATTTCTTGGTCAACATGAATGTTGGAGGGCATCTTCTTAGCTTTAATTTGAGTGGTAGAAGTCCTTGATAGGATTTGGGGAACTCAACTTATGGTTTGAACAAGACAGGGGTATTTTGGTCATTTGTCAGTTATAGGTCATTTTAGCCAATGCCTAAAACTCCTATTTCCAAGACTCAAATGGAAAAACTCAAAACATGAAAGTTGTTCAAAATGTGATTTTAAGTCTAGAAAGAAGGTCATGAATTGTTGGAGAAGCTCATAGCATGGATTTGCATGATTGGTCAAAAATGAACTAAAAATGGCTTATAAGTTTAAAAAGTTGAAATTGAAAATTGGTTTGGAAGATCTATGGATCCAAAATAGGTCATCCAATATATCATTTTGATTGGAAACACCATTTTGAGAACGTTGGTTTAGATAGAATTTTGATTTGAAGCTTTAAAATGGGTGATGCTTTGTTATTTTGTTACTTGCATTTGAAGTCACCTTTGGAAATCCTAACACAAGGCAAAACCAAGGCTTGTAATTGTGCACTCCTTCTCAATATCTCATGTAAAGATATTTTAAGACCACATTGCAAGGCATAAGGCATGAGATGTGAGATTTTCAACTTGTCCCCACATGAGATTTTCAAGAACTTTCCACCATATTCTAGATGAATCTAGAAGTGTCTAATGATTATTATAAGAAGAGTGCATGAGAGTGAATCAAGAGGTTGGTGAAACTTGGTGAATTGAGCAGAGAGGAGAGAGATTCGAGCTAGGGTTTCAAGGTGCTCCATTATTGCATTTCAAGATCAAAGTCATTGTTGCAAGCTTCCTCATCCAAGAACTGTGCAAACAGAAAGTTTATCTTCATTGGAGGATCATTGTGGAGAAGAATCAAGCTTGGAATCGTGCCCTAGCATCACCTACCATCATCACTTGACAGGTTCTTTCTCTTCTCTCTTTCACCTTAATTATGCATGGATAGATCGCATGTTAGGTTTAGAATGGCTAGGCTAGACTAGGTGATGAAATTCTGAGAGTTAGAGCCAATTCCATGGAGTTCCATAACAGGTGCAAGAATCTTTGATGATCAAGAACTAGCTGTTTAGGGAGTTTTAATTAGCATGGATTAGGTTAGATTAACTAGGGTAGCATGTAGAACAAATTAATGCCCTTAGGTTGAAGCTTTATCGTGGTTGATCTCAGATGAACATGGTAGTACCCAAGATTTGATGCATTCTGTTTGGACGATTCAAAGGGAATTAGAGAAAATTACACGTAGCACCTTGTTCCTTGTAATGAGTAGAGCACTTTTGCAGTTGGAAGTTTTGCATTTCATCAAGTCTGGGGAGAGAACGCACGGCTGGAAGTTTGATGCATGAATTCTGGGTTCTGAAAACCCTAGGGTTTCGTTTGGGACGATGGTTGTCCATCGTTGGATTCGTCCCCAGGTTTTGACTAATTCGCTGCATCCAACGGCTCAGATTGAGTGAAGAAAACGGAGGGAAAAATTCAAATGGAAACGCAGTCGTTTCACTTAAGCAATGCGTCTGGGCCTATCTCTTCTATTCACACCCCCCACGCGTGCTGGCCCATTTGAAACAACTATCTGACCCTTCTATTTCCACCCCCCTCCCTTTTATATTATTTTTATTTCTTTTTAATTCTTAATATTTTTGCAATCTTAATAAATTCATAAAAAATTGATAAATGATGATTTTTTACTCATTCTTTTTTCTATGTTTAGATAATTTTGTGTAGAAAAATATAAAAATAAAAATGAAATCTTATTTTTAATGTAGAATTTTTAGTGATATTTTCTTTTAAATGGTGTATTTTCTTTCCTTTAGTTGATACCTTATCTTGCAAGAATTGTTTTAGGACCTTCCCTTAGGTTTTTTAATTCATTCTTTTTTGTGTAATTAGATATTGAACCCTAGTTTCATGTAGGATTTATCCCTTGATTTTAGAAATTAAATTTGATGTAGTTTGATTGTTAGACATTTAGGTGCTCTAATTAGGGTTTTAAGTAGTATACTTGAACTTCAGCATTTTACTTTGGGGGTTTTTAGGACAAGTTAGCCTATGGGGAATACATGGGTTAAGGGTAAGTATGTATAGAATCCCCTAGAATTTTACTAGATTATTGCATGGTGTTTTAGTATTTTTCATTGATTTTTGAATGTATGGATAGTATGTGTGTTGCTTAAAGGCATAAGTTGTATTGTTGTGTTTTCTTTCCTTCTCTTTTGAGTGTGTGAGCTTTGAAGATTGAGTTGAAGACCTTGTGGATCATCATGGAAGCTTTGAAGACCTTGCAGAGGAGTTTAGCATAGCTTTTGTTGCTTTGTTTATAGGTTTATAGGTGCACAGGCAGAGCCCTAGATAGAATATTTTGTTCAATAAACAAGGAGTGTCTTGTTCACCTCCTTTCTTCTCTGTGACATAGAGTCCCTTAAGGGTATTCACCTCTCTCCTTTGGAGGGATTAGTGACCTTGCCCTATAAGGTAGAACTTTGAGAGAGCCTTTCTTTTGATGTTAAGTCCTCAATGGCATCCTTTGGAAGTCAGTGAGTACTGTAACATCCCCACCTCATCTTGTTAACTGAATCTTGTTTGCTGGAGCATTGGAGCCATTGAAGATAGAAGCTGAGGCCTTGAAAAGGATGATTCCTTGAAGATTATTGAAGTCTGAAGACTCTGTGAAGATCAAGTTGGTGCCTGAAGATCCCTGGAGATAGTGAAGCCTGAAGGTAGAGCTGATCAAAGGAGCTGAAGCTCAAAGGGAGAAGATGAGTTGATACTCATGTTGTAGGGTTGATACCTGGAAAGCAAGTGATCTCTGAAGTCTGAAGACTGGGTTGCTGCTGAAGGAGCTGAGGCTTTCTTCTATTTTCTTTGATGTATTGTGTGTTTTGTCTGATTTGTCTGTTGCATTAGACTAAGCCCATTTAGAATAAGTTCAGTCTAAGAGCATGAGTGCATCTGATTGTATTGTTACTGCCTGGCTTTGCTTGCGGGTATTCGGTAGAGCCCAGCTCCCTTGCCCATGTGTTTACTTTGCTTGATAGCATGATTTCATTTTCTGTCTGTATGATTACAGTTTGTTGTTTCTTGCTTGATAGCATGTTGTTTATTTCAGTATGATTACTGTTATTTCATGACTGGCTTGAGGTCGAGACGAGCTTGTGGAGGCTGAAGCCCCACATACATTTCCTCCCTCACTTGCATTGCATGCATTTTACTGTTAAAGCTGATGCTTTTGTCTGTTTTGGTGTATCATTGACATGATCCCTTAGGACTCTCATTTCCTTTGATAAGGATGTGATGATAGAATTTTAGGTTGAAACCTATGCATGACAACATCTAGGAGTTCCCTGTTCAAACCTTAACCATAGGATGAATCCATGGCGTGATAACAGTAGGACTTGATAGTCTCCCTCCTAGTTGGGCCTGTTCTCTTCTCATCTCAAAACAGTTTAAGATACAGTAATCATGAATGATTTCTTTCGTACGTTACGAGCCTTAAGCTATCTGAGAAAGGATTGTGGGAGAGTTTCTTTTCCATAGTCTGGATGTTTAGTATGGTACCCTTTGGGTGACATGCGACGCATTCACTCTCAGGTCATAGTCTCTAGTGCGGTTGAGATCGCAAACACAATAAAAAACACTTCTTTTAGGAGATAACCCGTAGTTTCCCGAACTACGTTTGCTCTGATCTTTCATACCAGATGAAAGTACGTAGGCATAGGATGCGATGTCCTAGCGAGCAACCTTCCCCACCTTCACCCGTAGTTAGGCGAACTACGTTGACTCTGATTTCTCATTCTCTGATGAGAATACGTAGGCATAAAGCGCGATGCTTTGCCGAGTCATCTTCTTTTCTTTTTTCAGCCATCCTTGATAGGTAGATAGATTATAACCAACCCGTCCAAGTAAACAAACAAGCGAGGATCCCGTCGAGTACGACGGACGTGAGGGGTGCTAATACCTTCCCCTTGCGTAACTGACTCCCGAATCCAGACAATGGTTGCGATGACCTTGTCTTACCCTTATTCATCAGGTTTTTCCGATCGTTTCCTTTCCCGCTCTGAGGGATAAATAACGAAAGGTGGCGACTCTTCTGTTTTGCCGGCACCTTATTTTCGCGCAAGCGACAGCTGGCGACTCTGCTGGGGAGCTCCAACGGTTCCCTGCGAGTCAATCCTATCGTTTGTGTGTTTGATTGTTGGGTTGCGTTTATTTATCGCGTTTTTACTTCTCGCACTTTATTTCCCGCATTTTATATTCAGTAAAATATGATTATTTGTGCTGTTGTGGGATGGGAGTTCTGATTGAGTGAGAAGCCAGACCCAGGCTTGAGTGCACCATAGACTTAGAGTGGAAATTAGTGGGCGCGTGCTTGCTTTGCAGGCACTAGTGTCTCATGAAATCCACGCTCAGACGAGGTTCATCCGGTTGGCTTCACTTTCAACCCTTTGGGTTGAGACGGTTGCTGGTTTGGTGGATTGTCGACTCTGGGGACCGATCATTTGTGATTCAGCTAAGTGAGGCCTCTTCAGGACTTGATGATGCCACTCCTTCTGGGAATCGTATCATCAGTTTTGAAAGTCTGTGACGCTGATGAACGCATAGGATGCCATACCTTGAGTCAGTCTAGGTCCATACCTGTGAGCGGGACTGGGTTTATTGCAGGAAACTTAGACCTTCAGACTACCTGGTTTTCTTGACAGTAAATCAGTTATGTTGGGTTCTCAGTTACAGATGTGTTCTTGATAGAGCATGAGTTTGGTCAGAGGATCTTATCATCGGGTGTTCGTCTGTTCTTGATAGAGCAGGTTTTGATCAGGGCGTTATCATCAGTGGTTTGTTCTGGATGGAACAGATTTTGAGTGAGGTCTGAAGGCCTCATCGGCAGATGTTATTTGTTCTTGATAGGGCAGATTTTGAGTGGGGTCTGAAGATCTCATCAGCAGCTGTGTGTTTGTTCTCGATAGGGCAGATTTTTGATTTGGGGTCTGAAGACTTCATCAACAGATGTTCCTTGATCTTGCATCCGGGGTCCCTATTATCAGTCACTTACTCTTGTCAGAACAGAATTTTGATCTCGATCCTATCAGATGGTTATTCTCAGCAGATCAGATTAGTGGTCTTACACCGGGGTTTCCTTCTCATCAGTGACTGTTGATACCGAATCTCCACAGCAGCCACCTGGATATGTTATTGCATACCTGCATTTTGCATTAGTTACGCATTCATCTGCATTCCATTAACGTGTGTCTGTGTTGCAGGTACCGTTTCCCCAATCCAGGATTTCCCGCCTCCTACTGTTATTATGGCCTCTCTCAGGAAGACTGTTGCGTACAAGTTCCCGACCCCCGATGTGTCGAAGCTGACTGGTTTGATAGCCCTGGCAGGGAATTCTGTGAAGGATAGGTTCAGGAAGTCTTATGGCAGGTTGCTTAGCCTGGTTTACAAACCTTCTACGTCCGAGTTGAATGGGTTACATGCTCTTCTACAGTTTTATGATCCTCCCTTGAGGTGTTTCACTTTTCGTGACTTCATTCTCGCGCCGACATTGGAAGAGTATGCTGATATGCTGGGTGTGCCTATCAAAAGGCAGATGCCTTTTGTCCACATGGATGCTGAGCCTGATCTGGTTAGCTTGGCTTCCTCACTCCATTTGAGCGCTTCTGAGTTAGTGGTAACGAGTTGGAACAAGGTCCCAGGGTTCTCTCTGCAGTTTCTGGTAGCTAAGGCTCAGCAGTGTGCTAAGGACAAATGTTGGGACGCCTTCAACGCCATCCTTGCTTTATGCATATATGGCATCATCCTATTTCCCAGCATGCCTGATTTCGTAGATTTTGATGCATTCCATATCTTCGCCTCAGGGAATCCAGTCCCTACTCTGATCGGAGACGTTTACCACTCAGTGCATTACAAGAATGAGAACCGGAGAGGGAAGAATGTTTCATGCTGCGTACCGTTGTTGTACAAGTGGTTTGATAGTCATTTGCCTAAGAAGGGTTCTTCTGTCTTGTCTGCAGCCACGGCTGAGTGGCCTGAACGTCTGATGAGTTTGTCGGCAGAAGACATTGTTTGGTTCGTTGACAGAGGCAGGTTAGGCACCGAGATGATCTTCAGTTGTAGTGGGTTTCCTAACGTACCTCTGATAGGTAGGAAGGGTTGCATCAACTACAACCCATCATTGCTAGTTCGTCAGTTTGCATATGCTTTGAGGACTCCACCGAAGGAAGAAGAGGTACAGGAATCTCTGTACCTCACGGGTATTCTAGAGGGGGATTTGTTGTCCAAGCTTCAGTATGCGTGGAACAATATCAACACGAGAGGAAAACCTTTGTTGGGGAAGAGCAACAACCAAGCTTACCCTCCTTATTCAGATTAGATCAGAGCCAGAGCCAGCACTATAGGGATGCCATTCCCTCATGTCAGACCGGAGAGTCCTCCACCAGTCGAAGAGCCTACCGCTGTGCCCATTCATCAGCACAACCAGGTATTAGCTGAGCGTGATGAACTGAAGAGGGCTAATGCAGAATTAGAGAAGGATTTAGCTCAGCTTCGAAGTGAGAGGAACGAAGCCGTGCATGCTCTCAAAAAGCAAACAGAGTCGGTGAGCCAGCTGTGTGCAGACTTGGCAAAGCAGATTGCTGATCGGGAACGCTTAGGTCAAGACTTCAGAGCTGCTAATGATGTGCTGGCTACGAAGAAGCAGCATTTGGAGGAAGCATACCGAAGAATATCTAAGTTCGACCAGTATTGGAAGACTTCTATGGCCACCAGGAAGGAACGAGAAGACAAGCTGATGCTGCAGATTTCTAAGCTGGAGACTGAAGTGAAGGACAGTGAGCGGAGGTTTGATGAAGAGACCGCCCGTAGGTACTCCGCTGAAGCCCGTCTCAACAAAGCCATTGCTAGCCTGAAGGAGCACAAGCTGATGTTTGAGTCTAAGAAGCGGAAGCTGGAGGATTGCTTCGGCGAAGGCGCTTGGGAGAGTTCAGTTCAGGGGCTTCAGTATGCTATCAGGCAAAGGGAACTACTCGTCGAGGGGTTGCTCACTTCGCCAGATCATTCGGAGACAAAGGAGTTATTAGCAGAGTATCGCGCCCGTGGCCGTACTTGACTAGTTATATCCCTGTTATTTTTGATCTTTGATATATGCTGACCATCACCAGGCTTGTTGGCTGAGGTCATGCTGTTGATTTGTACTCACTGATACTGTGTACTGCCTCGACAGGCCTTTCCATATATGTATGAGATTGATGTTTCCATGATTGGGCTCGGATTTCTTCTTCCTCTTGTTATTATCAGCACCGTCACTAAGGCACTAGGATCGGGGAAAAATCTCCCACGCACACAGACACACGCATGCATCTGCATGAAGCATATTTGCATGGTGTATATCTTATTGCTTTTCCTAACCTTTATTATTGACAGGTTTTTCAGGTTCCGAGCTGCTTTCGATCTCCAGGATTGACCAAAGACTCATCCACCGCTACTCAACTCGCGCTAATCAGACGAGAATCATGGACCAGGTACAATCAGATGTTCAAGAGCTCCGTGAGCGGATGGATCGTTTTATGGAGCTGATGCAGGTGGTCGCGAATGGTCAAGACCAGCTTCGTACCCTGGTTCAACCTCTGATCTCCAGGGTTGACAGTAATGGCATACTTCATGGAGGGGCCGTGCCTACTCCTCCTCCAGGGGAGACCCCACAGAACGTTGCTCCTGCTGCCGGGGGCAACGGCAGTGCTAACGGCAATCTAATGACTAATCTCGGACTCAACGCGGCTGGCGCCGTCAATGGTAGTTTGGGAGCCAATGTTAACATGGGGCCGGTCAATGGCAATGCTGGTGCAGGAAATCTGGTGGTGCCTCAACCGTGGCTGGAGGATCATCAGGATGATATATTCTCTCAGAGAGGTGTAGAGGCAGAGTTGAATGCTGAAGCTCGACTCAGGTTTAAGGCGCTGGAAGACAAGATGAGGAGTATAGAAAATCAGAACACATTGGGCGTTGACATGTCCAACCTCGGGTTGATTGCTGACTTTAAAGTACCCCACAAATTCAAGGTGCCCACCTTTGAGAAGTATAAAGGCACTACTTGCCCCCGGGTCCACCTCCGATCTTATTATAGAAAGATGTCCGCTTATTCTGACGATGAGAAGTTGCTGATGCACTTCTTTCAGGATAGTCTTTCTGGTCCATCACTCGAATGGTATATGGGTTTGGAGCCCGCTACTGTGCGCATCTGGAAAGATCTTGCAGAAGCGTTTGTTCTCCACTATCAATACAATAGCGACTTGGCTCCCAACCGAGTTCAGCTTCAGAATCTTTCACAGCAGAACAATGAAAGCTTCAAAGAATACGCCCAGCGGTGGCGTGAATTGGCTGCTCGGGTTCAACCGCCGATGGTTGAGCGTGAGTTGGTGCAAATGTTCGTGGCTACCCTTCCTGGAATCTATTATGAAAAGCTGGTCAGTGGCATGTCGGGAAAATTCTCGGCTCTTATCACTTTGGGCGAGCATGTTGAGAACGGTATAAAGATCGGAAAAATACAGGGCGAATCATCCTCAGTTTGAGGGGGTAGCAAGAAACCTTATACTGGCAAGCGTCGAGAGGGAGATGCCAGTGCTGTCACTAATGCTAGGAGAAAGGGCAAGGGCCCTCAGCCTCAGATCGCCAGCATAAACATCCCAGCTGCTCCGCAGCCGCAGCAGCAGCAGCCTCAGCAGCAGAATAATCAGGGGTATAAAAGATATCAGAACCGGGCTCCCCTGGCAAGCCGTCATTTTGATACTCCACCTATGTCATATGCACAGCTTTTGCAAACGTTGCTCCAGCTCCAATTAGTTCAGAAGAGGACGTTGGCTCCCTTAACAGGGGCACCACCACCGAGGTATGATGCCAATGCTACTTGTGAATTCCATACTGGGGCACCTGGCCATACGATTGAGAATTGTAAAGCTTTTAAGCACAAAGTCCAGGACTTGGTGGACGCCAAGGTTATCAACTTTTCTGACAACGTGCCCAACGTCACCAAAAATCCAATGCCTCATCATAAGGGGGGCGGAGTGAATGCTGTTATCACTGAGGAGAATTCAGACTTGCTGACTGATGTCAAAGATTTGAAGACGCCGTTGAGTTTTGTCAAGGCTAAGTTGCTAAAGAAGGGCTTCTTTCCTGGATGCGGAGAATTATGTATGGCTTGTGCTACACTTCCTGACGGATGTGAGCAGCTGATCGAAGGTATCCAAAGTCTGATGTCCGAGGGTATTTTGCAATTCAGCCGGAGCGTCGAGAGTGCATCAGGGGAAGTTGTGCTGAAGCAAGCAGACGAAGTTGCTACCATTACCATTCCTCGCCACCCTATTACTATCTCTGCGCCTCGTCCGCCTACTATTACCATCACCAGGGCCGGACCAATCCCATTCGAGAGTACCAATGCCGTTCCATGGCATTATGGCGCCGAGGTTTATTGTAATGGTCAAAAGATAGAGCTTGAGCCGTTCGGATCAACTATGCAGAATCTTACCGAGGTCAGTGGTATCACTAGAAGCGGAAGGGTGTTTGCGCCAGCAGAGGTTACAACAGAGAAAGTGGTCCGGGCTGATACTGTGGATAAGGGTAAAGGTAAAGCTGTTGAAGAGGTCCCTGCAGGGGCAGAGAAGGACTTGCTGGTTAAAGATGCTGAAGAGTTCATGCGACTAATCAAGAAAAGTGACTACAAAATTGTAGATCATCTTCATCAGACTCCGTCAAAGATCTCGATTCTTAACCTGTTGCTGTGCTCTGAGGCGCACCGCAACGCGTTACTGAAGGTATTGAATGCTGCATATGTGTCGCAGGAGATATCAGTAAATCAACTCGAGGAAGTAGTAGCCCATGTTAATGCTGGTAATGGGCTGGGATTTACAGATCTAGAGCTGACTCCTAAGGGGAGAGATCACAACAACGCCTTGCACGTCTCGATAGAGTGCAGAGGCACAATTATGTCACATGTCCTGGTGGATACGGGTTCCTCGCTTAATGTGCTTCCGAAGAAGGCACTGATGAAGTTGGATACCCGTGGACTGCTGTGCACGCCCAGTGATCTGGTCGTGAAAGCCTTTGAAGGAACCAAGCGCCACGTCTTCGGAGAATTGACCCTGCCAATTCAAGTTGGTCCAGAGACATTCAATGCAGTTTTCTATATCATGGATATCATGTCCGCCTATAGTTGCCTCTTAGGTCGGCCGTGGATCCATTCTGCTGGTGCCGTAACATCCACGCTGCATCAGAAGCTTAAATATGCTGTTGGGGGCAGCATAGTGACAGTCTGTGGAGAAGAGGACATCATGGTAAGCCACCTGTCGTCCTTCAAATACGTGGAAATGGATGGTGAGATCCATGAGACTCTTTGCCAAGCATTTGAAACTGTCAGGGTGAAGGAGGTGGCTCCTGTCGTCGCAGAGAAGCAAGGGTTGAACCTCTCCTCGTTTAAGGAAGCTCGGGCCGTCGTCGAAGCCGGCTCCACCCCAGGCTGGGGGCATGTTTTGGATATACCCATCAAGCAGGATAAGTTCGGATTGGGATATTCTCCGGAAGCTGAAGCTTCATCTTCTTCTGGCAGCTCGTCTCGTGGGAAAGGGCCGATCCTATTCACCAAGGGGGGAGTAATTTTCGAGAGCATCAACGCAGCGTCAGAGGACAGTGAGGACAGTGATTGTGATCTTGACGCCTGGATTCAACCGAGCAAGCCGGGCGAGCGCCTCCACAATTGGACCATCAAGGAGATCATCAAGCTGACAAGTGAAGAGTAATGATTTGCTTTTTACAATCTTTGTACAACCCTATGTCCTGCCCGGGGCATAGTGGTTTTACTGTCAGGGCCTTGTTGGATTATGTGTATGCATTTTGTTAATAAATAAAAGGCGTTTTCTTCGTAATCAAATATTGTGCTCCCTGTTATTCCTATTTTATGTTTATTTCGAAAAAACATCAAAATGGCAACGAGGTTCGTGCTAACCTGCATATTCCTGCTTTAAACTTAACCCTTGTTATTGCAGGATCCACGTAACAGACGACATCGACTCTGGACCCTCTACGGCTCACTACGATTTTGATTGCCCGATCTATCAAGCCGAGGATGAGATTGATGAAGACGAAGACCTCCCGGAAGAATTGGCCCGCTTGTTGAGACAAGAGGAGAAGGTTATTCCGCCTCACGAGGAGGATATTGAGATCATAAATCTGGGTTCTGAGGAGCTCGTCAGAAATGTCAGAGTGGGGGCTGCGCTGCAGAGTGATGTCAAGCATAGACTGGTCGAGATGCTTCGAGAGTATAGTGACGTCTTTGCTTGGTCATATGAGGATATGCCCGGACTTGACACTGATATCGTGGTTCATCGCTTGCCATTGCGAGAAGATTGCCCTCCAGTCAAGCAGAAGCTCAGGAGGACGAGACCAGACATGGCTGTAAAAATCAAAGAAGAGGTCCAGAAGCAGTTGGACGCAGGATTTCTAGCCGTTACCACTTACCCTCCGTGGGTCGCCAACATAGTGCCTGTACCGAAGAAGGACGGTAAGGTACGCATGTGCGTCGATTATCGGGATTTGAATAGGGCGAGCCCTAAGGATGATTTCCCGTTACCTCATATCGATGTGTTGGTTGACAATACAGCCCAGTTTTCCGTGTTTTCGTTCATGGATGGCTTCTCCGGTTACAATCAGATTAAGATGGCACCGGAGGACATGGAGAAAACGACGTTCATCACCCCCTGGGGAACATTCTGCTATAAGGTAATACCCTTCGGTCTGAAGAACGCAGGGGCCACTTACCAGCGAGCAATGGTAACTTTGTTTCATGATATGATTCATCATGAGATCGAGGTCTATGTTGATGACATGATTGCAAAGTCCCAAACAGAGGAAGAGCATCTGGTCAATTTGTTGAAGCTGTTTGAAAGGCTTAGGAAGTTCAGGCTGAGGCTGAATCCTAACAAGTGCACTTTCGGAGTGTGGTCCGGAAAGTTATTGGGGTTTATCGTTAGTGAACGAGGGATTGAAGTTGATCCTGCAAAAATAAAAGCTATCCAAGAAATGCCAGCGCCGAAAACAGAAAAAGAAGTTCGTGGTTTCCTGGGCCGAATAAACTACATTGCAAGGTTTATCTCTCAGCTCACGGCCACTTGTGAACCGATGTTCAAGCTTTTAAAGAAAGATCAGGCGATTACTTGGAATGAGGATTGCCAGAAGGCATTCGATAAAATAAAGCAGTATCTTCAAGAACCTCCAATCTTGATACCCCCAGTGGCTGGACGACCATTGATCATGTACCTGACGGTTCTGGAGAATAGTATGGGGTGTGTTCTCGGTCAGCACGACGAGACGGGCAGAAAAGAGCATGCCATTTATTATTTGAGTAAAAAGTTCACTGAGTGTGAATCTCGATACTCGATGCTGGAGAAGACGTGTTGTGCATTAGCTTGGGCTGCCAAACGTCTGCGACAGTATATGCTCAACCACACCACTATGCTCATTTCGAAGATGGATCCGATCAAGTACGTCTTCGAGAAGCAGGCTCTTTCGGGCAGGATTGCCAGATGGCAAATGGTGTTAACAGAATATGATATTCAGTACGTCTCTCAGAAAGCCATTAAGGGAAGCGTATTGTCTGATTACCTTGCTGAACAGCCAATCGAAGACTACCAGCCGATGAAGTTTGAGTTCCCTGACGAGGACATTATGTTTCTCAAAGCAAAGGACTGTGATGAGCCATTGCCCGACGAGGGACCAGATAGGAAGTCTCAGTGGAAGTTGATATTCGACGGAGCGGTTAATTCCTATGGAAGTGGTATCGGGGCTATCATCACGACTCCTCACGGATCCCATATCCCTTTTACTGCGAGACTGACGTTTCCAGTTACCAACAATGAAGCAGAGTATGAAGCATGTATTATGGGTCTAGAAGAGGCAATTGATTTGAGAATCAAGAATCTAGACATATATGGTGACTCAGCGCTTGTAATCAATCAGATTAAAGGGGAGTGGGAAACTCGTCAAGCGAATTTAGTGTCGTACATGAATTATGCCAGGAGGCTGCTTCCGTTCTTCGACCGAGTGGAACTTCATCATGTACCCAGGGCTGAAAATCAAATGGCTGATGCCTTAGCCACGCTAGCTTCAATGTATAAAGTCAATTATTGGAATGAGGCTCCAAGAATTGTACTTTCGCGTCTTGATAGACCAGCATTTGTCTTCGCAATCGAGGATGCCACCGACGGCAAGCCATGGTTCCACGACATCCAGACCTTCCTTATGACTAAGGAGTATCCTGCGGGTGCGTCAACCCAGGATAAGAAGACTCTGAGGAGGCTATCTGGAAACTTTTATCTCAATCCTGATGGAGTGTTGTATAAGAGAAACCACGATCTCGTGCTACTCAGATGTGTAGATGAGAAAGAGGCGAGTATGCTCATGGAAGAAGTCCATGAGGGCACATTTGGTACGCACGCCGGCGGGCATGCCATGACGAGAAAGATCCTGAGAGCAGGGTATTACTGGCTGACTATGGAGTCGGATTACTTCAGATTCGCGAGGAAATGTCACAAATGCCAGATTTATGCTGATAAAGTTCATGTGCCGCCGTGCCCATTGAATGTCATGTCCTCCCCTTGGCCGTTCTCCATGTGGGGCATCGACATGATAGGCAAGATCGAGCCCACCGCATCCAATGGTCATCGTTTCATTCTGGTAGCTATCGACTACTTCACCAAATGGGTGGAGGCAGCATCGTACGCTAATGTGACCAAGCAAGTGGTGGCTAAGTTCATAAAGAGGGACATCATCTGTCGCTATGGAATTCCCGAGCGGATCATTACTGATAATGGTTCGAATTTGAATAATAAGATGATGAAGGAGCTGTGCCAGAGCTTCAAGATTGAACACCACAACTCATCTCCTTACCGGCCGAAGATGAATGGCGCTGTTGAAGCGGCCAACAAGAACATCAAGAAGATTGTTCAGAAGATGGTTGTGACGTATAAAGATTGGCACGAGATGCTGCCGTTTGCCTTGCACGGTTATCGTACGACGGTGCGTACGTCAACCGGGGCAACTCCTTTCTCCTTGGTGTACGGTATGGAAGCTGTCCTACCGTTAGAAGTGGAGATTCCCTCTTTGCGAGTTTTGGTTGATGTAAAACTCGACGAGGCAGAATGGGTCACGAATCGCTTAAACCAACTCAGCCTGATGGACGAGAAAAGGTTAGCATCGATTGCATTTGGTCGTCTGTACCAAAGCCGAATGAAGAAAGCTTATGATAAGAAGGTGCGTCCTCGAAGCTTTCAGACGGGTGATCTCGTCCTGAAGAAAATTCTGCCGCCACACTCCGATCACCGGGGCAAGTGGACTCCGAATTACGAAGGGCCGTATGTCGTCAGCAAGGTCTTCTCAAGAGGAGCTTTGTTGTTATCCACGATGGATGGTGAAGATTTTGCATCCCCGGTGAACGCGGACGCGGTTAAAAAATACTTTGCTTGAAAGAGACCCGCTGGACAAAAAAGAAATAGTCCAGGCAAAAAAGGGGCATCCCGGCGAACCAAAAACAGAATAAAAGGTTCGGGCAAAAAATTAGGGATATATTGAAAAATGTACACCCGCGAAGTCGAAAACCTACACTGGGCGGCTTCGGCAAAAAAGGGTATCCCGGTGAACTGAAAACCCGGAAGGGCGGTTCACGCAAAAGTTAGGGATTTGAATAAGCAAATGACTGCGTTCCGCGTGTGGACTTTCATTGTTTAGTGGTTCGGAAGACCTGAGGGCCGTTTATCTGAATCAATCTCTTCCGAAGCTGAAGCATCGGAGAAGTATCGAAGTCGAGTGGGTCTTAGAGGGATCAACTCATGGTGTTCGTCTACGCCTCGATTGCCAACATTTGTACATACTGATGTATATTTATGTTTTCTTTTTTTGTGCGGCTTCCTCATTCCAGGAGTTTGCCTCTGTTGTAAAACATTTTTGCCCATTCAGGGGTTCATCATCAATAAAATGCACATTATTCAGCAATTCTACTTGTCTGTTTAGCATTTATCTGTTTTGTTTGCGAATGAAAACGCCGATGTTTTTTTTGATAAAATGCGCATACATAAACTTGCGGGCCTGGGCCCATTGATTGTTGAAACAATTGATTAACTGAATATTGTCACGAGATAATAACCTGGATAGAACCCTTTGAGGAGGGAATCTTGTCTTGTTTGTTTGTGTCGTTGCAGGTGTAGCACCTTCCAGAGGACATGCCGTGCGTATCCCCAAAGCAGGGCGAGCCCTCCTTCCCCAGGCAGAGAGGATTCTCTTCCCCAAGCAGGCGCATCCTGAAGGAACGTCACCTCATCAGCTGAATCAAGCACCGAAGAATGGTGTCTCCCCCAGCACCGGGTCACAAGTGCAGATTTCATAGAAGTGTTCGGGTGCAGAAGCTCGTGTTTCCCCAGTAAATTCTCCAGCGGTATTGAGATTCCCCACCAGAGTCGTACTCTCCCGTGAAGTAGAATGATTTCTCTCCCCGGCTGAGTCCGCAGAAAAGCAGAATCCTTGGAAGTAGTTGGGACCATGAATGGATGTTCCCTAGCAGATGTTGAACAGCTGATGCTGTATCTCCCCAGAGTCGCACTCTCTCCAGCGAAGCAGAATGACTTCTCCTTCCTCAGCCGAGTGTGCAGATGTCCAAGAAAGCCGAGTCCTTGGAAGTTGATCGGATCACGATTGGTTTTTCCCCAGTGGAGTGTGGAGCAGTTGAAGTTGTTTCCCCACAGAGTGGTCATCCCCAGAAGAGTAGCCGAGACGGCCCCGCAGTTTACGCCCGCGATTGACATCGCCTTTCCGTCAGCAGGTCCAGGTTCTCGTAGAGCTTCGTTCCCTGCAGTAATCAACTGAAGTTGTGTCCCCTGCAGCAGCCCACGGAAGATCTTTTCCCCAGATGGAGTCCAATTGATATTGGCGTGCCCACGTTCTCCTCAGCAGGATGACTCCTCTATCTGAGCAGTTCTTTCTCCTTGACAGGAGAATCTCCCCTCGGCATTTATTTTGCTGACGGGATTGCATAGCATTGTGCATGACTGCATAGCATTTAACGCTGCATAGCATTGTGCATGATTGCACAGCATTTAGCATAAACACATAGCATTCCCACCGTGTGGGGCATAGCGCAGAAGCATACGCATCATAAACATGACCTAGGTCGTTGTTATTCTTGTTTTACAGGTGTTCAGCCGAGAGACCAGTTGCTCAGGACGATCCCTGATATTCTCCCCAGCAAGGTCGCTTCCTTAAGATGATTCCCGAGACCCCGGTGTGATCCCCACAGTCGCTCGCTCAAGGTGATTTTTGAGATCCCCAGCGAAGTCTTCAGTTCGAGACGATTCTGGAATTCCTCAGCAGGGCCATTTGCTTAAGGTGATCCTTAAGACCTTAACGCAGCTTCCCGAGTTGTTTGCTTAGGATGATTCTTGAGCTCCCCAGTAGCGTCCTCAGCAAGAGTTGCCCAGGAAGATTCCAGGGATCCCTAGCGGAATAAAGTCTCCATAGAGGTTATCAGTTCAGGATGATTCTTGAAGGTACCCGACGGATTTGTTTGTTCAAGATGATTCTTGAAGTCCTTAGCAGCGTGATATGTCTGCTCCAACAGTGATGTCTAATCTGAAGATTGACTGCGTAAACGCCTGAGGGCAGTATCAGAAGGTTCCTGTGAGTTCAGATGTCCTTGTTGATGAATCAACGTGTGGCTGAAGACGAGGTTCTAAATTTGGTATTCAAGATGATCCTGAGGAGATGATTGATGGCGATCAAGTGAATGATATTTTTCTTCTGACTGAAGTCGAAGATGTTTCTCCAACTGAAACGGAGTTTTGCCTGAAGGCAAAGTGTTTGAATCCCCGTAGAGTCATGAATGGCTCAGGATACCATTTCTCTGACTGAAGTCACAGATTTCCCAAGCTGAAGCGAAGGTGCCTGAGGGCAAGGTTATCCCCAAGGTCATGAATGACCTAGGATTCATTTTTCGGACTGAAGGCCGAAGTATACCCCTGACTGAAGTCTCGGATGCTCTATAGCAGAGGCGGAGTTGCCTGAAGGCATATCCATGTATCCTTGAAGGCCAAGGACCATTTCTTCAGACTGAAGTCGAAGATACCTCCTGCAGAGTTGTCGACGGGCAAAGTTTACATCCTTGAAGGTCAAGGATGTTTATCTTCAGAAGTACTTGAAGATCTTTTCTAGCTGAAGCTGGAATCGCCGACGGGCAAGGTTTATATCCTTGATAGCCAAGGATGTCTATCTTCAGAAGAACTTGAAGATTCTCCAGCGGATCTGGAGTGGCCAGGGGCCAGGGTTTCATTCATATTCAGAAGTACTTGAAGATCTTTTCTAGCTGAAGCTGGAAGTGGCCAGGGGCCAGGGCTTCATATATCTTTAATGTTGAAGTTCTACGGTGGGCTCAGTATGCAGTAGTATTTGGATGTTCGTTATGGTTCTGAGGGTGAACCCCAGATCAGAGTGTGCTTGGTTGAGTCTCTCATCCTCAGCAGAGTAGCTTGAAATACGCAAGTGTAACTTTTGTTCCAGTTACCAGGGGTGAACACCAGGGCAGAGTTGTTCAGTGTTGTAGTTCTCCGGCGGCGATGTGGAGTATTTTGATTGTTCGACGGCGATATCAGGTTTAGTCTTCCAGCGGCGATGTTGGGTGTTGTGGTTGTCTGAAGGCAATATCATAAGAAGGTAATGTGGATAACTGACGGCGATGTCAGATCAGTATTTCTCCAGCTAGTTGCCGTGCAGCTAGTGTTGCAGTATTCAAAGATTTGTTCCCCGCAGAGTACCGGGTGCTCATGCAGTTGGCAAATTTTCGGGTTTACCGGTATTCAATCGTCTCGCACCTTGATTGGTTGGGAGCCGTTCGCTTCTCACCCAGTCAGGTTCAAGCCGTTTGAATAGGGGCAGCTGTTCACCCCAAAATTTGACCAACAATTATTTATCCATCTAGTGTTTGAAAGTTGATCTTCAGAGGAATTGGTTGGAACCAGGGTTGTGTGCTTCATAGCTTGAGAGTTGTGGGTGCTCCTCAGATGATTCTGAGACTTTGAGAATGAACTTGATGTTTTGAGAAAGCCTATGAGATGTCTTGATAGCCATCATGAAGCCCAGAGAGGTCATTAGGCAAGAATTCAGAAGATTCAACCATGATTGGTAGAATTAGGGTTTTGACTGGGTCAACCCTAGGATCACTGAAGATTTGGAGAAGGTTGAGACCTAATCCAAGGGCTATGAGATCATGGAATGATGCATAAAGATGTTATAAATATTATTCCTAGACCAACTCATCATGATTGAGGAGTTTGAGAAGTTTCAAGTTAGGGTCTCCAAGGATTGTCAGTGAAAAAACCCTAGTTTGATCCCTATCTTCCAGGCAGTTTTAGCTCTAGATGTGATTAATATCTCATCTTCCCCACAACATGAATGTTGTAGAGCTTGTTCTTAGCTTTAATTTGAGTGGTGGAAGTCCTTGATAGGAGTTGCAGAGCTCAAGTTATGGTTTTGACAAATTACAGGTCATCTGAGGTGTGTGAATCTGGGTCCTTGAAAGTCACCCAACTTGCAGACAACTTTTGCCCTAGTAGGATGATTCCTATGATTTCTTGGTCAACATGAATGTTGGAGGGCATCTTCTTAGCTTTAATTTGAGTGGTAGAAGTCCTTTATAGGATTTGGGGAACTCAACTTATGGTTTGAACAAGACAGGGGTATTTTGGTCATTTGTCAGTTATAGGTCATTTTAGCCAATGCCTAAAACTCCTATTTCCAAGACTCAAATGGAAAAACTCAAAACATGAAAGTTGTTCAAAATGTGATTTTAAGTCTAGAAAGAAGGTCATGAATTGTTGGAGAAGCTCATAGCATGGATTTGCATGATTGGTCAAAAATGAACTAAAAATGGCTTATAAGTTTAAAAAGTTGAAATTGAAAATTGGTTTGGAAGATCTATGGATCCAAAATGGGTCATCCAATATATCATTTTGATTGGAAACACCATTTTGAGAACGTTGGTTTAGATAGAATTTTGATTTGAAGCTTTAAAATGGGTGATGCTTTGTTATTTTGTTACTTGCATTTGAAGTCACCTTTGGAAATCCTAACACAAGGCAAAACCAAGGCTTGTAATTGTGCACTCCTTCTCAATATCTCATGTAAAGATATTTTAAGACCACATTGCAAGGCATAAGGCATGAGATGTGAGATTTTCAACTTGTCCCCACATGAGATTTTCAAGAACTTTCCACCATATTCTAGATGAATCTAGAAGTGTCTAATGATTATTATAAGAAGAGTGCATGAGAGTGAATCAAGAGGTTGGTGAAACTTGGTGAATTGAGCAGAGAGGAGAGAGATTCGAGCTAGGGTTTCAAGGTGCTCCATTATTGCATTTCAAGATCAAAGTCATTGTTGCAAGCTTCCTCATCCAAGAACTGTGCAAACAGAAAGTTTATCTTCATTGGAGGATCATTGTGGAGAAGAATCAAGCTTGGAATCGTGCCCTAGCATCACCTACCATCATCACTTGACAGGTTCTTTCTCTTCTCTCTTTCACCTTAATTATGCATGGATAGATCGCATGTTAGGTTTAGAATGGCTAGGCTAGACTAGGTGATGAAATTCTGAGAGTTAGAGCCAATTCCATGGAGTTCCATAACAGGTGCAAGAATCTTTGATGATCAAGAACTAGCTGTTTAGGGAGTTTTAATTAGCATGGATTAGGTTAGATTAACTAGGGTAGCATGTAGAACAAATTAATGCCCTTAGGTTGAAGCTTTATCGTGGTTGATCTCAGATGAACATGGTAGTACCCAAGATTTGATGCATTCTGTTTGGACGATTCAAAGGGAATTAGAGAAAATTACACATAGCACCTTGTTCCTTGCAATGAGTAGAGCACTTTTGCAGTTGGAAGTTTTGCATTTCATCAAGTCTGGGGAGAGAACGCACGGCTGGAAGTTTGATGCATGAATTCTGGGTTCTGAAAACCCTAGGGTTTCGTTTGGGACGATGGTTGTCCATCGTTGGATTCGTCCCCAGGTTTTGACTAATTCGCTGCATCCAACGGCTCAGATTGAGTGAAGAAAACGGAGGGAAAAATTCAAATGGAAACGCAGTCGTTTCACTTAAGCAATGCGTCTGGGCCTATCTCTTCTATTCACACCCCCCACGCGTGCTGGCCCATTTGAAACAACTATCTGACCCTTCTATTTCCACCCCCCTCCCTTTTATATTATTTTTATTTCTTTTTAATTCTTAATATTTTTGCAATCTTAATAAATTCATAAAAAATTGATAAATGATGATTTTTTACTCATTCTTTTTTCTATGTTTAGATAATTTTGTGTAGAAAAATATAAAAATAAAAATGAAATCTTATTTTTAATGTAGAATTTTTAGTGATATTTTCTTTTAAATGGTGTATTTTCTTTCCTTTAGTTGATACCTTATCTTGCAAGAATTGTTTTAGGACCTTCCCTTAGGTTTTTTAATTCATTCTTTTTTGTGTAATTAGATATTGAACCCTAGTTTCATGTAGGATTTATCCCTTGATTTTAGAAATTAAATTTGATGTAGTTTGATTGTTAGACATTTAGGTGCTCTAATTAGGGTTTTAAGTAGTATACTTGAACTTCAGCATTTTACTTTGGGGGTTTTTAGGACAAGTTAGCCTATGGGGAATACATGGGTTAAGGGTAAGTATGTATAGAATCCCCTAGAATTTTACTAGATTATTGCATGGTGTTTTAGTATTTTTCATTGATTTTTGAATGTATGGATAGTATGTGTGTTGCTTAAAGGCATAAGTTGTATTGTTGTGTTTTCTTTCCTTCTCTTTTGAGTGTGTGAGCTTTGAAGATTGAGTTGAAGACCTTGTGGATCATCATGGAAGCTTTGAAGACCTTGCAGAGGAGTTTAGCATAGCTTTTGTTGCTTTGTTTATAGGTTTATAGGTGCATAGGCAGAGCCCTAGATAGAATATTTTGTTCAATAAACAAGGAGTGTCTTGTTCACCTCCTTTCTTCTCTGTGACATAGAGTCCCTTAAGGGTATTCACCTCTCTCCTTTGGAGGGATTAGTGACCTTGCCCTATAAGGTAGAACTTTGAGAGAGCCTTTCTTTTGATGTTAAGTCCTCAATGGCATCCTTTGGAAGTCAGTGAGTACTGTAACATCCCCACCTCATCTTGTTAACTGAATCTTGTTTGCTGGAGCATTGGAGCCATTGAAGATAGAAGCTGAGGCCTTGAAAAGGATGATTCCTTGAAGATTATTGAAGTCTGAAGACTCTGTGAAGATCAAGTTGGTGCCTAAAGATCCCTGGAGATAGTGAAGCCTGAAGGTAGAGCTGATCAAAGGAGCTGAAGCTCAAAGGGAGAAGATGAGTTGATACTCATGTTGTAGGGTTGATACCTGGAAAGCAAGTGATCTCTGAAGTCTGAAGACTGGGTTGCTGCTGAAGGAGCTGAGGCTTTCTTCTATTTTCTTTGATGTATTGTGTGTTTTGTCTGATTTGTCTGTTGCATTAGACTAAGCCCATTTAGAATAAGTTCAGTCTAAGAGCATGAGTGCATCTGATTGTATTGTTACTGCCTGGCTTTGCTTGCGGGTATTCGGTAGAGCCCAGCTCCCTTGCCCATGTGTTTACTTTGCTTGATAGCATGATTTCATTTTCTGTCTGTATGATTACAGTTTGTTGTTTCTTGCTTGATAGCATGTTGTTTATTTCAGTATGATTACTGTTATTTCATGACTGGCTTGAGGTCGAGACGAGCTTGTGGAGGCTGAAGCCCCACACACATTTCCTCCCTCACTTGCATTGCATGCATTTTACTGTTAAAGCTGATGCTTTTGTCTGTTTTGGTGTATCATTGACATGATCCCTTAGGACTCTCATTTCCTTTGATAAGGATGTGATGATAGAATTTTAGGTTGAAACCTATGCATGACAACATCTAGGAGTTCCCTGTTCAAACCTCAACCATAGGATGAATCCATGGCGTGATAACAGTAGGACTTGATAGTCTCCCTCCTAGTTGGGCCTGTTCTCTTCTCATCTCAAAACAGTTTAAGATACACTAATCATGAATGATTTCTTTCGTACGTTACGAGCCTTAAGCTATCTGAGAAAGGATTGTGGGAGAGTTTCTTTTCCATAGTCTGGATGTTTAGTATGGTACCCTTTGGGTGACATGCGACGCATTCACTCTCAGGTCATAGTCTCTAGTGCGGTTGAGATCGCAAACACAATAAAAAACACTTCTTTTAGGAGATAACCCGTAGTTTCCCGAACTACGTTTGCTCTGATCTTTCATACCAGATGAAAGTACGTAGGCATAGGATGCGATGTCCTAGCGAGCAACCTTCCCCACCTTCACCCGTAGTTAGGCGAACTACGTTGACTCTGATTTCTCATTCTCTGATGAGAATACGTAGGCATAAAGCGCGATGCTTTGCCGAGTCATCTTCTTTTCTTTTTTCAGCCATCCTTGATAGGTAGATAGATTATAACCAACCCGTCCAAGTAAACAAACAAGCGAGGATCCCGTCGAGTACGACGGACGTGAGGGGTGCTAATACCTTCCCCTTGCGTAACCGACTCCCGAATCCAGACAATGGTTGAGATGACCTTGTCTTACCCTTATTCGTCAGGTTTTTCCGATCGTTTCCTTTCCCGCTCTGAGGGATAAATAACGAAAGGTGGCGACTCTTTTGTTTTGCCGGCACCTTATTTTCGCGCAAGCGACACTTCTTTCCCAAACATGGTTTGCTTTGTGTGCATTCCATTCTCATCCTATGATGCAAGGTCCCTATGTGGAAGCCGCATCCCTCCTTTGGAAGGATGTGTGGCATATCACAAAAGGTAGAACCTCTGAGGATGCCTATCTTAAATGTATGGTTGAGTGCCATGATGGATTCCCTTGGTTTCCATCATGCTTCCCATCATCATGCAATCATCTTGATGTTGATTATCATCTCTCTTGGTGGATCATTTGAAGCTTGAAGATGAAGTCTTCTCTTAAAGATAGCATGGGCATGGAGATCAAACTACAGACTGTTAGAAGACTACTTTGCTGTTGAGCTGCTTGCCTACTGCTTTGTTTGCTGTATTTTCTGATTGCTTTGCTGTACTTGTGTGACTGTTTGGTGTGTTGCATTAGACTAGGCTTTCATATAGTTTGTCTAGGCCTAAGTGCATTGAAAGGTTGAGCCTGGCTCCCTTGGCTTGTCTGCATTAGAGGTTGAGTCTGTCTCCCTCTGCTTGTCTGTTACTGTTTGGCTTTGCTTGTTGGCTGAAGGTTAAGTCTGTCTCCCTTGTCTGTGTTGTATGTTGCTTTTGCTTGTGTGCTCTAGAAGTTGAGTTTGTCTCCTTCTGCTTGTATTGTTGCATTGCATGCATTTTACGTACAGTTATTTCTTTACCGTTTATTTCTGTCGCTGTTGCTTTCCTTTGCCATGTTCCCCTAGGAACTCTGACTTCTCTTGTTCAAGAGAAGTTATGACAGACATTAGGGTTCTAACCATGCATGATAACATTAGGTAGCTCCCTCCTAACCTCAATCACAGGACCAACTTTGCATGACAACTTTAGGATTGGATTAGTCCCCTTTAGTGCGTCTTTTCTCTTCTCACCTTCAAACAAATCAAGATACAGTAATAAAGGTTAATTAATGTCGTACGCTACGAGCCTTAAGCTACTTGAGAAAGGGTTGTTGGAGAGTTTCTTTTCAATAGCTTGGATGTTTAGTATGGTACCTTTTGGGTGAGATGCGACGCATTCACTCTCAGGTCATAGTCTCTAGTGCGATATTAGTTGCAGGCATCCATAAAAAAACACTTCTTCTTTAAAAGACAGAAAACAAAGATCAAACTCTTTTTGTCTTCTTGGACCTTTAATCCTTGGAAACCATTTTCATAAGGAGAGTTTTGTTAACTCTCGGTTCTACCGCAAACGGTAAATGCCTAAGTCTCCGACGAGCAAGCTGCATACACCAACTGCTGGAACCGTCAGTTAACCCTACTCGGATAAAAAAGACAAACCTGTGTCTCTTGTTGGCCCGAACTACGTTTGCTCTGATCTTTCACGCCGTGTGAAAGTACGTAGGCACGAGATGCGATATCTCGGCGAGCAACCTTCCCCTCTTTTCACCCGTAGTTAGCCGAACTACGTTGACTCTGATTTCTCGTTCCAGACGGGAATACGTAGGCATAGAACTGTTGTGTTCTGCCGAGTCATTTTCTTTTCTTTTCAGACCAAACTTTTAGCGTAGATAGATAAATCAACCCGTCAGATAAACACAACAAGCATGGATCCCATCGAGTACGATGGACGTGAGGGGTACTAATACCTTTCCCTTGTGTAACCGACTCCCGAATCTAAACATGGTTGCGATGACCTTGTCTTATACCTTTTCGTCAGGTTTTTCCGATCGTTTTCTTTCCCATTCTGAGGGATAAATAACGAAAGGTGGCGACTCTCCTGTTTTGCCGGCACCTTATTTTCGCGGTAGCGACAGTGAGGGAGCGGGAAGTCATCCTTTGGGATCACCTTATTCAAATCCCTGTAATCTACACACATTTGTATCTTACCGTCCTTCTTAGGTACAGGCACGATGTTGGCGACCCACGGAGGGTAAGTTGTTACGGCTAAAAATCCAGCGTCCAACTGCTTCTGGACTTCTTCTTTGATTTTTACAGCCATATCTGGTCTTGTCCTTCTAAGCTTCTGCTTGACCGGCGGACATTCCTCACGCAACGACAAGCGATGAACCACTATGTCGGTGTCAAGCCCAGGCATATCTTCATACGACCAAGCAAAGATGTCACTATACTCTCGAAGCAACTCGATCAGTCTTTGCTTGATGTCACTCTGTAGCGCAACCCCTATCCGAACATTTCTGACAACTTCTTCAGAACCCAGATTGATAACCTCGATTTCCTCCTGATGAGGCAGAATAATCTTCTCTTCTTGTTTCAAGAGTCTAGCTAGCTCTTCAGGCAAGTCTTCATCTTCATCAATCTCTTCTTCAACTTGATATATCGGTTGATCAAAGTCGAAGCGAGTCATAGGAGGTTCTGAATCGGTGTCATCTGCAATAGGAATCCTACAATAAAAATGGTTAAATGTTTCAAACGATATGCAAACGAGTACAAACCACATTGCCATTTTATTGTGAAAAATAAAAATAAGAAAGACAAAGATCATAACATTTGAATGAGAAAAACCCCCTTTGATTAATTGATAAAGCAATGTTCAAACATAAACAATAAGGCCCTGAAAAAAATACCACTATGTTCCGGGTAGAACATAGGGTAGTACAATAATTGGAAAAAACAAAGCATTATTGTTCTGTCGTCACTTGAACGAATTCTTCAATGGACCAGTTGTGCAGGCTCTGTCCCAGAGTGCAAGGCTTGATCCAAGCATCCATATCACAATCACTGTCACCCTCTTTGTCTTACACAACATTGATCCTTTCGAAGATAACTCCCCCCTTAGTGAACTGCATAGGTCCTTTATAACGCGGCGCGCTCTGCGAGGATGAAGAAAATGACAGGTGGTACCCTAAACCAAACTTGTCTTGCTTGTGGGGAATCTCCAATACTTGGCCCCATCCTTGCACTGCCCCAGTCTGTACCACTGCTTGGGACTCTTTAAAAGAAGACATGGCCACTTCTAGCACTTTGCTCACAACAAGAGATTTGTCTTTAATCTTGACTGTTTCGAAGGCCTGACAAAGGGTTTCATGTATCTCTCCGTCCACCTCGACATACTTGAAGGATGATAAGTGACTGACCATTATATCCTCTTCCCTGCAAACTATAACAACACTATCGCCAACCATATACTTTAGCTTTTGATGCAGCATGGAGGTCACAACCCCTGCTGAATGAATCCATGGGCGGCCTAATAAACAATTGTAGGCTGGCTGGATATCCATAATGTAAAACACTACATCAAAGACCTCCGGTCCCACCTGGATGGGCAAAGTTACTTCCCCAAACACAGATCTTTGGGTTTCATCAAACGCACGCACCACCAAATCACTTGGTGTGTAAATCAATCCCTGCGTGTCCAACTTCATTAGGGCTTTCTTTGGAAGTACGTTCAAGGATGATCCCGTATCCACAAGTACATGAGACATAACAGCCCCTCGGCATTCTAATGATATGTGCAACGCATAGTTATATTTTCGGCCTCTTGGCGTCAAATCCAAGTCTGTAAACCCCAAGCCGTTTCCTGCATTTACGTGTGCAACAACTCCTTCGAGTTGATTAACTGAAATTTCTTGTGGCACGTAAGCAGTATTCAGTATTCTCAACAATGCATTCCTATACGCTTCAGAACACAGTGTCGCTACTGCGAAAAGGAAGTGCTGGTACAATAGAAGAGTCGGCACCTATCGTTATTTATCCCACAGGAGGGAAAGGAAACGATCAGGAAAAACCTAGCGAAATGGGATAAGATCGGTCATCGTAACCAAATCTCAGGGTTCGGGAGTCAGTTACGCAAGGGGAAGGTATTAACACCCCTTACGTCCATCGTACTCGATGGGATCCATGCTTGTTGTTTATCTGACGGGTTGTTTATCTATCTACCTATCAAGGTTGGCTTGAAAGAAAAGAAAAAGGAAGAAAAGGGGACTCGACAAAGCGTCACTGCTCTGGGCCTACGTATTCCCTTTATGCAATGGGAAAGTCAGAGTTAACGTAGTTCGGCTAACTACGGGTGAAAGGAAGGTTGCTCGCCAAGATATCGCATCTTGTGCATACGTACTCTTAACAGGCTTGAGAGATCAGAACTAACGTAGTTCGGGATAAAACGGAACATTGGTTTGTTCACCAGATTTTTACCCGAGTAAGGTTAAACTACAGTTCCAGCAGTTAGGGACAATGCTTGTTTGCGGTAGAACTGAGGCTTAACAACCCTCTTTTCATCAGAAAAGTTTCTCCTTGAGTTAAGAGCCCACGGGGCAAAAAGGATTTGAATGTTCTTTTTTTCTTTTACAAGAAGAAGTTTTTTTTATGAATGTTTGTAATTCATACTGCACTAGAGACTATGACTTAAGAGTGAATGTGTCGCATGTCACCCTAAGGGTGCCATACTAAACATCCTGATTGTTGAAGAGTGACCCTTCAACAATCATTTCCTAAGTAGCTTAAGGCTCGTAACGTACGATATTCATTAACCTTTATTACGTGTTTTGATGTTGTATGAAGATGAGAAGAGAGAGGAGGCCTCTACAGGGGAAACTGAAATCCTACTGTTATCATGCAATATGGTCCTAGGGTTGAGTTTGAAACAGGGAACTCCTAATTGTTATCATGCATGGTTTCAACCTAAAGTCTATCATCACTATCCTTAAACAAAGAAGTGAGAATCCTAAGGGAGCATATGAATGGGAAGAGAAAACAATGCTGAAATCGTAAAGCAGATGAAATATGAAAGTAAACAGATGCAAATGCAATGCAACAATATAAGCAGAGGGAGGCAACCTCAACCTCTCAATGCAAGGATGATCCTAAACCGGGGTATCTATACATGCAAATCTATCCTAAATGCATCACAGCAAACAGTTAAACAACCATGAAGAAAAGAGGGAAACAAGATGAGCAACAAGGGAAGCATCCCAAGGCTACCTCCAGTTTCGAGGTGTATACACAAGAGTCCTCTAAGGCTCAACCTCTTGAGGAATGTGTAACACCCCATTTCCCAAAATAAAATAAAATGATTAAAGTAAACACATATCAGAGTATCTCCCACAACGGGATGTCACAATTTCCACCAATTTCTCATTAAATGATTCACAGTCAAAAATATGCAACGGAGAAAATATACTCTTTTCATTCATATAAACATATCACATGCATATCATGTCATATACGACGTTTAAGGCCATCTGCCCAAAATATATAGCTGTCATACATCAACACATATCCCACAGAACCAGATACGCCACAGGGGCACACATAATCGACAATAAACAATAACTCCCCAAAAAGCCTCGGTGTTACGTATCAGAGCAATCCTACGACGACGCCACAATCCAAGCTAGCTAAACACCTGGATTGTCTGTACTTCCGAAGAAGCACAGACCACAACAACAACAGAGGGGTGAGAATCACGATCAAATAATAATGGTATAGTAGTACATGAAATAAAAGGCAGAAATCTTAATAATACTATTCCATATACATATCATCCGGACTCACGGTCCCACCATCAACCACAACATACAATCACGCAACAAATGCACTCACTCAACTCTTAACACACGGTACCGACTCACAATCATGATGGGCACTTGGCCATTAACCCTCCACTCAGAAGCACATATCAACGATGGGCACTTGGCCATCAACCCTCCACTCAGGGAGCACACCACACCGATGGGCAACTGGCCATCAACCCTCCACAATGGGAGCACCACAATAATACCGATGGACACCTGGCCATCACCCTCCCCACCGGGAGCATAACACAATATCATCGATGGACACATGGCCATCACCCTCCACTACGGGAGCACACAACGATATTCACACGCACAAACCACAATGCAACACATGCACTCGACTCAACAATCATACGGTATTGACTCAACTCAAGATAGATCGCATACACTCCTCCGAGCAACGATCTATCCCTACCACACTCCTTCTGAGCCCATATAATTAAATCATCAACGTCCCCCACTTGGGACACGGGTGGTCGCATACACTCCATCCGAGCAACGGTCCAAATCCTGTCCACGCTCCCCACTGGAGCACGCCAGTGAATCATACACTGCGTCCACACGCTCCCCACTTGGAGCATGTGAGCCACACAGGTCTCACGTCCACACGCTATGCACGACACTATGCATAAACACACAGCACACACAGTGCACACGACCCCACTGGTCCATCGCATCATAATATGCATATATACACAAGCACACAAAGTGCATCTGTTGCGGTGAAAATTGGATATCAAGCTATTAAATTAACTTGAATCTTAATTATTTTTACAACTGGACTTTATTTTATCCAAAGGAAAGGTCTAAAGAAAGAAAAACCTTCTTCGCAATGTAACGACAACGCTTAAGAGATTCGGGGATCGGGGGTTGGTTATACCTAGGGAAGGTGTTAGCACCCTAAGTTTGTGAAATATGTACTATGGATTGGGAAAATATATGAGTTGAAGCCTAAAGTTATATATACTAAGTTTGCTCGCAAAGACGTCGTATCTTCTGCCTACGTATCCTAACTAGGATAGAATCAGAGCAACCGTAGTTCACCTCACAAGGGAAGAAGAACACTTGATTATGATCAAGGTTCAAGAGGGGAACAAACATGACAATGTTTGTGCGGAGTTTGACAAAACTCCCTATTCTAAGTTGTAATATTCAAAAGGGAAAGTAAGAAATCATGACGATGATCCTTTCATAGAGTTGACAAACTCTATCCTAGGGTTCTAGTTCGAAGAACACTCCTAGTACAGGTGGGTTTCTTAGACTCAAAGCAAAGTCTAATGGCTTATAATCTAGGGTTAAAGTGACTTAACAAAGTCAAGAGTGGGATAAGGGATGTATCCATGACATGGGGGTCAAATGGACAGACTTTTCCTTTGGAAGTATACAGGAAAGGCAAATGGATGAGAGCTAACAAGCTTCATCACTTGGGGAAGAAAAATAAAAAAGAAAGTAGCAACATAATAAAGATGCATTTATGGTGACAACCATTAAATAAACATGTGGAATGTTAAGGGTGAAGGTGCATTGATGACAATCAAAGCAGATGAATTAACAGGAACTGTGACGACAGATCGAGTTCAATTAAATTTAACAGAGGGAACAAAATAAACATGGTAACAACCAAAAATAAAATCCTAGCATGTTAACTAACATGTAAGGATATGAATACAAGCAAGTATTACAAACAAATTCAAGTATAACCAAAGAAAAATTCATCTGCACATGCGTAAACGAACGTAAAATGCACTTAACTTGCACGAAGTCAAAAGAGATGAAAATTTAGGCAAACATGAAAATAAAAAAAATGGCATGAAAGTATGCATCAATATGAACATAATGAAAAAAGAACGGGTGAAAAACGATTAAAATTGAAGGAGATACGTATTTTTGAAAATGGAGTGAAAAATGACAAAAAATAATAAAAGAGTTGCCATCCTCGGGGGTCGAACTCAGGCTTGCAAGGTCAAAGGCGTGTTTTGGCATATGGTCTTACCACTGGGGTGGCTATACATCCGTTTGTAAATGGCACCCCATAAATATATATGGGATGCTCACTTTGAATTTCTGGGCAAGAATAACACTCAAAATATGATTTATGTTTTCACTCGTAACTTTCTCGATTCTTAACCAAACAGGATGAAATTTATATGAATCTTGACCAGAAAAACATGAGGAACAAGATGGTGCACTTAGTTTTCTGAGATTCTCCTTCCATTTAAAAATTTGATGGTAGGTGTTTTTTTTTGAAACTTGAAAATGCATTTTGATGTTCACAACTTGTTTCAAACATTTTTTATTCAAACCAAAGATATATACAACCCAAGTATATGGTGATGAAGGATTTAAGCACTTAAATCAAACTCAATGCAAACAGTTTATGAAAATGACATGTCAAGTTGCAATTTTTGTTAGAAGATGCATTTTGAAGTGAAACATTCATGACAGCTAGTTTTGAATCAAGATAATCATATTCACACAACATATAAATGACAAGGAATAAGTTTATGCAAGAGGTAAGGCTCAATTTTTGTTGTGGTGAAAAATGGTATGTGAGTTGCAATTTTGTGCTTTTGATGCATTTTGAAATGTGCAAACTAGCTTTTGTGCAAAAATAAACAAAAGGAATCACACATACACTTCCCATATGTGAAAACACACATGCTCATGTTTAAAACTTAGCCTACCACAGCCAGTGCCAAAATGTGATTTTCAAAGTGCTTCTTGATCTTTTGACTGTGCAATGTTAAAACAACAAATAATGCAACTACATTGGTGGTTGAAACTGGTTTGCTCATATCTAGAGCATGATGATGGCAATGTCCTAAGGCTCAAATTGCTCAAAAACCACACAACATGAATTTGATGTAAAGATGCCAAGGCTGTTATATGGTTGTTAACTGAATCTGTTCAAGTTCAAAAGAAAGGCAATATGCAACAATGCAAACAGATGCAAAACATTATACCAAATCTACCTCTGTTCCAAGTATTTCAAATAAAACAACATCACTGTCATCAACATGTCGAACTGATAAAACCAGATGGAAAGGCAGCTATGGACATTACCAAAACAAACTAACTTGATGCAGCTTACTACTAGCCCAAAAGCTAAAAAAAAATGAGTTCAACCATGATTCACAAATCAAGACAGCCTTTACATATGGTTCTCCACAACTGCTAACAAGCAGACCTTAAAAAAGGGGGGGGGGGGGGCTTCATAGTAAGGCAAAGCTTCAACATGAACCAAACAGCCTCAAGACTTACATCCAACAGCCTATGACTTACAACCAAAATGCAATGGGATGAAGATCTTTCTCATCCAAAAAACAAAGCCTTTTCCAAAACAAAAAATGCAATAGGACTGATGTGCTCCAAGTGTCCAACAACTGCTGTGTTCCAAACAGCCAAACCCACACTACTGTGTTCCAAGCAACAGTCTGCAGTAATGCAGTGGTCAATATTTATTTGTCATCCAATCTCAGGGCAATACTAAACATAGCAGTCTAATTACCATCCCACCTGCTATCACCATAATTCCACAACTATGTTCCCCTAAAAATGACCAAGAGTGATGCCAAAGCATATGCCAACATCCTACACTCAACAACCAGCCTTGTGCACCAAACAAAATCAAGGTCTCACCAATGATACATAATGCTTAACAACTTTTACCTTCAAAAAGTGCCTTCACACATTTGCCTCCTTAACAGTCCATAAATCAAAACAATTCCAAATCATTATTTCACACTTCCTAGCCTGCCTCAAACACAACAAACACGCAGCCAACTGAGACCTTCACCAAAACTTCATCATGTCATCAACACTTGCTGCAACTGCACCAGTCCATAAATCAAGACATCAGTCTTGGTTACCTCCCTCAACACAGTCTAAGCACATGGCCTGAAAACTAGCCAATGAAAAGGGGCAAAGGATGCAGCCTCCAACAGTAATTGTCAAATGCCTTGACACAATCTGACCTTAACAAAAATCAGCAATTACCACCATAATTTCCAAAATGCCATGCGCTGGAGTCACTTGCTCCTCACACCAGACCAATACCTCCACCAGTCATACCTCCAACAGCCTATGAACCCTCACTCAAACAAACCCTCCCAAAATACCAACCACAAACTACACAAACCAAATCTAGGTAGCTTTTAAGTGAAAATGGCATGGTATTAAGTTTAGGCAAAACTAAACATATTGGTCATAAGTACAAATGCAGCAAGCAACAACAACACTAAAATCATACCAGACCTCAACCATAGCACCAAAATCACAACCAAACTTAAAGTTCTAGCAAGATAAAAGCATGAGTTACAATTTATTTCCCAAAACTGTTTTGACAGTACAACAACAAACTCCAACGTACCAATATTTAAAACTTGACAAGAAAAAGTTAAACACACATGTTAAGATTCATCAAATCCTTACATTCATCAAAAATCAAGTGTCATGAAAATCATTAAAAGTCCATAGCTCATATTTCTCAATATTGCTCAAAAATGCCAAAGTATGGAAAATGATGCAAAGGGCAATGTTTATAAGCTACATACCTCTTGTAGACTTTGTTGAACAAGCTAGAATAATCAAGAAACCCAGGGAACTTCAATCTACCTTTTTGCCTTGAGTCATTTCTTCTCTTTGAAGCAATATGCAAATATGATGACAAATGGAGAAATGCAATCCACCAATGATTTCTAGCACTTTGGACAGTTGAGAAATTCTATATGAGAGGTGTTAGGATGATTGGAACACCAAGGAAATGTATGGAACAAGATATGGCTGATTTTGTAGCTTTGGTCAAAGTAACTTGGTGATGAAGTTGACTTTTTGATTGATGAAGTTTTTTGATGGTTTAATGGTTTAGACACCTTCTATACCATATTTGGAGATTGTGTGAATGATTGTTGGGGAGTTTGAATGTAGCGAAATGGTTTTGGCAGCCTTAGTAACAAGGCAGATTTTTTGGTGTTTTTGGTGGAAATGGTGATTTTGTGGTTTTGAATCAAGGAGTGGAAATAATGCAAGCTTTCAATTTCTCTGGTTTTTAGAATTGATATCGTGTTGAAAATGAAGTGGTGAGGACTTCCTTTTATAGGCAAATGAAGAGAGGGGGCAGATTTGGAGGTTTCTTCACTTTGAAGAAAAGTTTTGGATTTTTTGATTAAACCTCTACAAGAGGGTTTCCTTGGCTGCAAGGCAGGCCTTGAAGGTGAGAAAATACTTAGAAGGGGGGGGGGGGTTGAATAAGTATGAAGATAAGAACTTAGAAGTAAAAACTCAAGTATTTTTATCCTGGTTCGTTGAACTCAACTACTCCAGTCCACCCTTTCTAGAGTGATTTTCCTTTCTCAAACAAGGACTTAATCCACTATTTAATCAACTGATTACAATAGTAAGCACTAAGAACAACTGTTCAAAGTCTTCTCAGGAACTACTGATCCTAACTGGATCTTCTTAAGGTTTTCTTACAATCAAATGTAATAATAAATACAAGTGTTAAGATGCTTCTAATAAAGCTTTATCACAACTGTGATTTTTCATTTAAGATTAAGAACAAAGAAATGATTCTAGCAAGAATATATGAGTTATATGAAAGCTTTGATAATGAATTCTTTTTCAATTATTTTTCGTCAACTGAAGAAGATGAGTGGAGACTTGCTTTTATAGGCACAGTGATCCAAAGAGTATTTCACGTTGAGAAGTGTGTACCAAAAGGTCTGAGCCTTTTTTGTCTTCACATCAAGTGACCTTTCCTAGAAGAAGAAAGCACAAAGAAATCCTTTTTGTCTGTGTTCTTGTGTCTAGCATAAATAAGGAAAGAGTCGTTTGGATATTCCAACGGACATAATCTTTGAATTCTTCTTCAACAATTTTCAGCAAGAATCATCAGAGTCTAATTTGATCAGAGCCTTCTGATGTTGATCAGAGTTTTGTTGAATCAGAGTCTTTGCAGCAAGTGTGCTTTTAGCGTGTATAAGTTAAGAGCAAAGTTTTGGATCAGATCCTCAGTACTGACAGCGTTAGTACTATCAGAGTCTTCTGAAGTAACTATGCTTGAAAAACTCTTCATACATAATTCTTCATTGGTTCAGATGCTTCTGACTTGCTTCAGATTCTTCTGGAGCTTCTACTTCAGATCCTTCTGGAGACAACTCTTAGGATCTTCTGATGGCAGCATTCAGAATCTTCTAATGGGTGCATCTGACGCTTCAGAGCCTTGCATATTTCTTATATTCAGATCTGATTTGCTTCTGGAGTGATATTTACTTTAATATCTGCAGCAAACATTCTTAAGAAAATTTTAGAGTATATAATTCTTAATTACAAAATTTCATAATAGTTATCATCAAAACATAGAGATATTATTAAGAACCAATCTGTATTCTAACAATCTCCCCTTTTTGATGATGACAAAAACAGCAGAAATTTTGTTTAATTATAAAGAGAGCAATTATAACTCCCCCTGAGATGATGAATCTCCCCCTGAATTGAATATTAATAAGGAATAGAAACTTCCCTTTTTGTCTTGAGTATTTTTCAGAGTTAGAGCTTGATTGTTCTAAACATTTGAGAGTCAGAGTCTCTTGAATATTTCAAAGTCAGAGTCTGATAAATTAAATATGATCTGGGAGTCTCAGAGTTTCTTTTAAAGAGTATACTTATCAAATGTTCTGAAATACTCAGATATTATGTTAGATAAAATTGATATGTCTGAAGTTTCATTCTGGTAGAGTTTAATTAAACAGTTCACATCTATTTTCTCCCCCTTTTTTGTCATAAGCAAAAAGTAAGAACTTTTAAAAGACAAATAAAAGGAAAAACAAACGAGATAAATCATGTAGAGAAAACATTTAGACATTCATTCATTCAGAGCAGAAAGTACAAACGTCAGAAAATATTCAAGTACATGTGCAATCATCAGATGCAAACATTAGAAAAAAAAATAAACTAAGATTGTTTTGACAAAATCATCTTCAATTGATCAGTGATCTCAGAAGAGGATTGTTCTTGTTTTGACATCCACTTAGCCATGGTTTCATTCTTCTGATCTTGTTTGGACATCCACTGAGCCATGTCTTCAGACTTCTTATCTTGCTTAGCCATCCATGACTTAATCTCTGATTGACCAGCTTTCAGAACTGCAATCTTATCTTCAAGATCTGGATATTCTTTCTTGATCTCAGATGAAGAAGGTGGGACAGATTCTGAAGCATGAGCAGAGTCAATTTCCATAGAGGATTTGGAGTCAGGAGCAGCAGATCCAGAGGGATGTTCTACAAGAGTCATAGCCAGAGGGTTGTCTTCAGATGCAGATTCAGTATTCTCTTCTGATGATGAAGGAGCATCTTTAAGAAGCAATGGTGCAGATCTTTTAACAGTCCAGAACAAACTTCTAGCAGTTTCAGCAAATCTGAGCTTCGCATCATCAGAACATACGTTCTTCAGATTTGATGCTACAGTATTGAATTTGTTGATGAAGCCATTCCAAATGGCATCAGATTCATTTGCATCCATTGTTGATGAACACTTCCTCTGCACAGAGCCTAAATACATCTCTATTTCTTTCAAAAAACATGTAAATAAATGATCAACATTCAGCCTAGGTTTTGGGTTTAGAAAAGTTTCCAATGTGATTGGTTTGGGTTGGGGTGAAGGTGGAATGGTGAATTTTGGAATGGTGATCAGAGGACGAGGGTAGAAGGGTATGAATGGAAGATCAGATGAATTGTCAAGTTTTGATCTGGTTAAAGCATTCAACAGATATGGTTTTGCATTTGATGCATAGGAAACAACATCAAATAGGGTATCAGAGTAAGGAGTGAATGCAGATTTATCAGATAAAATAGGTTATGATGAAATCACTTCTGGCAGTTCTTTAATATATGATTGTAAGTTTGGGTTTAAGGGGAGTGATAGTGTCAGATGGTTCAATTCTGGTGTAGAAATTTTTGAATTTTAAACCAGAGGGAAGTTTGTCAGACGAAAATAGATTACACGAAGCAGTGGGTACACACTCAGATGTCCTTGGCTTAGGTGTTGGGATAGGATTGGGAATGAGAATTTCAGAAGAAACAAGTGGTTCTGGTTGGTTAACTTCAGAATTTATGAGAGAGGGAGATATCAGAAAATCTGGGTGTATATCAAATTCTGATGAATTTGAGGATGTGGTTGGAGTATAAGACGTAGAGGACACTTCAAAAATAGTTTTGAGAGGTGTAACGTTTAGAACCTCTGTCTCAGGGATATTTGTTTCAGATGGGTTGGTTGATTCTGATGGATTCTCAGAAAGTTTTGATGGAGGTTCAGATGTAGGTGGTTCTGATGTAGGTGAATCAAATGTAGGTGGATCAAATGTAGGTGGATCAGATGTAGGTGGATCAGATGCCACTTGATTAGATTGTATAGGTTCAGAAAGAACTTGTGCAGATGCAATAGGTTCAGATGTGTTTGATTGAGGTTTTTCTGGTTGTGGTTGTTTTTCTGGTTGTTGTTGTTGTTGTTCAGATTGTTCTGTTGGTTTTGTTATAGGTGGTGGAGTTTGATTTGCTGGTGTTGTTGTTGTTGGTGTTGGTGCAGATGATTGATTAGTGTCACTTGCGCGAAAATAAGGTGCCGGCAGAACAGAAGAGTCGCCACCTTTCGTTATTTATCCCTCGGAACGGGAAAGGAAACGATCGGAAAAACCTAACGAAAAAGGGTAAGACAAGGTCGTCGCAACCATTGTCTGGATTCGGGAGTCGGTTACGCAAGGGGAAGGTATTAGCACCCCTCACGTCCGTCGTACTCGACGGGATCCTCGCTTGTTGTGTTTACTTGGACGGGTTGGTTTTATTCTATCTGTAACAGCCCAAATTTCATTAAATAATTAATTATAGTAATTAATTCATTTAGTGGGATTTTTATTAATATTGGAAATTAATTTTTATTAATTGGAAATTAATAGAGAATTGAGAGAGAAATGGGAAAGAAAGAAAATAAGGAAGTATATAAGGAAAGTGCAGAGAAAAGAAAAGATAGTAAAGTAAAGAAAATAGAAGAGAAAGAAGAAGAGAAAGAGGAAAGAAGAAGAGAAAGAGAGGAGAAGAAGAGGAAAGTGGAAAATCATCAAGAACCAACATCAAAGCTCCGATTAATCGAGGTAAGGGTGAGAAACATTGTTATTTAATCATTGTATGCTATTATGTATGTCGGGTTTGGGTTTGTGGATGTTTTCATCACTTTCCAATTAGGGAAAATGTTGGATTAATCGGTAGATTGATGATTTAATCGGTTGAAACTGAGCAATAATGTCGTAGAATAGTCGGGTAACATGTATTGATGCTATTTGTACTGCTTTGGATGTTCAAGGTTTGGTTGATGATGGATTGATGAAGGAGAGGCAGAATAGGGTTCTGTTCTGCTCAGGTTCGCTGGCTCTCGCCAGGCGAGCGAAGGCGAAGCTTCGCCAGCCGAAGCCTAGCGAATGCTGGCGAGTAATTATGATTAAGTCCCAGTGGACTTCGCTGGCGAGTTCGCCAAGCGAAGGTGGATAGCGAAGGTTCGCCCAGCAAAGGTGCTGGCGAATGGTGGCGAATGAAGTCAGTAGCTACTGACTTGGGCTCGCTGGGAAGTCTCGCCAGGCGAAGCCTAGCGAGTGTTCGCTGAGAGAGTTCGCCAGGCGAAGGCCAGGCGAAGGTTCGCTGCGAGGGTTCGCCAGGCGAATGAAGGCGAATGTGACAGCATTTTTCTTTTGCTGTGTTGTTCATGTGGAGATGGTTTGGTTGCTTCTCATAGGGGAATGCCTCTATGATATGATATAGATATGATCTATTGTGATGATGTGTGCTGTGGGTAGCCTACGGGCGTGAATCCTAGTTGATGCGCGATGCGTATTAATTGTGATAAATAGAAATACATGTGAATACAATGATGAATGTATGTGTATTGTCTAATGAACTTGCGAATGCTTGATGTGTATACAATTAGGTAATAAGTATGCATGAGAACATTGTGGATATATGTGTGCATAGCTTATAATTGTATTATTGGTACTGTGACATGTATACCTTGTATGAAATGGCATGAGATGAATAATAAACATAATACAAAAATGTATTGTGGATGTATATTGTTTATATGCGGTTGTATGTTAAGATACATGAAGAATGCATGAGAGCATATTGATGGATATGCGTGCATCGTTTGATAAATATGATGTTTGTATTGATTGGAGGAGATTATGTATGAAAAATGCGTGAGAATATATCATGAATATATGTACATTGCGTGGTAAATGTGTTATGCGTGTAAGCATGATGTAATTCTTGTATGATGAATTACTTGAGAATGCATGAGAACATATTGTGGATATGTGTGCATTGTTGATAATGCGGTGATGATATTGAATTGTGAATGTATATTGTTGGTATATGGTGGTATGAATAGAATGCATGAGAACATGTCATGGATATGTGTGCATTGCTTGATAGATGTTGTAAATGCATATTGTATGTATGTGATTAAATGTAAATAATGCATGAGAACATATCGTGGATATGTGTGCATTGTTTGATAACTGTGAAGAATGCATGAGAACATATCGTGGATATGTGTGCATTGTGAGTGATAATGTGGTGATAGTGTTGAATTATGAATACATCGATGAATGTTATGTGAATATGTTGTGTGTGCAATCATAATGTAATTCTTGAAGAGATGAATTATTTGAATGCATGAGATTAAGATGTCGGTCTTAAGTGCATTTGTTGTGGTTGATTGTACATGCATCATTTAGTCAAGAGGCAATGTCTGTTAGTTTCATGGAAACTAGTGGCTTGTCCCAAACCTAGAAGAGTGGGTTTGAAGGCTTAGAGGACGGGCCTTTGTGGTTATCGGTCTAGAAGAGTGGACCCGGTTTAATGTAAAAACCGAAAAAAGATAACGGGTTATCGGTCTAGAAGAGTGGACCCGGTTTAATGTAAAAACCGAAAAAAGATAACGAGAGTCGGTACCGCATTGCATGAGTTGCATTGAGTTGTTGAGCCACATTAATATATGACATATGCATGAAGAGATGCTTATGTGTGAATGATGAGATTGTGAAATTGTGAAGTATGCATGTGAATGAGATGTTTGTTGAATACTTATGAAGCGTGCATGAAGAGATGCTTACGTGTGAATGTTAAGATTGTGGAATTGTGGATGTATGCATGATGTAAAATGCTTGGTGAATATTCATGTTGTATATAAATATAAGTGACGATGTAAATGACTATGAGTTGAATTGTGGTGAGAAATAGGGAGTTAATTATATGATACCTATGTATACATGATTTTATGCTTTGATTATTATGGTAATATTTCTCACCCTTCTGCTGTTTTATAATGCTCTATGAGGCATTGCAGATTAGGTTGCTGGAGGCCTTTATAAAGTTCTGCTTGTAGTTCGAGGTCGCTACGTGTGTAGCGGTTTAGTAATTATTTATGGGTCGAGTCATGCTCTGGTCGTGTGACACGGGGATCGATTGCTTATGTTTTAGGATTACATTATGTAACCTAAGTTATGTTTTCATATTTGGAGTAATTGAGATAATGAGATGTTGGCCTTAGTGCCTAGAGATGTTGATTTTATATGATGAAAGTAAATGTTTCTTTTAAAGGATTTTCATTAATGAATCCACTGCTAAATGGAAAGGTGTTTATGAGCATGACAGATTGTTTTAATGTGGTGCAAGTTTTGTGTGATGCCCTTTTATGGATGCATGTTAACTTTTACTCTGATTATGCATATATTATTTGCGGGGTTTAGAAGGGTGTTACATTAGTGGTATCAGAGCAGGTCGGTCCGTCCGGCCAAGTTGTCTAATGTTATTTGTTCCCTTGTATGCGACATGTGTGTGAAAACACTGTCGATACATGTTGTTGCTTAACCTTGTCTGGAGAAGTGGGAATGATCTAAGTGGGGGAGAAGTTGTGCTTCTCCAAGATGCTGCAGGTGTAGAAGTTGTAGCTCAGTGGATGGTTAACACTCTTGTGGTTTGGTAAAGATAGTCTATACTCCATCATGATTTTCAGCTGCCTATTGACAAATTGAGGAACTGATCACCCTTAATCTCTTGTTGATAGTAGTTGGAGTTCTGTTGGATGGGATGGACGTGTCTTGCAAGCTTAGGTGGCGTGAGCAGAGAATTGTTTGGAGCTAAGCCAGGTGCTTAAGAAGTGTGTTGATGAGTCGGCACGAGACAGTGAGGAGATGGTTAATTTTGATGGGAATTCGGGGTGCTAAGGAAAGTGGGAAGATGGCGGTTTTACCGACTAATTATATCTGTTTGGACAGTCGAAGAATTAAATTGATTGAGTAGTGTTGAGAATTATGTCTGGTGTGTGTGCTACGGCAACCGATTGTGGAGTTGAGTATAAGGGTGGATAATGACTTCTAGTGATTACTAAAGGAAATGAGATGTGGAATACATGGTTGGTATAATTGGACCCTTAAGCATTTCAAGAGTTGGAGAGGTATTAGATGACCTTTAAGTGTGGAAGGGTTGTTTCCGTGATTTTGTCGTAACGGAAAACCGTAATTCAGAATGATGCAAGATTAGAAGCGTTGGAAGATATTACAGTGCTCTATGTGATGGGAAAGTAGTGACATGGAATTAAGTATTTATTGGCGAAAAATGTTTGGATGTTATGGTAAGCGCGGAGAGTGCGGTTTGTGTTATCACCATAAGTTCACAACTGAGTGTCCGTTTGATATAATGATTTTCCACACTTGATTGAGAGAGTCAATGGTTATGTAACCGATGGTGTTTGGATATGTTCGGAGAGTATAGGGGTTCATGTTGAGCGTCGGGAACTTGAGTTATTAGTATTGGGGAAGAGGCAGTGATGTACTACTGTGAAGAAAGTTCAAAGAGTTTTGAGAAAGCTGTCAACAATTCGTGTATTGGTTTTGCCAAGTCCGACAGGATTGTCGTTGTGTTTTGAGATACTTTGTTGATATGATTAAGAGATGTGTTAAGTACAACATTAATGAGTTTTGGTTATGCTTGAAGGCAATATAAAGTACAGAGAGGGATTATCTGACAAGTAAATTGGAGTGGGTTGCTGTTGTGTGTTTGTACCGGAGTTTGGAAGCCTCAATTGTTTAGTTGAGATTTGAGATGGTTACTGACCTTAAGGTATTTGTTTTATTTGAGAGAGAGTCAAATATGAGACAGAGAAGTAATTGGAACTCCTGAAGGAGTATGGTTTTGGTTAAATTACCATTCGGATGAGACCAAGTGGTAGCTAAGATATCGAATCGGGAATTTTGGTATACACTAATGAAGATGGCAAGGAAGTTAGAACTGATTAAGCAAATTCAGATATGAGTTCGGCCTGTGAAGAGACTTCTTATGGAGTTGAGCCTTGGATGTTGAGATTGACTTTTGGTTTTCTGATGAGGTTCGAGGAAATCGGAATTCTGAGTTGAGTTGATAGATTAATTGAATTTAATGGATAAAAGTCAGAGGGCTTATTTTCGGATTAAGGGAAATGGTATTGTGAGATGTCGTGATGAAGTGTGTATTCTGAATAGTGTGAGTTGGATAAGAGTACTCAGGGAGAAGTACATCGAGAAAGATGGAGTATTCGTGCAGGTACTAGGAAGATGCGACCGAATTTGAGAAATAGCTTTGGATAGCCATAGATGGAGAAGGAATTGATTGAGTTTGTATATGTTGATTAGACTTGCTGGGAATTGAAGTATGGACATTAGAGATGGCTGGATCTGATACAATTGTTGAGTATTTCGAGTGGGATGGAATAGTATTCCCATGGGCTTTGTGCCGGGTTTTCTGATGAATTTGAGGAAGTATGATCCGATTTGGACAGTTAAGAATGGATTAACAAGAGTAACTCGTTGCCTACCAGTGAAGATGAATCATTCTGTTAGATGGGAACTCAAGTTTTTCGTTAAGATTATGGGAAAGATTGTGAAAGCGGTTGGGTGCCATGTTGAAGATGAACTCTGACTAGCGTCCGTGAATGGCATGGACAAACGAAGAAAACTATCCAATATGAAGAGGACTCGTTGAGAGCTTGTGTGTTGGACCAAGATGGATCTAAGGGTAGTTAATTGTCGTTGATGGAGTTGCCTACAATAACTGTTTCCATTTCGTATCGGAAACAACATCGTATGAAGTTCGTTGGGTAAGAGGGTATGACTCCTTTGTGTTGTAGCATGTCCAACGGGAGTGTTGTACTCGGATCAAAGACCGTGCAAGGGACGATGGAAACGATCAAAGAATCCAAGTAAGGCCGTGTTTTGAGAGTTATGGTAGTAATTGGTGTTGGTCGAGCTTGAAGTCTCGTGAGCACCCTGTGTTTTGTTGATCTGTATCAGAGTAGCGCAGCGGAAGCGTGAGGCGGATAGCATGTTAGACTGTTTTACCGCTGTCGCTTGAGAGGATTGCATGAGGTGTTCATATGTCTAAGTTGAAGAGGTACATTGATTCAGGTGGATGGTGTACAAGTGAGAGAGAATTTGACTTCGGAGGCGTGGCTAGTTCTAGTTGTTGATAAGAAACAACTTCGAAGTATAGAGATTCCTTTGGTGGAAGTAGTTATGGGAGAATTGGATTTGGAAGAATTGGAATGCGAGAGTCGTATCCAGAGTTGTTTGGATCAGGTAACATTTTCGAGGACGAAAATTCCTAAGTGGGGGAGAGTTGTAACAACCCAAATTTCATTAAATAATTAACTATAGTAATTAATTGATTTAGTGGGATTTTTATTAATATTGGAAATTAATTTTTATTAATTGGAAATTAATAGAGAATTGAGAGAGAAATGGGAAAGAAAGAAAATAAGGAAGTATATAAGGAAAGTAGAAGAGAAAAGAAAAGATAGTAAAGTAAAGAAAATAGAAGAGAAAGAAGAAGAGAAAGAGGAAAGAAGAAGAGAAAGAGAGGAGAAGAAGAGGAAAGTGGAAAATCATCAAGAACCAACATCAAAGCTCCGATTAATCGAGGTAAGGGTGAGAAACATTGTTATTTAATCATTGTATGCTATTATGTATGTCGGGTTTGGGTTTGTGGATGTTTTCATCACTTTCCAATTAGGGAAAATGTTGGATTAATCGGTAGATTGATGATTTAATCGGTTGAAACTGAGCAATAATGTCGTAGAATAGTCGGGTAACATGTATTGATGCTATTTGTACTGCTTTGGATGTTCAAGGTTTGGTTGATGATGGATTGATGAAGGAGAGGCAGAATAGGGTTCTGTTCTGCTCAGGTTCGCTGGCTCTCGCCAGGCGAGCGAAGGCGAAGCTTCGCCAGCCGAAGCCTAGCGAATGCTGGCGAGTAATTATGATTAAGTCCCAGTGGACTTCGCTGGCGAGTTCGCCAAGCGAAGGTGGATAGCGAAGGTTCGCCCAGCAAAGGTGCTGGCGAATGGTGGCGAATGAAGTCAGTAGCTACTGACTTGGGCTCGCTGGGAAGTCTCGCCAGGCGAAGCCTAGCGAGTGTTCGCTGAGAGAGTTCGCCAGGCGAAGGCCAGGCGAAGGTTCGCTGCGAGGGTTCGCCAGGCGAATGAAGGCGAATGTGACAGCATTTTTCTTTTGCTGTGTTGTTCATGTGGAGATGGTTTGGTTGCTTCTCATAGGGGAATGCCTCTATGATATGATATAGATATGATCTATTGTGATGATGTGTGCTGTGGGTAGCCTACGGGCGTGAATCCTAGTTGATGCGCGATGCGTATTAATTGTGATAAATAGAAATACATGTGAATACAATGATGAATGTATGTGTATTGTCTAATGAACTTGCGAATGCTTGATGTGTATACAATTAGGTAATAAGTATGCATGAGAACATTGTGGATATATGTGTGCATAGCTTATAATTGTATTATTGGTACTGTGACATGTATACCTTGTATGAAATGGCATGAGATGAATAATAAACATAATACAAAAATGTATTGTGGATGTATATTGTTTATATGCGGTTGTATGTTAAGATACATGAAGAATGCATGAGAGCATATTGATGGATATGCGTGCATCGTTTGATAAATATGATGTTTGTATTGATTGGATGCGATTATGTATGAAAAATGCGTGAGAATATATCATGAATATATGTACATTGCGTGGTAAATGTGTTATGCGTGTAAGCATGATGTAATTCTTGTATGATGAATTACTTGAGAATGCATGAGAACATATTGTGGATATGTGTGCATTGTTGATAATGCGGTGATGATATTGAATTGTGAATGTATATTGTTGGTATATGGTGGTATGAATAGAATGCATGAGAACATGTCATGGATATGTGTGCATTGCTTGATAGATGTTGTAAATGCATATTGTATGTATGTGATTAAATGTGAATAATGCATGAGAACATATCGTGGATATGTGTGCATTGTTTGATAACTGTGAAGAATGCATGAGAACATATCGTGGATATGTGTGCATTGTGAGTGATAATGTGGTGATAGTGTTGAATTATGAATACATCGATGAATGTTATGTGAATATGTTGTGTGTGCAATCATAATGTAATTCTTGAAGAGATGAATTATTTGAATGCATGAGATTAAGATGTCGGTCTTAAGTGCATTTGTTGTGGTTGATTGTACATGCATCATTTAGTCAAGAGGCAATGTCTGTTAGTTTCATGGAAACTAGTGGCTTGTCCCAAACCTAGAAGAGTGAGTTTGAAGGCTTAGAGGACGGGCCTTTGTGGTTATCGGTCTAGAAGAGTGGACCCGGTTTAATGTAAAAACCGAAAAAAGATAACGGGTTATCGGTCTAGAAGAGTGGACCCGGTTTAATGTAAAAACCGAAAAAAGATAACGAGAGTCGGTACCGCATTGCATGAGTTGCATTGAGTTGTTGAGCCACATTAATATATGACATATGCATGAAGAGATGCTTATGTGTGAATGATGAGATTGTGAAATTGTGAAGTATGCATGTGAATGAGATGTTTGTTGAATACTTATGAAGCGTGCATGAAGAGATGCTTACGTGTGAATGTTAAGATTGTGGAATTGTGGATGTATGCATGATGTAAAATGCTTGGTGAATATTCATGTTGTATATAAATATAAGTGACGATGTAAATGACTATGAGTTGAATTGTGGTGAGAAATAGGGAGTTAATTATATGATACCTATGTATACATGATTTTATGCTTTGATTATTATGGTAATATTTCTCACCCTTCTGCTGTTTTATAATGCTCTATGAGGCATTGCAGATTAGGTTGCTGGAGGCCTTTATGAAGTTCTGCTTGTAGTTCGAGGTCACTACGTGTGTAGCGGTTTAGTAATTATTTATGGGTCGAGTCATGCTCTGGTCGTGTAACACGGGGATCGATTGCTTATGTTTTAGGATTACATTATGTAACCTAAGTTATGTTTTCATATTTGGAGTAATTGAGATAATGAGATGTTGGCCTTAGTGCCTAGAGATGTTGATTTTATATGATGAAAGTAAATGTTTCTTTTAAAGGATTTTCATTAATGAATTCGCTGCTAAATGGAAAGGTGTTTATGAGCATGACAGATTGTTTTAATGTGGTGCAAGTTTTGTGTGATGCCCTTTTATGGATGCATGTTAACTTTTACTCTGATTATGCATATATTATTTGTGGGGTTTAGAAGGGTGTTACACTATCTACCTATCAAGGCTGGCTTAAAAAAGAAAAGAAAAATGACTCGGCAAAGCATCGCGCTTTATGCCTACGTATTCTCATCAGAGAATGAGAAATCAGCGTCAACGTAGTTCGGCCTACGACGGGTTATGGGGGAAGGTAGCTCGCCAAGACATCGCCATCTTGTGCCTACGTACTCTCAACAGGCATGAGAGATCAGAGCTCACGTAGTTCAGGACACTATGGTTTATTTCCTGTCTTTTACGAAAGAAGTGTTTTTTATTGTGTTTGCGATTTCAATCGCACTAGAGACTATGACCTGAGAGTGAATGCATCGCATGTCACCCAAAGGGTACCATACTAAACATCCAGACCGTGGAAAAGAAACTCTCTCACAATCCTTTCTCAGATAGCTTAAGGCTCGTAACGTACGAAAGAAATCATTCATGATTACTGTATCTTAAACTGTTTTGAGATGAGAAGAGAACATGCCCAACTAGGAGGGAGACTATCAAGTCCTACTGTTGTCATGCCAAGGATTCATCCTATGGTTGAGGTTTGAACAGGGAACTCCTAGAAGTTGTCATGCATAGGGTTCAACCTAAAGTTCTATCATCAAGTCCTTATCAAAGGAAGTGAGAGTCCTAAGGGATCATGTCAATGATACACCAAAACAGACAAAGCATCAGCTTAACAGTAAAATGCATGCAATGCAAGTGAGGGAGGAAATGTGTGTGGGGCTTCAGCCTCCACAAGCTCATCTCAACCTCAAGCCAGAATGGATAACAGTAATCATACTGAAATGTAAAATAACATGCTATCAAGCAAAAACAGTAAACTGCAATCATACAGATAAAATGAAATAACATGCCATCAGGCAAACAAACCACATGGGCAAGGGAGCTGGGCTCTACCGAATACCCGCAAGCAAAGCCACACAGTAACAATACAAGTAGAGGGAGCAACTCAACCTCTAGTGCAATCATGCTCCTAGATTCTACCTACTCTAGACATGGACTTATTCTAATGCATCAAGCAAGTCAAGCAAAACACATCAATACAGAAAAATAAAACAGAAGAGACCAACTCCTCTCTCAACCTCAAGCTTCAGCTTTTCCAACAGCAATCCAGTCTTCAGACTTCAATCACTCTTGACAAATACAATTTGCTTCTCCAGGTTTCAACCTTTCAACCTAAGTTTCAACTTATCTTCTCCTTTAAGCTTCAGCTTCTTGATCAGCTCCACCCTCAGGCTTCACTATTAATCACAAGTATCAACTTGCTCTTGTTGCTCTTCAAGCTTCAGCTGGAATGGCAATGCCCAAGGATTCATCCTCTTCTACACTCTTCAATAAAGTCTTCATCTTCAAACTCAAGCTCAACATCTCTCAAGATAATCAAACCAGAGGAAATCACTTACTGGATAAGCTGGGGATATTGAACTGCTTATTGACCACCAAAGGTGACCCATAAGGGCTCAACATCAAAGGAATGGTTCCCTCAAAAGTTCTACTCCCTAGGTACAATCACTTATCCCTCCAAAGGAGAGAGGTGAATACCATGGAAGGACTTTGAATCATATGGAGGAATGGAGGTGGAAGATACCATCCATGTTTAAGAAAGAAGTTATCTAAGTCTAAACTCTTCCTAATCCCTAACCCTAAAAGAATAACAAAAACAAATAAGATCAAGCTCTCAAGCTCTTCAATCCATCTTCAAGTCTTCTACTATGCTCCTCAATGCTCCTTAGAACAATACCAAGCTCTCCAAGCCCACAAAGCAAAGCAAACAAAAATACAGGCCCACAAGGGCAACACAAACAATCATCAACTTCAAAAATCATCTAAAAATAGTATACTACTATATTAAATCCTAATATAATTTCTAAGGGATCCTACATACCTACCCTTAATACCCTATATGTACCATAGTCTAATTTGACCTAAAAACCCAAAATTCTAGTGTTATTATGGACCTATGTTGAAGTTTGACCTAATTCTACACAACCTAATGTCATCTAATCAAAACTATCGTAAAATTCATCACAAAATTATGGAATAAATCCAGGGGGAGCTAAAGCTTATATCTAACTATCCTAAAAAGAATGGCCTAAAAATGTAAAGGGAACTACCTATACAAAATTCTACAAATTCATGGATCAATATAAAAGAAATAAAATGCAATAAAAGTAGAAAATATACAAAAAATGATAAAATTGCATGAAAGGAAAGTATTTTTATTTTATAATTTTCTTGACAAAAATATGAAATGGGGGAAAAAATTCCCATTGAAAAACCTTTAATTTTCCATTTAATATGATTTTCCAAAGTTTGAAATAAAATGGAAGAAAATAAAATGAATTATGAAGGGATGGGGTGCAGCTAGCAAGGCAATGCAGTTCAATTCACATATGGGCCCAGACTGGGGGGTACAAAAAGTAAAGCGCTAAGCCCATTCATTAATCAGAAAAACAATTAGAAAATGAAGGGAAAAAGAAAAAACCACGGTGTATAAAGCAACAAAATATAGTTCAGAAACCAATTGGGCCATGAAGGGGGGTGGGATTAGTCATTATTCACTTAAGCCCAGGAAGTAAGGTTTAATGAAATGCTTCGTTTTGTTGCTTCTCAGAATTTCCTTCACACGCGAAATTAAACATGGGCCGTTGGATCCTCAATCAGTCAACTGGTCCACGCCTGATCCAATGGTTTCATGGTCATCTTCTTCATTTGAACTCTGAACTTGGAGGGAAATCCATGGAAGCTTAACACTAGCAGCTTCATCCTCTCAACTCGTATCTCCTCAAAACTTCATCAATAATTAAAATTCAAGACCCTAATCCACTTGATTTTCAACACTGAATCTAACCATGATCTCAAATTCCATTGAATCTCACTCAAACTTAAAACACGAATCAAACATCAAATTATGCTTGAACATCAAAACTCAAGATTCTTGAAATTGCTTACACTAAAATGTTCACCTCCTATCACTGATCAACCTCCACTAAATAACTAAGATTATTACTCAAGATTCAAGGAGTTCTTGGTCCAAACAGAAATCTTGTCAACAACAAAACCATCACCAATTCTCTTCAAACTTTCCAGAAATGATCTCCTAATGATTTCTAACCATTCTAACCTATTAATTCTATCTAATTCTACTTAAATTAGAGTGTAGAGAGAAAGTTACAAACCTGGTAAATTCGAGTGAACAGATGGAGAAATCCTTCAATTCAGGCCTTCAATCTTTCCCAATTCCTTCACTGAGTAGTCTTCTAGCTTCTGTATGCAAAAAGAATGGTTGAAACAACTTGATTCTTGGAAACCGATCTTGAATTGCAGAGGTGAAAATCCAAAAGCTCATCCACGATTCATCAATGGAACTGCCCTCAATTTGATCTGCACACCTTCACTATGATGTATGGAAAGTGTTTGAATGGAAAAAAGGAATGGAAATGAAGAAGAATGAAGAAATGGAACTTGACTTGCAATGGAAGATTCTTGATCTCACTCTCTCTTCTCTGCACCAATTCTCACCAACCTTGCATCTGAGCAAGTTATACATGTTATATAGAGTGGTTTAGAATCATCTAGAACCATCTAGGATCATCCAATGAGAAATTGAACTTTTCATGTCATGACATTTTGATTTCAATTCTCCTTACATGCTATCTCATGCCATGGTCCTTGTAATCTTTGTAACTGACTTGGAATTCTCCCCATATGAGATTTATGATGAGTTACAATGCATAACCAACTTGCTTATTGAGTTTTGCTTTGTTTTGCTTTGGTACCTTAATATGCAAGTAAGCCATTTCCAAGGCAGCCCTATGATCTAAGCCCTAAATCAAAATTGTGGCTGAACCATTGTTCTTAGAATGTCCTTTGGAGTCAAAATGACCTATTATATGACATGGTTTGGATTTATAGCTTGTGATTTCCCATTTTCAATTTCAACTTATTTAACTTATGCCTCCATTTTAGGCCATTTTCATCACTTTTTGATACAAGCCTTTTCAATATCTCATGACCTCCCTAATAGCCTTAAAACATCATTCTAAGCAAGTTTGATGTTGAAGATTTTTCCATTTGAAGCCTGGAAATAGGAGATATGGCCTTATGCTTGAAATGACCTATAACCTCCAAATGACCAAAATGCCCTTGACTTGTCAAAGCCATAAGTTGAGTTCTATAAATCCTATCAAGGACTTTTAGTACTCTCTATAAAGCTAATAAGATGCTCTACAACATTCATGTTGACCAAGAATCCGTAGGAATCATCCTGCTAGGGTAAAAGTTGGATGCAAGTTGGGTGACTTTCAAGGACCCAGATTCACATACCTCAGATGACCTGTAATTTGTCAAAGTCATAACTTGAGCTCTACAAATCCTATCAAGGACTTCTAGTACTCAAATTAAATCTAAGAACAAGCTATACAACATTCATGTTATGGGGAAGATGAGATGACAATCACATCTTGAGCTAAACTGCCTTGAAGATAGGGATCAAACTAGGGGATTTTACACTGTCAATCCTTAGAAACCCTAGCTTAAAGCTTCTCAAACTCCTCAATCATGATGAGTTGGTCTAGGAATCATCTTTATAGCATCTCAATGCATCATTCCATGATCACATGGCTCTTGGATTAGGTCTCAACCCTCTCCAAATCATTAGTTGACCTAGGGTTGACCCAGTCAAACCCTAATTCCACCACTCATGGCTGAATCTTCTAAATTCTTGTACAATGACCTCTCTAGGATTCATGATGGCTTTCAAGACATCTCATAAGCTTTCTCAAAGCTTCAAGTCCATCCTCATATTCTCAGAATCATCTGAGGAGCTCCCACAACTCTCAAGTTATGAGGCACACAACCTTGGTTTCAACCAACCTCTCTGAGGATCTCTTGAGTTCTCTGACAAAGATATCAATCTTTGAACATTTGAACAACCTTCTTGGCTAACTTCAAAGTCTCATACAACTCTTGATGGGTAAATAAATGTTGGTCAAATTTTGGGGTGCAACAATTAGTAGAAGGTTTTACAGGAGTGGTGGAAACAGGATCAGATGATTTTTATGGCGAAGGAATTTTTAATGGTTCAGAATTATGAGATGGAGCAGAAACAGATTATTTCTGAGTTGGAGGTGGTTTTTGTTGCACCCCAAAATTTTCCCAACATTTCTTTACCTAGGTTATGTTTCATTTCATTCACATTAGCATTATCATTTGCATTTCATTGACATGTATGCAGGAGATCAAGAGGTATGATTACCAATCAAGGGCTACATAAGAGTTTGAAGCTAGCTAAGAAGGTTATTCAGGTGTTCAAGGGTTGATATCCTTGTCAGAGAAGTTAAAAGATCCTCAGAGAGAGTGGTTGAAACCAAGAGTGTGTGCCTCCTAACTTGAGAGTGCAGGGGAGCCATCAGATGATTCTGAGACCATGAGGATGGACTTGAGGTCTTGAGAGAGCTCATGAGAAGTGTTGAAGATCACTTTGAGGCATAGACAGGTCATTGTGCAAGATTAAGAAGCCTCAGCCATGATTCATGCAGCTAGGGTTTGATTGGGTCAACCCTAAGTCAACTGAGGATTTGAAGGAGGTTGAGACCTAATTCAAGAGCCATGTGATCATGGATTGAAACATTGAGGTGTTCTAAGGATGATTCCAAGGTTAAATCATCAAGATTGAAGAGTTTGAGAAGTTTCAAGCTAGGGTTTCTAAGGCTTGTCAGTGTAAAATCCCCTAGTTTGACCCCTATATTCAAGGCAGTTTAGCTCAAGATGTGATAGTCATCTCATCTTGCCCCCAACATGAATGTGTTAGAGCATGATCTCAGCTTTAATTTGAGTTCTAGAAGTCCTTGATAGGATTTGTAGAACTCAAGTTATGACTTTGACAAGTTACAGGTCATCTGAGGTATGTGAATTTGGGGGATTGAAAGTTGCCCAACTTGCATGAAACCTTTACCCTAGAAGGATGATTCCTATGAAATTTTTGTAAACATGAATGTTGTTACTTATCCTCTTAGCTTTCTAGAGAGTACTAGAAGTCCTTGATAGGATTTGTAGAACTCAAGTTATGGCTTTGACAAGTCAAGGGCATTTTGGTCATTTGGAGATTATAGGTCATTTCAACCATAAGGCCATAACTCCTATTTCCAAGCTTCAAATGAGAAAATGTTCAACATAAAACTTGTTCAAAATGATGTTTTAAGGCTATTCAAGAGGTCATGAGATGTTGGATTTGCTTGTGGCTCAAAGTTGCAAAAATGACCTAAAAAGAGGGTATAAGTTAAATGAACCAAAGTTGGAAATTGATACTTTTGATCTACACATCCAAACCAAGGCATGTAATAGGTCATTTTGACTCTAAAAATCATTTTAAGAACATTGGTTTAGCCACATTTTTGAATTGAGGTCTAATTTGTGGACTTGCTTTGAAAAGTAGTTACTTACATCTTAAGTAACATTTGCAAAACCAAAATGCAAGGCATAATCAAGGTCCCTTGCAAGCCAAACACTTCCAAAATGTCACTAGGGGAGAAATTGGAAGGGAATGGGATTGATTTCAAGCTGTTAACAGGATTATGCACACCATGGCATATAAGTGAACTTCTCATGTCATGAGAGATTGAATTTCTCCTTGGAAGGATCTAGAGCTTTCTAGATCATCCCTACACACTCTATATATAGAATAGAAGTGGTTCAGATCATTTTTTGGTGATGATTGAAGGAGAGAGCATAGATTGAGATTGAAACTTCATTGCTTGCAACTGAATTCGGTTACATCATTTCACTCACTTCCCACCCATTTTCTTGATTGCAATCTCTTCCATGGATGCTAGGGAATGATTCTAGATCATAATCAAAGGGAATTCGTGGCTGATTGGTGTTCTTGAGCTCAGATTTCTCCACCTGCAACTCAGATTCGAATCCAAGAATTGAAGCCATTTCAATCAATTCTATTGCATACAGAAGCTTGGAAGTGATTCACTGAAGGAGTCTGGAACATTTGAGGGCTTGATTTGAGGTCTTGCTACTTCTGTGCACGCGAAATTTTCAGGTTGGTAACCTTTGATCTCTGGCTTGTTTTAGTTAGAATCAATAGGAATTAGGATGATAGATGCATTGTAGAACGATGTAGGAAGGATTTCAGATCATTAATTTGAGAATTAGTGACCAATTAGGGATGTTGCCATTTTCGGTTGAGTTGGTTCTTGCGAATCTTGAGGTTTCAGAGAGAATTAAGGGCATGAATGAATTCGTGAGGAAATTTGGGACATGTTTCATTAAGGGATCGTGGCCTATGGTGGACTCTATGTTGAACTAGGGTTGTGGATTGGTGACCGGAGAAAGTCACCGGCGGTGGTTTTGGGCGCGCAGGTAACCTGAATTGCAGAGATTCAAAAGGAAGAAGATGACTTGATAGCCATCAGATCAAGGTTGGACTTTGACTAGGAACCCCATCCAACGGCCACGCGTGCGTTTCATTTTGTAGAAGTGGCATAGGGGCAATCATCACGACTCCCTACGGATCCCACATCCCGTTTACTGCGAGACTGACGTTTCCGGTCACCAATAACGAAGCGGAGTACGAAGCATGCATCATGGGTCTAGAAGAAGCAATTGATTTGAGAATCAATAACCTAGATGTATATGGTGACTCGGCGCTTGTGATTAACCAGATTAAAGGGGAGTGGGAGACTCGTCAATCGAATTTGGTGTCGTACATGAACTATGCCAGAAGGCTGCTTCCGTTCTTTGATCGAGTGGAACTCCATCATGTGCCTAGGGCTGAGAATCAAATGGTTGATGCCTTAGCCACGTTGGCTTCGATGTATAAAGTCAATTTTTGGAATGGAGCTCCAAGGATTGTCCTTTCTCGTCTTGATAGACCTGCATTTGTCTTTGCAATCGAGGAAGCCTCCGACGGCAAGTCGTGGTTCCATGATATCCAGACCTTCCTTATGACTAAGGAGTATCCTGCGGGAGCGTCAACCCAGGATAAGAAGACTCTGAGGAGGTTGTCTGGAAATTTTTATCTCAATCCTGATGGAGTTTTATATAAAAGAAACCACGATCTCGTGCTACTCAGATGTGTAGATGAGAAAGAGGCGAGTATGCTCATGGAAGAAGTCCATGAAGGCACATTTGGTACGCACGCCGGTGGGCATGCTATGACGAGAAAGATCCTGAGAGCAGGATACTACTGGCTGACGATGGAGTCGGATTGCTTTAAATTCGTGAAGAGATGTCATAAATGCCAGATTTATGCTGATAAGATTCATGTGCCGCCGTGCCCGTTAAATGTCATGTCCTCCCCGTGGCCATTCTCCATGTGGGGCATCGACATGATAGGCAAGATCGAGCCCACTGCATCTAACGGTCATCGCTTCATTTTGGTAGCCATCGACTACTTTACCAAGTGGGTGGAGGCAGCCTCGTATGCTAACGTGACCAAGCAGGTGGTGGCTAAATTCATAAAGAGGGACATCATCTGTCGTTACGGAATTCTCGAGCGGATCATTACTGATAATGGTTCAAATCTGAATAACAAGATGATGAAGGAGCTGTGCCAGAGTTTCAAGATTGAACACCACAACTCATCTCCTTACCGGCCGAAGATGAATGGCGCCGTTGAAGCGGCCAATAAGAACATCAAGAAGATTGTACAGAAGATGGTTGTGACCTACAAAGATTGGCACGAGATGCTGCCATTTGCACTGCACGGTTATCATACAACGGTACGTACATCAACCGGGGCAACCCCTTTCTCACTGGTGTACGGTATGGAAGTTGTCCTGCCGTTAGAAGTGGAGATCCCTTCTTTGTGAGTTTTGGTTGACGTGAAACTCGATGAGGCAGAATGGATTAAGAGCCGACTAAACCAACTCAGCCTGATGGACGAGAAGAGGTTAGCATCGATTGCATATGGTCGCCTGTACCAAAGCCGAATGAAGAAAGCCTATGATAAGAAGGTGCGTCCCAGAAGCTTTCAGACGGGTGATCTCGTCCTGAAGAAGATTCTTCCTCCCCACTCCGATCACCGGGGCAAGTGGACTCCCAATTATGAAGGTCCGTACATCGTCAGCAAGGTCTTCTCGGGAGGAGCCTTGTTGTTATCCACGATGGATGGTGAAGATTTTGCATCCCCGGTGAATGCGGACGCAGTTAAAAAATACTTTGCTTAAAAACGACCCGCTGGTAGAAAAAGAATATCCAGGCAAAAATGGGGCATCCCGGCGAACCATAAAAAAGGGAAAAAGGTTCGGGCAAAAATTAGGGATATAAAAGAAAAGAATGTACACCCGCAAAGTCGAAAACCCGGATGGGCGACTTTGGCAAAAAAGGGTATCCCGGTGAATCGAAAACCCGAAAGGGCGATTCAGGCAAAAGTTAGGGATTCGAAAAAGAAAATGACTACGTTCCGCGTGTGGACAACATTTGTTTAGTGGTTTGGAAGACCTGAGGGACGTTTATCTGAATCAATCTCTTCTGAAGCTGAAGCGTCGAAGAAGTATCGAAGTCGAGTGGGTCATAGAGGGATCAACTCATGGTGTTCGTCTACGCCTCGTTACCGACATGTGTATATACTGATGTATATTTATGTTTTGTTTTGCGCGGCTTCCTCATTCCAGGAGCTTGCCTCTGTTGTAAAACATTTTGGCCCATTTAGGGGTTCGTTATCAATAAAATGTATACCATTCAGCAATTATGTTTGTTTGTTTAGCAGTTACCTGTTTTGTTTGCGAAAAAGAACGCCGATGTTTTTGATAAAATGCGCATACATAAACTTACTGGCCTAGGCCACTGATTGTTGAAACAATGAATTACTTGAACATTGTCACAAGATGATAACCTTGATAGGTCCCTTTGAGAGGGGTGTCTTGTCTGTTTGTTTGTGTTGTTGCAGGTATAGCATATACCAGGTAGTACGCCGTATGCGTCCCCAGGCCGGATGATTCCTTCTTCTCCAGGAAAGTTCAGCAGCCTCTCCCCACAGAGTCTGAACGTGAGATCGTAAAGCATTGATATGTCTCCCCAGGCAGAGAAGATTCTCTCCCCAATCAGATGTATCCTGAAGGAACGTCATCTCCCCAGCTGAGTCATATACTGAAGTGTGCAGTACTCGGAAGTTCCAGACTGAAGTCTCCGGTAGAATTGAAGTTCCCCACAGAGTCGTACTCTCCCCAGTAAGCAGGATGATTCCTTCTTCCCCAGCCGAGTTTGCAGTTCCCCAAGAGAGTCGAGTCCTTGGAAAGCAGTTAGGACCATGATTAGTTTTCCCTAGTAGAGTGTTGAATAGCTGATGTTGTGTTTCCCCACCGGAGTCGTTATCTCCAGGAAGGTTTTGTTGCGAATGCCGTGCAGTTTATTTCTGCGATTGACATCGCTTTCCTCAGCAGGTCCAGGTTCTCGTAAAGCTTTATTCACCTGTAGCAGTCAACTGAAGTTCGTTTCCTCAGGAGGAATCCAGTTGAAATTGGTGTGACCTCTTCTCCTTGGCAGGATGAGTCCTCCCTCCACCAGAGTGGTTCTTTCTCCTTGACAGGAGGATTCTCCCTTCAGCATTTATTTTGCTGATGGGGTCGTAGCATTTTGCATGATTGCATAGCATTTACCCAAAAAACGCGTAGCATTTCCACCGTGTGGAGCATTGCGCCATTGCCAAAGCATACGCATATGAGACATGAGCTAGGTCGTTACCGTTCTTGTTTTGCAGGTGTTCCTCCGCAGAGTCACTTGCTCAAGATGATTCTTGAATCCCCCCAGCAAAAGTCGTTTGCCCAAGATGATTCTCGAATTCTCCAGTGAAGGCGCTCGTTTAAGATGATTCTTAAAATCCCCAGGGAAGTCGCAAGAGTTGGTTGCTCAAATTGCCGCTTGGAGTCCCCGGCAGAGTGTTTGCTCAGGATGATTCCTGAAATCTCCAGCAGAGTTATTGGTTCAGGATGATTCTTGAAGTCCCCACGGAGTTATTTGTTCAAGATGATTCTTGATTTCCTCAGCAGAGATGATTCAGCCAGAATGATTGCTGGATCCCCGAAGCAGAGTTACTTGATAGTTCTCCAGAATCCCCAGCGGAGATGTATCATCCCCAGCAGGTTTCCGAACAGCGAAGTTGAAACTTCCCTCGAAGACTTGATGATTGAAGTCCAACCGTATTGACAAAGCAGTTATCTCAACTGATGCGGAGTGCCTGATGGTAGAAGTTTGGATATCCCCAATTGGTTCATGATTGACTGAGAATTCTATTCTCGACTTGGTAATGAAGTCCGATTGATGCCCGAAAATTTATTTGAATGCCCGATGGCATGATTAACGCGATTGTTGACCTGATGAGTCCCGAGGAGTCTTGATGCCTGACGGCATGATCGACCCTGTATCACCGGTTACCGTGTGACCAATTCCCCTGCTAGTTGTCGTGCATCTATCATTTCAGTTTCCGAAGATTTGTTCCCATCAGAGTACTGTGTACTTGTGCAGTTGGCAAATTTCTGGGTTTGTTGGTATTCAACCGTCTCGTACCTTGATGGTTTGAGAGTCGTTCGCTTCTCACCCAGTCAGGTCCAAGCCGCTTGAATAGGGGTAGCTGTTGTACCCCAAAATTTGCCCAACATTTCTTTACCTAGCTTATGTTTCATTTCATTCACATTAGCATTATCATTTGCATTTCATTGACATGTATGCAGGAGATCAAGAGGTATGATTACCAATCAAGGGCTACACAAGAGTTTGAAGCTAGCTAAGAAGGTTATTCAGGTGTTCAAGGGTTGATATCCTTGTCAGAGAAGTTAAAAGATCCTCAGAGAGAGTGGTTGAACCAAGAGTGTGAGCCTCCTAACTTGAGAGTGGAGGGGAGCCATCAGATGATTCTGAGACCATGAGAATGGACTTGAGGTCTTGAGAGATCTCATGAGAAGTGTTGAAGATCACTTTGAGGCCTAGACAGGTCATTGTGCAAGATTAAGAAGCCTCAGCCATGATTCATGCAGCTAGGGTTTGATTGGGTCAATCCTAAGTCAACTGAGGATTTGAAGGAGGTTGAGACCTAATTCAAGAGCCATGTGATCATGGATTGATACATTGAGGTGTTCTAAGGATGATTCCAAGGTTAACTCATCATGATTGAAGAGTTTGAGAAGTGTCAAGCTAGGGTTTCTAAGGCTTGTCAGTGTAAAATCCCCTAGTTTGACCCCTATCTTCAAGGCAGTTTAGCTCAAGATGTGATTGTCATCTCATCTTGCCCCCAACATGAATGTGGTATAACATGATCTCAGCTTTAATTTGAGTGCTAGAAGTCCTTGATAGGATTTGTAGAACTCAAGTTATGACTTTGACAAGTTACAGGTCATCTGAGGTATGTGAATTTGGGGGCTTGAAAGTTGCCCAACTTGCATGAAACTTTTACCCTAGAAGGATGATTCCTATGAACTTTTGGTCAACATTAATGTTGTTCCTTATCCTCTTAGCTTTCTAGAGAGTACTAGAAGTCCTTGATAGGATTTGTATAACTCAAGTTATGGCTTTGACAAGTCAAGGGCATTTTGGTCATTTGGAGATTATAGGTCATTTCAACCATAAGGCCATAACTCCTATTTCCAAGCTTCAAATGAGAAAATGTTCAACATCAAACTTGTTCAAAATGATGTTTTAAGGCTAGTCAAGAGGTCATGAGATGTTGTATTTGCTTGTGGCTCAAAGTTGCAAAAATGACCTAAAAAGAGGGTATAAGTTAAATGAACCAAAGTTGGAAATTGATACTTTTGATCTACACATCCAAACCAAGGCATGTAATAGGTAATTTTGACTCTAAAAATTATTTTAATAACATTGGTTTAGCCACATTTTTGAATTGAGGTCTAATTTGTGGACTTGCTTTGAAAAGTAGTTACTTACATCTTAAGTAACATTTGCAAAACCAAAATGCAAGGCATAATCAAGGTCCCTTGCAAGCCAAACACTTCCAAAATGTCACTAGGGGCGAAATTGGAAGGGAATGGGATTGATTTCAAGCTGTTAACAGGATTATGCACACCATGGCATATAAGTGAACTTCTCATGTCATGAGAGATTGAATTTCTCCTTGGAAGGATCTAGAGCTTTATAGATCATCCCTACACACTCTATATATGGAATAGAAGTGGTTCAGATCATTTTTTGGTGATGATTGAAGGAGAGAGTAGAGATTGAGATTGAAACTTCATTGCTTGCAACTGAATTCGGTTACATCATTTCACTCACTTTCCACCCATTTTCTTGATTGCAATCTCTTCCATGGATGCTATGGAATGATTCTAGATCATAATCAAAGGGAATTCGTGGCTGATTGGAAGTGATTCAGAAGCTTGGAAGTGATTCACTGAAGGAGTCTGGAGCATTTGAGGGCTTGATTTGAGGTCTTGCTACTTCTGTGCACGCGAAATTTTCAGGTTGGTAACCTTTGATCTCTGGCTTGTTTTAGTTAGAATCAATAGGAATTAGGATGATAGATGCATTATAGAACGGTGTAGGAAGGATTTCAGATCATTAATTTGAGAATTAGTGACCAATTAGGGATGTTGCCATTTTCGGTTGAGAGTTGGTTCTTGCGAATCTTGAGGTTTCAGAGAGAATTAAGGGCATGAATGAATTCGTGAGGAAATTTGGGACATGTTTCATTAAGGGATCGTGGCCTATGGTGGACTCTATGTTGAACTAGGGTTGTGGATTGGTGACCGGAGAAAGTCACCGGCGGTGGTTTTGGGTGCGCAGGTGACCTGAATTGCAGAGATTCAAAAGGAAGAAGATGACTTGATAGCCATCAGATCAAGGTTGGACTTTGACTAGGAACCCCATCCAACGGCCACGCGTGCGTTTCATTTTGTGAAGAGTCTGAACTTTAATGAAATGCATCGTTTCATTTAGTTGCTGATTTTGGGCTTAAGGATCTAAATGCTACTCACACCCCCTGATGGCCCAATCCACAAAATGAATTGATTTTGTTTACTATCTGCACCGTGTGTTTGCCATTTTATCTTGATTTTCTTTATTTTTTTCATTTTATTCATGGTTCTTGATAAAATCATAGAAAATGGAAAAATGATCCAATTGACCCCATTCTTTTTGCATTAGATTCATGATAGAATCTAGTATTGTTTAGATAAAAAATATTTTTATTTCATGCATTTTATGATTTTATGGGAATTTTCACATTTTAATTGATATTAAAATAGTCTTGTTTGATACTTGATTTTGTGGAATTTTGTGTGATCATGTGATGATGATTTTGATCTTGATTTTTTGTGAGTGGCTAGCATAGATATGCATGATCCCCATAGATTTTTCGCACATTTTTTTGATGGGCCTAAGTGGTAGTTTAGGTTGAAACCTTTAGAAGCTCCATTTTTAGGGTTTATGGTTGATACCTTTGGATTTAGGACTTAATTTTAGGACTTAATAGATGATTTAGTCCCTGGTTTTTGTAGGAGGCATTCTTAATTGAATTAGGATCCCTTAGGAATTTTTGTAGAAATTTATAAGGTAGTTTACTATTTTTGATTGGTTTTAGTTTGAGTGCTAGTTTTAGATGATTCTAAGGCACCATCTCAACTAGATTAACTTCTTTAGTTCCCTTAGATTAGGGTTTTGCTTTGCTTGTTCTTGGATGATGTTGGAGGCAAGTTGAAGATGCATTGGATTGCTTGAAGAGGCTTGGATGTGAAGATCTTCCCTTCTTTTGGTGTAGTTTTGATTAGGTTAAGATTAGGGTTTTGTAGGCAGAGCTTCTAGATAGTTCTCTTCCTTCATAAACATGGATGATGTTGATCACTTCCATTCTTCCCTATGATGTAAGGTCCCTTTGTAAAGGCCTCATCCCTCCTTTGGTAGGATGTGTGGCTCTCTACAAGTTGGTAGAACCTTTGAGGGTCCCTTTCTCTGATGATAGGAGGCTTAGTGGTGACCTTTGGTCTTCACTCTGCTACCAATCATCCAAACTTTGCTCTTGATAGATGAATCTTTCTCCCTTGTTAGAGGTTGGAGTTCCTTGCTTGAAGAAGATTGAAGGATGAAGTTGATACTTCTTTGTGGTTGGAGATTAATCTGAGAAGCTGAAGCTTATAGATGAAGAGGACCAAGTTGATACTGGTAAAGCAAAGAAGCCTGAAGGTCAAGAAGAGCAAGTTGACAATTGTGAAGAAGATCCAATTGACATTGAGAGAAGAGCTAAGGCTTGAGGAATGAAGGATAAGTTGACACTTATGTTGATACATTGAGAGTCTGAAGGAGTCAAGTTGATACTTGCAGTTAGGAGTGAAGCCTGAAGGTGGAATTGACTGAAGAGCTGAAGCTTGGAGAAGAGGGAACAAGTTGATACTTATGTTGATGTATTGGAAGCTTGTAGATGAAGAGGAGCAAGTTGATACTTGCTATTGAAGATGATAGCCTTGAAGAGCAATTGAAGTCTGATGACTGGACTGCTGTCAAGTTGGTTTAGTTGTAGGAGCTGTTGATCTGTTTCCTTTCTTGTCTGCTTGCTTTCTGTGCAACTGTACTGATGTGCCTTGTTTGACTTGCTTGATGCATTAGAATAAGTTCATATCTAGACTGACTGTAAGCTAGGAGCATGATTGCACTAGAGGTTGAGTTGCTCCCTCTGCTTGTATTTTTACTGTATGGCTTTGCTTGCGGGTATTCGGTAGAGCCTAGCTCCCTTGCCTATGTGGTTTGTGTTTGCTTGATAGCATTTCATTTCTTCTGTAGGATTGTAGTTACTAACTATTTTGCTTGATAGCATTTCATTTCTTCTGTATGATTGCAGTTATTCATATCTGGCTTGAGGTTGAGACGAGCTTGTGGAGGCTGATGCCCCACACACATTTCCTCCCTCACTTGCATTGCATGCATTTTACAGTCGTTTACCGTTTACTGTTTAAGCTGATGCTTTATCTATTTTTGGTTATCATTGACATGATCCCCTAGGAACCTCACTTCCTTTGATAAGGAAGTGATGATAGAACTTTAGGTTGAAACCTATGCATGATAACTTCTAGGAGTTCCCTATTTCAAACTTCAACCATAGGATGAATCCTTGGCATGACAACATTAGGACTTGATAGTCTCCCCTTAGTTGAGCCTGCTCTCTTCTCATCTCAAAACAAATCAAAATACAGTAATAAAGGTTAACTGGCGTCGTACGTTACGAGCCTTAAGCTATCTGAGAAAGGGTTGTCGGAGAGTTTCTTTTCGACAGCTTGGATGTTTAGTATGGCACCCTTTGGGTGACATGCGATGCATTCACTCTCAGGTCATAGTCTCTAGTGCGATACTAGTTGCAAACAACCGTAAAAAACAGTTCTTCCGTAAAAGACAGAAAACAAACTTCAAACCTTTTTGCCCCGTGGGCCCATAATCCAAAGGAAGCTTTTCTGAAGAAAAGAGGGTCGTTAAACTTCAGCGCCGCCGCAAACAGGCTTTGTCCCTAACTGCTGGAACTGCTGTTTAACCCTACTCGATAAAACAGATGAATCTGAATTCCCGTAATCCGTATTATCCCGAACTACGTAAGCTCTGATCTCTCATACCTGTTGAGAGTATGTAGGCACAATACTGATGTATTGGCGAGCCACCTTCCCCGTAACCCGTAGTTAGTCGAACTACGTTGACTCTGATTTCTCATTCTCTGATGAGAATACGTAGGCATAAAGTGCGACGCTTTGCCGAGTCATTTTCTTTTCTTTTTAAGCCAGCCTTGATAGGTAGATAGATAAAACCAACTCGTCTAGTAAACACAAACAAGCGTGGATCCCATCGAGTACGATGGACGTGAGGGGTGCTAATACCTTCCCCTTGCGTAACCGACTCCCGAACTCAGACAACGGTTGCGATGACCTCGTCTTATACCCTTTTCGTCAGGTTTTTCCGATCGTTTTCTTTCCCGCTCTGAGGGATAAATAACGAAAGGTGGCGACTCTTCTGTTTTGCCGGCACCTTATTTTCGCGAAAGCGACAGTTTTGGAATAGACTTGAATGTTGATTCATTTAAACAATATTATTGAAAGAGGATACAGAAGATTTGGTACCTTTAATCTTGATATGCTTTGTGGTAACAGAGGGAGCGTCTCCAGATGCTTTCCTCTTGATCAGCTTCTGAGGCTTGTCAGCAACTTTGGGCTTCTTCTGAACAACAACTTCTTCTGCTTCTGATTGACCTCTTTTCCTTGTGTTCTCATTTCCTCCATCAGGCATTGGTTCCCTTGCTCTTTTTATAATATCTGCAGGAATGGGCGTTCCATCTGCCTTGCAAGAATCAATATATCTCACAATAATTTCCCTTGGTTCTTCAGCACAGAACAGTGGGTAGTTTTCAACTGGGATTCGCTTCTGACTAAGTTCAGAGATATTCAGCTTCTTGGGTGCTGATGTGAGTTCCTCTACAATTTTATTCTCTGAAGACTCTTGGCATTCAGAGGTTTCCCAACAATAGATTCAAGTTCCTCCTTGACTCCAGCAGCATACAAAGCAGTCAACAGTCCATTTTCTGTCAGAATATCTGAAATTAACCTTCCAAAGGGAATCCATGTTCTGATCTTCTGACCCTTATCTTTTACAGATTCTCTTGAAGCATTAATATGATTCCATAAGTGCATGAACAGAATGTAAGGAAGATCTACCTTGATGCTCTGACTTAAACAGTACATGAAGTAGAGCTGTTCATTGTTCACATAGTCTGGAGACTTTGTAGATTTTCTATGATGAATGCATCCCATAAAAATCTTTGCCCAAATTTTGTAGTCAGGCTTCAGATCTTTAAACTTGTTAGAGGCCTATCCAGCAGTCATGACTTCCTCATAGACTTCTTCCATGTCTACACGCCCAGCTGGAAGATGAGATACTCCATCAGTCTCCTCATACCCTATGAGTTTCCTGATTAGATCTTCTGTAATTATAATCTCCTTACCCAGAACAGAAGACAAGATGAATTTGGGGTATACAGAAGCATGTATCCAGAATTCTTTCACCAGATGAGGGTAAACTGGTCCAAATAATCTGTCAAAGTATTTTACCCAGCCTTGAGCATCAACTATTGAACAAAATTCAAATCCATTTTCAGCTAATGAATCAAATTCCACCATTGATTCACGGAGAACTTCAAGTTTGTCAACAGGAGTTAACAAAGCCCTTTTAGGTGTCGTGTATGGAACCACACCCATATTTGCAGAAGTAACTGCAGCCATGGTTGATTAAAACTGAGCTCCTGTAGAAGATGAGGTTGCCATTGAAGATGATTTTGACAAAGGTTTAGGGTCTTTGTGAAGAGAGAAAAGAAGACAGAAATGCATAAACTTGCTTGAGTTGTGAAAAGTGTGAAAGTGGTGAGAGATGTGGTATTTATAGAAAACAATTAGGCATACAAACAGACAATCAAAGCACGTTCACACATAGCAGTTAATGTCAATTAATGAAAGAGAATAAAAATCATTTCAAGCATTAATTGATTCTGACAAATTGGGGGGAAAATCAAGATTTTCACTATTCAAACCATACCTCAAACGTCTCTTCAGTAGTGTACACGCCATCTTTGCAGATTTAGGGTGACACATGTTTGCTTGCATGTGCTTCTGAATTCTCTTAAGAAATGAAACGTTAACCAACGTTCAGATCCTCTGAGATTGGTTAGTTCAGATACACACAAATAAACATAAATCTAATAAGCAACAGATGAGATACTTCAGAGTGATAAACATTTATCATATGTAAAATTTGCTTCTGACAAATATTATTTTGGACACAAATCCATACCAATATTTTTTAGAATAAATTTGAATCTATCTTCAACAAGGAGTTTTGTGAAAATATATGCCCATTGATGATCTGTATCAACAAAGGCTAAGTTTATAATTCCCTTCTGAACATAGTCTCTGATGAAATGATGTTTAGACAAACATATAGCAGAAGTATTATCACAGAATATAGAAATGTTACTTTCAAAAATCTGATAGTCTTCTAGCTGGCTTTTCATCCAGAGCATTTGCGTACTACATCCAACAGCAGCAATATATTCTGTCTCTGTAGTTGATAGTGCAATTGTGGGTTGCTTCTTGCTGTACCAAGAGATTAGATTTCTTCCTAGAAATTGGCAACTTCCAGAAGTACTTTTCCTTTCCACTCTGTCTCCAGCGTAATCAGCATCACAAAATCCAACTAATTTGAAATCATCAGATTTTCTGTAACACAAACCCACATTAGAAGTACCTTTCAGATACCTTAGAATCCTCTTAACAGCTGTTAAGTGTGATTCTCTAGGATCTGATTGGAATCTTGCACACAAGTATACACTGAACAAAATGCCAGGTCTAGAAGCAGTTAAGTAGAGAAGAGATCCTATCATACCTCTGTAGAGTTTCTGATCTACTTTCTTACTTACCTCTTCCTTGCCTAGTGAACTAGTTGGATGCATGGGAGTCTTTGCCATCTTACTATCAGTCATGTTAAATTTCTTCAGAAGTTCTTTAACATATTTGGTCTGATGAATGTAAGTGCACTCTGGAGTTTGGTTGACTTGAATTCCCAGAAAGAATCTCAATTCTCCCATCATGCTCATTTCAAATTCTGCCTGCATACATTGAGCAAACTCCTTTCCCAGCATAGTATTGGTAGATCCAAATATCATATCATCCACATATATTTGACAAATTAGAAGATCTTTCTTAAATGTTTTACAAAAGAGTGTTGTTTCCACTTTGCCTCTGATGAAATTTTTCTCCAGAAAAAAATTGCTTAATCTCTCATACCAAGCTTTGGGAGCTTGTTTTAAACCATACAGAGATTTCTTTAGTTTGAAAACATGTTCTGGGAATTTTTCACTCTCAAAACCAGGAGGCTGGTGAACATAAACTTCTTCTTCTATAATGCCATTTAGAAAGGCACTTTTAACATCCATCTGATATAGAGTGATGTTATATTGTGCAGCAAATGAAATAAGAAGGCGTATAGATTCTAACCTTGCCACTGGAGCATAAGTTTCAGTGTAATCAATACCTTTTTGTTGACTGTACCCTTGAGCAACAAGCCTTGCCTTATTTCTTTCAACTTCTCCTTTCTCATTAAGCTTATTTCTGAAGACCCATTTAGTTCCAATTATGTTGAATCCTTTTGGTCTTGGAACTAAATCCCACACATCATTTCTGGTGAACTGATTTAGCTCTTCTTGCATGGCAATAATCCAATAATTGTCTTGCAGAGCTTCATCTACAGAAGTTGGTTCAATTACTGACACCAATCCAAATAATGATGCTTCAGATAATCTGAGGAAGGGTCTTGTTCTGATAGGGTCATCCTTCTTTCCAATGATGACATTCTCTGGATGAGAAGCTTTGATTCTGGAAGATGATCCTCTAACAGTTGATTCTTTAGAAATGTTTAAGTTGTTCATCTGAGAAGTCAAAGGAATTGCATCTGACGTTGCTTCTGGTTCCTTCACTTGAGCTTTGTCTGCCTCTGAGCCTTCAGAGTCTGTGAAGACTACTTCTCTATCTGCAGAATTTTCAAACTGCTTTGGATTTTTAATGCCAAGCTTATCATAAAATCTAACATGAATAGATTCTTCCACAATCTGTGTTTCAGTATTGTATACTATGTAGCCTTTAGAGCGTTCAGAATACCCAAGCATGAAACACTTCTGTGCTTTAGAATCAAACTTGTTCAGATTTTCTTTAGTATTCAACATATAGAAAATACATCTAAAAGGATGAAAATATGAAATGTTAGGCTTTCTGTTCTTCCACAGTTCATAGGGAGTCTTCTCCAGAAGAGGTCTTACAAACACTCTGTTCTGAATGTAACAGGCTGTGTTGATTGCTTCTGCCCAAAAGTGCTTTGCCAGATTAGTCTCATTGATCATGGTTCTGGCCATTTCTTGCAGAGTTCTATTTTTCCTCTCTACAACTCCATTTTGTTGTGGAGTTCTAGGACAGGAAAAATCATGAGCAATGCCATTTTCATTAAAATATTTTTCAAAATATTTGTTTTCAAATTCACCACCATGATCACTTCTGACTTTTATAATTTTGAAATCTTTTTCATTTTGGACTTGTTTGCAGAAGTCAAAGAACACAGAATGTGACTCATCCTTGTGTTTTAAGAACTTTACCCATGTCCATCTACTATAGTCATCAACAATGACTAATCCATACTTCTTGACTCTGATGGATGCAGTTTTCACTGGTCCAAACAGATCAATATGAAGTAATTCTAGTGGTCTGGAAGTAGAAACAACATTTTTTGATTTAAAAGAGGATTTTGAAAACTTCCCTTTTTGACATGCTTCACAAAGAGCATCTGAGGTGAACTTCATATTAGGAAGTCCTCTGACAAGATTAAGTTTATTAATCTGAGATATACGTCTCATATTAATATGCCCCAATCTTCTGTGCCAGACCCATTGCTCCTCATTAACAGACAAGAGACATTTAACATTATGAACCTTAAGTTTTAAAAGATTTATTTTATAAACATTGTTCTTCCTCTTTCCACTAAATAGGATTGAACCATCCTTTTGACTAATAGCTTTACAACATTTTTGATTAAAGGTTATGTCATAACCATTGTCACTTAATTGACTTATGGACAATATATTATGCTTTAATCCTTCTACAAGTAAAACATTAGTAATAGAGGGAAGATTACCATTTCCAATAGTGCCAGATCCAATGATCTTGCCCTTCTGATTCCCTCCAAATTTCACATCACCTCTAGATCTAAGCTCCAGACTTTGGAACATAGACCTTTCTCCTGTCATGTGTCGCGAGCATCCAGATTCCAGGTACCATGATTGGCGTCCTGACCTTGCTGCTAAGAACATCTGCAACAGGAATTATTTTACTTTTAGGTACCCAGATCTTCTTGGGTCTTTTTGGGTTAGCTGTTCTGAAGGTTTGTCTAAACTTCTGTTTTTCAACATAAGGTTTATTCTGACTAGCCTTAGATTTAAACACATGAATGTTCTTTTCAGAACGAGTGTGTTCAATATCATTCAAGTGACCAAATTTAAAGTGGGAATATAAAGGAGTCTTCTTGATGATAATTTTATCAACAGGTTTTGGATTTAAATCCTTTCCAGAGGAAGATTTATATCTAATTCCTTTTCTGTTATTTCTGCTAACTCCATAGATCATAGAAGCCATTTTGCTTCTGTCTATGCTTTTAGCAAGAAACTTCTGAAAGCTATAGTCATATTTTTCCAAAATATTTTTGCATTCAGACTCAGTTTCAGAATCAGAGTCTTGTTGAGCTAATTCAGAATCATTTTTCAATTTTAAGTTCTTTTCATTTAGCTCAGCTACTTCTGATTTGAGAATATTATTCTCAGATACAAGATTGCTTTGACGCTTCTTGTATTTGAGCTTAATATTGTTATAGCTATTCAGAACTTCTGATAACACTTTGATAAGTTCATCTTTAGTGAGTTTAACCATTACCTCTTCAGCGTCAGAGTCAGATTCAGAGTCAGATTCAGATCCTGGAATTCCTTCCTCCTGATCTTCTATGTCTTCCATCAATGCTACGTTGGCACATTCCTCTTCTGACTCAGATTCAGATTCAGATTTATCAGAATCATCCCAGGTTGCCATTAGAACCTTCTTCTTCTTATCAGATTTTCTTTTAGGCTTTTCTTTCAACAGCTTTGGACATTCATTTTTGGAATGCCCAGGTTCTTTACATTCGTAGCAGACAACCTCCTTTTTGCTAGATCTTCTGTGTCCAGAAGATTCTTTTCTTTGGTCAGACTTCCTGAAGTTTCTGAACTTCTTTCCTTTATGCTTCCAGAGTTTGTTTATTCTTCTGGACAGCATGAATAATTCATCTTCATCTTCAGATGAGGATTCTTCAGAGCTTTCCTCTATTACCTGCAATGCTTTAGTAGATTTATTAGATTTTAAGGAAATTGACTTACCTTTCTTTTGAGGTTCATCTTCCTCAAGTTCAATTTCATGACTCCTCAGTGAACTGATTAGTTCCTCCAAGGAGATCTTGTTCAGATCTTTGGCCATTTTCAACGCAGTCACCATAGGTCACCATCTGGTAGGTAAACTTCTGATGATCTTTTTCACATGATCAGCAGTAGAGTACCCTTTATCCAGAACCTTTAGTCCAGCTGTAAGTATTTGAAATCTGGAGAACATGGCTTCAACAGATTCAGCTTCTTCCATCTTGAAAGCTTCATACTTCTGAATTAGAGCCAGAGCCTTTGTTTCCTTGACTTGAGAGTTTCCTTCATGAGTCATCTTTAAGGACTCAAACATGTCAAATGCAGTTTCTCTATTTGTGATCTTTTCATACTCAGTGTGAGATATTGCATTTAACAATATTGTTCTAGCTTTGTGGTGATTTCTAAATTCCTTCTTTTGGGCTTCTGTCATAGATTTTCTATCTACTTTCTTGTCATTCCCATCAATGGGATGAACATATCCATCTATGACCAAATCCCATAAATCAGTATCATAACCAAGGAAGAAACTTTCAATCCTATCTTTCCAATAATAAAATTTCTCCCCATCAAAGATAAGGGATTTAGTGCTGATTATGTCCCTTTCTTCATATTTGTTGTTGATGTTAGATATTGAAGTATCAGCCATAGTAACAATCAAATATATATCAAAGTTTTTCTCACTGGATCATTTATGTCACTGTGAAGTGGTAGCACACACAGAACCGGAGCTCTGATGCCAACTGAAGGTGAGAAAATACTTAGAAGGGGGGGGGGGGGTTGAATAAGTATGAAGATAAAAACTTAGAAGAAAAAACTCAAGTATTTTTATCCTGGTTCGTTGAACTCAACTACTTCAGTCCACCCTTTCTAGAGTGATTTTCCTTTCTCAAACAAGGACTTAATCCACTATTTAATCAACTGATTACAATAGTAAGCACTAAGACAACTGTTCAAAGTCTTCTCAAGAACTACTGATCCTAACTGGATCTTCTTAAGGTTTTCTTACAATCAAATATAATAATAAATACAAGTGTTAAGATGCTTCTAATAAAGCTTTATCACAACTGTGATTTTTCACTTAAGATTAAGAACAAAGAAATAATTCTAGCAAGAATATATGAGTTATATGAAAGCTTTGATAATGAATTCTTTTTCAAGTATTTTTCGTCAACTGAAGAAGATGAGTGGAGACTTGCTTTTATAGGCATAGTGATCCAAAGAGTATTTCACGTTGAAAAGTGTGTACCAAAAGGTCTGAGCCTTTTTTGTCTTCACATAAAGTGACCTTTCCTAGAAGAAGAAAGCACAGAGAAATCCTTTTTGTCTGTGTTCTTGTGTCTAGCATAAATAAGGAAAGAGTCGTTTGGATATTCCAACGGACATAATATTTGAATTCTTCTTCAACAATTATCAGCAAGAATCATCAGAGTCTAATTTGATCAGAGCCTTCTGATGTTGATCAGAGTTTTGCTGAATCAGAGTCTTTGCAGCACGTGTGCTTTTAGCGTGTATAAGTTAAGAGCAGAGTTTTGGGTCAAATCCTCAGTACTGACAGCGTTAGTACTATCAGAGTCTTCTGAAGTAACTATGCTTGAAAAACTCTTCATACATAATTCTTCATTGGTTCAGATGCTTCTGACTTGCTTCAGATTCTTCTGGAGCTTCTGCTTCAGATCCTTCTGGAGACAACGCTTAGGATCTTCTGATGGCAGCGTTCAGAATCTTCTAATGGGTGCATCTGACGCTTCAGAGCCTTGCATATTTCTTATATTCAGATCTGATTTGCTTCTGGAGTGATATTTACTTTAATATCTGCAGCAAACATTCTTAAGCAAATTTTAGAGTATATAATTGTTAATTACAAAATTTCATAATAGTTATCATCAAAACATATAGATATTATTAAGAACCAATCTATGTTCTAACAGGCCTCAATAGTCAAGAAAAATGATGGTTAAGTGTGGCTAATTGAAGGCTAGAAGCATAGGCTTGTGGCTGGTTCAGAATTAGCTTTTACACCTCATGCTTGTTTTCCACTTTTGGATGCAAGTTGCAAATCCACTTGCAAGGCAACTTGCAAGCTTGGCTTTTTCTTCTCTTCTGCATAATTCTTGGTTATTTCATGCTATAAACACCTCACATATCAGATACAATATGTTTCACAAGCTGAGATTGGCCAACTTTGATGAAAGAATGAATTCTTGAATTTTGACAATGTGGGACTAAAGTGAAAAACCACCAACTTGCCATGACCATAACTTTCAGCTCACAAATCCTTTTGAGATGTGCTAGTACTTTTTAGAAAGCCCTCAAATAGCTCTAAAACATTCATGTTTTCATGAGTTTTAATTTCCCAAAGGAACTCGACCAAAAAGCCTTCCAAAGTTGCTAAAAAATGAACTTAAAAGTTAAATTTCTCCAAGTTTTTTCCCCTCTAGAAATGAATTTGATCATAACTCCAAATCTATGCATTTTATGATAATGGACCACTTAGGGACTTTTGTAGGACTTGTCAAGAGCTTCCAAATGAGCTTTGAACCAACTTAATTGGATGTGTGGTTAAGGAGTTATGGTTTAGCCCCTTTCAAAACCCTAATTTCCCGATTTTTCGATTACTCCTTCATCCTTGATCCAATGGTCATGAAAATTGATATGCAAGTCCAATATGACATAAGGAACAATTTTGTTTCACAACTTGAAGTCCAATTCCTAAAATTTGGAGAGTTGACTTTTCGGTCAACCGTACGACCGATCGGTAACTACCGAGTCGTCTGTTGACATTTTGGACCTCCTGAGACTTTGAAACTTCTTGAATAAACTTTATTAAGCTATATGAACTTCATGAATCATAATATCCCCATTAAAACCCCTTCCAACATCAAATTCAAACTACAGTTGACTTTTACTGGTCAAAAAACCCTAATCGGGTGCCCTGAAATACACTGCTCTGAATTCTGGGGTAACAACCTCAAATTGGCTTCTCAATTGACATTATATGATACCCTTGACCTTGTTTCATAATTGAATGAGCCCAAAACATTGACTAATCACACCCTTGAAGTTTTGATTTTGACTGCACGAAACCCTGATTCATCTGTAATTTGACAAAGACAAACTTGCACTGGGTTAAGGTTATACAATTCATGAGTATGCTCCTAAAATGATAATGGGAATCTAAGGGGTCAAAATTTGGGGTGCAACAGTTGCCCCTATTTAAATATCTTCACTAGATGGAACTGAGTGATGATGACCCTCGTAGAATCGCAGTGAAAGGTATTTAAATATAGAAAACCGAAAATTTTGTCCCTTAGATTCGATGATATGCAAAAGGATAGGTCATGATATGCCATGAATTCTAAATGATGCTTCATGATGCTTGGATGCAAGACATATGCAGAAAAACAAAACAACGAGTAACTACTCGCAGGGACCTGGCATTGTGGATCCGACACTGGGGAAACTGTGATATAACAATCAATAGTTCAAACATGACTAGTGATAACGGAGAGAAAAATTTACATGAGGATGCGCAAAAATCCAATGAAGATGACAATCTTACTAGGGAAGAGCAAACACTCCACTGGGGAAAAAGGTAGATTTCCACTAGGGACACGAGCAACTTTCTACTGGGGAAATTAAAACACGGACCTCACTGGGGATGATCAGGTGAGGAGCTTCCTATAGTGAAGAGTTCAAACGGGATCTTCAGGAATGGACTAGAAACAAAGACAAAACATATTGGGGGATACTAGTGACGACTAGATCTCCGAGACTTGTCTGGAAAAGGTCTTGCTAGGGATAATGATGTCACCCAGTTTTAATAAGCAGTTCAAACAGTGCTAGTAACCACTAGACTTCCTGGAGGTAATGGTAACGACCAACCTAAGATAATAACAAATGAAATTTTAAATCCAATTTGGTAATACAGGACTTCGACTAGGGAAATTGGTGACGACCAAATTTCAAGCAATACCTGTAACCACCGGTCTTTAAAGGAGATTATTGGTAACGACCAAGTCAGGGTACCAATGACGATTGGATTTCAAGCAATGCCAGTTACGACTGGACTTTGGGGGAAAACATGGTGACGACCAAATCAGGGTATACCAACACATGTGGTTACGAGAATGCTAGTAAGCTACTAGACTTTAGCTGGGGAGGTTGGTAACGACCAAACCAGAAAATACCAATAACGATTGAATTCCAAGTGATGCAAGTTATGACTGGACTTCATGGGGAAGGTTGATAACGACCAACAAGACACCAATGATAACTGGATTTCGAACATCTGCCAGTTGCGACTGGACTTAAACGGAAATCAACCAGTAACGACTAGACTTCACAGGGGATTCGCTAGTGACGACTAGACTTTAGAGGGAAAAGGTTGATAACGACCGAACCAAAAGGTAATAACGAGTGATGTTAAGACAATGCCAGTTACGACTGGACCTCAAAGGAAATCATGGTGACGACCAAAAGAAAACCAATAACGATTGGATTTCAAACACTACCAGTTACGAATGGACTTCAATGGAGAAGGTGGTGACGACCGAATCAAAAAATACTGACTAGTGGATTTTAAGGCAATGCCAGTTACGACTGGTCTTTAACAAGAAATATGGTGACGACCAAAAGAACTACCAATAACGATTGGCTTCTAAAACAATGCCGGTTACGATTGGACTTTTAGGCGGAAGTTCACTAGTAGTGATCGGTCATTCACGGGGAATCAACAGATAGCACACCGACCCGAGAGACAAAATGAATCACACTGAACCCAGGCTGAAGGGTGTATGTAGTCCTGACAAATAGATCCACTCTCAATAGGGGAATGGAGCTTTAAACAAGCTATTCAGAGATGACGAAGTAAATTCAAGTGCTCAGACATCTTCTACTGGGACGAGCCTTCACATCATCATAAGAAGTTCCTTGAGGAAACAGTCTTCAAGGTTTGATACCCATACATGATCAAAGGAAAATCAGCAGTTCGACTGGCTTACACTTCATTGGGGAATGTAATTGGATTGCATATCAAAGCTTCCGCTACCCTGAGGTTTCGGGGAAGTATGATTTTCCTCGACTTTTTCCATGAGTTGAAGTTTTTTACGTTTGTTAATCTTTTCAAGTTTTATTCAAATAATTTGACCCTAATGCTTTCAAAACTATCGTTGATCAACGAACAATATTTTGCATAACAAAGAAAATAAAGGAAATGATAAATTTACAAAGGAAAGAATGGTTCAAAACTGATTTTATTCAAGGATGAAATCTTGCAAATGACAAAATTCCTTAGAAATTTTACAAGTGAAAAATGGCAAAGTGGACAAGGTTACATTGAATCCCATGACCAAACTATCCCTAAAGACTAAAATTCCCCAAAATCCTTGCTTCTGACGAGAGCGGTTGGAGTGAATTCTTTAGGATCTTCTACGTTAGTGACAACTCATCTGATACAGTGAAATGCCTTTGTCCCTAACTTTTGCCTGGACCGCCCTTTCGGGTTTTCAATCCACCGGGACGCTCATTTTTGCCTAAGCCGCCCTTTCGGGTTTTCAACTTAGCGAGCTCTGATTTTTCTTTTTCTTTTTTTCTCTTTTCTTTTCTTTTTCTTCAACCCTAACTTTTGCATAAGCCGCTTTTTGAGTTTTCGACTTATCGGGTTCTTTTTAGGCGTAATATTTTCGTACTGCATCAGAATTTACTGGATGAGTAAGTTGCTCCCCATCCATGGTTGTGAGAATCAATGAGCCTCCTGAGAAGACTGTTTTCACAACAAACGGGCCGTCATATTTAGGCATCCACTTTCCCCGTGCGTCTTTATGAACTGGTAAAATCTTTTTGAGTACAAGTTCCCCCTCGCGGAATTCTCGGACATGAACTTTCTTGTCAAAAGATCTCTTGATCCTCTTCTAATATAACTGACCATGACACATTGCAGACATGCACTTTTCATCGGTAAGATCCAACTGATCAAACCTTTCTCTCACCCATTCTGCTTCTTCAAGCTTGGTTTCCATTATGACTCTCAAGGAAGGTATCTCGACCTCAATAGAAAGTACCGCATCCATTCCATATACCAAAGAAAAAGGGGTTGCCCCTGTTGAAGTGCGGACGAACGTTCTGTATCCATGCAAGGCGAATGACAACATCTCATGCCAATCTTTGTAAGTTTTCACCATGTTTTGCAAAATCTTTTTAATGTTTTTATTTGCAGCTTCTACGGCTCCATTCATCTTGGGACGATAAGGAGAAGAATTGTGATGTTCAATTTTGAAGTCATCGCACAACTCTTTCATGACTTTGTTGTTCAAATTAGTACCATTGTCCGTTATGATTCGGCTCAGAATTCCGTAACGACAGATAATCTCCTTTTTTATGAAACGGGCCACCACCTGTCGAGTAACATTAGGGTAGGATGCGGCTTCAACCCACTTTGTGAAATAGTCAATAGCAACCAGAATAAATCGGTGTCCGTTAGAAGCTTTTGGTTCAATTGCCCCAATCATATCAATGCCCCACATAGAGAAAGGCCACGGTGATGACAACACATTTAACAACGTCGGTGGTACATGCATCTTGTCCGCATAAATCTGACACTTGTGACACTTTCTGGAATATTGAATACAGTCAGTTTCTAAGGTCAACCAGTAATAACCAGCCCTCAAAATATTTTTAGACATAGCATATCCATTTGCATGAGTACCGAACATTCCTTCGTGAACATCTTGCATTAACAACTCTGCTTCTCGTCGGTCAACACATCTAAGCAAGACCATATCATGATTTCTTTTGTAAAACACATCATTGCTGAGAAAGAACTTGGATGCTAATCGTCTTAGAGTTTTCTTGTCAAGTGACGTAGCATCTGCTGGATACTCTTGTTTGGACAGGTAATTCTTTATGTCATAGAACCATGGTTTATCATCAGTCTCTTCTTCGACCATCTGACAGTAGGCGGGCTCGGTCTTGCGTTCGATTCGGATGAGAGTGGCATCATTGACATCCCTGACTTTCCACATCGAGGCTAGCATGGCTAAGGCATCGGCGATTTGATTCTCAGATCTCGGCACATGCTTGAAAGTGATTTCATCGAAACACTCCATCATCTTGACAATGTAGGCTCTATAAGGGATCAAATTCTCATGTCTAGTTTCCCATTCTCTAGTAACCTGATAGATAACCAAAGCTGAATCCCCACTGAATTCAAGAAGTTTGATTTTGAGGTCGATAGCTGCCTCGAGGCCGAGAATGCATGCTTCATATTCGGCGATATTATTTGTGCAGTCAAAATCCAACCTGGCTGTGAATGGAGTGTAACCACCTTCCGGATTCATTAAAACGGTGCCTACGCCATGCCCACTGTAGTTGGAGGAACCATCGAACAACATTTTCCACCAAAGATCTTCCTGCGGAATTTCATTGGAACCTGGCTCTTTACAATCCTTTACCAACATAATGTCCTCATCTGGGAAATCAAATTTGAGAGGCTCATAATCTTCCACTGGTTGATCTGCAAGATATTCTGACAAAACACTACCCTTGATAGACTTCTGGGCTACATACTGGATATCGTATGCTGATAATAACATATGCCAACGGGCGAGTCTTCCAGTCTGAGCAGGCTTCTCAAAAATTTACTTTATTGGATCCATTTTTGAAATCAACAAAGTGGTATGATAAATCATGTACTGCCTCAAACGTTTGGCCGCCCATGCCAAAGCACAGCAAGTTTTTTCCAGAAGTGAATATCGGCCTTCACAATCAGTAAAATTCTTACTCAAATAATAGATGGCATGTTCTTTCCGTCCAGACTCATCCTGCTGACCTAACACACAACCCATTGAATTCTCAAGCACTGTCAAATACATGAAGAGAGGTCTTCCCGGAACCGGTGCTATTAAGATTGGAGGCTCTTGAAGATAGCCCTTGATCTTATCAAACGCCTGCTGACAGTCTGCATTCCAAACAACCGTCTGGTCTTTGCGTAATAATTTAAAGATGGGCTCGCAAGTAGGAGTCATATTGGAAATAAATCTGGATATGTAGTTCAGTCTTCCAAGAAAACCTCTGACTTGCTTTTCTGTTTGTGGAGCTGGCATGTCTTGAATGGCTCGGACTTTGTCTGGATCCACCTCAATCCCTCGGTGACTGATAATGAAACCGAGTAATTTCCCAGATCTTACCCCAAAGGTACACTTGGCTGGATTCAGTCTCAACTGATATTTTCTGAGTCTCTTAAACAATTTCAAAAGATGTTCCAATTGGTCTTCCTCGTTTTGAGATTTGGCTATCATGTCATCAACATATACCTCTATCTCCTTATGCATCATATCATGAAATAAAGTTACCATGGCCCTTTGATAAGTAGCACCTGCGTTCTTCAGACCGAAAGGCATAACTTTGTAATAGTAAGTCCCCCACGGAGTAATGAAAATGGTTTTTTCCATGTCATCGGGATCCATCTTAATCTGATTGTAACCGGAGAACCCATCCATAAATGAGAAAACTGCAAAATAAGCCGTATTATCTACCAACGTGTCGATATGCGGTAAAGGGAAATCTTCCTTCGGAATGGCCTTGTTTAGGTCCCTGTAATCCACACACATTCTGTCTTTCCCATCCTTTTTCGGTACATGTACAATATTGGCTACCCATTTGGGGTATTTGGACACTACTAAGAACCCGGCGTCAATCTGTTTCTTCACCTCATCTCGAATCTTGAGAGCCATGTCAGGTCTTATTCTTCGGAGCTTTTGCTTAACCGGTGGGTATTCTGGTCGAAGCGGTAACTTGTGAACCACTATGTCGGTGTCTAGACCCGACATATCTTGGTATGACCAAGCAAATACATTCACATATTCTTTCAAGAGTTCTTCTAGTTGCTGTTTGACTTCTGCCCCTAGAGCTGCCCCAATCTTGACTTCTTTTTTGTCTTCTTCGGTGCCGAGATTAACGACTTCTACCTGTTCTTTGTAGGGTTGAAGCTCTGCATACCAATTTTACCAGTTCATCAGGGATTTCAAAATCTTCATCCTCATCTTCAGCTTGGTATATTGGTGAATCAAAATCCGGAGGGAATGCAAAGTCATAGGATTCAATGGGTTTTAGGACATCACTGCACGTTGGAATGGCTTACTTTATTAAAACACACAAAGACAAATGCAGCACACAACAAAGAAAAATTGTTTTGGTTTTTAAGATTGCCATTTTTCTTTTTTAAAATGAAAGCAAAAGCAGTAAGGGAAATAACACAAGGAAATTAACAAAATAGTTCATTTTTCATTGATTTTCTTGAAAGCTCGGGGCCCTTACAAAACATTCCTATAGCCTTGGGCATGGCTATGGAGATTTAAAACAACAACAAGAAAAGAAAGACAAACAAATTACTTTGACTCAGGAAAAACCAAAGGAATCTCAATAGCTTCCCAGTTGCTCAAGGCAGTGTTGCAATGATACACTAACTGCTCCAGGTCTTCATCTTTAAAATCTCCTTCCACAACACTGACTTGGAAACCTCTGTTGATGAATACTTCTTGTATAGTCTTTGGACGTCCTTTGTCATGTGTCAGTGCTTCATCATGAGTTGGTTTGTAACCCAACCCTTGGCGATCCATCTTTGGTTTCACTTCAATAACCTCTCCCCAACCTGCAGGAGTGCCTTCTTCCAGTGTAGACTTGATGCTCTGAGCGGATGCAAAAGACGGACCACTCTTAGCCACTGTTTCTTCCAACATCACTGCATTAGCTATCTCGAGTGCTTGAAAGGAAGTTTCTAACGCTCCCTCATCTGCTTCGATATACTTGAATGATGACAGATTGCTCACCATTAGGTCCTCTTCACCGTGTATAATCACTAACTTATCATTCACAACAAATTTCATTCTCTGATGTAAGGTGGAAGTTACTGCCCCAGCGGCGTGAATCCACGGTCTTCCCAACAAACAACTATAAGCTGGGTTAATGTCCATGACTTGGAATGTAATATCGAACACCTGAGGTCCGATCATGATTGGCAATTCTACCTCTCCAACAACCGTTCTTCTTGAACCATCAAAAGCTTTTACGATCAAAGATGTTGGTTTCATTTCTGCCCCTACATATGCTAACCTTGCGAGCGACCTTGCGGGCAATACATTCAATGAGGATCCAGTATCGACTAAAAATCGTGCCATTGTGTCTTCCTGGCACCTGACAGATATGTGCAATGCACGGTTGTGATTGCGTCCTTCGTTTGGCAACTCAGCATCACTAAAGCTCAGGGTGTTACAGGCTGTAATGTTGGCTATTACTGAATCAAATTGTCCGAGAGTTATGTCTTTTGTCACATGTGCTTGTTTTAATAATTTTTCCAGAGCTTCTCTGTGAGCTGGAGAATTCATTAAGAGAGACAAGATCGATATCTTTGATGGGGTTTGGTGGAGCTGATCAATAATCTTGTAATCACTTTTTCGAATAATCCTTAAGAATTCTTCGTCGTCTCCTTCAGTTCCTGGTACCTCTTGTTCTTTTGTCGCAGCAGGGGTAACCTCTTTTGGAGCGGCTACTGTCATTTTTGATTGATAGATGCGACCACTATGGGTCATTTTGCTTGTACCTGCAATGTGTGTCACGTCCACTTGGTTGTCTCTTATTGTCTCTTTCTGACTGGCCTTCCCTGATCCTCGGTCTATCACAGTCATGTCATACTTCCAGGGAACAACCTTTGTGCTTTCAAAAGGAAACGGTCTTGGTTTCTGAATAATAACCGGTTGAGGTGGATTGATAGCTGACTTGTTGAAAACAGGCTTCACACCTTTGTTGGTCATTTTGAACACCGGAACTTTCTTACTTTTCTTTGGTAAGTTAAAAACAGGCTTAATTACTGAAACTTCTTCTTTCTTTACCTTACTACACACTTGTAATACTCCTTCATCGATCAATCTTTGTATACCTCTTCGTACCTCATCACACCCTCTAGAATCACTAGAACATTTTTCACAATCATTATGGGTATCCTCTATCAATCTTGCTTTCAGTAGTTTCTCGTGAAGTAACCTCAACGGGGTTTTAATCTCTGACACATCTCGGATCATCCTTTCATCTGACACTTCTTCTACCGCATTGACCCCTCCATGGTTCGGCAATGGATTACTTTTGACATTTGGGGGTACATCATCAAAAGACAAGATCTTCTTTTCCATCAACTCCCTGACAATATGTTTTAAAGCAAGACAACCTTCTAAATCATGACCGGCAGCGCCTTCGTGAAAGGCACAATGAGCATTTGGGTTATAGTGAGGAGATGTGGTGTCTGGATTTAATGGTCGTGTTGTTACCAATCCCTGCTGCACTAAGGAGGGGTATAACTCTGTGTACGTCATCGGTATCCGAGGAAGGGGAGGTTTTGTTGTCGGTCTCCGATTCTGGTAGTTTTGTATGGGTGCCTGAGCTCTAGGCTGATGATGTTGTTGATAGGGTAGAGCGTTGGGCGCTTGTTGATACCCTTGTTGAATTGGCTAATATACAGGTGCTGGCTGCACTGTCTGATAACTGGGAACAGGATGACTGAAAGCCGGAGTTACAGCTGCCACATAAGGTTGCTGGGCATACTGTAACGGATACATTGGTCGTTGTTGCTGGGATTGCTGAACATAACTTGGTTGAGGCTGTTGAACAAAGCCTTGCTGAGGTTGTTGAACATAACTCTGCTGATACTGTTGGTAAGGTGGTCTCCAGGTGCGACTCTTTCTTCCCACAGTTACTGCATTTGTCTCCTCTTCCTTCTTTCTATGAAAATTACTGCTGAGCTTTTTGACATTTTTGTTACCGGAACTGCTGGAACTGCTAGCCACCTTCCCATTCTTCATCCCTAACTCCACTCTCACCCCCACTGCTACTATATCAGAAAAACTTATGGTTACACTACTGATCATCTTCTCATAAAACTCTGGTCTTACTGTATCGACGGACCAATCTGTTAACTCTTTTTCGCTCAAAGGAGGTTCTACCTGAGAGGAAGTTTCCCTCCACCTTTGTGCATACTCTTTGAAAGATTCCGAACTCTTCTGTGACATACTCAGTAACTGTCTTCGATCAGGGGCTAAATCCACGTTGTACTTGTAATGTTTTACAAAAGCATCAACCAAGTCTTGGAAACTATGAATACGAGACTGATCCAAGCCCAAATACCATTTAGCAGGAGCTCCTTTCAGAATATCTTGGAAACAGTGAATCATTAACTTGTCATCTTCCACATGAGCAGCCATTCTTCGGTAATACATAATCAGATGTGTCTGAGGACAAGTAGCCCCAGAATACTGATCAAAATTGGGAACTTTGAATTTTGGTGGAATTACCAATCCAGATACTAAGCACATATCTCTGGCATCAGTACCAAAGATGTCATTCCCTTCCATTGCTCTGACTTTCCTGTCGATATTTTCTACACTTTCTTTCAACTTATCATGTTGTCCGCTTTCTTCTTCATACCCATCAAGACCTTCGTATACTGGTGGAGGATTATGAAAAATAGGGCGCGCTTGAACCTGAACAGAAGGCTGAGTGTAAGTAGGAATAGCTTGAGGAACTTCTGGCCCCAAAGGAACTGCTTGTTGATTGACTATTGGTGGAGGTACAAAACCAGGTGATAACCCATATGGTGGAACGTTTGCAACAGTGACTGCCGTTGGGATCGGCTCTACAGCTATGCCAGTGATTTCAGAAACAACAGTGGCTTGAGTGTCCAACTTTGCACGAATGACTTGTAGGGCTTCCATGATCTGCCCCATGCCTCCTCGTAGCTCTCCGAGTTCATTATCAATTCTGTCCACATCCAAATTTTGTCTTTCCATTCTTAGGCGGGCTTGGGTGTTGTATCGGTGTTGAGGATTCAGTGTGATTCTTTCTCTCTATGGAGACAAGACAGCGAGATGAGACACAACACAAGAACATGCACATGCGATGCTTATGAATGCAAAATGCAACAATGCAAAATTAATCATTCGAGAAATCCAAAGAAATATTTGCAAAATTATAACAATGGGGAAATAAGCAAATTCAATTCCCAGTTTCTTCAAGTTCTCCAATTTTGGCCTTTGGAATACAACCTCCATCCTATAATATCTGCAAACAATCTTTAGCTCCTTGAATGATTAATTAATGAGAATGCAACTGCAAAGGTTTCATGGAACTCAGATCAAAACATCATTTCATTTCATTGATTTTCAAGATTGCATTACAAAATATCTAGTACATTTTACAAAAGTCCTAAATATAAGGCTGACAGTATTCTAAATAAAAGTCTTCTTTTGCTTTGAGTTTCTTGATTTCTTCTTCCATCTGAGTCTTCTCATGAACGAGTTTATCCACGACTAGCTTCCATGGAGTTGGCTGAGAGCTGGAAGAAGATAAACCTTCATGTGTCTTCCTCTTCTTATAAGCATTCATTTCTTCATCCTTCGCCTGTAGTTGTCTACGGAGTTTATCATTCTCTTCCATGGCCACTTGGTACTTGTATTTCCAGGCTACCTCAGTTTGTTGTGATTTCCTCAAAGCAATCTTTAACTTCTCCTCTTCAGACATAAAGATCATTGGGTGTTCCTCCTCTAAAACCATGGGTTTCTGCCGAGGATAAGGCATCTTCAGCTGAATAGCTCTCTTTCGGACCCATTGGAGATAAGGCTCGAGAGAGACGCAATTAGGCTTCCCTAAGTATTCCTTTCCTTTCTTGTGTACATGTCCCCAAGCTTTTAGAATTTCTCCCTTCAATTCTGAACTTCCTTTAAAGAAAATATTCTCCACATGAGCGCTATTCGGTTTGTCCTTCAAAGGATATCCAAGCTGTCGGCGAGCGAGAACAGGGCTATAACTGATTCCTCCACTTGTACCCAGGAGAGGTACATTACCAAAGCTTCCACAACTGTCAATGATTTTTATCCCATCGTAACTACGGCTGTACCAATCAATATCAGAGTGAGTAAGAGCCATAACCTTCTGAGACCACCAACCTTCTTTCCAAAAAGCATGAGCTTTAGGTAAGTGAGAAATAAACCACTTATATAACAAAGGGACGCAACTGGTAATCATTCCTCCTTTATGCAAATTTCTCAAATGAACAGAATGATAGGCGTCATCTAGTAAAGTAGGCACAGGGTTTTTCTTCAAGAAAATCTTGATGGCATTGAGATCCACAAAGTTATCAAAGCTTGGAAACAAGAAGATCCCATAAATGAGCAAGGCAAAGATGGCTTCGAATGCATCCATACTCAAATGATCAGCATAGTATTGTGCTTTCCCAACCATGAACTCTGCAGTCAAACCAAAGACTCCTCCTTTAGTAACCATATTTTTCTGAATATCCACCAACCCTAAACGTGTAGCTTTAGCAATTTCTTCTTCCTTAGGGTCCTTCTCCATGATTGGAAAAGGAGATTCTTCAAGAATAGGTAAACCAATCAAGCAAGAATATTCCTCAAGTGTAGGTACCAGCTGGTAATCAGGAAAAGTGAAACAATGATAGAGTGGATCATAAAACTGGAGAAGTGTGGAGAGAAGTCCCAGATCCATCTTCCTTTTTACCCTCAACAATGACAATAAGTTCCCATACCTGCTATTGAATCCTTCTAGATCTGTTATCAAAGTGCTCAACCTTTCTATGTCATCCAAGTTAGGACTTTTGTAAGTGTACTTCATAGTTTTCTTTTTTCCACTGTCCATGATGATCCTAATGTTTACAAACAAAAGGTCTGAGTTCCATGAAACTTTTATGATATGATGTTCATGAATGCATGAATGCACAAACACAGGTAAGCACAGATTCACATATACACATGGGTAAACAGATAAAGGTTTTGGTTTGGAGAACATGAGTATGGAGTCAAGGTCTACCCACCTCAAAGGTATGTACTAAAGTTCCCACAACTGCAGAACAAGGTTCTAAAAGAGTTCCTGGAGTCCTTGACCCATCTTTCGGATATTATCAATTTCCCAAATACTTGGTGGTCGATAATATTCTCAAGAGAGTCTCGTCCAAGTGTAGCATCGCGTATCAACTACTTTGTAATTACTTCCTTATAGTCATTGCACTACATCCTAATAAAGCCATAGTGGGGGAAAAGGTAATCTAAAGGTCCTCAGTATCACGGGCTCCCATTTAGAAAGTAGCATTGTTTTCACGAATACTCGATCAACAACACTAACTCTCAGAAGGGCCTCTACTGAGCGGTGGTTTTCTCAAGTCAACTTGGTCGGGAATCAACTCCCTATAAGTCTCCTTGAATATACCACCAATCCTATCATAAGTACGCTCAAACACGGGTATAATGTTGTCTCACCATTCAAAGTTCCCAAGATCCAACAGAGCACATAAGTACATATTTACAAGTATTCACAAATAAGCAAGTAATCAAACAAGATAGGCTAAACCCTCAAAGCAAGCGATGTCCCTAGTGAAGTCGCCATTTCTGTTGCGGTGAAAATTGGATATCAAGCTATTAAATTAACTTGAATATTAATTCTTTTTACAACCGAACTTTATTTTATCCAAAGGAAAGGTCTAAAGAAAGAAAAACCTTCTTCGCGATGTAACGACAATGCTTAAGAGATTCGGGGATCGGGGCTTGGTTATACCTAGGGAAGGTGTTAGCATCCTAAGCATCTGTAGTACTCTACAGGAACCTTTTGTTTGATTGCTTGCTAAGTTTGTGAAATATGTACTATGGATTGGGAAAATATATGAGTTAAAGCCTAAAGTTATATATACTAAGTTTGCTCGCAAAGACGTCGCATCTTCTGCCTACGTATCCTAACTAGGATAGAATCAGAGCAACCTTGGTTCACCTCACAAGGGAAGAAGAAGACTTGATTATGACCAAGGTTCAAGAGGAGAACAAACATGACAATGTTTGTGCGGAGTTTGACAAAACTCCCTATTCTAAGTTGTAATATTCAAAAGGGAAAGTAAGAAATCATGACGATGATCCTTTCATAGAGTTGACAAACTCTATCCTAGGGTTCTAGTTCGAAGAACACTCCTAGTACAAGTGGGTTTCTTAGACTCAAAGCAAAGTCTAATGGCTTATAATCTAGGGTTAAAGTGACTTAAAAAAGTCAAGAGTGGGATAAGGGATGTATCCATGACATGGAGGTCAAATGGACAGACTTTTCCTTTGGAAGTATACAGGAAAGGCAACTGGATGAGAGCTAACAAGCTTCATCACTTGGGGAAGAAAAATAAAAAAGAAATTAGCAACATAATAAAGATGCATTTATGGTGACAAACATTGAATAAACATGTGGAATGTTAAGGGTGAAGGTGCATTGATGACAATCAAAGCAGATGAATTAACAGGAACTGTGACGACATATCGAGTTCAATTAAATTTAATAGAGGGAACAAAATAAAAATGGTAACAACCAAAAATAAAATCCTAGCATGTTAACTAACATGTAAGGATATGAATACAAGTAAGTATTACAAACAAATTCAAGTGTAACCAAAGAAAAATTCACCTGCACATGCGTAAACGAACTTAAAATGCACTTAACTTGCACGAAGTCAAAAGAGATGAAAATTTAGGCAAACATGAAAATAAAAAATATGGCATGAAAGTATGCATCAAGATGAAGATAATGAAAAAATAACGGGTGAAAAACGATTAAAATTGAAGGAGATACGAATTTTTGAAAATGGAGTGAAAAATGACAAAAAATAATAAAAGAGTTGCCCTGCTCAGGGGTCGAACTCAGGCTTGCAAGGTCAAAGGCGTGTTTTGGCATATGGTATTACCACTGGGGTGGCTATACATCCGTTTGTAAATGCCACCCCATAAATATATATGGGATGCTCACTTTGAATTTCTGGGCAAGAATAACACTCAAAATACGATTTACGTTTTCACTCGTAACTTTCTCGATTCTTAACCAAACAGGATGAAATTTATATGAATCTTGACCAGAAAAACATGAGGAACAAGATGGTGCACTTAGTTTTCTGAGATTCTCCTTCCATTTAAAAATTCAATGGTAGGTGTTTTTTTTTTAACTTGAAAATGCATTTTGATGTTCACAACTTGTTTCAAACATTTTTTATTCAAACCAAAGATATATACAGCCCAAGTATATGGTGATGAAGGATTCAAGCACTTAAATCTAACTCAATGCAAACAGTTTATGAAAATGACATGTCAAGTTGCAATTTTTGTTAAAAGATTCATTTTGAAGTGAAACATTCATGACAGCTAGTTTTGAATCAAGATAATCATATTCACACAACATATAAATGACAAAGAATAAGTTTATGCAAGAGGTAAGGCTCAATTTATGTTGTGGTGAAAAATGGTATGTGAGTTGCAATTTTGTGCTTTTGATGCATTTTGAAATGTGCAAACTAGCTTCTGTGCAAAAATAGACAAAAGGAATCACACATACACTTCCCATATGTGAAAACACACATGCTCATGTTTAAAACTTAGCCTACCACAACCTGTGCCAAAATGTGATTTTCAAAGTGCTTCTTGATCTTTTGATTGTGCAATGTTAAAACAACAAATAATGCAACTACATTGGTGGTTGAAACTGGTTTGCTCATATCTAGAGCATGATGATGGCAATGTCCTAAGGCTCAAATTGCTCAAAAACCACACAACATGAATTTGATGTAAAGATGCCAAGGCTGTTATATGGCTGTTAACTGAATCTGTTCAAGTTCAAAAGAAAGGCAATATGCAACAATGCAAACATATGCAAAACATTAAACCAAATCTACCCCTGTCCCATGTATTTCAAATAAAACAACATCACTGTCATCAACATGTCGAACTGATAAAACCAGATGGAAAGGCAGCTATGGACATCACCAAAACAAACTAACTTGATGCAGCTTACTACTAGCCCAAAAGCTATAAAAAAATGAGTTCAACCATGATTCACAAATCAAGACAGCCTTTACATATGGTTCTCCACAACTGCTAACAAGCAGACCTTAAAAAAAAGGGGGGGGGGGGGCTTCATAGTAAGGCAAAGCTTCAACATGAACCAAACAACCTCAAGACTTACATCCAACAGCCTATGACTTACAACCAAAATACAATGGGCTGAAGATCTTTCTCATCCAAAAAACAAAGCCTTTTCCAAAACAGAAAATGCATTAGGATTGATGTGCTCCAAGTGTCCAACAACTGCTGTGTTCTAAACAGCCAAACCCACACTACTGTGTTCCAAGCAACCAACTAGGGTATGGATTGGTCAACTAGTTTAAAATGCAACAGTCTGCAGTAATGCAGTGGTCAATATTTATTTGTCATCCAATCTCAGGGCAATACTAAACACAGCAGTCTAATTACCATCCCACCTGCTATCACCATAATTCCACAGCTATGTTCCCCTAAAAATGACCAAGAGTGATGCCAAAGCATATGCCAACAGCCTACACTCAACAACCAGCCTTGTGCACCAAACAAAATCAAGGTCTCACCAATGATACATAATGCTTAACAACTTTTACCTTCAAAAAGTGCCTTCACACATTTTCCTCCTTAACAGTCCATAAATCAAAACAGTTCCAAATCATTATTTCACACTTCCTAGCCTGCCTCAAACACAACAAACACGCAGCCAACTGAGACCTTCACCAAAACTTCATCATGTCATCAACACTTGCTGCAACTGCACCAGTCCATAAATCAAGACAACAGTCTTGGTTACCTCCCTCAAAACAGTCTAAGCACATGGCCTGAAAACTAGCCAATGAAAAGGGGCAAAGGATGCAGCCTCCAACAGTAACTGTCAAATGCCTTGACACAATTTGACCTTAACAAAAATAAGCAATTACCACCATAATTTCCAAAATGCCATGAGCTGGAGTCACTTGCTCCTCACACCAGACCAATACCTCCACCAGTCATACCTCCAACAGCCTATGAACCCTTACTCAAACAAACCCTCCCAAAATACCAACCACAAACTACACAAACCAAATCTAGGTAGCTTTTAAGTGAAAATGTCATGGTATTAAGTTTAGGCAAAACTAAACATATTGGTCATAAGTACAAATGCAGCAAGCAACAACAACACTAAAATCATACCAGACCTCAACCATAGCACCAAAATGACAACTAAACTTAAAGTTCTAGCAAGATAAAAACATGAGTTACAATTTATTTCCCAAAACTGTTTTGACAGTACAACAACAAACTCCAACGTACCAATATTTAAAACTTGACAAGAAGAAGTTAAACACACATGTTAAGATTCATCAAATCCTTACATTCATCAAAAATCAAGTGTCATGAAAATCATTAAAAGTCCATAGCTCATATTTCTCAATATTGCTCAAAAATGCCAAAGTATGGAAAATGATGCAAAGGGCAATGTTTATAAGCTACATACCTCTTGTAGACTTTGTTGAACAAGCTAGAATAATCAAGAAACTCAGAGAACTTCAATCTACCTTTTTGCCTTGAGTCCGTTCTTCTCTTTGAAGCAATATGCAAATATGATGACAAATGGAGAAATGCAATCCACCAATGATTTCTAGCACTTTGGACAGTTGAGAAATTCTATATGAGAGGTGTTAGGATGATTGGAACACCAAGGAAATGTATGGAACAAGATATGGCTGATTTTGTAGCTTTGGTCAAAGTAACTTGGTGATGAAGTTGACTTTTTGATTGGTGAAGTTTTTGGATGGTTTAATGGTTTAGACACCTTCTATACCATATTTGGAGATTGTGTGAATGATTGTTGGGGAGTTTGAATGTAGAGAAATGGTTTTGGCAGCCTTAGTAACAAGGCATATTTTTTGGTGTTTTTGGTGGAAATGGTGATTTTGTGGTTTTGAAGCAAGGAGTGGAAATAATGCAAGCTTTCAATTTCTCTGGTTTTTAGAATTGATATCGTGTTGAAAATGAGGTGGTGAAGACTTCCTTTTATAGGCAAATGAAGAGATGGGGCAGATTTGGAGGTTTCTTCACTTTGAAGAAAAGTTTTGGATTTTTTGATTAAACCACCACAAGAGGGTTTCCTTGGCTGCAAGGCAGGCCTCAATAGTCAAGAAAAATGATGGTTTAGTGTGGATAATTTCAGGCTAGAAGCATAGGCTTGTGGCTGGTTCAGAATTAGCTTTTACACCTCATGCTTGTTTTCCACTTTTGGATGCAAGTTGCAAATCCACTTGCAAGGCAACTTGCAAGCTTGGCTTTTTCTTCTCTTCTGCATAATTCTTGGTTCTTTCATGCTACAAACACCTCACATATCAGATACAATATGTTTCACAAACTGAGATTGGCCAGCTTTGATGAAAGAATGAATTCTTGAATTTTGACAATGTGGGACTAAAGTGAAAAACCACAAACTTGCCATGACCATAACTTTTAGCTCACAAATCCTTTTGAGATGTGCTAGTACTTTTTAGAAAGCCCTCAAATAGCTATAAAACATTCATGTTTTCATGAGCTTCAATTTCCCAAAGGAACTTGACCAAAAAGCCTTCCAAAGTTGCTAAAAAAATGAACTTAAAAGTGAAATTTCTCAGTCTTTTTCCCCTCTAGAAATGAATTTGATCATAACTCCAAATCTATGCATTTTATGATCATGGACCACTTAGGGACTTTTGTAGGACTTGTAAAGAGCTTCCAAATGAGATTTGAACCAACTTAATTGGATGTGTGGTTAAGGAGTTATGGTTTAGCCCCTTTCAAAACCCTAATTTCCCGATTTTTCGATTACTCCTTCATCCTTGATCCAATGGTCATGAAAATTGATTTGCAAGTCCAATATTACATAAGGAATAATTTTTTTTCACAACTTGAAGTCCAATTCCTAAAATTTGGAGAGTTGACTTTTCGGTCAACCGTACGGCCGATCGGTGACTACCGAGTCGCCTGTTGACATTCTGGACCTCCTGAGACTTTGAAACTTCTTGAATGAACTTTATTAAGCTATATGAACTTCATGAATAATAATCTCACCATTAAAACCCCTTCCAACATCAAAGTCAAACTACAGTTGACTTTTACTGGTAAAAAAAACCCTAATTGGGTGCCCTGAAATACACTGCTCTGAATTCTGGGGTAACAACCTCAAATTGGCTTCTCAATTGACATTATATGATACCCTTGACCTTGTTTCATAATTGAATGATCCTAAAACATTGACTAATCACACCCTTGAAGTTTTGATTTTGACCGCATGAAACCCTGATTCATCTGTAATTTGACAAAGACAAACTTGCACTGGGTTAAGGTTAGACAATTCATGAGGTGCTCCTAAAATGATAATGGGAATCTAAGGGGTCAAAATTTGGGGTGCAACAGCATCGATCCTACCGATCAACTCACCACACAATTTATCACACATCATGCACCTAAGGCATATTGGTCCTACTGACCCAATCATCACAACAACACATAAACACGACGCATATAAAGCGTATCGATCCTACGGATCCTCTCATCACAACATATCACCACAACACACTCAAGGCGTGTCGATTCCACTGATCCACTCACCACACAACTTATCACATACAATGCACACAAGGCACGTCAGTCCTTCTGACCCAAAAATATCACATAGCCGCACATAAGTGCAACGCATAATAAGCGCACCGATCCTCATGGATCCACTCACCATAACACACTAACCACAACACACTCAAGGCGTAACGATCATATTGATCCTCATATCTCGCATACAACATATCAATACCACGCGCACAAGGCGTAACGATCCTACTGATCCAGTCCTCCTACTACAGTATGTAAACGCAACGCACATAAAGCGTATCGATCCTACTGATCCACGGTCACATAACTTATAGCACAGACATATAATTACACCACATAATTCACCGATCACGTCGAATGCGTTAAACGCCAGCCACATAGCCCTCTAACACCCAACATACACCCAGCACCCATAAATCATCACGGTACTTCAGACTGGCCACACTCAGCAATCACAACTGCGCACAAATCCAGGGAAAACAAAGTTCTGCTATGCTCGCCACCTATCACCTGAATCTCATACAACCACATCTCAAGAGTTTCTTACAATATCACATACACTCATAACATATATCAGGTCAATTATTCGGCTATACAATTACCACGAGAATCACACTCCCGTATCACACGTATTCATTCCTAATCGAAGGATACATAGCCACTTTAGGCATCACAACGTACTTAGGTTCAATCGTTCATATCAATGAATATTCAAGCACACGCTCCCTACATCACCTTCATGCTCTCAACCGATACACGATAACCACGTACTCGCTCATGACCAACAATGGTCTAACCACGCGAGAAACGGAACAGCACAGCATAAAAACCATAAAATGCTGTCATGCTCGCTGTCATTCGCCTGGAGAAGCCCCGCAGCGAAAACTCGCTGGGACTCGCCCAGTGAAACCCCTAGCGAAGCCAAACAGAAGCAACAGACAGCATTCGCTGCCCAGTTCGCCTGGCGAAATCTGGCGAAGTCTCGCCCCCATTTGCCCAACGAATGCACGCGAATTCTGCAGAAAAACTGCTGTTCAGAAACAGCCCCACACTCCGATTTCGTTCGATTAAATCCCACGAAATCCTACACTATACCAGTACAGTACTATCCCACAAGACTACACCGATTATCCTAGTTCATACTCGATAAATCCTCAGTTCTACTCAATTCTCCAACTTCCGACATCAACTTCAAATTTACCCGGAAACCCCAAATCACCAAACCATCACCCTATGGCACATGCAATGAATTTACACCCACAACCATCACAGAATTATAAACACGGAATCAACAGCATATTAACATCAATCTATGGGGATTAGGGATTTTCCCCTTTTCTACCAATTTCATGCAAATAGCTATTCGACTGATCAATCCCCCCTTACCCCAATTGCAGCTTGATGATGATGAACTTCCAAAAACCCACGAATTCAACAGCCTTGATGTTCTTCTCAAGCTTCCTCTTGCTGCTCTTGATCGTGCTCTACCAAGTTCTCCTCTTCTTTGATCGTTGTCTCTATTCTTCCTTTTTCCATATGCCTAATTTGCCCTTAATTCCAATAATATAATCTCATTTTCTTTTACTCAAAATAAATATTATTTCCACAATTTCTTTTAATTCTAAACCACTTCCAATAATATTTTTAAATATAACAATAATAAAAAGAATATTAATAATAATAGTATCAACACTATTAATCAGCATATTATTATTATTATTATTATTAATCATATTTTTTCTAATATTATGGAACTTAATTCCTCAAACAAATTCCACACACACAATGCACCGGAAAAAAAATAATACGGGAAAATCAAATAATTAAAAATGGGTGTTACAACTCTCCCCCACTTTAATTATTTTCGTCCTCGAAAATTATCTGATGGAAACAATCCCGGATACACATCCTGCATCCCATCTCCCAGGTCACACTTCCTCTTGCAGCACCTCTCCGAGCCACTCTCACCAAAGGTGTCTCTTTCCCTCGGAGTTGTTCATCGTTTACCAATCTGATCTAGCAATGCCTCAACCATCAAATCGTTTCTTACTTGCACATCGTCCATCAGAATTAATGTACTCCCTCAACGGAGACACATGGAACATATCATACCAATCGCGAGCGACAGTAGCAAAACGGTTTAACATGCTATTTCTCTTGCGCTTCCGCTGCGCCACTCTGATATAAACCACCGAACACGTTGCGAGCTTCTGAGACTCCAAAAATTCGACCAACATCGGTCACCGGCGTAATTCTCAAAACATATCTTTTCTTGGATCCTCTTGATCCTCCCAGTCGTCTCATGCCCAATTATCAGATCCGAACACTACACTCTCGCTCGACTCATTCCAACACAAGGAGTCCTACTCCTCTTATCGCACCAGTCCTCACACAGCGCCATTCCGACACCAGAATGGTAACCGTCATTCTAGGTAGCTCAATTACGATAATTAAGCATTCTACGATCCATCTCGATCCAACACACAGGCTCTCCACAAACCCTCTAAACACTGGACATCCTCATAGCACCGTGGTGAATACCCCATCTACTTCATCACTCATATCCCACTCAATAATATCTAGAACACAAACTCTTATCACCACATATCAGGATACCATTTCCATAAATCTGAGAATCGTCCTTTCGACTTTTGATTCCTCAAATTCTTCCAGTCTACCAACTCACCCCAGCGCTTTGACCTCATCGAATCTCATCAAGAATGTCACTTAGTAAGGTCCAATACACAAAGCTAATCTCCACAAGAAGTCTCCTCATAACCAAACTCATATCGCAAAACTGCTTAATCAGTCCCAACTCTCTCTATCATCCTCTTCATCATATGTAAGGATCTTCAAATTACAGCATAAGCTACCACATTATCCTTTTCCGGATGATAATCTCAATCTAAAACCGTAATCCTTCTAGAGTTCCCAATCATTTTCTCTGCCTCATATACTACGCTTCCAAATCAAACTGATACCTCAAGCTCTTGTGGTCACCAAACATTTTAACTCTCAAATTAACCAATTGAAGCCCCCAACTCTGGCGCAACCACAACAGTAACCAACTCCAATCTACTTGTCAGACGATTACTCTTATGTACTCCAAGTTGTCGTAAAGCATGACCGCAACTCATTGATGTTGCACTGAACACATCTTCCAACCATATCAACAGAGCTTCACACAACATAACAAATAATTCTATCGAGTTTGGCACAACCCATACACAAGTTGTTGACAGCTCTCCGAAAACTCTTTGAAACCCTCTTCGCCTTGGCATAAAAACTGTTTTCCCTCTCACACTGATAACTTAAGTTCCCTATGCTCAACATGATTCCATATCTTCTTTGACTATACCAAAATATCATCGGTTAACACAACCATTGTCTCACTCCACCAAGTAGGGAAAATTCCATGCCAAACGGATACTCACTTTCGCAAGTTATGGCGGAAACACACACCACACGCTCTGCATCTACAACAAAATCCAAAAATAGTCCTTCAATAATTAACTTAATTCCATCCCAATACTTCACCATCGTCTAGATCTTTGGACTAGCTTTCCAACGCTTTGAACTGTGCGTCATTCCGAGTTACGGTTCTCCCGTTACAATAAAAACACCAAAACAACTTTCTCTGCCCAGGACTTCCTCGTCGGGCGAACATAGTAGCGAGTCGTTCGCTAGCATGCTCGCTAGGCGAAGGGTCTGGCGAACATGACAGTCCGAAATCTCATTTTCGACCGTTACCTGACTTCCGAGTGTCCGATTTCGATTCTGTAAAAAGCTGCGATCTCGGAATTCGACGTACTACAACAATTTCACACTTAGAAGACCATTCAACACATCCTCAACTCTAGGAACACTTAAAGGCCGAGTTACACCAATTCGCACTCCACATTCTCACTTTCTTTAATGTCCACTGGATGTCACTATCCACACTTTACATACTCGGCTTCACAATCTACCGTCACAACACACACGCTTGATACCAGTCTCAAAACTACTCCCTCGATTCAATCCTTGTCCATCCAAACAAACATATCATATGGAGTCCTCACTCTCAGACCGGTTTTCGTAACTGAGTCGGTCACAACTCCACTTCACGTTCTGACTGCTAATCACTACCTTGTCAAGATAACTCTCAAACAACCATAGTCAATTGACAAATCGCCAACTTTCCCACCTCCATTATAACTCGAAGATTTCCATCAAAATTCAAACACTTCAACACTATTCTGAGCCGACCCGCCCAAACAATTCTCAAGCACCCAGCTGAACTCCAGACAATTCACTGCTCACGCCATCTAAGCTTGCAAGACATGTCCATCCCATCCAACACAATCCCAACTGCTATCAACAACAGATTAAGGGTGATCAGTTCCTCAATTTGTCAATAGACAGCCAAAATTATGATGGGGACTAAACCATCCTTGCGAAACTATGAGAGTGTTCAACCACACGCCGAGCTACAACTCCATATTGCAGCACCCGGGAGAAGCACGAACTCCTTGCCCACTTTCATTATTCTCACACCTGCAGACAAAGGTTAAACAACAACCATGTAACGACATTGTTTCCACACATGTCGCACACAACGGGGATACACAACACTAGACAACCTGGCCGGACGGACGGACCTGCTCTGATACCAACTTGTACACCCCGTTTACCAAAATAAAATAAAATGATTAAAGTAAACACATATCAGAGTATCTCCCACAACGGGATGTCACAATTTCCACCAATTTCTCATTAAATGATTTACAGTTAAAAATATGCAGTGGAGAAAATATACTCTTTTCCTTCATATAAACATATCACATGCATATCATGTCATATACGACGTTTAAGGCCATCTGCCCAAAATATATAGCTGTCATACATCAACACATATCCCACAGAACCAGATACGCCACAGGGGTACACATAATCGACAATAAACAATAACTCCCCAAAAAGCCCCGGTGTTACGTATCAGAGCAATCCTACGACGACGCCACAATCCAAGCTAGCTAAACACCTGGATTGTCTGTACTTCCGAAGAAGCACAGACCACAACAACAACAGAGGGGTGAGAATCACAATCAAATAATAATGGTATAGTAGTACATGAAATAAAAGGCAGAAATCTTAATAATACTATTCCATATACATATCATCCGGACTCACGGTCCCACCATCAACCACAACATACAATCACGCAACAAATGCACTCACTCAACTCTTAACACACGGTACCGACTCACAATCACGATGGGCACTTGGCCATCAACCCTCCACTCAGGAGCACATATTAACGATGGGCACTTGGCCATCAACCCTCCACTCAGGGAGCACACCACACCGATGGGTAACTGGCCATCAACCCTCCATAATGGGAGCACCACAATAATACTGATGGACACCTGGCCATCACCCTCCCCACCGGGAGCATAACACAATATCATCGATGGACACATGGCCATCACCCTCCACTACGGGAGCATACAATGATATTCACACGCACAAACCACAATGCAACACATGCACTCGACTCAACAATCATGCGGTACTGACTCAACTCAGGATAGATCGCATACACTCCTCCGAGCAACGATCTATCCCTACCACGCTCCTCCTGAGCCCATATAATTAAATCATCAATGTCCCCCACTTGGGACACGGGTGGTCGCATACACTCCATCCGAGCAACGATCCAAATCCTGTCCACGCTCCCCACTAGAGCACGCCAGTGAATCACACACTGCGTCCACACGCTCCCCACTTGGAGCATGTGAGCCACACAGGTCTCACGTCCACACGCTATGCACGACACTATGCATAAACACATAACACACACAGGGCACACGACCCCACTGGTCCATCGCATCATAATATGCATACATACACAAGCACACAAAATGCATCGATCCTACCGATCAACTCACCACACAATATATCACACATCATGTACCTAAGGCATATCGGCCCTACTGACCCAATCATCACAACAACACATAAACACGACGCATATAAAGCGTATCGATCCTACGGATCCTCTCATCACAGCATATCACCACAACACACTCAAGGCGTGTCGATCCCAATGATCCACTCACCATACAACTTATCACATACAATGCACACAAGGCACGTCAGTCCTTCTGACCCAAATATATCACATAGTCGCACATAAGTGCAACGCATAATAAGCGCACCGATCCTCATGGATCCACTCACCACAACACACCAACCACAACGCACTCAAGGCGTAACGATCATACTGATCCTCATATCTCGCACACAACATATCAATACCACGCGTACAAGGCGTAACGATCCTACTGATCCAGTCCTCATACTACAGTATGTAAACGCAACACACATAAAGCGTATCGATCCTACTGATCCACGATCACACAACTTATAGCACACACATATAATTACACCACATAATCTACCGATCACGTCGAATGTGTTAAACGCCGACCACATAACCCTCTAACACCCAACATACACCTAGCACCCATAAATCATCACGGTACTTCAGACTGGCCACGCTCAGCAATCACAGCTGCACACAGTTCCAGGGAAAACAAAGTTCTGCTATGCTCGCCACCTATCACCTGAATCTCATACGACCACATCTCAAGAGTTTCTTACAATATCACATACACTCATAATGTATATCAGGTCATTTATTCGGTTATACAATTACCACGAGAATCACACTCCCGTATCACACGTATTCATTCCTAATCGAAGGATACATAGCCACTTTAGGCATCACAGCGTACTTCGATTCAATCGTTCATATCAACGAATATTCAAGCACAGGCTCCCTACATCACCTTCATGCTCTCAACCGATCCACGATAACCACGTACTCGCTCACGACCAACAAGGGTCTAACCACGCGAGAAACCGAACAGCATAGCATAAAAACCATAAAATGCTGTCATGCTCGCTGCCATTTGCCCGGCGAAGCCCCGCAGCGAACACTCGCTGGGACTCGCCCGGCGAAACCCCTAGCGAAGCCAAACCGAAGCAACAGGCAGCATTCGCTGCCCAGTTCGCCTGGCGAAGTCTCGCCACCATTCGCCCAGCGAATGCACGCGAATTCTGTAGAAAAACTGCTGTTCAGAAACAGCCCCACACTCCGATTTCGTTCGATTAAATCCCACGAAATCCTACACTATACCAGTACAGTACTATCCCACAAGACTACACTGATTATCCTAGTTCATACTCGATAAATCCTCAGTTCTACTCAATTCTCCAACTTCAGGCATCAACTCCGAATTTACCCGGAAACCCCAAATCACCAAACCATCTACCCTATGGCACATGCAATGAATTTACACCCACAACCATCACAGAATTATAAACACGGAATCAATATCACATTAACGTCAATCTATGGGGATTAGGGATTTTCCCCTTTTCTACCAATTTCATGCAAATACCTATTCGACCGATCAATCCCCCCCTTACCTCAATTGCAGCTTGATGATGATGAACTTCCGAAAACCCACGAATTCAACAGCCTTGATGTTCTTCTCAAGCTTCCTCTTGCTGCTCTTGATCGTGCTCTACCAAGTTCTCCTCTTCTTTGATTGTTGTCTCTATTCTTCCTTTTTCCATATGCCTAATTTGCCCTTAATTCCAATAATATAATCTCATTTTCTTTTACTCCAAATAAATATTATTTCCACAATTTCTTTTAATTCTAAACCACTTCCAATAATATTTTTAAATATAACAATAATGACAAGAATATTAATAATAATAGTATCAACACTATTAATCACCATATTATTATTACTATTAATCATATTTTTTCTAATATTATGGAACTTAATTCCTCAAACAAATTCCACACACACAATGCACCGAAATACAAATAATACGGGAAAATCAAATAATTAAAAATGGGCGTTGCAGAATGCACAGAGTACTTCCTAAGGAAGACCAGGCTCTCACAAGAGGGACCCTAAGATAACAGGATAGATCAATGAGGTGGATCCTAGATGAAAATCTAAGGTATTGTTAAGGTATGCCAACAGGAGTCCTCAAAGGCTCAACCTCTTGAGGAATGCACAGAGTACTTCCTAAGGAAGACCAGACTCTCACAAGAGGGCTCCTTTGTCAGTAAGACAATGGATGATTTATTGATGATGGGAGGCATGTTGAAAACCTAAGGAAGTCACCGTAGCACTCAACCAAATTCGCTTGATTAAGGGAGGAAGGATCTCATGATAAGGACTAAGAGATATTGGCTTGATTTGAATTGCCCAAGGCAAAGGGAAGCACAAAGAGGAGAGGAATCAACCATAAAAGCCTCTAAGAAACCCTAATACCTAAGCTCTAAAAGATACTTATCCTAAGGAAGCTTATGAACATTCTAAAGACTTAAGAATCACCCTAAAGAGGTGTCAACCTATACATTATGCTGTCATGAAGGTATTGGGGGCTTAGGGCTTACAAAAGTTCACTTTAGAAACTAAACTATGAGGTATGCTAAGTTAGGATCACCCTAAAAATAGCTATCATCTAAAATATGGGAAAAACAGAATGTCACTCCTAAAAATTCTAACAAAAATCCTAGGCATTCCTAAGGATGTTATAAACCTATGGTAAAAAATCCAAAGCCAAACTATGAGTTTAAGGGCACTAATTAAAGGATCAACCTAAGGGTATGCTATGGGGAATTCAAATGGGAATGGTCCTAAAGATTTAATTCAAAACTATATCTAAAGGCACCTAAAAATCCAGAGAGAAAAAACACACAAATCCCTCTAAGGGTATGAGCTAGTACAAAAATCAGCAAGCAATCAAGGTATTTTTTTACATTTATTAAAGGACTAATAAAATGGAAAAAATACAATTAAAAGGAAAATATGGCAAAACTGAAATTAACAAATGCAATAAAATTCTAGACATATTAAACTACATCCATGAATTTTCCCAGAATTTATTGAGCTTATTTAATATTTTTCTTGAATTAAAATGAAACAGCCATTAAGATAGAAAATAAGAGAAAAAGAAAATAAAAGGAAAACTAAAGGTGGTGCAATGAGTAACGTTTTCGCGTGTAATATTCATTTGGGCTTGATGAGTGGTGTGCGAACAGCAAAATGACTTAAGGCCCAGCTGAGTTAATGAAACTCAGCGTTTCATGCCATGGGAAGAGCCAATTCGCGAAAGCATATCCTGGCCGCACGATGGAATGACTTGGTCAAGGCTCTACGCGCGATCTAATGGCCACGATCTAATCTGGAAATTTTAAATAGCAAAATGGAGGGAAACCTGCGCGCGGTGGGGGCGGTGGCCGGAGAAGATTCCGGTCATCTTCTCCAACGGTAATGAATAGTACCGGTTTTGAAAACTTCACAAAAACTTCAATTTTTTATACCAATCTCTTCCTCTCACTTCCTAGACCATGAATATCAAATTCTTTTCCATTTGTATCCAATAAATAAGGAGAAATGTGAACAACAAGCTAAGGTGCCATTTCCTAAAGTTTCAAGAAACTTAACCAAACTAATCCTAAAACCTTCTACATATCCTAAGGAGTGTAAATCCATGAAAATGGCACTAAAATTCTTCAAGAATAGAGAGCATGGATAAGAAATAGGAACCTGCTTTAGAGCTTCAATGGAGGTGTCAATTGGCAATGGTTCCCACTCCAAATGGTGCAGAAAGTTTTAATGGATCATCCTCAAGCTTCTAGCAATCTTGGTTTGACTTGAATGTGTGTAATTCTCCAAAAACGAAAATCAATTTTCTTCACTTTTTCTCCACTTTTTTCTAACTGTTTTTTGTGATTCTTCAACCAATATCTATTATTTTTTGTTAGGAATGATTAGAATGTTATATACAAAGGATATGTGATGATTAGAAGCCCAATGGAATCCCATAATAGTCCAATCCAAAATTCACATTTTTGATTTTGAAGCTTTATGGAAATGGTGAAAAGCAGATCCAACCAGCTTGCAGTTTGGTTCATATCAGTTTCTTATGGTGCAAGGATCATGTGTGGCTCAGATTGGTTCCTTGGAATTGAACCAATGGTTGATTTTGATCGTGTTGCTTAAAGTTCAAGAAACCATGAAAATGGCATAGCAAATGACTTCAAATTTGACTTCTGATTTTACCAACCTTCTTAGAATGTTTAAGGCACTCAAAAAATGCACAAACATGACTTGAATTGGTTTAAAATGTATTTGATCCAAAAATAGCCCTTTTCAAGCTTCCTTTCATGAAAATTTCTCCAAGCATTCTCATTTCCAAGCCATGTAAATGATCCCTTGAGGTTTGGTTGGCCAAATGAACCCATCTGGAGCAACTTTCATGTTGGAAAGATTTCCATTTGAGGTCTTCAAATTGGTGAAATGGACCTATAATGAAAATGGCCTATAATCTCACTTTCCCAAAATACCCTTGCCTTGCCAAGCTCATAACTTGAGTTACACGACTCAAAATGATGACTTCTAGGACTTTGTGGAAAGCTAAGATCATGAGGGACAACTTTCATGTTCACTTGAAGTTGAGGAGAAACATCCTTCTTGGTCAAAAATAGCATGGAAGTTGGTTGACTTTTGTTGACTAAAATCACATTCATCTGAGGACCTATAACTTGTCTGCTTCATAACTTGAGTTCTATAAATCCAATCAAGGACTTCTAGTACTCAAATTAAAGCTACGAACATGCTCTACAAGTCTCATGTTTATGTCAAGATGAGATGAGGCTTTCATCTTGAGTTATGTGGTCTTGAAGTTAGGCGCTAAACTAGGGGATTTTACACTGTCAAGCATAGCAACCCTAGCCTAGCAACTTCTCACACTCTTGAATATTGATGAGATGATCTTGGAATAATATTTTAGGTGTCTCAACACAACATTCCATGATCATAGTTGCTTGGAATTGAGTCTTAATCTCCTCAAGATTCATAGTTGACTGATGGTTCACCATGAGAAAACCCTAGTTGCACCAACTTTGACTGGGGTCTCTCGCACTTGATATAATGACTGACCTAAGCTTCAAGATGACCCTCAAGGTCTCTAAGTTCTCACAATGTTCTCCACCCATAACCATGGATTCAAACTCATCTGGAAATCTTCAAATGACCCGCAGGATAGGAGGTACACCGCTCTTAACCAATCAACTTTTCTATGAGCCCTGACACTCTTCTGAGGATAATAAGCCCTTGATGGCTTGAATATAACCACTTGATTAAGATTAGAACCTTTGGCAGCCCCTCCTTGATGAACACAGCTCCTGATCCCCTGCACAAATGATAATGCAATGTGTATGTTAATGCTAAGATGAATGCAATGAAACAAAAGCCAGATAAAGCAAAAAGTTGGGCAAATTTTGGGGTGCAACAGCTGCCCCTATTCAAACGACATGGACCAGACTAGATGAGAGGTGAAGAACCTTCAGCCAATTGAAGTAAAAGGCGATTGAATGTCGATAAACCCAAAAATTTGCAACCTACACGAACACAAAATAGCAAATGCCAACCAAGGGTTGGAATACCGATATGCCAAGGATAATAATCCAATATAATATGAAATTCATCCAAAAGATGCCAACCAAAAGTCGGGAAAACGCCCGGAGGACACCAACCAAGAGTTGGAACAACCAAAGGCCAACGGATACCAACCAAGAGTTGGGAAACAACCAAATATACCATCCAAGAGTTGGGATGAAACCGTCAATAAATACCAACCAAAAGTCGGGATAGCGAACTCAGAATACCAACCAAGACTTGGAACAAGCTCTGATGGCGAACAAAAGAGTAGCCAAACAACTTTGTGGCGACTTTACCGGGGAAAGCGTAGACTAATCAGACGACTCTGTGGAGAACAAACTAGCAGCACCATCCAAAAGATGGGATGAGGTGTGGCTTTCTGGGGACAAAACCACCCATACCAACCAAGAGTCGGCATCCATACTAACCGCAATTTACATGGCGAGACGACTTCGCTGAGGAGGCATACTGACCAAAAGTCGGAATCAACAACCAGAGAACACAGGTTACCAACGAAGAGCTATAAAAACGTCAACAAATCGACCACATCGGATATGGAGACCTTACTGGAGAATCAAAGACTACCAACCAAGAGTTGGAAAACTAACCGACGTCCACGACTGAACCCACCAGAAAAACCAAAACCATCAACCAAAAGTTGGAAAACGTCAAATCTTCTTATCAATCAAAAGTTGAGATAACGACTCCGCTGAGGAATAAGGGAAGCCTACCAACCAAAAGTTGGGATAACAACAGACGTCCCAGACCAACCCTACTGGGGAATACCAACCAAAAGTTGGGAAACAAAGGTACTAACCAATAGTTAGAAGCACCGTGGAACACCATTGATCAAAGGTCAGAACACAAGCTGCTAGCCAAGAGTTAGGATTATTGGGGAAACAAGGAATACCAACCAGGAGTTGGGATAACATCCACTAAGGAACACCAATACTGGCGACCAAGAGTCGAAAAAACGTCCATCATGACACTATCAACTGAGAGTTGGAATAACGACACTGCAGGGGATAAAGTCCAACCAGAAATCCGGAACTAAAACTGATAACCAATAGTTAGAATCAACAGGACCTACTGACTGGAGATGAACTGACAACAGCTGAAAACTACAACCAAGAGTTGGAAACAAGCAACTCTGTTGTGGAGGAACATGACTACCACCCAATAGTGGGAACAACTCCAAAGGAAAACTACCAACCAATAGTTGTAAGCGTCAAATAAAGACCACCAACCAATAGTCGGAACTGCGAGGAAAATCACCAACCAATATTTAGAATCAAAGCATCAACCAATAGTTGAAACCGTAGAATAAAAGCCACCAACCAATAGTCGGAACAACAAGGAAACTGCCAACCAATAGTCAGAACAACGAGGAGACTACCAACCAATAGTTGAAACCGCCACAGGACTACTATCAACCAATAATTGAAAGAGTAAAACAAGGACTACCAACCAATAGTTGGGAGAGTCGAAAGAAGACCACCAACCAATAGTTGGAAGAACGCACAAAGACGACCAACCAATAGTTGGAAGGGCGAACAAAGACCACCAACCAATAGTTGGAAGAGTGAACAAAGACCACCAACTAATAGTCGGAACAATGAATAAAGACCACCAACCAATAGTTGGAAGGGTTGAAAGAAGACCACCAACCAAGAGTTGGAAGAGTAAACGGAGGACTATCAACCAATAGTCGAAATAACATCCAGCGGAAGATTACCAACCTCAAGTTGGAATAACATCAAACATAAGACTATCAACCTCAAGTTGGAATAACATCTCTGTGGGGAAACACAAGGTCACTAACTGAAAGCGAGGACAAGACATCCCGACCTACCCAAAACACCAGTCACCATAAATTGGACTACGCTGGGGAATGCCAACCAACAGTTGGAATAAGAGAATCAACAGACTCACAAAAATGGGGGTTTGGATCAATAAGACTCCATTAGGAAGAAGACCAGGTGGCCAATGCCGGGAATGTTTCCAACCATATCCTGAATCAAACAATCTTCGTTCTTAACGGTAATCGGTACCAAACCTGGCATATTTTTCCGATGCATATGTTTGAGAATGGCGTAATGTTCCATACGGAATGGAAATGCAACGTGTTTGGGAAGATGCTATGCAACGATGCAAAATGCAAAAGGATCTCCCCTAGCAAAATAAATGCAGAAGAAATGAGACCGGCTCCGCTGGGGAAAACCGGGTGGAGCCTAACGCCAATGAAAACCACGCCGGGGAGAACCGGCCCTGGATGGCTTCTGAGAAAATTTCTGATAAAATGCTTTACCAAGAGAAAAGAATCCACTCCACTGGGGAATAACAGAAGGTTCCAAGTATGATTGGACTCTCTTGAGGATAGCTTGCGCGTGCCAATGATGATTGGGCTTTGCTGGGGAAAAACACATGAAGTTTTCCTGCGTACCAATGGAAATTAGATTCTGGAATGATGCGTCAACACGGATTGGGCTTCCTAACAACCACCAATAGGCCTTGAGCTGTAGATTATCCGTGATAGGTCAGTTACAACTGACGCTGGAAAATATCCTGTCTAGATTCAAAGGTTTTGGTTGAAGGGTCGAGGGATAGTAGCACGACTTCCCGACATTCGTCTTGAACTTGAAGGTTGATCAAACCTGCTTGAGTAACTCTGACGATACGGAGAGGAACGATTCCTTTGTTTCCATATTTTGCCCCAGCCTGTGGGATTTCTGCGGGGATGTTCCTCGAAGGGAAATCTGCAATCTCTGCACCCTGATCTGCCTCAGCATTTTGAATCCTCGAAGAGGTGCTTCACATTAATTGTCCCCATGGGCAAGAAATAACTTCTGCGCTCTTAGGGTGGCCTGCCCCTGTCTTGCAACGACTTTACCCCTGATTGGCTAATCTGTGGGGAAATACCCTGGTTGTCCTCGAGAGATTTATCAAACCTCGACCTGACTGCATCAGATTAACTGACTTCTGGATGGCTAACTCCCATGTTGTGATCAGTTGACATGGCTTGCCCCGGTTCATCGGAATTCAGGCATTCTGCATTCTATTCTGGTCAGACTTTCCATTGTGGATACTTCCCTGCTGTCAAGCGCTTACTCGCTAGTAAAACAAGTTGTTCTGTACAAAAGACATATCAAATGCAATGCATATGACAGTTTTCGAAATCCAATCTGTTCACTGGAAAAAAATTGTGACATACAATGAACGAATCATTTATCAACATGTCAACATTAATACAACGCTGTAAGAGGAATCCTTTTGGGAGTCAGTTTCGATGCAATCTTTACCGAAGTATGCTTTCGAAACAAACCTGCTTCAATTAGGACTTTTTAAAGGTTGTAACGTGGTCAAGTTCGCGGTTAACAAGGAAAGGACATAAGGCTCAAAATTCATTTTAACCCACCCATTCTCCGTGATGTTCTCCAATTCTATATTCAACTAATTCGACTTTAGCGTTCACCTTGCAAAGGTTAATTCATAGGAGCGATGATTCAGGGAATCACACATTTTTTTGGAGTGACAGTCACTCGCTTTTCGTCTATGGGCGCCCGGAGCCACACGATTTCATTCTTGTTTGAGGATTTTTCTTTCGTAATCCTTTTTCGCTTTTCGTTTTTTCATTTCCTAACTTTTTCCTAGACTAACTCTTTTGAGTTTCTTCGATTTTGAAGTCCAGCAGGATGCCCTAATTTTTGCCTAAGTCGCTTGTTCTCAAGATTCGACTTAGCGGGCTTTTTCTTTGATTTTTTTCTTTCTCTTTTTTTGAACGAGTCGCGTGACACTGGCTTGTTTGACTTGTTTGAAAAGAGATTGTGACTGTTTCACTCCTGATCGACCAGGTTTAACCATCATGGCTTTTTTTAGGTACGAACTATATTGGTGTGATTGATCCTCGAACGGGAACACTCAGGTGGTAATTTGAACGCTTGGTCAAATCAACTGACACCTACCCTGCCCCGGGTTATGATTGAGGGTTTTTCATTTTCAGAAAGAAACTCCTACTACTAGGCTCAAAGGGGTTAACAAGGGATTATCGTCCTTATATCTACGGTGTTTGGGATTTGAAACAATGCTTGTACATCATCAACAGGTTTTTATTCAAAAGGACACATTCGGAAGCTTGCGCTTCTCGAAATTTCGTCATCCTCCCCAGAGTCCACTTAAATAAGCATTTGAAAATAAAAGAAAGCAATAGAGTGAACACGAATGGATTTATTCAAAAACATGCATATTTATTTCATTTATCAATATCAATTGAAAATAACAAGCTTTACAAACGAAATTTTCAATTAAACAGGAAAGAAACTACAAATGTAAAGAAATGACATGAAAAATGCAGATTGCCAGCTTCTAGGCACTGGGCTTTCGAACTTGATTCGCCGCTGAGGCAGCCATCTTCAGAGTTACTCGTCGAAGTTAGTCTGCAAGGCTTCTGAACCTTCGTTCTCGGGGAACTCTTCCACAGCATGAACTGATGTGCCCACCTGGCTGGATGAAGGAAGGTCGTTAATCTGAATACCCTGAGGCGTAATCGAGAACCTGTTGGCGTCCAATAGAGTCTGAACCTGGCTCTTAAGCACCTTGCAGTTTTCAGTTGAGTGCCCTTGTGCCCCAGCGTGGTAATCACAATGGGCGCTTGCAATAAAACCTGGCGGATACGGCGGAATCACCGGGTTAATCTCCTTTGGCACTATCAGACCACCCTTGATCAGATATGGAAATACCTGACTGTATGACATGGGTAACCGAGCAAACTGCCTTTCTGGCTTCTTTGGTCTTTGCTTGGTGTGCCGTCCTTGTTGATGGCGATATGACCGTTGACTCCAGAAGGGAGATGATGTCTGATGCATGGACCCTAGGGGTTGTTGACTCTGAACGGTCAAGACATCTGGAGATTGAGACTGAGATACCAAGGACTCCTTTTGCTCGGATGCACTCATCCTCGGGTTTAGTCCCGGAATTGGCAATAGCTGCGGGCACGGAGATTTAGAAGTCATAAATTGCAAGATATCCTTTGGGTCCAATGCAGTTTTGGGGATGAAAGCAGGAGTGCCCATCTTTTCTGTAATGCCTGGAATGAGACCCTCTGTTATACTCGTGTCGCTCGACGCGAAATTAATCGGCCTTTGAATCGATCAAATCCTGAACTACGTGCTTAAAAGCTTTGCAATTCTCAACGTGGTGTCCGGGTGCCCCATCATGGAAATCACAATGCGTGTTTTCATTATAGCCAGGTGGTGGGGTCCCAGTTAGTGGAGGTAACTTCCGTAGTTCGACCAACCGAAGCTGAAGCAAGACTTGTAGCAACTGAGTGTAAGTCATGGGGATCTTATCAAAAATTATGTTGGGCTGCTTCAGCCTCGGCGCATACCTTCTGGCCTTAGGAGTGTCTTGGGGAGTGAGAGATAGTTAATGACGTGGCAAATCTGGGATCTCAGGTCGTGCCACAGGTCTTCAAGGCACATCACGCCTTGGGACAGGTTCCATAGACAAAAGCAGAGCGAGCATCTCTACTGCAGCTTTAGGCACCCGGTCACCTTCTTCTCTGAACACTTTTCTTACTACCTCCATGATCAAACCCACCTGAGTTTTGAACTGCTGGTTCTCCTCTCTGAGTACCTGCTGGTTCGAACGCAACTCTTGCATGTTCCCCATAACCTGCCTCATCTGTCCTCGGACCTCATTCAGCTCTGCTCGTACCTGTTCCATAGCCTTATGGGGATTTCTGTAATCTTCCTGATCGGATATCCTGCAACAAACTGCTTTGGCACAGGGAATAAGATCAATGGTTCTGCGGTACCTGTTATGCAAAATGATATGCAGATGCAAATGCAAAACTGTAGCAAGGGATCAAGAGTGTTGCGCTGTTGACTGAAGGACCAGAATTCTGCTTTGGCGAGAATATAACACAGCTCTGATAGTTAGGACCCATTGATACCAATAATATTGATTCATACTGTCAAGAAGAACCAGGCTGTCTGAAGGTAAAAGTTTCCTGCATAACCCCAGCCCCACTCACAGGTATGGACCTAATCCACTGATACGCCACGACATCCTATGCGTTCCTCAGTGTCATAGACTTTCAAGAAATGATGATACGTTCACCATTCCTGGTTTGGCATCATCACCCCCTGAAGAGGCCTCACTTAGCTGAGTCACAAATGATCGGTTCCTAGAGTCGATAATTCTCAGATCAAAAATCAATTCCAATCCTAAGGACCAGAAAAGAAATCATCAAAGAGGATCTCGTCTGAGTGTGAATTTCATGGGAACTGGTGTTTGCTAAGCAAACAGGTCCCCACTAATCTCCACTCTAATTCTATGTTTGCCCTCAAGCCTGGGTCTGGCTTCTCACTCATCAGAATTAATCCCCTCCCACAACAGCACAATAATGATATAATATAATGCTGAAAATAAAATGCGGGAAAGTAAAGCTAAGGTACAACAAATATGTACAAAACCCAAAAGATATACAAACAAGCGCTAGGATTGACTCGCATAGGGGATGGGAAACAGTCCCAGCGTAGGGGATGGGAAAATTCCCCTGCAGCTATAAAAATCCCCAGCAGAGTCGCCAGTTGTCGCTACTCCGAAAAGGAGGTGCTGGCACAACAAAAGAGTCGCCACCTATCGTTATTTATCCCACAGGAGGGAAAGGAAACGATCAGGAAAAACCTAGCGAAACGGGATAAGATCGGACATCGCAACCAAATCTCGGGGTCCGGGAGTCGGTTACGCAAGGGGAAGGTATTAGCACCCCTTACGTCCATCGTACTCGATGGGATCCATGCTTGTTGTTTATCTGAAGGGTTATTTATCTATCTACCTATCAAGGTTGGCTTGAAAGAAAAGAAAAAGGAAGAAAAGGGGACTCGATTGAGCGTCACTGCTCTTCGCCTACGTATTCCCTTTATGCAACGGGAAAGTCAGAGTCAACGTAGTTCGGCTAACTACGGGTGAAGGGAAGGTTGCTCGCCAAGATATCACATCTTTTGTCTACGTACTCTTAACAGGCTTGTGATCGCTCCGCAAGTGCACGAAAATATCGAAGTAATATAAAAGATTGTTGAACCCACAGAGACCAATGTCAATCTACCATTATCTATTATTACGGCGTAAAGCTAAGGCTATTGGAATTAGGAAAATTGAATGCGAATGAAATTAAATGCAAAAGAAATAAAGAAAATTGGTTTAAAGAAATGCGGTAAAGGATATCGGTATGCAAAGACTTAGTTATCTGGGATTCAACAGGTCACCGATGCTTCTTACTCTTTGCAAACATTGTTCAGAAGAAAATAGTGATCTGAAGACTTTCATCTCACGATGGTTGTTGACGCTAGTCATAATTCTAAGGGCCGAATGTACGCTTTCGCTGTCCCATTCGGGGTTAAAACTACTTTTTGGAAATCTCTAGGTTCTAATCCATTTTAAAGTGCTTTCGCTGTTATTAAAACAAATGCCTAGTGTTTACTATCTGGTCTTGCCGCAGCTTTCGCTTGTTGGTTCATACCTTAATTAATTTCCCACTTTCATGGCAAAACTACTTTTAAATAAGTTCTCGCTTTTGCGACGAAGTTTATTCAGTAATTAAATTTAAACACTACGGCCAGAAAGGTTGTTTGTGAAAAAGGAAGATGCCGGTTACTATCGAATCCTATCCTACTAATTTGGTTACATACCGATAAAACTAACTTAGCCAGACATGATAATTAATGCGAACGGAAATAGACATAAACAACGGAATAATAAAGCGTGCATCATAACAGAAATAAAGTAGTAATTCAATTAATAAAAACCTGTAAATTGTACTGATCTCAAATCCTTGGGTAGTCCCCCACAATGTCGGCAGGATTCTACTTTGGCGAGAAATAAAAGGTACAGGAAGAAAATACAATATTCTGAACTGAAGGAAAATGGAAAGGAAAATAAAAGTAACGATAAATAACTTTGATGGAATTTTTGGCAGAACTTCGGGATGAAGAATCCACCCTTTTCTCTGTGAGTCTCTTGTCTATTTATAGGAGATGTTTCTTATCTCAACTTCCTGAGATCATGCGTGAGATATGGAGAAAGTGGTAGTAACTTCCAGTAGTGGGCAGTGAGTGGAGAAAGTGTAGTAACTTCCAGTAGTGGCCAGTGAGTGGAGAAAGTGTAGGAAGGATTTAAGTTGAGATTGATCGTGAATTCTGATTCTGCGTTTTTTGTCTGCGTGACGGTCGTCATGAAATGTGACGGTCGTCACACGCATGACGGTCGTCATGGACCTGTGACGGTCGTCACAGCAGCAGAATCCGTATCTGCTGTTTTTCATCTATTTTTCATCCGTTTTTCATCTGTTTCTTCTCCTTTTCTTTCTTTAGTCCAAATTCTCCCCAATCTGCAAAACGAAGTAAATTAATCATATAATAGAACATAAATCAAGATAAATTAATAAAAGTCACAAATAAATGCATGTAAATCAAGCCAAATAAACGATATGATTTCGCGTTATCAAACATCCCCACACTTAAACCATTGCTTGTCCTCAAGCAATCGACCAACACAGTAAAAAGAAATAAGCATAGTTCGAAACAAAGTCACGACGAAACTCTAATCATACGTGGCTGCTAGGCTAATGTTAGATCGATAGGTACTAAATATTAATACCAAGGATATCATAACGACACAATTTCAAAAACTCCCTACTTATGCAAACCAATCGGAATCATGCCATTATAACTCAACCTATAACTCATGCTCTCTTTCACCCCATTTCATTATAGTGCAATCACATTAAGCCCGTTATCCATACACATTCATGGCAAGTAAACCTGTTAGTGACTATGATCTCATTATTATTTCATTTTTCTCTGCAAATATGCTTAAGCATCAATTGAACTTAAAGAGTTTGTACCGTTAGGCTAAGTGCTCGGGTGAGGAGCACCTAACTTAGAAGGAACATGTCTTTTTCTTCATAATTTTTTTTCTTTTCTTTCTTAGTTTTCTCATTTTAACCTAGAGATCATACACTTATTTGCATTGGTTTCTTACTTAGTGTGTTTAGGATGGTGCTGACTGCTTAAATAAACTACTTAGGGATTACTACAAGAACCTGGAGTTTTAAGGTCTCGGCATAATGGGTACTCAAATTTATTTTGCATATTTAGGGGGTTAAGGTTGTCAGGACGATATCAATTTTATCAAAACTTTCCCAAGTTTTTCTAACATAGCCTAAACAGCCTATATACTTTCAGAGTACCATGTCATGAATCAAAAAGTTTTTTGTTGGAGGTTAAAATTTTGAAATTTTGAAATTTTGGGGAAGTTTGAATAACAGGCGAAAACCACTCATAAAGACTCGACAGCACATGCAAAGATTTTGACATAGCATTAAAAATAGATAAAAACAATAAATCAAACTAAAAGGCAATAAAATGAAAGCGATAGAGTTCCTCCCCCACACTTAAACCAAACATTGTCCTCAATGTTTCAGTAAAAGGTGGAAAAGGAAAGATAGAACCTGTATGAATGCTACTGCTCTTGCTATCCTTGTCTTTGTTGATCACTTCTACTTCGGTGGCGGACATTTTGAGATACTTTGTTTGTGTAATTCTCGAACCAGCTCATCATGTTGCTCGCGTCAAGAGGAAATACTCATCATAAGTGTTCCCACCAGCAGCGACACTCGTAGGAATGTCCATGGGCATAGCTCATCTTCTCAGATCATCATCTAGAGAGTTTTCGCCTAGATATAGCTAAAGCGTAACAAGCGATACATTTCTTTATTTTCTGCCAATTTAAACAAACAAATTAAAATAAAGACCTTGTGGGTTGCCTCCCACACAGCGCTTTGTTTAGCGTCGATAGCTCGACGGCTAAGGAGTGCAAGTACTCATGGTGGTTCTTTCGAGAATGGTTCCTCGATCGAACTTTGAATAGTCTTCGGTTTCCATGGCCACTTATCAAGCCATCTCTCATATCCCTCACCTTTTCGTTTCTTTCTTCTGTAGGGTGGTTTCTTGTTTTGAATGCGTGGTGGTGGTTCTGGATCTATTCTGCGTATCAGCTTTTCAAATTTGGGCTTTGTTATTTCATCCACTACCTCAAAAGTTAATCGTACCCTTTTAATAGTAATAATGACCCTAGTTTCACGGTCCTCGAATTTTCTTTTTCTATGAAGGGCCTTAAACAAAGGTGCATTGGTGTGTATATTTTTCAATACCTCCACATATCTTTTGGATTGGGAGTCTACCTTAACTTCTGCAAACCTTTGTGGGAAAGAAATAGGTGGGGTATAGGGAGGAGGAACAACGATACGTGCTTCCTTCTCTACCTTTTCGACAACTTCCCTGTCGGTTGGTGTCGGTGGATTTTTCTCAATATGTATGCTTTTCTCACCAAAACTCTCCTCAGGCTCGTCATCAATCTCCCTAGGATCTTCTATTTGTTCTTCATTAACGGTTGTTACGACATTCACATGTCCTTCTGGGAAGGGTCCTAGAGGTGTTTGTCTAAGCAGGGAGGTTTGAGTCTCCAAAGTCTCGCTGTGAGTTGCGAGGGAATCGACAATAACGTTCATCTGCCTAAGGTCTTCATTAATTTGGAGATGTTGTTTTCTAAAATCTTCGTTTTGGAGAGTTTGTGTTTCCACAAAGCGCTCCATCATAGATTCTATCCTAGAGTGAGTAGACGTCTCATTGAATTCTTCTAGTAGTAGTTCAAGGTTGGATGTATCAAAATCTTGCGTTTCCTCAAAACATTGGGAGTCGTCATCATAGAGGGAATTTGGGTGAGAGTGCGTAGTATTGAAATCTTCTAATAATATTTCGAGGTCGGATTTAAGCGGAATTTGTGGTTCCTCGAAATATTGGGGGTGGTAGTTATAATATGGAGGGTGGTAATTATAAGGGAAATATGGTTTATACATAATGATTTAGATAAGAGTGCCTTAGTCTATACTATGCAACAACGGAATCACAATATTGACTGTTGGTCCCCGGCAACGGCGCCAAAAACTTGATCGCTCCGCAAGTGCACGGAAATATCGAAGTAATATAAAAGATTGTCGAACCCACAGAGACCAATGTCAATCTACCGTTATCTATTATTACGGCGTAAAGCTAAGGCTATTGGAATTAGGAAAATTGAATGCAAATGAAATTAAATGCAAAAGAAATAAAGAAAATTGGTTTAAAGAAATGCCGTAAAGGATATCGGTATGCAAAGACTTAGTTATCTGGGATTCGACAGGTCACCGATGCTTCTTACTCTTTGCAAACATTGTTCCGAAGAAAATAGTGATCTGAAGACTTTCGTCTCACGATGGTTGTTGACGCTAGTCATAATTCTAAGGGCCGAATGTACGCTTTCGCTGTCCCATTCGGGGTTAAAACTACTTTTTGGAAATCTCTAGGTTCTAATCCATTTTAAAGTGATTTCGCTGTTATTAAAACAAATGCCTAGTGTATACTATCTGGTCTTGCCGCAGCTTTCGCTTGTTGGTTCGTACCTTAATTAATTTCCCACTTTCGTGGCAAAACTACTTTTAAATAAGTTCTCGCTTTCGCGACGAAGTTTATTCAGTAATTAAATTTAAACACTACGGCCAGAAAGGTTGTTTGTGAAAAGGGAAGATGTCGGTTACTATCGAATCCTATTCTACTAATTCGGTTACATACCGATAAAACTAACTTAGCCAGACATGATAATTAATGCGAACGGAAATAGACATATACAACGGAATAATAAAGCGTGCATCATAACATAAATAAAGTAGTAATTCAATTAATAAAAACCTGTAAATTGTACTGATCTCAAATCCTTGGGTAGTCCCCCACAATGTCGGCAGGATTCTACTTTGGCGAGAAATAAAAGGTACAGGAAGAAAATACAATATTCTGAACTGAAGGAAAATGGAAAGGAAAATAAAAGTAACGATAAATAACTTTGATGGAATTTTTGGCAGAACTTCGGGATGAAGAATCCACCCTTTTCTCTGTGAGTCTCTTGTCTATTTATAGGAGATGTTTCTTATCTCAACTTCCTGAGATCATGCGTGAGATATGGAGAAAGTGGTAGTAACTTCCAGTAGTGGGCAGTGAGTGGAGAAAGTGTAGTAACTTCCAGTAGTGGGCAGTGAGTGTAGAAAGTGTAGGAAGGATTTAAGTTGAGATTGATCGTGAATTCTGATTCTGCGTTTTTTGTCTGCGTGACGGTCGTCATGAAATGTGACGGTCGTCATGGACCTGTGACGGTCGTCACAGCAGCAGAATCCGTATCTGCTGTTTTTCATCTATTTTTCATCCGTTTTTCATATGTTTCTTCTCCTTTTCTTTCTTTAGTCCAAATTCTCCCCAATCTGCAAAACGAAGTAAATTAATCATATAATAGAACATAAATCAAGATAAATTAATAAAAGTCACAAATAAATGCATGTAAATCAAGCCAAATAAACGATATGATTTCGCGTTATCAAACATCCCCACACTTAAACCATTGCTTGTCCTCAAGCAATCGACCAACACAGTAAAAAGAAATAAGCATAGTTCGAAACAAAGTCACGACGAAACTCTAATCATACGTGGCTGCTAGGCTAATGTTAGATCGATAGGTACTAAATATTAATACCAAGGATATCATAACGACACAATTTCAAAAACTCCCTACTTATGCAAACCAATCGGAATCATGCCATTATAACTCAACCTATAACTCATGCTCTCTTTCACCCCATTTCATTATAGTGCAATCACATTAAGCCCGTTATCCATACACATTCATGGCAAGTAAACCTGTTAGTGACTATGATCTCATTATTATTTCATTTTTCTCTGCAAATATGCTTAAGCATCAATTGAACTTAAAGAGTTTGTACCGTTAGGCTAAGTGCTCGGGTGAGGAGCACCTAACTTAGAAGGAACATGTCTTTTTCTTCATAATTTTTTTTCTTTTCTTTCTTAGTTTTCTCATTTTAACCTAGAGATCATACACTTATTTGCATTGGTTTCTTACTTAGTGTGTTTAGGATGGTGCTGACTGCTTAAATAAACTACTTAGGGATTACTACAAGAACCTGGAGTTTTAAGGTCTCGGCATAATGGGTACTCAAATTTATTTTGCATATTTAGGGGGTTAAGGTTGTCAGGACGATATCAATTTTATCAAAACTTTCCCAAGTTTTTCTAACATAGCCTAAACAGCCTATATACTTTCAGAGTACCATGTCATGAATCAAAAAGTTTTTTGTTGGAGGTTAAAATTTTGAAATTTTGAAATTTTGGGGAAGTTTGAATAACAGGCGAAAACCACTCATAAAGACTCGACAACACATGCAAAGATTTTGACATAGCATTAAAAATAGATAAAAACAATAAATCAAACTAAAAGGCAATAAAATGAAAGCGATAGAGTTCCTCCCCCACACTTAAACCAAACATTGTCCTCAATGTTTCAGTAAAAGGTGGAAAAGGAAAGATAGAACCTGTATGAATGCTACTGCTCTTGCTATCCTTGTCTTTGTTGATCACTTCTACTTCGGTGGCGGACATTTTGAGATACTTTGTTTGTGTAATTCTCGAACCAGCTCATCATGTTGCTCGCGTCAAGAGGAAATACTCATCATAAGTGTTCCCACCAGCAGCGACACTCGTAGGAATGTCCATGGGCATAGATCATCTTCTCAGATCATCATCTAGAGAGTTTTCGCCTAGATATAGCTAAAGCGTAACAAGCGATACATTTCTTTATTTTCTGCCAATTTAAACAAACAAATTAAAATAAAGACCTTGTGGGTTGCCTCCCACACAACGCTTTGTTTAGCGTCGATAGCTCGACGGCTAAGGAGTGCAAGTACTCATGGTGGTTCTTTCGAGAATGGTTCCTCGATCGAACTTTGAATAGTCTTCGGTTTCCATGGCCACTTATCAAGCCATCTCTCATATCCCTCACCTTTTCGTTTCTTTCTTCTGTAGGGTGGTTTCTTGTTTTGAACGCGTGGTGGTGGTTCTGGATCTATTCTGCGTATCAGCTTTTCAAATTTGGGCTTTGTTATTTCATCCACCACCTCAAAAGTTAATCGTACCCTTTTAACAGTAATAATGACCCTAGTTTCACGGTCCCCGAATTTTCTTTTTCTATGAAGGGCCTTAGAAAAAGGTGCATTGGTGTGTATATTTTTCAATACCTCCACATATATTTTGGATTGGGAGTCTACCTTAACTTCTGCAAACCTTTGTGGGAAAGAAATAGGTGGGGTATAGGGAGGAGGAACAACGATACGTGCTTCCTTCTCTACCTTTTCGACAACTTCCCTGTCGGTTGGTGTCGGTGGATTTTTCTCAATATGTATGCTTTTCTCACCAAAACTCTCCTCAGGCTCATCATCAATCTCCCTAGGATCTTCTATTTGTTCTTCATTAACGGTTGTTACGACATTTACATGTCCTTCTGGGAAGGGTCCTAGAGTTGTTTGTCTAAGCAGGGAGGTTTGAGTCTCCAAAGTCTCGCTGTGAGTTGCGAGGGAATCGACAATAACGTTCATCTGCCTAAGGTCTTCATTAATTTGGAGATGTTGTTTTCAAAAATCTTCGTTTTGGAGAGTTTGTGTTTCCACAAAGCGCTCCATCATAGATTCTATCCTAGAGTGAGTAGACGTCTCATTGAATTCTTCTAGTAGTAGTTCGAGGTTGGATGTATCAAAATCTTGCGTTTCCTCAAAACATTGGGAGTCGTCATCATAGAGGGAATTTGGGTGAGAGTGCGTAGTATTGAAATCTTCTAATAATATTTCGAGGTCGGATTTAAGCGGAATTTGTGGTTCCTCGAAATATTGGGGGTGGTAGTTATAATATGGAGGGTGGTAATTATAAGGGAAATATGGGTTATACATAATGATTTAGATAAGAGTGCCTTAGTCTATACTATGCAACAACGGAATCACAATATTGACTGTTGGTCCCCGGCAACGGCGCCAAAAACTTGATCGCTCCGCAAGTGCACGGAAATATCGAAGTAATATAAAAGATTGTCGAACCCATAGAGACCAATGTCAATCTACCGTTATCTATTATTACGGCGTAAAGCTAAGGCTATTGGAATTAGGAAAATTGAATGCGGATGAAATTAAATGCAAAAGAAATAAAGAAAATTGGTTTAAAGAAATGCGGTAAAGGATATCGGTATGCAAAGACTTAGTTATCTGGGATTCGACAGGTCACCGATGCTTCTTACTCTTTGCAAACATTGTTCAGAAGAAAATAGTGATCTGAAGACTTTCGTCTCACGATGGTTGTTGACGCTAGTCATAATTCTAAGGGCCGAATGTACGCTTTCGCTGTCCCATTCGGGGTTAAAACTACTTTTTGGAAATCTCTAGGTTCTAATCCATTTTAAAGTGCTTTCGCTGTTATTAAAACAAATGCCTAGTGTTTACTATCTGGTCTTGCCGCAGCTTTCGCTTGTTGGTTCGTACCTTAATTAATTTCCCACTTTCGTGGCAAAACTACTTTTAAATAAGTTCTCGCTTTCGCGACGAAGTTTATTCAGTAATTAAATTTAAACACTACGGCCAGAAAGGTTGTTTGTGAAAAGGGAAGATGCCGGTTACTATAAAATCCTATCCTACTAATTCGGTTACATACCGATAAAACTAACTTAGCCAGACATGATAATTAATGCGAACGGAAATAGACATAAACAACGGAATAATAAAGCGTGCATCATAACAGAAATAAAGTAGTAATTCAATTAATAAAAACCTGTAAATTGTACTGATCTCAAATCCTTGGGTAGTCCCCTACAATGTCGGCAGGATTCTACTTTGGCGAGAAATAAAAGGTACAGGAAGAAAATACAATATTCTGAACTGAAGGAAAATGGAAAGGAAAATAAAAGTAACGATAAATAACTTTGATGGAATTTTTGGCAGAACTTCGGGATGAAGAATCCACCCTTTTCTCTGTGAGTCTCTTGTCTATTTATAGGAGATGTTTCTTATCTCAACTTCCTGAGATCATGCGTGAGATATGGAGAAAGTGGTAGTAACTTCCAGTAGTGGGCAGTGAGTGGAGAAAGTGTAGTAACTTCCAGTAGTGGGCAGTGAGTGGAGAAAGTGTAGGAAGGATTTAAGTTGAGATTGATCGTGAATTCTGATTCTGCGTTTTTTGTCTGCGTGACGGTCGTCATGAAATGTGACGGTCGTCATGGACCTGTGACGGTCGTCACAGCAGCAGAATCCGTATCTGCTGTTTTTCATCTATTTTTCATCCGTTTTTCATATGTTTCTTCTCCTTTTCTTTCTTTAGTCCAAATTCTCCCCAATCTGCAAAACGAAGTAAATTAATCATATAATAGAACATAAATCAAGATAAATTAATAAAAGTCACAAATAAATGCATGTAAATCAAGCCAAATAAACGATATGATTTCGCGTTATCAAACATCCCCACACTTAAACCATTGCTTGTCCTCAAGCAATCGACCAACACAGTAAAAAGAAATAAGCATAGTTCAAAACAAAGTCACGACGAAACTCTAATCATACGTGGCTGCTAGGCTAATGTTAGATCGATAGGTACTAAATATTAATACCAAGGATATCATAACGACACAATTTCAAAAACTCCCTACTTATGCAAACCAATCGGAATCATGCCATTATAACTCAACCTATAACTCATGCTCTCTTTCACCCCATTTCATTATAGTGCAATCACATTAAGCCCGTTATCCATACACATTCATGGCAAGTAAACCTGTTAGTGACTATGATCTCATTATTATTTCATTTTTCTCTGCAAATATGCTTAAGCATCAATTGAACTTAAAGAGTTTGTACCGTTAGGCTAAGTGCTCGGGTGAGGAGCACCTAACTTAGAAGGAACATGTCTTTTTCTTCATAATTTTTTTTCTTTTCTTTCTTAGTTTTCTCATTTTAACCTAGAGATCATACACTTATTTGCATTGGTTTCTTACTTAGTGTGTTTAGGATGGTGCTGACTGCTTAAATAAACTACTTAGGGATTACTACAAGAACCTGGAGTTTTAAGGTCTCGGCATAATGGGTACTCAAATTTATTTTGCATATTTAGGGGGTTAAGGTTGTCAGGACGATATCAATTTTATCAAAACTTTCCCAAGTTTTTCTAACATAGCCTAAACAGCCTATATACTTTCAGAGTACCATGTCATGAATCAAAAAGTTTTTTGTTGGAGGTTAAAATTTTGAAATTTTGAAATTTTGGGGAAGTTTGAATAACAGGCGAAAACCACTCATAAAGACTCGACAGCACATGCAAAGATTTTGACATAGCATTAAAAATAGATAAAAACAATAAATCAAACTAAAAGGCAATAAAATGAAAGCGATGGAGTTCCTCCCCCACACTTAAACCAAACATTGTCCTCAATGTTTCAGTAAAAGGTGGAAAAGGAAAGATAGAACCTGTATGAATGCTACTGCTCTTGCTATCCTTGTCTTTGTTGATCACTTCTACTTCGGTGGCGGACATTTTGAGATACTTTGTTTGTGTAATTCTCGAACCAGCTCATCATGTTGCTCGCGTCAAGAGGAAATACTCATCATAAGTGTTCCCACCAGCAGCGACACTCGTAGGAATGTCCATGGGCATAGCTCATCTTCTCAGATCAGCATCTAGAGAGTTTTCGCCTAGATATAGCTAAAGCGTAACAAGCGATACATTTCTTTATTTTCTGCCAATTTAAACAAACAAATTAAAATAAAGACCTTGTGGGTTGCCTCCCACACAACGCTTTGTTTAGCGTCGATAGCTCGACGGCTAAGGAGTGCAAGTACTCATGGTGGTTCTTTCGAGAATGGTTCCTCGATCGAACTTTGAATAGTCTTCGGTTTCCATGGCCACTTATCAAGCCATCTCTCATATCCCTCACCTTTTCGTTTCTTTCTTCTGTAGGGTGGTTTCTTGTTTTGAACGCGTGGTGGTGGTTCTGGATCTATTCTGCGTATCAGCTTTTCAAATTTGGGCTTTGTTATTTCATCCACCACCTCAAAAGTTAATCGTACCCTTTTAACAGTAATAATGACCCTAGTTTCACGGTCCCCGAATTTTCTTTTTCTATGAAGGGCCTTAGAAAAAGGTGCATTGGTGTGTATATTTTTCAATACCTCCACATATATTTTGGATTGGGAGTCTACCTTAACTTCTGCAAACCTTTGTGGGAAAGAAATAGGTGGGGTATAGGGAGGAGGAACAACGATACGTGCTTCCTTCTCTACCTTTTCGACAACTTCCCTGTCGGTTGGTGTCGGTGGATTTTTCTCAATATGTATGCTTTTCTCACCAAAACTCTCCTCAGGCTCATCATCAATCTCCCTAGGATCTTCTATTTGTTCTTCATTAACGGTTGTTACGACATTCACATGTCCTTCTGGGAAGGGTCCTAGAGTTGTTTGTCTAAGCAGGGAGGTTTGAGTCTCCAAAGTCTCGCTGTGAGTTGCGAGGGAATCGACAATAACGTTCATCTGCCTAAGGTCTTCATTAATTTGGAGATGTTGTTTTCAAAAATCTTCGTTTTGGAGAGTTTGTGTTTCCACAAAGCGCTCCATCATAGATTCTATCCTAGAGTGAGTAGACGTCTCATTGAATTCTTCTAGTAGTAGTTCGAGGTTGGATGTATCAAAATCTTGCGTTTCCTCAAAACATTGGGAGTCGTCATCATAGAGGGAATTTGGGTGAGAGTGCGTAGTATTGAAATCTTCTAATAATATTTCGAGGTCGGATTTAAGCGGAATTTGTGGTTCCTCGAAATATTGGGGGTGGTAGTTATAATATGGAGGGTGGTAATTATAAGGGAAATATGGGTTATACATAATGATTTAGATAAGAGTGCCTTAGTCTATACTATGCAACAACGGAATCACAATATTGACTGTTGGTCCCCGGCAACGGCGCCAAAAACTTGATCGCTCCGCAAGTGCACGGAAATATCGAAGTAATATAAAAGATTGTCGAACCCATAGAGACCAATGTCAATCTACCGTTATCTATTATTACGACGTAAAGCTAAGGCTATTGGAATTAGGAAAATTGAATGCGAATGAAATTAAATGCAAAAGAAATAAAGAAAATTGGTTTAAAGAAATGCGGTAAAGGATATCGGGATGCAAAGACTTAGTTATCTGGGATTCGACAGGTCATCGATGCTTCTTACTCTTTGCAAACATTGTTCAGAAGAAAATAGTGATCTGAAGACTTTCGTCTCACGATGGTTGTTGACGCTAGTCATAATTCTAAGGGCCGAATGTACGCTTTCGCTGTCCCATTCGGGGTTAAAACTACTTTTTGGAAATCTCTAGGTTCTAATCCATTTTAAAGTGCTTTCGCTGTTATTAAAACAAATGCCTAGTGTTTACTATCTGGTCTTGCCGCAGCTTTCGCTTGTTGGTTCGTACCTTAATTAATTTCCCACTTTCGTGGCAAAACTACTTTTAAATAAGTTCTCGCTTTCGCGACGAAGTTTATTCAGTAATTAAATTTAAACACTACGGCCAGAAAGGTTGTTTGTGAAAAGGGAAGTTGTCGGTTACTATAAAATCCTATCCTACTAATTCGGTTACATACCGATAAAACTAACTTAGCCAGACATGATAATTAATGCGAACGGAAATAGACATAAACAACGGAATAATAAAGCGTGCATCATAACAGAAATAAAGTAGTAATTCAATTAATAAAAACCTGTAAATTGTACTGATCTCAAATCCTTGGGTAGTCCCCTACAATGTCGGCAGGATTCTACTTTGGCGAGAAATAAAAGGTACAGGAAGAAAATACAATATTCTGAACTGAAGGAAAATGGAAAGGAAAATAAAAGTAACGATAAATAACTTTGATGGAATTTTTGGCAGAACTTCGGGATGAAGAATCCACCCTTTTCTCTGTGAGTCTCTTGTCTATTTATAGGAGATGTTTCTTATCTCAACTTCCTGAGATCATGCGTGAGATATGGAGAAAGTGGTAGTAACTTCCAGTAGTGGGCAGTGAGTGGAGAAAGTGTAGTAACTTCCAGTAGTGGGCAGTGAGTGGAGAAAGTGTAGGAAGGATTTAAGTTGAGATTGATCGTGAATTCTGATTCTGCGTTTTTTGTCTGCGTGACGGTCGTCATGAAATGTGACGGTCGTCATGGACCTGTGACGGTCGTCACAGCAGCAGAATCCGTATCTGCTGTTTTTCATCTATTTTTCATCCGTTTTTCATATGTTTCTTCTCCTTTTCTTTCTTTAGTCCAAATTCTCCCCAATCTGCAAAACGAAGTAAATTAATCATATAATAGAACATAAATCAAGATAAATTAATAAAAGTCACAAATAAATGCATGTAAATCAAGCCAAATAAACGATATGATTTCGCGTTATCAAACATCCCCACACTTAAACCATTGCTTGTCCTCAAGCAATCGACCAACACAGTAAAAAGAAATAAGCATAGTTCGAAACAAAGTCACGACGAAACTCTAATCATACGTGGCTGCTAGGCTAATGTTAGATTGATAGGTACTAAATATTAATACCAAGGATATCATAACGACACAATTTCAAAAACTCCCTACTTATGCAAACCAATCGGAATCATGCCATTATAACTCAACCTATAACTCATGCTCTCTTTCACCCCATTTCATTATAGTGCAATCACATTAAGCCCGTTATCCATACACATTCATGGCAAGTAAACCTGTTAGTGACTATGATCTCATTATTATTTCATTTTTCTCTGCAAATATGCTTAAGCATCAATTGAACTTAAAGAGTTTGTACCGTTAGGCTAAGTGCTCGGGTGAGGAGCACCTAACTTAGAAGGAACATGTCTTTTTCTTCATAATTTTTTTTCTTTTCTTTCTTAGTTTTCTCATTTTAACCTAGAGATCATACACTTATTTGCATTGGTTTCTTACTTAGTGTGTTTAGGATGGTACTGACTGCTTAAATAAACTACTTAGGGATTACTACAAGAACCTGGAGTTTTAAGGTCTCGGCATAATGGGTACTCAAATTTATTTTGCATATTTAGGGGGTTAAGGTTGTCAGGACGATATCAATTTTATCAAAACTTTCCCAAGTTTTTCTAACATAGCCTAAACAGCCTATATACTTTCAGAGTACCATGTCATGAATCAAAAAGTTTTTTGTTGGAGGTTAAAATTTTGAAATTTTGAAATTTTGGGGAAGTTTGAATAACAGGCGAAAACCACTCATAAAGACTCGACAGCACATGCAAAGATTTTGACATAGCATTAAAAATAGATAAAAACAATAAATCAAACTAAAAGGCAATAAAATGAAAGCGATAGAGTTCCTCCCCCTCACTTAAACCAAACATTGTCCTCAATGTTTCAGTAAAAGGTGGAAAAGGAAAGATAGAACCTGTATGAATGCTACTGCTCTTGCTATCCTTGTCTTTGTTGATCACTTCTACTTCGGTGGCGGGCATTTTGAGATACTTTGTTTGTGTAATTCTCGAACCAGCTCATCATGTTGCTCGCGTCAAGAGGAAGTACTCATCATAAGTGTTCCCACCAGCAGCGACACTCGTAGGAATGTCCGTGGGCATAGCTCATCTTCTCAGATCGTCATCTAGAGAGTTTTCGCCTAGATATAGCTAAAGCGTAACAAGCGATACATTTCTTTATTTTCTGCCAATTTAAACAAACAAATTAAAATAAAGACCTTGTGGGTTGCCTCCCACACAGCGCTTTGTTTAGCGTCGATAGCTCGACGGCTAAGGAGTGCAAGTACTCATGGTGGTTCTTTTGAGAATGGTTCCTCGATCGAACTTTGAATAGTCTTCGGTTTCCATGGCCACTTATCAAGCCATCTCTCATATCCCTCACCTTTTCGTTTCTTTCTTCTGTAGGGTGGTTTCTTGTTTTGAACGCGTGGTGGTGGTTCTGGATCTATTCTGCGTATCAGCTTTTCAAATTTGGGCTTTGTTATTTCATCCACCACCTCAAAAGTTAATCGTACCCTTTTAACAGTAATAATGACCCTAGTTTCACGGTCCTCGAATTTTCTTTTTCTATGAAGGGCCTTAGACAAAGGTGCATTGGTGTGTATATTTTTCAATACCTCCACATATATTTTGGATTGGGAGTCTACCTTAACTTCTGGAAACCTTTGTGGGAAAGAAACAGGTGGGGTATAGGGAGGAGGAACAACGATACGTGCTTCCTTCTCTACCTTTTCGACAACTTCCCTGTCGGTTGGTGTCGGTGGATTTTTCTCAATATGTATGCTTTTCTCACCAAAACTCTCCTCAGGCTCATCATCAATCTCCCTAGGATCTTCTATTTGTTCTTCATTAACGGTTGTTACGACATTCACATGTCCTTCTGGGAAGGGTCCTAGAGGTGTTTGTCTAAGCAGGGAGGTTTGAGTATCCAAAGTCTCGCTGTGAGTTGCGAGGGAATCGACAATAACGTTCATCTGCCTAAGGTCTTCATTAATTTGGAGATGTTGTTTTCTAAAATCTTCGTTTTGGAGAGTTTGTGTTTCCACAAAGCGCTCCATCATAGATTCTATCCTAGAGTGAGTAGACGTCTCATTGAATTCTTCTATTAGTAGTTCGAGGTTGGATGTATCAAAATCTTGCGTTTCCTCAAAACATTGGGAGTCGTCATCATAAAGGGAATTTGGGTGAGAGTGCGTAGTATTGAAATCTTCTAATAATATTTCGAGGTCGGATTTAAGCGGAATTTGTGGTTCCTCGAAATATTGGGGGTGGTAGTTATAATATGGAGGGTGGTAATTATAAGGGAAATATGGGTTATACATAATGATTTAGATAAGAGTGCCTTAGTTTATACTATGCAACAACGGAATCACAATATTGACTGTTGGTCCCCGGCAACGGCGCCAAAAACTTGATCGCTCCGCAAGTGCACGGAAATATCGAAGTAATATAAAAGATTGTCGAACCCACAGAGACCAATGTCAATCTACCGTTATCTATTATTACGGCGTAAAGCTAAGGCTATTGGAATTAGGAAAATTGAATGCGAATGAAATTAAATGCAAAAGAAATAAAGAAAATTGGTTTAAAGAAATGCGGTAAAGGATATCGGTATGCAAAGACTTAGTTATCTGGGATTCGACAGGTCACCGATGCTTCTTACTCTTTGCAAACATTGTTCAGAAGAAAATAGTGATCTGAAGACTTTCGTCTCACGATGGTTGTTGACGCTAGTCATAATTCTAAGGGCCGAATGTACGCTTTCGCTGTCCCATTCGGGGTTAAAACTACTTTTTGGAAATCTCTAGGTTCTAATCCATTTTAAAGTGCTTTCGCTGTTATTAAAACAAATGCCTAGTGTTTACTATCTGGTCTTGCCGCAGCTTTCGCTTGTTGGTTCGTACCTTAATTAATTTCCCACTTTCATGGCAAAACTACTTTTAAATAAGTTCTCGCTTTCGCGACGAAGTTTATTCAGTAATTAAATTTAAACACTACGGCCAGAAAGGTTGTTTGTGAAAAGGGAAGATGCCGGTTACTATCGAATCCTATCCTACTAATTCGGTTACATACCGATAAAACTAACTTAGCCAGACATGATAATTAATACGATCGGAAATAGACATAAACAACGGAATAATAAAGCGTGCATCATAACAGAAATAAAGTAGTAATTCAATTAATAAAATCCTGTAAATTGTACTGATCTCAAATCCTTGGGTAGTCCCCCACAATGTCGGCAGGATTCTACTTTGGCGAGAAATAAAAGGTACAGGAAGAAAATACAATATTCTGAACTGAAGGAAAATGGAAAGGAAAATAAAAGTAACGATAAATAACTTTGATGGAATTTTTGGCAGAACTTCGGGATGAAGAATCCACCCTTTTCTCTGTGAGTCTCTTGTCTATTTATAGGAGATGTTTCTTATCTCAACTTCCTGAGATCATGCGTGAGATATGGAGAAAGTGGTAGTAACTTCCAGTAGTGGGCAGTGAGTGGAGAAAGTGTAGTAACTTCCAGTAGTGGGCAGTGAGTGGAGAAAGTGTAGGAAGGATTTAAGTTGAGATTGATCGTGAATTCTGATTCTGCGTTTTTTGTCTGCGTGACGGTCGTCATGAAATGTGACGGTCGTCACACGCATGACGGTCGTCATGGACCTGTGACGGAAGTCACAGCAGCAGAATCCGTATCTGCTGTTTTTCATCTATTTTTCATCCGTTTTCATCTGTTTCTTCTCCTTTTCTTTCTTTAGTCCAAATTCTCCCCAATCTGCAAAACAAAGTAAATTAATCATATAATAGAACATAAATCAAGATAAATTAATAAAAGTCACAAATAAATGCATGTAAATCAAGCCAAATAAACGATATGATTTCGCGTTATTAGCTTGAGAGATCAGAGCTAACGTAGTTCGGGATAAAACGGAACATAGATTTGTTCACCAGATTTTTACTCGAGTAAGGTTAAACTACAGTTCCAGCAGTTAGGGACAATGTCTGTTTACGGTAGAACTGCGGCTTAACAACACTCTTTTCATCAGAAAAGGTTCTCCTTGAGTTAAGAGCCCACAGGGAAAAAAGGATTTGAATGTTTTTTTTCTTTTACGAGAAGAAGTGTTTTTTATGAATGTTTGTAATTCATATTGCACTAGAGACTATGACTTAAGAGTGAATGCGTCGCATGTCACCCTAAGGGTGCCATACTAAACATCCTAACTGTTGAAGAGTGACCCTTCAACAATCATTTCCTAAGTAGCTTAAGGCTCGTAACTTACGATATTCATTAACCTTTATTACGTGTTTTGATTTTGTATGAAGATGAGAAGAGAGAGGAGGCCTCTACAGGGGAAACTGAAATCCTACTGTTATCATACAATATGGTCCTAGGGTTATGTTTGAAACAGGGAACTCCTAATTTTTATCATGCATGGTTTCAACCTAAAGTCTATCATCACTATCCTTAAATAAGGAAGTGAGAATCCTAAGGGAGCATATGAATGGGAAGAGAAAACAATGTTGAAATCGTAAAGCAGATGAAATATTAAAGTAAACAGATGCAAATGCAATGCAACAATATAAGCAGAGAGAGGCAACCTCAACCTCTCAATGCAAGGATGATCCTAAACAGGGGTATCTATACATGCAAATCTATCCTAAATGCATCACATCAAACAGTTAAACAACCATGAAGAAAAGAGGGAAACAAGATGAGCAACAAAGGAAGCATCCCAAGGCTACCTCCAGTTTCGAGGTGTATACACAAGAGTCCTCTAAGGCTCAACCTCTTGAGGAATGCACAGAGTACTTCCTAAGGAAGACCAGGCTCTCACAAGAGGGACCCTAAGATAACAGGATAGATCAATGAGGTGGATCCTAGATGAAAATCTAAGGTATTGTTAAGGCATGTCAACAGGAGTCCTTAAAGGCTCAACCTCTTGAGGAATGCACATAGTACTTCCTAAAGAAGACCAGGCTCTCACAAGAGGGCTCCTTTTCCAATAAGACTATGGATGATTTATTGATGATGGGAGGCATGGTGAAGACCTAAGGAAGTCACCATAGCACTCAACCAAATTCACTTGATTAAGAGTAGTCCTTAATGGCTCACCTCTTGAGGAATGCATAGAGTACTTCCTAAGGAAGACCAGGCTCTCACAAGAGGGATCTCATGATAAGGACTAAGAGATATTGGCATGATTTGAATTGCCCAAGGCAAAGGGAAGCACAAAGAGGAGAGGAATCAACCACAAAAGCCTCTAAGAAACCCTAATACCTAAGCTCTAAAAGATACTTATCCTAAGGAAGCTTATGAACATTCTAAAGACTTAAGAATCACCCTAAAAAGGTGTCAACCTATACACTATGCTATCATGAAGGTATTGGGGGCTTAGGGTTTGCAAAAGTTCACTTTAGAAACTAAACTATGAGGTATGCTAAGTTAGGATCACCCTAAAAACAACTATCATCTAAAATATGGGAAAAACAGAACGTCAATCCTAAAAATTCTAAGAAAAATCCTAGGGGTTCCTAAGGATGCTATAAACCTATGGTAAAAAATCTAGAGCCAAACTATGAGTTTAATGGCACTAATTAAAGGATCAACCTAAGGGTATGCTATAGGGAATTCAAATGGGAATGGTCCTAAAGATTTAATTCAAAACTATATCTAAAGGCACCTAAAAATCCAGAGAAAAAAAACACACAAATCCCTTTAAGGGTCTATAACTATCATGCCAAAAATTAGACCTTAAATCTAAACTATGAGCTAGTACAAAAATCAGCAAGCAATCAAGGTATTTTTTTACATTTATTAAAGGACTAATAAAATGGAAAAAATACAATTAAGTGGAAAATATGGCAGAACTGAAATTAACAAATGTAATAAAATTCTAGACATATTAAACTACATCCATGAATTTTCCCAGAATTTATTGAGCTTATTTAATATTTTTCTTGAATTAAAATGAAACAGCCATTAAGATAGAAAATAAGAGAAAAAGAAAATAAAAGGAAAACTAAAGGTGGTGCAATGAGTAACGTTTTCGCGTGTAATATTCATTTGGGCCTGATGAGTGGTGTGCGAACAGCAAAATGACTTAAGTCCCAGCTGAGTTAATGAAACTCAGCGTTTCATGCCATGGGAAGAGCCAATTCGCGAAAGCATATACTGGCCGCGCGATGGAATGACTTGGTCAAGGCTCTACGCGCGATCTAATGGCCACGAAAAGACCCGACCACTATGGGTAATGCCTCCTGCTCCCACAAGATTATCTATTGAATCCGCAGGGGGACCGTTCAAGTCTACTTTCTGTCCGTTGCAATACACTTCAGCTCCGTAATTCCACGGAATAGCCTTGGTGCTTTCAAACGGTACGGGACCTGCTTTAGTTATGGTTATTATTGGTGGTTTTGGCGCATAAATGGTAACAGTCTTGTACGGAATGGAGATTGTCGCAATCTCATCCCTTTCCTCGGCCATCAAATCTTCAGACTCTCTTCCAACAGACCGGTCAAATTGCAAAACTCCACTATCCGTCATCTCTTGAATACATCCTTTCAACTGCCCACATCCCTCAGGATTAACCAGACACTTAGCACAATCTTCAGCACAACCTGGGAAAACACCCCCCTTCAGCAATCTAGCTTTCACAAAGCTCAAGGGTGTCTTCAGCTCATTAACATCTGTTACCAAATCCAAAACATCCTCCTCGACAATTGCATTAACCCCAGCCTGCCCATGAGTCGACATGGGATTTTGTACCACATTAGGAACATCATTAGAGAAGTTAATTGATTTACTGTCAATCATGTCCTGCACCTTATGCTTAAAGGCTTTACAATTATCGATGTTATACCCCGGGGCACCTGAATGAAACTCACAGCGAGCGTTTGCATCATACCCGAGCGGAGGCGTGCCTATTAATGGAGCTAAGGTCCTTTTCTAGATAAGCTGTAATTGTAACAAATCTTGCAATAATTGGGGATACGGCATCGGCGGTGTATCAAATCGTCTATTTGGCGCCTGAGCCCGATCCGGATACCTTCTGTAGCCTTGTTGATTCTGCTGACGTTGTTGTTGCTGTGGTTGTTGCTGAACTGCGGGAATTGTAATACTGGCAATCTACTGTTGCTGCCGATTCTGACCTCTACTTCTCCCACGAGAACTGGACACTGAGTTGGTATCTCCTTCTCGTCTCTTGTTACCGAACACCTTCTTACCTCCTCCAGCTGAGGGCATTTCACCAGCACTTATCTTCCCTAACTTGATACCGTTTTCCACCCTCTCTCCGGTGATGATTAAGACAGAGAAACTGCTTGACATGTTGCTAATGAGCTTCTCATAGTAAACGCCTGGCAGAGTGGCGACAAACATATCAACGAGCTCACGTTCCACCATAGGCAGCTGCACCCTGGCTGCTAACTCCCGCCATATTTGAGCATATTCTTTGAAACATTCATTGCTCTTTTGTGAAAGATTCTGAAGTTGGACCCTGTTGGGAGCAAGGTCACTGTTGTATTGATAATGTTTCATAAATGCCTCATCCAAATCCCTCCAACTACGGACATTCACGGGCTCCAAGCTCATGTACCATTCCAACGAAGGACCAGACAGACTATCCTGGAAGAAATGCATGAGCAATTTCTCATCGTCTGAGTAGGCAGACATCTTGCGGTAGTAAGATCTCAAACGAACTCTCGGGAAAGTGGTACCCTTGTATTTATCAAAGTATGGGACTTTGAACTTTGGCGACACTCTCAAGTCCGGGATCAGTCCCAGGTTAGCCATATCAAGGGCCATAAAGTTTTGACTTTCAACAGACTTCATTTTCTCTTCAATCATCTTAATCCTCTTATCGGCTTCAAAGGGTAACTCAGTAGCCTCAACCCTCGGTGAGAACACATCCTCTTGCCTGTCTTCATTCCAGAGGTGATCCATATTACCATGTATAGCACAAGTGGTGTCAGGACCATAACCGTTCCCATTATCATTACCACCATTACCAAAACCAGTATTGTTGAACTCTGCAGCATTACCGGCCCCAGCAGCATGACCACTCCCTCCAGTAGTAGGGATGACTAAGGTAGGCATGGAATTATCAGCTCGAGGAGTCTCAACACGGGGAACGTTAGCAGCATTCCCACCATGCAACACACCGTTGCCATCGACACGTACAATCAAGGGCTGCACTAGAGTCCGGAGTTGCTCTTGTCCATTAGCCACTCCTTGCATCACTTCCATGAACTGGGCCATCCGGTCCCTCATTTCCTGCATCTTTACTTGCATCTGCTCCATTACTCTCTTCTGATTCCCCCTAGTTGCGTACCGGTGAGTTGTTAGATCAGCAATCCTGAAACACTAGTAAACCACAGGAAAATAAGATTAACAGTTCTGATGCACCTACAATGCGAAGAATGCAAAAATGCAGACATGTATGTATGCAACAGGGAAATTTCCCCCTCGATTCTAGTTTCCAGGAGAAAAACACACCAATGGAGAAACCTACGGACAAGCATAGAACAAAAACTCCTCGTATATAATCACAAGCCAACAGGCAATGTACAAGCTACAACTGAGTACAATAAGGAAAAGACCTCAACCAACAAGCCTGGTGATGGTCAGACAACAAACAATAACCATCAAACTACAACAGAGGTAAACAAGATAGTCAAGCTAGATGACGTGACCGGAAGCCCTCTAGCAACTTCAGCGTCTCAGGATGATCTGGCCTAGCAAGCAGTCCCTGAATAAGTAGCTCCTCCCGGCTAATAGTATGTTGTAGACTCTCAACATGGTCGTCCCAAGCTCCTTCCCCGAAACATGCCTCAAGCCTGCGTCTCTTGGAATCAGCTCTCAACCTGAGATCCTTCAAGTTCGCAATAGCTTCGTTCAACCTGTACTCACTATCCCGTCTAAGTGATGCTTCTGTTGCAATCTCCCCATCTTTGGCATTGAGCTGCGTCTTCAACTTGCTGATCTGTAGCTTTAACCTGTCTTCACCCTCTTTGTTGTTAGTGAGCGTAGCATTCCATTGGTTCTCGAACTTAGAAATCCTCAAGTAAGCTTTATCCAACTCTTCCTTCTTAGTAGCAAGAACACTATTGACAGCCTTGAAATCCAAACCCAAACGCTCCCGAGAATTAGTTTCCTTGGTCAGATCCGTGCCCAGTTTGTTTACAAGCTCAGTTTGTTTCTTGAAGGAATGAACAACATCAATCTTCTCACTTCGCATCTGGATGATTTCTTTCTCCAATTCCTCATTAGCTTTTCTCAACTCTTCCTTCTCAAACAATAACTGATTGTACTTCTGAATGTCTACTGTAGTGGGTTCCTCTATCATGAGAGGATACAGAGGTGCAACTGAAGGAAACGGCATCAAAAACTTTGCAGCTCTATCATGAATCCAAGTCAGGTAGGGGTCATATGCTCGGGTGTTACTCTTCCCCAATAAGGCTTTCCCCTTCCTGTGAATGTTATTCCAAGCATGCTCAAGTCTGCCTAAAGTATCACCCTCCAATAATCCGGTGAGATACAAAGATTCCTGTATCTCCTCTTTCTTAGGAGGACCCCTCAGTGTGTACCCAAACTGTCTGACCAGTAAAGAAGGGTTATAGCTGATGCATCCTTTCCTTCCGACCAAAGGGACGTTAGGAAATCCACTACAACTATAAATAACCTCTGTACCAAGCAGATCTCGGTCAAACCAAGTAATTTTCTCTGCACATAGACCCATCAACCTCTCGGACCACTCTGAAGTACCAGCGGTAGCAACAAACGGACCCGCCTTGGGCATGTGACTAGAAAACCACCTGTACAACAAAGGAACACAACAAGCTACATTCTTTCTCCTTCGTTTCTCATTCTTATAGTGAACAGAATGATAAACATCTCCAAGAAGAGTAGGCACTGGGTTTCCTGAAGCCAGAATATGGAATGCATCTAAATCCACAAAGTCAGGAAGATTAGGAAACAATATAATGTCGTAGATACAAAGAGCGAGAATAGCGCCAAATACAATCCAACACCCATCCTTAGCGAACTGCCGAGCCTTATCAACCAAGAAAGCCAAAGGAAAACCAGACACTCCATTCCACTTAGTCAAATTCCCGTCTAGCTCTGAAGCATCCAGGTGTAATACAACAACTAGCTTAGCCAGATCAGGCTTAGCGTCAGTATGAACAAATGGCATCTGATCAAGAACGGGCAAGCCTAACAACATAGAATACTCCTCCAAGGTAGATGCCAGAATATAGTCAGGGAAAAAAACACCTCAGTTGTGGATCGTAGAACTGCAGAAGAGCATAAAAACCATCCATCTCGTATACCGAAGGCTTGCAGACACATCTCAATAACCTCCCATAGGACTGTCTGAAATCTTCCATCACCTTCCCATCATCCATAGAAATCAAACTCAGCAAAGAACTAACATCAGGAGATGGAAGCTTGTAAGCCATTGTTCTCTTCAAGGGCTCCATATCAGTAATAAGGGAACAAGATCACTAGAATCGTGGAGAAAATATGCACCTGCAACATAAATACATGTTAATGAAATGTAGATGAAAATGCAAATGCAAATGCAAATGCAAATGCAAATAGGGGATCAAGATTGTTGTGTTGTTGGTTAAGAAGAAACAACGCTCCGCCTTAGCAAGAACAAAGTATCGACAATAGGACCCACTGATATCAGGAACACAGATTCACATTGTAACAAACCGGGTAGTCTGAAATCCAAGGTTTCCTGCACAACCCAATCCCTCTCACAGGTATGGACCTATCCACTGATAAGGTTCGACATCCTATGCGTTTGTCAGCATCACAGACTTTCAAGAAACGATGATACGTTCACCATTTCTGGTTTAACATCATAATATCTTGAAGAGGCCTCACTTAGCTGACTCACAAATGATCGGTCCCCAGAGTCGACAACCCTGAGATCTAAAATTCCTTCGAGCCCAAAGGGCCAGAAAGAAAATCATCAAAGAGAATCTCGTCCGAGCGCGAATTTCATGGTGAACTAGTACGAGCAAAGCAAGCACATCCACCACTACTCTCCACTACTAAAGCCATGTCTATACTCAAGCCTGAGTCTGGCTTATCTCTCAATAGAACATCCCCTCCCACAGCACAACAATAATGATATATGATGCTGAAAATAAATGCGGGAAAGTAAAATGTGAAAGTAAATAAAGCACATATATACAACACCCAAAGATAAACAAACAAGCGCTAGGATTAACTCGCATAGGGAACCATCGTCCCCAGCTGTTGCAACTGCGAAAAACAACCGGCGGAAAATAGAAGATTCGCCACCTTTTGTTATTTATCCCAAAGAGAGGGAAAGGAAACGATCGGAAAAAACATGACAAAAAGGGAAAAGACGAGGTCATCGCAACCAAGTATGGATTCGGGAGTCGGTTACGCAAGGGGAAGGTATGAGCACCCCTCACGTCCGTCGTACTCGACGAGATCCACGCATTGTTGTCTATCTAAAAGGGTGATCAATCTATCTAGCTAAAGGCCAAGGGACAAAAGAAAAAGAGAAGAGACTCGACAGAGCATCACCGCTCTGTGCCTACGTATTCCCTCGTGCAATGGGAAAGTCAGAGTCAACGTAGTTCGGCTAACTACGGGAGAAAGAGGGAAAGGTTGCTCGCCAAGACGTCGCGTCTTGTGCCTACGTACTTTCATCTGGTATGAAAGATCAGAGCAAATGTAGTTTAGGCTAACAAGACCACAGGTTGGTTCAAAAGTTTTTAGGCCCGAGTAGGGTTAACAAGTAGTTCTAACAGTTGGTGTATGCAGCTCGACCATTGGAGACTTAGGCGTTACCATTTGCGGTAGAACTAAAAGTTAACAACACTCTTTTATCTGAAAAGATTTTCCTCGATTAAAAACCCCAAAGGGTAAAAAAAGATTTGAAGTGTTTTTGTGTTTTTTAGAGAAGAAGTATTTTGAATTTGATTTGTAACTCATGTCGCACTAGAGACTATGACCTAAGAGCGAATGCATCGTATATCACCCAAAGGGTGTACACTAAACACTCTAGGTCATTGAGATGAAGCCCCCAAATCACCATTTCTCAAGTAGCTTTAGGCTCGTAGCGTACAACACTTGTCATTCTTTATTAGGTGTTTTATGAATGTTTGAAGATGAGAAGAGAAGAAAGAACCACTAATGGGAGACTCAATCAATCCTAAAAGTTGTCATGCAAAGTGGACTTAAAGTTGAGTTTAAAAGGGAAAAAATCTACCCTAATGTTAGTATGCATGGTTTCAACTTAAGGTCTATCACAATCCAACTTGAACAAGAAGAATTGTAAGTTCAGAGTATACCTAAGAGGGGGGGGGGGGTGAATTAGGCTTAAGAAACTTTTTCCAGTTTTTCAAAACTCTTGAATTTTTCTTCTTTAAGTTCTTGGTGATGAAAGCAGTAAAGGCAGAAATAAAAATGAACACGGAGATTTATAGTGGTTCCCTTCACAATCCAAAGGTACTCCACTCCCCTTTCCACATGAAAGAGAGTTTTTACTATAGTTTTAGAAAGTACAACCTATCACACCATCAACCGGTGAGGCCTACAATCTAAGAACTAATCAACAACTAGTGTGCAAGAACAATCCTCTTGCAAACACTCACCCTTGTGTCCAACAATCCTGGATCACAAGTCACAATAGAAATAACTTTGTAATTTTGTAATTTTGAAAGTGATACAATGATAATATCAATCTAATGATTGATCTTCTCCTATTGATCAAAATCCACTCTTCAATATCAACACAAGTGTTCAAAATTCAGGATATGAAAATGTATGAACAATATGAATACTTTTTGAAAATATTTGAAAAGTAGTGAATTTGATTCAATGAATATTTTGAAAATTATTGGAGGTAGTGTTTCAATTTGAAATTTTCAGAATTTATATGAGCAAAACACCATTTCAAAAAGGTATAATTGAGTAAGAATCAAAACATGAAAAGGTATAATATTCAAACAACATTTGAATTTTAACAGCAACAATTTTTCAAAATTCGTTCAGTGTTAATCGGTTAACCCTATAGGTTAATTGATTAACACTTGAAAGTTGGCCTAGAGAATTCAAAAATTAAGGCCGTTAACCGATTAACCCATATGGTTAATCGGTTAACACTATTAAAACTCAGAAAAATGCTTGAGTAAAAAAGTGTTATACCAATTCAACTGATTTTAAAACCATGCAAATGCAATATGTTATCATGTTAAAATATTTGAACACTTGTATATCAATTAAAGGAGTGAAAATTGATATACCGAAGCTTGAGTCCAAATCTTGAAACTTGAAAGAACATTTTCACATGATTCTTGAATTGCTTGATAATATTATGAAGCTTGAGTCCAAGTCTTGATCTTGATCAAATTTTGAAAGCTTTGACTTTTTGCTTGCAATCATGGAATGAGCTTGAGTCTTTGTTGACATCATCAAAACCTTGAGATTGAGATGTGCTTCTACAACCAAGAGTTAGCAAGTAAGGAGAACCGGTGAGCTCAGTTGAAGTTGTAGTAAGAGTTGTTTGTTAGGTAGTATGGAAGTGCAAGATGGTGTTTGGATTAAGAAATCTCATAGTGCTAGAGGATTTAGAAATTTAGGATTTATATCAGATAAATTAGTCCAAGTTTGAGAAATAAATGATCCTGTTGTAGAACTGGATTGACCACTAGTATGGACAAGAATTTCATGTAATTCGATACAGTGAGGAAGAAATGATATTTTGTTAAGTGTATGACATAAAGTCTGGAATTGAGGTAGTTTATCAGTGTTCAGTTTCTAAGGTCACTATGGCATCTTGAAAGAACGGAAGTATTTCAGGGAGTATGTTCAGAATGGTACCTTCCAAATGGTTGTGATCTTGAGAGGTAAGTATGTTCAACATCTTGGTAAGATTCTAAGGTAGTAGTGAAGTGTAAGAGGAGACTTAAGGACACAACTGCATATTCCAAGCAGACGAAGAGTAGAAGATAAATCAAGTATATTTAGTCTTAGAAGGGAGATGGAGTTCAGGATAGTTTGCCAGGAGTTTTGTATTCAGTAAGAGACCAATTTGAAAATGTTGAGTTACCCAAGGATTAGTTATAAGATATTGTGTCAAAGAGAGAGCAAGCATTATATGGTAACATAAGTTGTTGTGGTATGGGTTGAAGGAGTTTTGTGTTGAGAGATATATCAAGTAATTCAGATTCAAGGAAACTCTAGTAAGATGGTGTTATAATTGGAAACTAAGAGAAATACCATAAGGAGAGAAGCAAATGCATAGTGGAGAATGGTGTAAACATTATGATATGAAAGTGGTAACAAAATATATTTTAGATGAAGTCACAATGGAATTATTAAGATTTTGTTAAGACTAAGATCAGGGCGAGTCATTAAAGATTTTTCACATATGAAGACTTCGAGAGTGTGAAGTGGAAAGGAAGAGGTTATACTTAGGTATTATGAAATATGTGATAGTAGCATTTATGGTTACAAGTATGTCAAATTGATTCCTTTATTTGAGATGGATGTGAAGTAACACACTCTTTAAATTTTGAGTAGTGAGTCTTGTGTTCTAAGAAGTCTAAGTTTGTGGTAAACAACGGAAGGCAAACCAAGATTGAGTGGGGACTAAGTGTAAATCGTGGAAGGGACTATATCAGGTGGTTTTATAGGTAATTGATGAGGGTTATTAATTACGAGTCTTTCAAATAAGTGGTTTCGATGTAGTAAGGTTTCCAATGGATATTGGGTTGGAAGAGGAACCCGGTCAATAAGTATGTGGAAGATGTCGAGGTTCTTCAGGAGGGGGTATTATTTTGGTTGCCAAGAGTGAGATAATTGCCCGTATTCATGAATGGTCGGAGTATTCTGAATCTCACCAAGGAATCAAGTGAGAGAGTGAGGTTTTATGCTTGGCATGGTTTGTTCCTGATACCTCTTAGATGACATGATGACTATGATATTGTGTGTTATATGTTAAATGTTGTTATTGGTTGAATATGAGAATCATGAACTTGAATAAGTATGTTTATATGTGTTGTATAATGCCTCTTGATGATTTTTAATCTAAAATGGGTCCTGGAATAAAGTTTAAATGAATTGTCCTCCAAAGTATCTAACAAGAAAAATGGAATCACACTAAGCCCCATCAGATCCCACTTAGCGCGATCAAGAAATCAAAACTTAAACTGCCATAAAGTGCGCTTAGCATGATGAACATTGTGCTTAGCATGAAAAGTGCACTTTCCCCATTGCCCATGATTCTCTAAGCACGTTAGGACCGCACTTAGCCCGCTTTGCAAAACATAAAATATTCCAAAATGTAACTTTGGGTCTTGCTTTGTGCTTTTAAGTATTCAATTCTTCCAATGGGCTACGAAACCTACAAGATTGCACAAATTGATCAAACAAAAGCTAATTGAATGAAAATGCTAAAAACCACATATTTACACTTGATAAACCAAGTGACTAACCTAGTGATCTATTTAGGTTAGGAAGTTAGGGTATGACATCTAGCTGGTTCACCCAGATACATGGTGTCAGAGGTAGACCCTATGAGAGTGGTACCTGATGTATACAATGTTATCCTACCTTATGGAAAGGATTTTGTAAGTTATCCTTCAAGGCAAGAGTGGGAATGAGAGATTTCTGAAGTTAAGCATATAACTTGGATCATATATGGAAGAGAGAATGAGCTGGAGTTGTGGGAAATGGAGCAAGACGATTGAGATGAATGAATTTTGATAGGAAGTGCAATGTTATATCCACATGTGTGTGAAGTGTTGTGTGTGACTCTGTGAGTAGTACATGCACTCACAATTGTGTTCTACGTTGCTTATGTTCTTTGGAAGTGGTGTCTCCTTGATGATTTGAATTTCCTTTATGGTATTATTTTTTTATTGGTCGAGATCACGTGTCGACAAAAATCTTGAATGATTCAGGACCCTATAAGAGGACTTGATATGGAATGTAGTAACCAAAACCATATATTGTCAATCTAATTTGGATAAATTGCTTCGAGCTCAGGGTAAATCTGAAGATTGTATACTTTTATAATTGTAGCTGTATGACTCCTGTATACTTATCTTCTATAGAGTGTTAGTCCTATTTTAAACCTTAGTCTGTTAGCAGGACCAGCGAGTGGGCCAGAGCTCTGTGGAGAACTTAGAATGGATTATGGTAATAAGAATAGGTATTGCTTCTAATTCTCCATCTGATGTCGACAAGAAGAAGTGAATGTGGTAAGGTTCTAGTACCTTTTTGGTTAGTGGACACTCTGGAGGATAAGTGTAATTTTCTATGTAGATTGATAGCTAACTAGTAGTGCCTAGGGATCCCAGGTGTCCCACTGTTGGAACCAAAGTAGTACGGTGGAATGTGATGGATGAAAAAGCTTAATCAAGTTTATGGATGATCAGAGAGATAATTGTTTGTAGGAATGGAAGTAAGAAAGTTTTGTGTTAAAGGTGTTATCTTATTGGAGTAGTACGAAAGAAGTGAATCATTAGGTTTAGATGTTTACAATATATAGTATCAGTTCAAGTGAAGTTGATAAGAATGTTAACATATGGATTATAAAGTTATCTTAATTGTTGAAGGATTTATAAGAGTAGTGTCATCAGTATTACGTGTAGTCAAGAAATCAATAAATTATCTCGTGAAGATTTAATGAGTGTTGATTATCCAAACTAAGATAAGATGTCGGGGTTATGCTTTGGGTGACTCCGTACAAGAATAATGAGTTGTAGATTACAAAAGGAAAGTGACCAAGTGTTTCAGAACAGCATGCCAGATAAATTTAGTGGGAACCAGGTAAGAAATTGATCAAATATTGTACTAAGAATATGGTTAAGATCATAAAGTTTTGAGAATTTGTGAAAGAAGGAAATTACCAGTGAAGACAAGTTGAATGATTGAGTGGGTCAGAGGTTTGAACTAAAGCAAAGTCAAGTGTTTGTCGCTACTGCGAAAAACAACCAACGGAAAAAACAGAAGAGTCGCCACTTTCGTTATTTATCCCAAAGAGAGGGAAAGGAAACGATCGCAAAAACCTAAAGAAAAAGGAAAAGACAAGGTCATCGCAACCATGTCTGAGTTCGGGAGTCGGTTATGCAAGGGGAAGATATTAGCACCCCTCGCGTCCGTCGTACTCGACGGGATCCATGCATTGTTGTCTATCTAAAAGGGTGTGTTGATACTAGCTAGCTAAAGGTTTAAGGACAAAAGGAAAAGAAAAGGACAGGACTTGATAGAGCGTCGCTGCTCTGGGCCTACGTACTCCCTCGTGCAATGGGAAAGTCAGAGTCAACGTAGTTCGACTAACTACGGCCAAAGAAGGGGGGAAGGTTGCTCGCCGAGACATCGCATCTCGTGCCTATGTACTTTCGTCTGGTACGAAAGATCAGAGCAAACATAGTTCGGGCTAACGAGAACACAGGTTGTTCAAGAGTTTTACCCGAGTAAGGTTAACAAACAGTTCTAGCAGTTGGTGTATGCAGCTCGACCATTGGAGACTTAGGCGTTACCGTTTGCGATAGGACTAAAAGTTAACAACACTCTTGCTTGTGAAAAAGGTTTTCCTGATTAAGACCCCAAGGGGTGAAAAAAGGTTTGAAGTGTTTTTGTGTTTTTTAAGAAGAAGTGTTTTAAATTAGAGTGTTCATAATGTATGTTGTAACAAAGTCTACAACCTAGGATCGAATGCGTCGCATATCGTCCTAAGGACGTATACTAAACACTCTAGGCAATTGAGAGGTAACCACTCAATCACCATTTCCCAAGTACAAGGCTCATGGCACAACAATCATTATATTTATTAAGTGAATTGAAGTTGTTTGAAGATGAGAAGAGAAAGGGACAAACTAGAGGGGGACTAGACCAAACCCTAAAAGTTGTCATGCAAAGTGCACCTAAAGTTGAGATTACAAAAGGGAAATCTCTACCTAATGTTATCGTGCATGTTTAGAACCCTAATGTCTATCATAACCTCTCTTGAACAAGAGAGGTTAGAAATCCTAAGGGAAGGAAGACAAAAGAAGAAGAAGAAACCATAAAGGAAGCAATGCAAATGAAGGATGCAAACACAAATGCATAAGTAAGAACACATAGGATGAAAGTGGGAGGAAACATGTGTGGTGAAGTAGCCACCACAAACCAAGCATGCACATGAAGATGTAAAGAGAAAAAAGAGAGAGATGCATCAAAAACAAGTAACAAAAACAATGAGAAAAAGTCCTCATGGATTCATTACTTTAGGTAAGCTTCAAGTGCCTCCTAAGGAGGGACCAAACAACCTTAAGTAATATTCCAAAGTCATGGGACAGAATGGAGGATGAGGAGAGAGTGCACCAATGCAAAAGCAAACACATCACAAGAGAAAGCAAGCATATGCATAAAGGAAAAGTAAGAAAGCTCCACATAGAAACCACAATCAAAAGATTCAAAAGATGAACACAAATGAGCAAGCAAAAAGAAGTGTCATGACCTAAAATTGAACCAAAAGCATCCTTAACATGTTATAAACATGAATTACAAGGCATTGCAAGTCCAAAGGATCCAAAAGTGTCATATCCAAGTCAAACTAGGTCAAGATGTGTGTGGGAACTTCCCTTGGAGATGACTTGACTTGCAAGTCAACTCAAAATTAGGAAAAAGGTTCAAAAAATACCAAATAAAATGCACAAACAAGCTAAATAAGTTGGCAAACAGAGGCCACAAGCACAAGTCAAATATTCCCTCAAAGCACCCTCAAAAGAAAAAATTGATTAGGAGGTACCACTTTGAAATGGGAGAAACAAAGGCAAAAAGAAAAGCCACAAAAGTCAACAACCAGGGGCAAAATGGTCCTAAAAAATTGTTCAACTCATCATGAAGGTGAGGATCAATTTTCATTCATTGGATCAAGGAGAAAGTGCAAAAACAAAATCAAAAACAAACAAAGTCACAATTTAATCCACTTAAAACACTTCCAACATTTAATTCCTTTTTAATTGAAAAATAAACCAAAAAATAAAATAAAAATTTCTTTAAAAAAGTAGACATCTCAAGGTGTCCAGAAAATATTTTTGGGGAATTTTTGGATGTTTGGAAGTATTTAAAATGAATGAAAATCAAACAGACAACAAAACAGAAATTAAATGCAAAAGAAATTAAAATGACAAACAAATGGTGCATTTAGCAAACAAAATCAACACAAACCATGGATTGGGCCCAGCAGGGGGCGCGAACAGCAATGAGAAAACAAGGCCCAACGAAATTCTTAAAATTCTGAATAATCACATGCATCCAAGTCCACACACACACATGGTAGAACCTCACCATACATCACATGATCAAAAGTGTTCCAATCAAACCACTCACAACAATGCCATGCTATTAAATGAATTTGGGAAACAATCCCATGAAACAAGTCAAACTCGGTGTACCATAAGTCTTAATAATACGCACGTGATCAAAAACATAACAATCAAACGATCCAAACACACGCCATGTCAGCGTCATCTTCCTCAACTAGAAGGGGCCGCACGCGGTGGCCGGAGGGGAGCTCCGGTCATCCCTACCAAAGCTCCGGCCGCCGCGGTATACACATGAACATACACAGTTCTGAAATCTTCACCAAATCCAACAAATCTTAGATGAAAATTCATCTACAAACCGAGGGGAACAAGAATCCATGGTCTATTTTCAATAATACCTCATAATAAACTCAAAAAGTAAACAATAAGCAAGATGCACCAATTTTCAATGTTCTTAAAACTCAACCAAATGGATCAAAACTTCATCTACATGTTATGTAGATCATAAAACAACCAAAATTTAAGCAAAACACCTCATAAATTGATCAAACCGAATCAAACAAGTTTGGAGCTCCACACATCAATCATCACAAACACGAACAATTATTATCCAAAAACGATCTACATCACTCAAGGATCATAATGCAACAAAAATGGCAGAGGAACATGGCATATTGAGAGTGTAAGGTTGAAAGTTAGTTTACCTAGTGGAGAGCCTCCACTGGGCCTTGAAACTATGCTGAAGCTTATTGAAAAGTGCCCAGAATCATTCCATGAACTTCATTAAAGGTGTTTGAATGCTCAATTTGGTCGGAAAATGGATGAATCTTAGAATTCGAATTCCACCTTGCTCTCACTTTTTCTTCATGTGTTCTTGCTCCTCTTGCACGAAAATGACCTAATTTTTCATCCATTCTTCATCCAGAATATTTATGTATTGGATTTAACATCAAATGGGGGCCCAATTGTGGCTAAATTGTGAGAATGCAATTTCAACATTTGCTCACTTTTTCTTTTCCAAACCACACGAATTTCCACTGCACATGCTCATATTATGATCCAAATCAATTGCACATGGCTTTGGTTAATCAAAGGGTCAAGAATTAGCCCTTGTTTATGATCTTATGGTAGATGTCTAATTTGTTGCTTCATGTTGAAGAAACTATGAAAATGGCTAACCAAATGACGTCAAATGGTAAATGTGAAAATGGCATTGAATTTAGAGCATCAATTGCACTCAAAAAATGCATAAATTTGATTTGAACAAGTTCCAAATCAATTAATTCTCAATTTCTCATTTTAAGCCTCCTTTATGAAAAATTCAAATCCCAATTCTTCAATCTAAGCTCCCATCATGACAAGAGATGATTTGGTAATGCAAATGGCCCTATTTGGAGCAAGTTTCATGTTGAAAAGATTTCCATTTGAAGTGTGCAAGTTGGTGAAATGGACCAATAATTTTATGACCTGTAATCTTACTTTCCCAAAATACCCCTGACTTGCAAACCTCATAACTTGAGTTCTATAAATAAGATGAAACACTTCTAGTACATTTTGGAAAGCTAAGATCAAGACCTACAACTTTCATGTTGGCCAAAAGTTAACATCCTTCTAGGTCAAAACTGGATTGGAAGTTGGTTGACTTTTGTTGACCAAAATCACATCCCTCTGATGACCTGTAACTTGTCTGGATCATAAATTGAGTTCTATAAATCCAATCAAGGACTTTTAGTACTCAAATTAAAGCTAAGAACATTATCTACAAGTTCCATATTGATCAAAAGTTGAGATGAAACTTGTATCTTGAGATAGGTGGTCTTGAAGTCAGGCACTAAATATGGGATTTTACCCTGAGAACCCTAATTTAGTAACTTCTCACACACTTGATCCTTGACGAATTGAACTTGAAATGGTATCTCCTATATCTTAACACAACATCCCATGAACATAGAGACTTTAAATTGAGTTTTAATCTCCTTCAATTGCACAATTAACTGAGGATTTACCAGATGAAAACCCTATATGCATCAACTTTAACTGTGGCTTGTTCCACCTCACACAACAACTTGAATAGGCTCCAAATGGCTCTCAAAGAACTCAATGAGCTCTCTCAACATCTTATATCCATAACCATGCATTCACAAAACCCTTATGATCTTCAATTAGCCTCCAAGTTAGGAGCTGACCCACACACATCCATCCTTTCTTTCATAAGACCACTGTCCACTTCCTGATGACTTGATTACCATCCAAACTTGAGTAACACCCCTTGCTTAGGCTCAACCCCCTGAGTAGGCTCCTTTTGCTATGCACAACCTCCTGATCCCCTGTTACAAGAACAATGTTATGCAATGCAGATGCTAGAACAAAACGAAATGAAATGAAACATAAGCCAAGTTAAGAAAAGGTTGGGCAAATTTTGGGGTGCAACAGTGTTGACTTGAGACGATGATGTAAGAAGTGGTTATTTGTTGAGTGGAGGAAATTCAGGGGCAAATTTCAATTTAAGGGGGAGAATGTAATATCTCATATACCCTTATTAATTGTCAGTTGCAACCATCTGAGTAACCAGTGGACTCTGAAGGGATAAATCCTTATTAAAAGAGAAGGACTATTATTAATAAGTACAAGAAGGGACATTTTTGGTAACATTAATAATTGCTCAATTTGTACTAGAAGACAAAATATCAATTGGGATATTTTGTATTACTACCTACTATTATCATATATATTTATTATATGTTGTATATTTATGTGGTAGAAAGAAAAGGAAGGAAAAAGTGTGGATAACAAAAAAAAAATAGAAAGAGAGAAAGAAAAGAGGAAAAGGGAAGAAAAAAAGAAGAGAAGAAAGGAAGAGAAAGAAGAAGAAGAAACTCATGGAAGAAGAAGAGGAAAGTTCATGAAATCATCATCGTCATCAACCCATCTCAATTTCTTCATCATCTCCTTGGGTTGAGGTGAGTTCCATAGATATTTTAGCTTGGGGAAAAAAGAATGAAAAGATTTGGGAATTAGGGTTTGTGTGATTCCATGATAAATTGTTGTTGTTATTGATTCTATGTTATTATTTTGCTTCCATGGGTGTTGTTGTTGGTTTGATTTTTTATATTTATCTTACAAATAAAATGATGAAATTCATGGTATTTGATGGTTGGATATATCAGTACATGATAATAGTTGATACCATGTTGTTCTACATTTTTATTGATGCTTTGGGGTGTAAAAATCATGAGATTTGGGGGTAGAAATCATGAATTTGGGTGTTTCAGAAGTTGGGGTTGCAGGCTTCTGAGCTTAGCTGAGCCTGATAGTTCTTAGCACGCCTGGAACTACATTATGGGGCTGTAAGCGCACTATCGACGCTTAGTGCGTGTTGCGGCATTGTAATTGGCGGGTAGAGGATTAGGAGGCGGACCCAAAGCCCGAGTAGTGATGAGACCTTGCTTGACCAAAGAAGGATACAACTCGGTAAAAGTCATCGGAATCGGCGGACACGGTTTATACGTTCTTCTGTTCGGCATATTCTGGCGAGGAGCCGGACTCTTTGGCTGTTGAGGAGCAGGAGCGTTGGGTGCCTGTAGGTAGTTGACAGGAGGCGGATAGACAGGAGGTTGTTGCATAGGTTGATACATGGGAACCTGTTGGTTGAAAGAAGGTGTAATAGCTGCCACATAGGGTTGTTGAGCATATTGGACTGGGTACCCTTGAGGTTGAGCATAACTTTGCGGGTGTCGATAAAAGCGTTCCCTTGGTCTACCAGAGGATATAGCATTAGTCTCACCCTCCTTCTTTTTCTGGGAGCTATACGGAGGTTTCTTCGGCTGATCCTTAGAAGTACCATGATTATTTGTCATTTTACCACTTTTCATACCCAATTCAATCTTGACACCCACAGCAACGATGTCGGAGAAATTTGAAGTCACACTGCCTACCATTCTCTCGTAAAATTCTGGACGGACCGTGTCGACAAACCAATCAGCTAACTCTTTCTCGGTCAAAGGAGGTTCTACCTGCGAAGCAGTCTCTCTCCACCTTTGGGCATATTCTTTGAATGACTCAGAATTCTTTTGTGACATACTCAGCAACTGTCTTCTGTCAGGAGCCAGATCCATGTTGTACTTGTAGTGCTTGATGAAAGCGTCAGATAAATCTTGAAAGCTCTTAATGCGAGACTGGTCTAAAGTTAAATACCACTTGGAGGAAGCACCCTTCAAACTATCTTGGAAGCAATGGATCATCAGTTTGTCATTCTCAACATGGGCAGCCATTTTGCGATAATACATGATCAAATGACTCTTAGGACAGGTGGCACCTTCATAACGATCGAAGTTCGGAGTTTTGAACTTCGGGGGAATAACCAAACCCGAGACCAAACAAACATCCCTTGCGGCAGTCCCAAAAATTTGATCACCCTCTACCTTTTTCAATCTCTGGACGATAGTGTTTACTTCCTCACGAAGCTTATCATGTTTCTCATAACCCTCAACGTTCTCATCAAGATTATCAAAAACTGTCTCATTGAAGTACGGTGGCGCACGAGTGTGTACAACAGGTGGTGCAAAGATGGGAGCCCCCCTAGAGACTTCAGAAAATAAAGGCACGGCTTGCTGAACAGGCTGATTAATCGGAACAGTGGCTTGAGGAGGCACAAAACCTGGAGCCAGACCATAAGGTGGGTCTCTTGCTACGGTCACACTTGGTGGAGGGTCCACAGTAACGCCGGCAATCTCAGAAACAACAGTGGGCTGGGTATCCATCTTAGCATTCATGACATGTAACAATTCCATCATACGCCCCATACCTCCTCGAAGGTCTTCAAGTTCATTGCTAAGGCGATCAATCTCTTTTGCCTGATCCTCCATTCTCTTCCGAGTTTGAGCTCTGGTGTTGTATTGGTGCCGAGAACTCAGGGTGACGAAACTGGAAGGCGAGAGAACCGAACATGAGAAAACGGAAGACACGTGCAGTGGGAGAAAGTAAATGATGTTATGATGCAAATGAAGATTTCATGGAATTCAAACATTTACGAATGTCGTGGGGTACCCAGGAAATCTTTTTCTTGTTTTTTTTTTCATTTTATATTTTTTTTATTCATGGTATCCCGCGATATCCATAAATGGTATTTGAACTCCACGAAATACAATGCAATGAGATGCTGTAATGCATGCAAACACACAAAGTCCTAGGTTAAAGGGACGTGAGCGGAGTCAAGGTCTACCCATCCCAAAAGGAGTGTACTATAGGTTAGTTGTACCTGCCGAACAAGGTTCTACAAAGTGCCCAAAGTCATCAGCCCATCTTTCGGATATTATCAACCTTCCGACTGACTCAGGGGTTAATAATATTCTCAAGAGAACCTCTTTTGAGTGTAGTATCGCGTAGCAGCCATTGTAAGATTACTCCCACATAGCTCCCGCACTACGTCCTAAATAAGGCCGAGGTGGTGTAAAGGTACTACGGTCCTCAATATCACAGACTCCAATCGACCATGGAAAAAGTTTTCGCGATTACTCGTTCAACCGAACCATTTTCGAAAGGGTCTCAACTGAGCGGTGATTCTCAAATCAGCTTGGTCGGGATTCGACTCCCTATAAGCTTCATCGAATATATCCCCATCCTATAATAATGTCACTAGTCCGGGCGTAGGACTTATCTCACAACACAAGGAACAGTCCCCAAATCAAAGCACAAATATATACATGCAAATGAATAGTAAAACAGATAGTAATAAATATGAACAAGTTAGGGATAACCCTCAAAAGTTTAGATAGGTCCCCAGTGAAGTCGCCATTTTCTGTTGCGGTGGAAATAGGATAACAAACTATTAATTAGTTTGAATCGCAATTCAATTCACAACCGCTCTTTGATTTATCCGAAGGAAAAGGTCAAAAGAGGGAAAACCTATTTTGCATCGTAAACACAATGCGGGGAAAGATCTAGGGTTCGGGGGTTGGTTAAATTTAGGGAAGGTATTAGCACCCTAAACTTCTGTAGTACTCTACAGGAACCTTTTGTTCAGATGTTTACTATTTTTACTTTATTTATTTGCTTAAGGTATATGTACAAAAGGATTAAAAGTGAGAAAATAAACCTAAGGGGTTAATTCTAAGTTTACTCGGCAAGACATCGCATCTTGTGCCTACGTATCCTTACGGGAGTGGAATCAGAGTAATCGTAGTTCCCCTCAAAAGGGAGGTTAGAGACTTCTTGACTGTGGTCAAGGTCTCAAGGGGAATAAACGCATCTTAAGGACACGCTTACGTGGAGTGTAGAAACTCCAAATCTCTACGTTGAAATGTTAAGTGAATTAGGGTTAAATTAGGTTAGGGATTCCGCGGCGGGAAACCCTAAAACAGAGTACGGCGACTCTTTGACCTAAAACTAGGGGTAAAATTGTAATTTTGCCTGCGGCGAGGCATTTGTGAAAATTAGGGTTTGTAGTTTGTAGTTTTGAGGATTTGAAATTGAATGTGTGAAGTTTTACGGACTATTGGCGCGACGGCCAAACAGTTAGACCTAACCTTCGGATGTGTGTAATATGGCAGAAATATGGGTGAAAGTGTGAGATAATTGAATCATGCAAACAGAGAGATAATGTCATAATTTAAACCATGCAAGCAGAAATCTAAAGGCAGAAATTAAAGCGCGATTGTTAGGATTCGCGAGGTTACATGAGAGGAGCAGATACAATATGATAATGAAATTTTAAATAAAACACACGAAAAATAAATCGACGGTAACATGACTAAGCTGCAAAACAAAAGACGTGGTTAGTAAGCCGAAACAAGACAGCTGTCAGAGAAGTTGTGAGATTTTTTTTGAGACTTTTATTGTTTATTTGTGATATTTATATTCAAGCTCTTAATAGAAAAAAACTAAGTTAAATTTGCAACAGGAATAATAGTTTTAATTTTGAAAAGAGCTTTAATTTATCTAAAAAAAGTTTTACTTAACTTTCAAAAAAGAAAAAAAAGTTTAATTTAATTAAAAAGTTTTATTTTATTTTATTTTTAAAAAACTTTAATAAGATTTAAAAGTAATAAAGTTATAATATAAAAAATAAAAATAAAAAATAATAAATAAAAGGGAATTGGGCCGGTGATCAACCCGAACCCAACCCACTATGATGGATGGCCAGACATCTTTAGGGTTTTGAGACCCTCATTCCTCGAACGGCCGATTTGCTTCATCTTCTTGCATGCCTCGTTCTTGAATCATCCCCACCTATTTCATCCTCTAATCCTGCCTGAAACATACAACAAACATGATTAAAACACACGATTCAGAGTTTTCGTTCTACCTTTTAACGATCTAGCGGATACAGTGCGCGCTTGGAAGGCAATGATGTTTGCTGAGCCTCGAGGAGGGGATTGCCCGTCGGTTGGTTCGAACGGCGTCGGCGGTCCAACACGCTCCGTTCACGTTTGACTTCAATGATTCGTGATGATGATGAGTACGAATGGTGATTTGGATTTAGCGATTCATGCTTCGATCTCTTTGTTAGGGTTCGCCGTTTTGGGTTTTGGTATTCAGTCCTTCTCTCTCGCGGTCACGTTCTAGGGTTTTCCACTCTCTTCTCGCATCAGGTTGTATTCCCCTTTTTATAGTTTCTTTTTATCTCTCTTTCTGGGCCTTAAACTGAGATTTGATTCTATAGTGATATTATTTGATTCGGTTTTGTTTGGGTTTTTCCAGATTGAATTCAAATATGATGCTTTCTGATACGATTAGGATCTTGTTTCTTCTTTTGGAACCTGATTGGGGTTTTGTGCTGATATGATCTTCTGATTCGATTGGATTTCATTAATTTGCTTGATTGCTCTATACTGATTCGTTTTTGACTGACTTGTTTGATTGATTTGTCTGATTGATTCAGATTGACTCAAATTGATTCAGATTGGCTCAGATTGGTTCAGATTGGTTCCAATGGAGATGTTTCCTGATGCATTTGGATCTGACTCGAAACTTTCCATTTCCAGATTCGGCTTTGTTTGATCATTTGGATTGCCTCTGAATTTATTTGATCTGATTGATATCTGGATTAGTTCATTTGTTCTGCTTGAATTCAATCTGGACTATGCTGATGCGTTTTCGATTTGATTCAATTTTAGTAGTCTGAACTGATTTGTTTTGATTTTCTGGTGCAGTTAGCTTTTCCTCTTCTTCTTTCAGAGAATGGATGCTGATGCTTCGACTTAAGTTAGAGCGGCCGAGTGAAGGGTATCGGCGATGATGACCTTAGGGTCTGAGTCAGTTGATTTGGACGCCTTAGTGGTAATGACCTTCGGCGTGAACAACAATTACCGTATGTCCCGTAGTTCGATGTTTGGTAGGGAAGTAGTAGCGGCTCCGGCCGTGGCTCTCCCAGCCACTCGAACGCTTATGCCCGATGATGATTAGCTGAGGGCTGATGTAACTTTGAATTTCTTCGTTGTCCATTGTTTTTATGCAGTTTGAACCGATTGGCTGGCCTGGTATCTCATGCGTGATTGTGGCGTGAATCCCTGCTTTCGTATTGTGATTAAACTTATGGATTCATTTCGACGTTCAGTTTAGTGTGGTCATTCTTGTCTCGCTGCTGATGATTCTTAGCTTGCAAATGTCTGTTTTTCTATGATGTTTGTGACCCGTCTTGATGGCTTAGTTTAGATTTCCAGCAAATGGATTTTTCTGTGACATTTTAGCAGTAGTCCCATTCTTATGTTTTTCGTGATGCCTGATACTGAAACCTCTTGATATTGCTTTGCAGATATTGATGTTGCTGGTGTACTTCCCTGATGATCGATAGTTTGTGTTGAGACACCAGTTGCTTGATGCAGCTTAGCTCTGATTTGGTTTGATTGGCTTTTCTTACTTGTTTGATCTCAGAGCTGCTGCTAACATTGTAGCTTATCTGCTTTGATCTTGAACCAAGTTTGATGGCCTGATATTCAGATTATTGTTGTTGGCTATTGTTGTCTGATAACAGGGCTTATGTGTTGCGTGCCGTTGAAACTGGTTCGGACGGGGCCTTACCTTTAACTGATGCTGCTGAGACTTTTTGATACCTTGTCCTATGTAATTTTGACGCAGCTTGTTTTGTGTCTCATTTTTCTGTTCTGTTTGAACTGATGCAGCTTGATACCATAGTTTGGTTTCTCTTGTTCTGCTTTGGACTTGATTTTCATTCTGTTTGGTAACAGATTTGTTTCTTTGGTGAATATTCATACCTGTATTGGCGCGAGCCCCTTCCTAGTTTTGTTTATGCTTTGAGTTCTGATGATGCTTATGGCTTTTCAGGTGTGGGAAGTTTTGAAACCAAAGCGACTCAGACCTGCCGGCATCCGGGTCTGAGTCAGAACTTGCCTATGTTGCCTTATTCTCGTATCAGTTTGGAAATCCAATCGCGGCAAAACGAATCAGTCCCACTTCATTTATTTTTTCTATCTCTCGGATGTCCCATATTGATAAGAACTTGTATTACCTGATCTGACGCCCACGGCGCGGATCGGTAACGGGGGTAGGACGCAGCTTCGGTTGTGCCACTCCCGGCACTCGATGATGACATTGTTCTGAGAGTGTCGAAAAAACTTCTAACATTTTTCTGTACTGTTTGTTTTCTTTTGATGTGCAGGTTAGCTGAGGATTCATGGAGAAGTTCAAATACAACATGAAGACCTTTAGATACTCTTAGGATGTAGGATAGATGCTTTAATGTAATCCCTTAGGATTGAGAATTTTAATGAACTTCCTTGTAACAGTACTTTGTAAAATATGAAGCAACATCCACATTCTTGTATGATAGCATTATTTATGAAATAAAATTCTCAAAGTTTTGAATTTATTTATATTCTATTCTTAGTTAAAAAATATAAACAAATGTGAATAAATCCACAAGTATTTAATTCATTAACATAGGCATAAGACATAAATATTTCCAAGTGGTATTTGTGATCCTAATCTCATCATCCGATTAAAATGTTAACCAATTGTTTCATAACCAAACACATATGGGCACCGTAATCACAACATTTTCAGCATCAACAGCAAAACTAATCGTAATTAAACTCCACTGACCAAATGCCAAATCTCAATATGATCAGAACTGGTGATTGATAAATGCCTCAAAACCATAACGCATCAAATGCCTCAGAATTTTAATAACAGCCCGTCTTCAAGGAATTGGTAGAATTTGTGTAAAATGACCAAAATACCCCTGGGACCAAATCTGCAAAACAAAACCCCTTCATAGCTTGTTAGTGGTTAGCAAATGTACATATGAGATGCTATGCGAAATGACTGACTAAATATAAGGGTAAAATTTGGGGTATTACAGTTGCCCCTATTTAAATAGCTACACCAGACGATTTGAGTGACAGAGACTCGAGGAATCGTGGTGGAGAGATTTAAATATAGATAACCGAAAATTTTGCCCTTATATGCGACGATATGCAATGCTGTGGACAAGACGGGAACAGCTTAATGCAGATGATGCCATGAATATGATATGATGCGTATGAATGCGAAAATGCTGACGAACACGACGATACCGGTATAGACACCATGAGAAGAACTCACTGGGGAAAATGACGCGCTGAGACACAGTACAACACTGGGGAAATCTAAAAATGATAGTCAACTGGTGCGAATGACCAATTGTCACTTTGGGGACGAGATTCGCAAATGGAAATGACATCTGTGAGACGGCCTCCACTGGGGAATCTAAAGGATAAAAACTGGATCGCGTACGATTGCAAGATCGCTTACAGAATGCTGGAGCATTGAGCAAAGAATAACATCCAAGCTTCTGTAAACTATCTCTCGTGACAGGATCAAACGGACTTTTCGGAAATCCGTATCAAATATACAGGGTAAAGACCGACTGTATGCCAAAATAAATGGACTTTGATGGGAACTGCCCGAATAAGCTTCTCGAGGGAGAACGGTCACTCATCGTTGGAAGGGGCTTATATGCCAAAATGGATAAGCACTCAAATAAAGAGGCTGCTGCTTATCCGATAAATAAATCTTCTCGCATTTAAGGTCGGCGCCTGGAATACGATTCTGATTCTTCTCTTACTGAAGGATAAATAAACTGCTTCAAGATCGTGCTCTCTTGAACATGAAAAGGGTAAACTGAACTTCCTCATACGTCAGAATCGTGCTCTCCTGAATATGAAACTGGATGACTGAATATACTCATACTTCAGAATCGTGCTCTCCTGAATATGAAACTGGATGACTGAATATACTCATACTTCAGAATCGTGCTCTCCTGAATATGAAACTGGATGACTGAATATACTCATACTTCAGAATCGTGCTCTCCTGAATATGAAACTGGATGACTGAATATACTCATACTTCAGAATCGTGCTCTCCTGAATATGAAACTGGATGACTGAATATACTCATACTTCAGAATCGTGCTCTCCTGAATATGAAACTGGATAATCGAACTTCCTCATAACTCAGAATCGTGCTCTCCTGAATATGATTCGGCTCTTGAAATTTTCTCATTTTTCAGAATCGTGCACTCCTGAAAAACGGCCAACTGAACTTCCTCATAACTCAGAATCGTGCTCTCCTGAATATGATTCCGCCCCTTCTTTTACTAAAGGATAAATGAACTTCTTCATAACTTCAGAATCGTGCTCTCCTGAATATGATTCCGCTCAAACCTCCCCGTATCTCAAGATCGTGCTCTCCTGAATACGATTTGGTTCATACCTCAAGACGGCAGGTAAATGGAAGCCCAACTGCTCCATGGAGATGGCCATTTGCTGCGAGTCATAACGAGGATAGGATCGACTTCTTAGGTGAGAAATGTCGTATGTTGATGCTGTAAAATGTAAAGTGTAAAGGGTTGTAACATGTAGGATTGTAAAGTGTTGTACTGATATATTTTCCAGGCGGGAACTGGCGTGTATCTGTAAAGGATTGTAGTTGATTTTCTTGAAAGATAGTGCAAAATAAATGCACGTCCGGGTACAGTGATAAACTTCTCGGGCGAGAGCAGTCGCGTATCTGTCATGGTATGGTGAAAATATTTAGATGGTGCAAAATAAATGCACGTCCGGTTGGGCTCGACGACCGACAAGACTGAGATTCAATCTAGGATCGAGCTAGAAAGAAGACTAGTAATCAAGACTCCATCGAGGGAATGATCTCGAAGGGTAGATATCTTATCCTGGCGAGGAAAGATAGCTGAAGTAACCGTCATCCACGAGGATCGAGCTCTGTGGGGAAACTGGAAACAAGTAAGTATTTTATGCTTAGGGCTGACAATCTATTTGGAGAGAATGGACGAACCCAGTTACTCGGCGGTAACGACCAATGATAGAGACGCAATGAACCTGTGAATGCTAACGCGTATGTTAATGAATATGTTAACAGGGATGTATGTTGATGCCTATGTATGTAAATATGCAGGATGTTATGAAATGAGTATGTAATGAGCATGTAATGAATATGTAATGAATATGTAATGAATGTGTAATGAAATAGGCATGTGATGCTTATGCCCTTGCGTATACTGACGAAACTGACTAGAGGCGGGACGAGAGATGAAATAAACATCTCGACGGAAGTACCCTGCGTCCTCTGCAACCAATACGTCAATTATGGGTAAGAAAGATCAATGGTAGAACCAATCTGGTTTCAAGATTCTGAATTCTCTGGGGAGGAAGTAAATTGCTTAGGTGCACAGTATTATGTCTTCACATGGGGAGAAGAACACCTGAGGGATACTTTTGAGTTACCCAAGAAGAAGTTGTCAGCTTATAGTCTCGCTGGGGACTGTGTTAGAGCAATGGTTTGAAAGTGTTTCTGCAATAATGATATTTTCGGGGAATGAAGAGATCCTTTCGGAATTTCCACTAGTCAAAGTAATTTATTACATTTCAAATTTGTTTTGTTTTTGAAAAACAGTTTTGAAAAATCTACAATGCACCTTTCATTTTCAAATTTTAGGAATAAACGCATTTTGCATAACAAATAGAAAACAAAGAGCAATGCACCAAGGAATGTAAGTAACGAGATGGTTTCTTTTATTTAAAGGGCGGTAGCTCGCTGAAGGCATAGCTCCACAGATGATTATGTTTTGAAATTGGCAACATGGGAAAAAGTTACATCGAATCCAATGACACCTACTGACACTAATAACTAAGACTAATCCAGAATCCTGCTTTGGGCAAGGATGAAAGAACTGAAACATGGTTCTTATGCGGAAAGTATGTTCGAGATAATCAGTGTCTTCTGATGCAATGAAATGCCTTTGTCTCTAACTTTTTCCTGGACCGCCCTCTCGGGTTTTCAATCCACCGGGACGCTCTTTTTTGCCTAAGCCGCCCTTTCGGGTTTTCAACTTAGCGAGCTTTTTATTATTATTTCTTTTTTCTCAACCCTTACTTTTGCCTAAGTCGCCTTTTGCAGGTTTTCGACTTAGCGGGTTTTTAGGCATAATATTTTCGGACTGCATCAGAATTCACGGGATGTGCTAGTTCTTCACCGTCCATTGTCGTAAGTATCAGAGACCCTCCAGAGAAAACGGTCTTTACAACAAATGGGCCTTCATAATTGGGCATCCACTTTCCACGCATATCTTTATGTACTGGTAAGATCTTTTTGAGTACGAGCTCTCCTTGACGGAACTCACGGATACGAATCTTCTTATCAAACGCTCTTTTCATCCGTTTCTGATATAACTGCCCATGGCACATGGCTGTCAAACGCTTCTCGTCAATGAGATTCAACTGATCCAGTCTGTCTTGAACCCACTCAGCTTCCTCAAGTTCAGCCTCCATTAACACTCTTAACGAAGGTATCTCTACTTCGATGGGGAGCACGGCGTCCATTCCATATACCAGTGAGAAAGGTGTTGCCCCTGTCGAAGTTCTCACCGAGGTTCTGTATCCATGCAAAGCAAACGGTAACATCTCATGCCAATCTTTGTAAGTCACAACCATCTTTTGCAGGATCTTCTTGATATTCTTATTCGCAGCTTCAACGGCTCCATTCATCTTAGGACGGTACGGAGAAGAATTATGATGAGTGATCTTGAAATTATCACACAGCTCTTTCATAGTCTTGTTATTCAGATTGGTGCCATTGTCAGTTATTATCCGGTTTGGGATCCCATAACGGCAGATGATCTCTTTCTTGATGAATCGGGCAACCACTTGCTTGGTCACGTTGGTGTAGGAGGCAGCCTCTACCCATTTGGTTAAATAATCAATGGCAACAAGGATGAAACGATGTCCATTAGAAGCTTTCGGCTCGATTGCCCCAATCATGTCAATGCCCCACATAGAGAACGGCCATGGTGAAGACAACACATTCAACGGTGACGGAGGTACGTGCATTTTATCAGCATAAATTTGGCACTTATGGCATTTTCTAGCGTATTGGATGCAGTCGGCTTCCATGGTTAACCAATAATACCCAGCCCTTAACATCTTCTTGGACATAGCATAGCCATTGGCATGAGTTCCGAAGGTTCCCTCATGAATTTCCTGTAGTAACATGTCCGCTTCCCGTTTATCAACACATCTGAGCAGAACCATGTCGTGATTTCTCTTGTATAACACACCATTACTGATAAAGAATTTGGACGCCAATCTTCTCAATGTCTTTTTGTCCAGACCAGTAGCACCATCGGGATACTCCTGCTTGACGAGATAGTTCTTGATATCATGAAACCAAGGCTTTTCATCCACCTCAACTTCTTCGACCATCTGACAATAAGCGGGCTCAACCTTGCGCTCAATATGGATAAGAGGTGCTTCATTAACGAATTTAACTTTCCACATGGATGCTAACATGGCTAAAGCATCAGCAACGTGATTCTCGGATCTAGGGACATGCTCGAACTCTATCTCGTCGAAATACTTGATCAGCTCAACAATGTAGTCCTTATAAGGGATTAACTTCTCATTCTTCGTTTCCCATTTGCCTTGTACCTGGTAAATAACCAAGGCTGAGTCACCACTTACTTTAAGAAGTTTGATTCGGAGGTGAATTGCTGCTTCGAGGCCAAGAATACATGCTTCATATTCTGCGACGTTATTAGTACACTCAAAGTCCAACCTTGCTGTAAATGGAGTGAATCCACCCTTTGGGTTCATCAAAACGGCGCCTATACCATGCCCATTGAAATTCGAGGAACCATCAAACATCATCCTCCACCAAAGACCTGGTTCTGGACCTTCGCTCGGATCTGGCTCTTCACAATCTCTTTTAATCAACAAAATATCCTCATCAGGAAAGTCAAACTTAAGAGGTTCATAATCTTCAACTGGCTGGTCTGCAAGATAATCAGATAAAATACTACCCTTAATCGCCTTCTGGGGTACATACTGGATGTCATATTCGGATAACAACATGTGCCAACGGGCTAGCCTCCCGGTTTGAGCAGGTTTTTCAAAAATATACTTGATCGGATCCATTTTAGAAATCAATAACGTGGTATGACAGACCATATATTGCCGAAGGCGCTTAGCGGCCCATGCCAATGCACAACAAGTTTTCTCCAATGGTGAGTATCTGTTTTCGCAATCGGTAAACTTCTTGCTCAGGTAATAAATCGCATGTTCCTTTTTCCCAGTCTCATCATGTTGCCCAAGCACACAACCCATAGACTTCTCGAGAACAGTAAGGTACATAAACAACGGTCTTCCAGGTACGGGCGGGATCAGAATAGGGGGATCTTGCAAATAACCCTTAATCTTCTCAAACGCTTTCTGACAATCAGGGTTCCACTCAACTGTCTGCCCCTTGCAAAGCAACTTGAATATCGGCTCACAAGTAGCGGTCATATTAAAGATAAACCTGGAAATATAATTCAACCGTCCCAGAAAACCTCTAACTTGCGTCTCGGTTCGCGGAGCCGGCATATCTTGAATGGCTCGGACTTTTTCAGGATCCACCTCAATCCCTCGCTGGCTAACAATGAAACCAAGCAATTTTCCAGATCTGACACCGAAGGTACATTTAGCAGGGTTCAATTTCAACTGATATTTCCTGAGTCGTTCAAACAATTTCACCAAATGGTCTAGATGCTCCTCTTCACTCTGAGATTTGGCTATCATATCGTCCACATACACCTCAATCTCTTTGTGCATCATATCATGAAAAAGAGTGGTCATAGCGCGTTGGTAAGTTGCCCCTGCATTCTTTAAACCGAAGGGCATGACTTTGTAGCAGAAGGTTCCCCAAGGAGTAATGAAAGTAGTCTTCTCTCGATCATCTGGATCCATCTTGATCTGATTATAGCCAGAGAAACCATCCATAAATGAGAGCAACGCAAAACTGGCTGTATTGTCTACCAGTGTATCAATATGTGGCAGGGGGAAGTCGTCTTTCGGACTTGCTTTGTTCAGATCCCTGTAATCCACACACATCCTAACTTTACCGTCCTTCTTGGGCACTGGCACAATGTTGGCAACCCAATCTGGATATTTTGCGACTGCCAAGAAACCTGCATCCAACTGCTTTTTGACCTCATCTCGAATCTTCAAAGCCATGTCGGGCCTCGTTCTTCGAAGTTTCTGCTTGATAGGCGGGCACTCTGGCTTAAGTGGCAACTTGTGGACAACAATGTCCGTGTCTAGGCCCGGCATATCTTGATACGACCATGCAAACACGTCAATATACTCTTTTAACAACTCAATCAACCTCGGCCTAGTTTCCGTCCCAAGCATTGCACCAATCTTGACCTCTTTCTTGCTCTCATCTGTACCGAGATTAATTAGGTCCACCTGCTCTTTATGCGGTTGAAGCTCTGTGTACTCGTACTCAATCAATCTTGTCAGTTCCGCGGGTACTTCGAAATCTTCTTCACCCTCGTCCTCAGCTTGATTGATGGGTGCATCCCAGTCAGGAGTGTCAGTAAAGTCATTGGATCCAACAAGGTTTACGATATCTCTGCATGATGGAAGGCTTACTTAATTAAAATGCTCGAAGATATGTAAGAATGAAATGCTGTTTTTTTTGTTTTTTTGGGAAAAAAGGTTGCCAATTTCATTTTTAACGGTGAAAACGAAAAACGCAAATGAACCAAAGTGGAATTGAACAAAATGCTTTTATTAATATCTTTTTAGGAATGAAAGGTGGCCCAATAAAAGACCCTATAGCCTTGGGCAGAGCTACGGATTTTTATTTGAAAATGTAAATGAAACTTTAAAAAACAATTACTTTGACAAGGGAAAGATAACAGGGATCTCTACGGCCTCCCAGTTGTTCAAAACTGCATCACCCTTAAACACCAGGTTGCTCAGCTCTTCATTTTCCTCACAGTCGCTGATGGCATTGACTTGGAAACCTCTGCTGACAAATACCTCTTGGATAACCTTAGGACGCCCTTCGACAGTTATGGCAGCTCCATCCTGAGTCGGTTTGTAACCCAACCCAGAGCGATCAGTCTTGGTCTTGACATCAATTACCTCTCCCCAACCTTCAGGAATGCCCCTGTCAATTGTTGCTTTGGTACTCTTCAGAGATGCAAAAGATGGATTACCCTGACCCACTGTCTCTTCGATTTCCAGCAGAACAGCATTGGCGATCTCAAGTGCTTGAAAGGAGATGTCTAAAGCATTCTCATCGGCCTCGATGTAACGGAAAGAAGACAGGTTACTGACCATCAGATCCTCCTCACCGTGTATAATAACCAACTTTCCATCGATCACGAATTTCATCTTTTGATGTAACGTTGAGGTCACTGCCCCAGCGGCATGGATCCACGGCCTTCCAAGTAAACAACTGTAATTGGGATTAATATCCATGACTTGAAACGTGATATTAAAAACTTGCGGACCGATCAGGATAGGTAGCTCAACCTCCCCCATTACCGATCGACGAGAGCCATCGAAAGCCTTGACAACCAAAGGAGTAGGTTTCAACACAGTCTCTTTACAAGCCAACTTATCAAGAACTCTCTTGGGTAGAACATTCAGAGAAGACCCGGTGTCCACTAGCACTCTTGCTAAATTGTCCTCCTGACATCTTACCGATATATGTAAAGCACGATTATGGTTCGGACCCTCCTTCGGTAACTCTTCATTGCTGAAACTGAGGGTGTTACAGGCGGTCAGATTGGCAATCACACTATCAAACCGACTGGTGCTAATATCTTGATCCACATGTGCTTGAGTCAAAACCTTCTGCAAGGCCATCCTATGAGCGGGTGAACTCATTAACAGAGATAAAATCGAGATCTTGGAAGGAGTCTGATGAAGTTGATCGATAACTTTATAGTCACTTTTCTTGATGATCCTCAAAAATTCGGCATCTTCATCATTCGTGACGGCTCCTTTACCTTTGTCTTTGGCAGGCCCTGGGGTACTAGTTATTTCCTTGGGTGGGACCTCATTGGAATGGGGAGTATACACACGGCCACTGCGAGTCATCCTGCTTACCTCTGCGATATTGGTCACCGTGCCCTTAACCTCTTCATTTGGAATAACCTTCCCAGACTCCTTGTCAATCATCGTCACGTCATATTTCCAAGGCACAGCTTTAGGATCACTGAAAGGAAACGGGCTTGGTCTTCGAATAACTATAGGCTTATGCTGATTCACTTCAGGGATATACGACTTCGGTATATCGAACACGAGATTGGCTGATCCTGCCCCTGATAGATTAAACACTGGTACCTTACCCTTCGATTCAGGCTGATGGAAGACCGACTCAACCACAGCGACCTCATCTTTCTTGTATTGGCTTGTCACTTGTAAAACACCCTCATTAATTAACCTCTGAACATCATTCTGAACCAACACACAACCCTTAACACTGGCTTCACAACTTACGCATGCGACGTGGGAAGTATCTACCAAACCAGCTTCAAACAGTTTCGAATGGAACATCTTGAGAGGAGTCTTAATCTGTCCAACGTCAAGGGCATAACCTTCCCCCGAATCAACACTAATGGCATTGACACTCTCATGGTTAGGAAAAGGGTTCTTCTTAACATTCGGTTGAGGATCTTCAAATGACAAAATCTTCTTTTCCAATAAATCCCTGACAATATTTTTGAGAGCATAACAATTCTCCAGATCATGACCAGGCGCACCCTCATGAAATAAACAATGAGCGGCGGCGTTGTAATTGGCGGGTAGAGGATTAGGAGGCGGACCCAAAGCCCGAGTAGTGATGAGACCTTGCTTGACCAAAGAAGGATACAACTCGGTAAAAGTCATCGGAATCGGCGGACACGGTTTATACGTTCTTCTGTTCGGCATATTCTGGCGAGGAGCCGGACTCTTTGGCTGTTGAGGAGCAGGAGCGTTGGGTGCCTGTAGGTAGTTGACAGGAGGCGGATAGACAGGAGGTTGTTGCATAGGTTGATACATGGGAACCTGTTGGTTGAAAGAAGGTGTAATAGCTGCCACATAGGGTTGTTGAGCATATTGGACTGGGTACCCTTGAGGTTGAGCATAACTTTGCGGGTGTCGATAAAAGCGTTCCCTTGGTCTACCAGAGGATATAGCATTAGTCTCACCCTCCTTCTTTTTCTGGGAGCTATACGGAGGTTTCTTCGGCTGATCCTTAGAAGTACCATGATTATTTGTCATTTTACCACTTTTCATACCCAATTCAATCTTGACACCCACAGCAACGATGTCGGAGAAATTTGAAGTCACACTGCCTACCATTCTCTCGTAAAATTCTGGACGGACCGTGTCGACAAACCAATCAGCTAACTCTTTCTCGGTCAAAGGAGGTTCTACCTGCGAAGCAGTCTCTCTCCACCTTTGGGCATATTCTTTGAATGACTCAGAATTCTTTTGTGACATACTCAGCAACTGTCTTCTGTCAGGAGCCAGATCCATGTTGTACTTGTAGTGCTTGATGAAAGCGTCAGATAAATCTTGAAAGCTCTTAATGCGAGACTGGTCTAAAGTTAAATACCACTTGGAGGAAGCACCCTTCAAACTATCTTGGAAGCAATGGATCATCAGTTTGTCATTCTCAACATGGGCAGCCATTTTGCGATAATACATGATCAAATGACTCTTAGGACAGGTGGCACCTTCATAACGATCGAAGTTCGGAGTTTTGAACTTCGGGGGAATAACCAAACCCGAGACCAAACAAACATCCCTTGCGGCAGTCCCAAAAATTTGATCACCCTCTACCTTTTTCAATCTCTGGACGATAGTGTTTACTTCCTCACGAAGCTTATCATGTTTCTCATAACCCTCAACGTTCTCATCAAGATTATCAAAAACTGTCTCATTGAAGTACGGTGGCGCACGAGTGTGTACAACAGGTGGTGCAAAGATGGGAGCCCCCCTAGAGACTTCAGAAAATAAAGGCACGGCTTGCTGAACAGGCTGATTAATCGGAACAGTGGCTTGAGGAGGCACAAAACCTGGAGCCAGACCATAAGGTGGGTCTCTTGCTACGGTCACACTTGGTGGAGGGTCCACAGTAACGCCGGCAATCTCAGAAACAACAGTGGGCTGGGTATCCATCTTAGCATTCATGACATGTAACAATTCCATCATACGCCCCATACCTCCTCGAAGGTCTTCAAGTTCATTGCTAAGGCGATCAATCTCTTTTGCCTGATCCTCCATTCTCTTCCGAGTTTGAGCTCTGGTGTTGTATTGGTGCCGAGAACTCAGGGTGACGAAACTGGAAGGCGAGAGAACCGAACATGAGAAAACGGAAGACACGTGCAGTGGGAGAAAGTAAATGATGTTATGATGCAAATGAAGATTTCATGGAATTCAAACATTTACGAATGTCGTGGGGTACCCAGGAAATCTTTTTCTTGTTTTTTTTTTCATTTTATATTTTTTTTATTCATGGTATCCCGCGATATCCATAAATGGTATTTGAACTCCACGAAATACAATGCAATGAGATGCTGTAATGCATGCAAACACACAAAGTCCTAGGTTAAAGGGACGTGAGCGGAGTCAAGGTCTACCCATCCCAAAAGGAGTGTACTATAGGTTAGTTGTACCTGCCGAACAAGGTTCTACAAAGTGCCCAAAGTCATCAGCCCATCTTTCGGATATTATCAACCTTCCGACTGACTCAGGGGTTAATAATATTCTCAAGAGAACCTCTTTTGAGTGTAGTATCGCGTAGCAGCCATTGTAAGATTACTCCCACATAGCTCCCGCACTACGTCCTAAATAAGGCCGAGGTGGTGTAAAGGTACTACGGTCCTCAATATCACAGACTCCAATCGACCATGGAAAAAGTTTTCGCGATTACTCGTTCAACCGAACCATTTTCGAAAGGGTCTCAACTGAGCGGTGATTCTCAAATCAGCTTGGTCGGGATTCGACTCCCTATAAGCTTCATCGAATATATCCCCATCCTATAATAATGTCACTAGTCCGGGCGTAGGACTTATCTCACAACACAAGGAACAGTCCCCAAATCAAAGCACAAATATATACATGCAAATGAATAGTAAAACAGATAGTAATAAATATGAACAAGTTAGGGATAACCCTCAAAAGTTTAGATAGGTCCCCAGTGAAGTCGCCATTTTCTGTTGCGGTGGAAATAGGATAACAAACTATTAATTAGTTTGAATCGCAATTCAATTCACAACCGCTCTTTGATTTATCCGAAGGAAAAGGTCAAAAGAGGGAAAACCTATTTTGCATCGTAAACACAATGCGGGGAAAGATCTAGGGTTCGGGGGTTGGTTAAATTTAGGGAAGGTATTAGCACCCTAAACTTCTGTAGTACTCTACAGGAACCTTTTGTTCAGATGTTTACTATTTTTACTTTATTTATTTGCTTAAGGTATATGTACAAAAGGATTAAAAGTGAGAAAATAAACCTAAGGGGTTAATTCTAAGTTTACTCGGCAAGACATCGCATCTTGTGCCTACGTATCCTTACGGGAGTGGAATCAGAGTAATCGTAGTTCCCCTCAAAAGGGAGGTTAGAGACTTCTTGACTGTGGTCAAGGTCTCAAGGGGAATAAACGCATCTTAAGGACACGCTTACGTGGAGTGTAGAAACTCCAAATCTCTACGTTGAAATGTTAAGTGAATTAGGGTTAAATTAGGTTAGGGATTCCGCGGCGGGAAACCCTAAAACAGAGTACGGCGACTCTTTGACCTAAAACTAGGGGTAAAATTGTAATTTTGCCTGCGGCGAGGCATTTGTGAAAATTAGGGTTTGTAGTTTGTAGTTTTGAGGATTTGAAATTGAATGTGTGAAGTTTTACGGACTATTGGCGCGACGGGCAAACAGTTAGACCTAACCTTCGGATGTGTGTAATATGGCAGAAATATGGGTGAAAGTGTGAGATAATTGAATCATGCAAACAGAGAGATAATGTCATAATTTAAACCATGCAAGCAGAAATCTAAAGGCAGAAATTAAAGCGCGATTGTTAGGATTCGCGAGGTTACATGAGAGGAGCAGATACAATATGATAATGAAATTTTAAATAAAACACACGAAAAATAAATCGACGGTAACATGACTAAGCTGCAAAACAAAAGACGTGGTTAGTAAGCCGAAACAAGACAGCTGTCAGAGAAGTTGTGAGATTTTTTTTGAGACTTTTATTGTTTATTTGTGATATTTATATTCAAGCTCTTAATAGAAAAAAACTAAGTTAAATTTGCAACAGGAATAATAGTTTTAATTTTGAAAAGAGCTTTAATTTATCTAAAAAAAGTTTTACTTAACTTTCAAAAAAGAAAAAAAAGTTTAATTTAATTAAAAAGTTTTATTTTATTTTATTTTTAAAAAACTTTAATAAGATTTAAAAGTAATAAAGTTATAATATAACAAATAAAAATAAAAAATAATAAATAAAAGGGAATTGGGCCGGTGATCAACCCGAACCCAACCCACTATGATGGATGGCCAGACATCTTTAGGGTTTTGAGACCCTCATTCCTCGAACCGCCGATTTGCTTCATCTTCTTGCATGCCTCGTTCTTGAATCATCCCCACCTATTTCATCCTCTAATCCTGCCTGAAACATACAACAAACATGATTAAAACACACGATTCAGAGTTTTCGTTCTACCTTTTAACGATCTAGCGGATACAGTGCGCGCTTGGAAGGCAATGATGTTTGCTGAGCCTCGAGGAGGGGATTGCCCGTCGGTTGGTTCGAACGGCGTCGGCGGTCCAACACGCTCCGTTCACGTTTGACTTCAATGATTCGTGATGATGATGAGTACGAATGGTGATTTGGATTTAGCGATTCATGCTTCGATCTCTTTGTTAGGGTTCGCCGTTTTGGGTTTTGGTATTCAGTCCTTCTCTCTCGCGGTCACGTTCTAGGGTTTTCCACTCTCTTCTCGCATCAGGTTGTATTCCCCTTTTTATAGTTTCTTTTTATCTCTCTTTCTGGGCCTTAAACTGAGATTTAATTCTATAGTGATATTATTTGATTCGGTTTTGTTTGGGTTTTTCCAGATTGAATTCAAATATGATGCTTTCTGATACGATTAGGATCTTGTTTCTTCTTTTGGAACCTGATTGGGGTTTTGTGCTGATATGATCTTCTGATTCGATTGGATTTCATTAATTTGCTTGATTGCTCTATACTGATTCGTTTTTGACTGACTTGTTTGATTGATTTGTCTGATTGATTCAGATTGACTCAAATTGATTCAGATTGGCTCAGATTGGTTCAGATTGGTTCCAACGGAGATGTTTCCTGATGCATTTGGATCTGACTCGAAACTTTCCATTTCCAGATTCGGCTTTGTTTGATCATTTGGATTGCCTCTGAATTTATTTGATCTGATTGATATCTGGATTAGTTCATTTGTTCTGCTTGAATTCAATCTGGACTATGCTGATGCGTTTTCGATTTGATTCAATTTTAGTAGTCTGAACTGATTTGTTTTGATTTTCTGGTGCAGTTAGCTTTTCCTCTTCTTCTTTCAGAGAATGGATGCTGATGCTTCGACTTAAGTTAGAGCGGCCGAGTGAAGGGTATCGGCGATGATGACCTTAGGGTCTGAGTCAGTTGATTTGGATGCCTTAGTGGTAATGACCTTCGGCGTGAACAACAATTACCGTATGTCCCGTAGTTCGATGTTTGGTAGGGAAGTAGTAGCGGCTCCGGCCGTGGCTCTCCCAGCCACTCGAACGCTTATGCCCGATGATGATTAGCTGAGGGCTGATGTAACTTTGAATTTCTTCGTTGTCCATTGTTTTTATGCAGTTTGAACCGATTGGCTGGCCTGGTATCTCATGCGTGATTGTGGCGTGAATCCCTGCTTTCGTATTGTGATTAAACTTGTGGATTCATTTCGACGTTCAGTTTAGTGTGGTCATTCCTGTCCCGCTGCTGATGATTCTTAGCTTGCAAATGTCTGTTTTTCTATGATGTTTGTGACCCGTCTTGATGGCTTAGTTTAGATTTCCAGCAAATGGATTTTTCTGTGACATTTTAGCAGTAGTCCCATTCTTATGTTTTTCGTGATGCCTGATACTGAAACCTCTTGATATTGCTTTGCAGATATTGATGTTGCTGGTGTACTTCCCTGATGATCGATAGTTTGTGTTGAGACACCAGTTGCTTGATGCAGCTTAGCTCTGATTTGGTTTGATTGGCTTTTCTTACTTGTTTGATCTCAGAGCTGCTGCTAACATTGTAGCTTATCTGCTTTGATCTTGAACCAAGTTTGATGGCCTGATATTCAGATTATTGTTGTTGGCTATTGTTGTCTGATAACAGGGCTTATGTGTTGCGTGTCATTGAAACTGGTTCGGACGGGGCCTTACCTTTAACTGATGCTGCTGAGACTTTTTGATACCTTGTCCTATGTAATTTTGACGCAGCTTGTTTTGTGTCTCATTTTTCTGTTCTGTTTGAACTGATGCAGCTTGATACCATAGTTTGGTTTCTCTTGTTCTGCTTTGGACTTGATTTTCATTCTGTTTGGTAACAGATTTGTTTCTTTGGTGAATATTCATACCTGTATTGGCGCGAGCCCCTTCCTAGTTTTGTTTATGCTTTGAGTTCTGATGATGCTTATGGCTTTTCAGGTGTGGGAAGTTTTGAAACCAAAGCGACTCAGACCTGCCGGCATCCGGGTCTGAGTCAGAACTTGCCTATGTTGCCTTATTCTCGTATCAGTTTGGAAATCCAATCGCGGCAAAACGAATCAGTCCCACTTCATTTATTTTTTCTATCTCTCGGATGTCCCATATTGATAAGAACTTGTATTACCTGATCTGACGCCCACGGCGCGGATCGGTAACGGGGGTAGGACGCAGCTTCGGTTGTGCCACTCCCGGCACTCGATGATGACATTGTTCTGAGAGTGTCGAAAAAACTTCTAACATTTTTCTGTACTGTTTGTTTTCTTTTGATGTGCAGGTTAGCTGAGGATTCATGGAGAAGTTCAAATACAACATGAAGACCTTTAGATACTCTTAGGATGTAGGATAGATGCTTTAATGTAATCCCTTAGGATTGAGAATTTTAATGTACTTCCTTGTAACAGTACTTTGTAAAATATGAAGACATCCACATTCTTGTATGATAGCATTATTTATGAAATAAAATTCTCAAAGTTTTGAATTTATTTATATTCTATTCTTAGTTAAAAAAATATAAACAAATGTGAATAAATCCACAAGTATTTAATTCATTAACATAGGCATAAAACATAAATATTTCCAAGTGGTATTTGTGATCCTAATCTCATCATCCGATTAAAATGTTAACCAATTGTTTCATAACCAAACACATATGGGCACCGTAATCACAACATTTTCAGCATCAACAGCAAAACTAATCGTAATTAAACTCCACTGACCAAATGTCAAATCTCAATATGATCAGAACTGGTGATTGATAAATGCCTCAAAACCATAACGCATCAAATGCCTCAGAATTTTAATAACAGCCCGTCTTCAAGGAATTGGTAGAATTTGTGTAAAATGACCAAAATACCCCTGGGACCAAATCTGCAAAACAAAACCCCTTCATAGCTTGTTAGTGGTTAGCAAATGTACATATGAGATGCTATGCGAAATGACTGACTAAATATAAGGGTAAAATTTGGGGTATTACAGTGCGGTTGACTGACTTTGTGTTTTTCCGCTTTGTATTGTTTTTGTCATAACTTGAGAACCGTAACTTGGAATGAGGCACAGTCGAAAGCGTTGAAAATCTATTTCAATGCTCTATGTGATAGTGAAGTAGAAACATGGATATATGCCATTGATTGATAGGATATTGATCAAATGTAAACCAACTAACTACAAGTTCACAGTCTATCGAAGTAATATAAAAGATTGTCAAACCCACAGAGACCAATTATTAAACCTATCATTACTTAATTATTACCGTGTTTATCTTAGGAGATTGAATTAAGAATAAGAATGATGAAGTAAATAAATTTAATAAATTCAAATCAATAATAATACTGGAATGTAATTCACATCAATCAACAATACTTTAATCGTCTCTACTAAGATTACTAATGGGGCAATATTTTCACTTTAAAAAGAATCAATTTAACGAGAATCGTCGCTTTCACGCATATAGAACCGAATTTACTCTCTAATTAATGTCATCCATTGTCACTTATGGAAGATGTTTATCGCGTTAAAGTAGTAAAACTATTTTTAAGAAATTAAACTCTTAACTCAGTCGAAAAGTGATTTTGATTGGAAAGTTTAACTTAAAAGTGTTCCAGGCTTTTGTTTAGATAACCAGATCCTAACCCTATAAACGGCGCGCTTTCATAAATATTTTTAAAATCGTTTTCTAGAAATATTAGACTCCCTAATTAATGAAATAAGTTCTTTCGCAGTATTTGTTAATAAAAACAAACCAATTTTAGTCTTTAGTTTCGGGTGGCTTTCGATATTACCCGACGTTTTCACTGCCCCACTTTCATAGGGGTAGATTAAAATGAATTCATAAAAACTACATTTAAACCAAAACAACCCACAAAGGTAATCCTAAAGAGACAACATGTAGAGCACCGTCTATTGACGATCCTCGCATCCCAGCACTAATATGTTAGTCGAACATGTTTAGGGAAAACAAAACATAAACGGTTTTAATTTCGAAAGTAAACATAATGGCGGGTAAAGAAAATTAATTAAGACAGAGGGAATAAGTACAATTAAATAAGGCAAGGAAAATAAAGGGCAAGAAAAAATAAAGGTAAATGCTTAATAAATAAATAAACCTGCTCTGAACGGAGTCTTGAATCTGATACAAACTGCGGTGCTGAAAGTAAATCTTGACGGAAAGTAAACGAATGAAATAAATTGTTGCAGAAATAAAGGGTGCTCCAAACTTGATACAGACTCAATCGACACTGCAGTACCTCTCCGATGTGAAGAGAATATCGCTTTACAAATTTGAAGGTATAAGGGCTTAAGTTTGCACAAAGTTTGGATAGTTGAAAAATGGTATGGAAAGGGGTATTTATAGGAGTCTAAAAACCCTAGAAAATACCTAGGAACTTCTTCAACTTCGTGGAGAAAAATTAGGAACCACTTGTGATTCCTTGGAGACCAAGCTTTGCTGGTTTGTAACCATTTGGGAATTTCAAAGAGTGGCGACTGCCATGCTCACAAAGTGGGCATAACTAGGTCATCGCACAACTTGGTGTGTGGACCATGCATAGCACCCTAGGATGAACCCCATGGGGTTGCCAGAGGTGCTTGTCTGCTCCATTTCCTCGCTTTTTGTTCGTTTTGCTTTGTTTCTTCGCAAACAGCTTCGGATTAGTGAATTTCCTTTTAAAAAAAGTAAATAACTAGTATGATAGTAGAAAAATGAATTAAAAACAATAGGAAAACATGCGTAAATTAGGTCAAATAAATGATAGGTTTAGGCGTCATCAAACTCTCCCACTCTTGGACCATTGCTTGTCCTCAAGCAAAATGCAAGTAAAACAGACGGAATCAATAGCAACTTTGTGCTTTGGAAAGGCTTTACTTCAAACAAATCACATCGATAGATACTAAGTCACTGAAATGAAAAGCATCGTAATAACATATTCCGTATTTTGCGTTCATAAGTCTCCTTGCTATACAAACCAATCTAGATCATATCATTATGCTTAAGCCTAACTTACTCATCCCATTTTTCATTCAGGTGCAATCACATTAAGCCTGTTATCCATACACACTCATAGTAAGGCGACCGGTTAGTGATTCTGATCCTTTACACTGGGTTCTAGTACCTATGGTGGTGTAACCTCTTTGTTTACCCAATTGTAGTTGCGGGGGATCAGACCGTAACCTGCCCTACCAAGTTCAGCACCAGATACCTCTGAACCAATTAACAACGGATTTTTATTCTATTTTTGCAGGTTCCATAACTGTTAGGCTAAGCGACCAGGTGAGGGTCACCAGACTTAGAAGGTGCATTCCCTATTTTCAATTAATTAAAGCAGAAAATTTTGGATCATTTACTTATATTCTTCGGCTTCCCTACGTATAGCATGCTTAAGATGGTGCTGACTACTAAAAAAAATTACTTAAGGACTTATTTAGGGGTGCGATTTTAAGGCTAAGGCATAACAATTATTCAGATCGATTTCTATAATTAAGAGAATTACGGTGTTAAGACGTTGCTAATATTTCGAGATATTTCCTAAGTCTTTATAACTTATCCTAAACTTGTCTAATAACCCACAAATTTAAAACAAACATTATTTTTCTTTGCAAAAAATTTCGGTATGGCTCAAGAAATGGAAAAAATTTAATAGACAACATAATGTACGCATAAAGACTTGACAATAAATGTAATGACTAGATAAAACAACAAAAGTAAAATAAAGCAACAAATCTAACTAGAAAGCAGTAAAATTCCTCTCCCACACTTAAATCAAACATTGTCCCCAATGTTTTAATCCAAGGTGAAAGAGAAATGATAGAACTTGTATGAATGCTACTTCGTGCCAAATACTCTCTGGTCCTGCTCTTGTTATTCATGTCTATAATACCCTAACATTTACCCCTAAGATCCCACATATCATTTGCATTTTATACCACAACAAGATCACTAGGTTTGGTTCTCTTCCCTTCCTCTGCAGGTTTATCTTTGAGGGACATCTTTGGGTACCCTTGTTTTCTTGTATGCTTGGTGTTTTTTTATGTTTATGTTTACTAACCTTAATTAAAATCCAAAAATATGTTTTTCTTTTCTTTTTTATTACTAACTCTTTTTCATGAAGATGTTTGGGTCAAGAATACCAATCAACAATCCCTTAGCTCGAGCAGAATTCAATTGAAAAAGTCAAAGTTGATCTGCAAACAATTCAAAATCATCTGATCAAGAGTTTCCCAAGATTTGATTGACTTTTATTCAAGAGACTCCAAGGTTCATATGTTTATTTCCATACCTTCTTTTACAAGTCATAAAAATCGAGCCAGAGTCAAGACAACACATCAAAAGGAAAATTTTCACAACTTTTCACTGTCTTAATCGATTAACACATTTGCACATGCAAATGGTTAATCGATTAACCAATGCGTTTTTTGTGAGAATACAAAAAATTCAAATTCTGCAGCACTTTTGGCACCAAATTCAAATATTTCATCATGAGAATATTCTAGATCACTTCATTTTAATTCCCCTACCTCATCATAATTAATTCCCATCATACACCTTCACTAATCACCATTTGATCTTGATTTTGCCTCCAAATTCAAATTTCAAGCCTAATTTTGGTTTCAAACTAAACTCCAATCCACCAAAATTTCCAAGCCTAAATCCTATAAATAAAGGTCTCATTTCACTCATTTCATAAGCTTTGATAGCCAAATTTACCTTGCTAAAATTTCTCTCAATTCCCTTCAACTACCAAGTTCACCAAAGCTCTTTCTTCTTTTAAAAGTTAGTAAGTTCTTCATTGAAACTTACTAATCTTTGATCTAAAACCTTCATCCAATCACTTTTTTATCATCAACTTCAGTAGATCAAGGCATTGGAGTATGGTACTTGAAGTTAATTTGAAGCAATTTCATATTTGAAGTGGTAAACCCTCATTCCACCATTGTTGTTCTTGATCCACCTTCCCAAATGTGATCTATTATTGATTCTTGTTGCTTGATCTTTGGATCTTACAAGTTGTGTTTTATTGGTGGTATTTGTTGTTGTTTTACTTGAATTTTTGTGTTAATTCTCATTCATGGTCATGAGGTGTTTGAAGAAATGGTTGGATCATGGATGCTGAATTTGTTTCAAAAAAATTTATTGTCTTAGCAGTGTTAATTGATTAACATATTTGCACTGGGAAATGGTTAATCGATTAATTAGTGGCAGAATTGTGTTCTTTGCTTATTTTTTGGACTGTTTTGGTTTCTTCCTCTTCTTCTTCCATTCTCTTTTGATTTTTGCCTTGTTTTGCATTTTCAAATTTCCTATTCCTTTTTAAATTCATTGGACTTAGGGTGTAGATGAAGTTTGATAAACATTCACTAATTCAAATCTATCTTTAAAGTGAATCGTTCAATTCATTTTAGGTGCTTTGAGTTAATAATATGTTTAGTGCTTTAATCCACCAAGATGAGTGGATGAACTTAAATATGGAATGATTTTGAAGTTGTGATTCAACTTGGCATTCCCTCTCCTTTTCTTTTTTTCTTTTGATTAATTAAAATCTTCAACATCATTGGAACTTATTTTAGTTCTTGATGAATATGATATCGTTACCTATTTTCTTTTGTGTCACATTGCTTTCGGAGGATGATCTACATATTATGTCTTTAGCATACGTTAGTACAAACATTTTTATTGACCGGCCTCAGATAGTCGTGGTTTCTACATAAATCCAGCTACGATTGCTTAACATAGCGCTAAATTGTCTCGTAATTGGAAAATGATCATTCGTGGGTCAAGCTTATATTTGAAAGTCCAAGTATGGTTTATTATTTGGCTTAGGTCTATTAATTATGAAGCGTGTTGTTAGCAGACTTTGATTTTATCAATCCTCCAATGAGTCTTCATTAACTTTGGTCTAAGTTCATCATTTGACCATCGTTGATCATTTGTTCTAACAACTAATCACTAACTCACTAACAATATCATTGTACTAATTTTGTTTATGTTTCTTTCTCACTTCCTATATCTCTTTTATTTTTATGCTCCATTATTATCATCTCATATTATATTATTTTTTATGCTTCTGCTCTTTTTTTCTTTTGTCCACTTGGACCATCTCTTGTCCAAAAACACTAATAAAGGATTAAACCTCTAAAAAACTTGGCGCTCTTAATTTTGTGGTTATGCTCATGGATGGACTTAGAATTAGGACTATTTCCTATGCTTGGAGTATTATGGATCTTTGCCTTTATTTGGCTTGCTCATTTGTTTATGCTTCAAGACGGATGGAATTCTTATTTCGGTTGCTATAAAATGTGCTACAATTCGGTAAGATCCTTCTTATCCCTAACTGTTGTACCCCAAAATTTGACCAACCCTTTTCTTGTACTTGGCTTATGTTTCATTTCATTTTAGAATTTGCATTTTCATAGCATTGTCCTTTACAAGAGATCAAGAGAGGTGTGCCATTCCAGAAGAGGAGTCTCATTTGATCTCAAGCTCAGGCAAGAGTGTTTACCACCATCATGAAGTTGTCAAAGCTCCTTGAAAGAAAGGATTAATGTATGTTGTTTGTCTCCTATCTTGGGGATCAATAGAAGATCATCAGAAGTACATAAGATCATTTTTATGGATAAGATGTGATTGAGAAGTTCATTGAATGCTTTGAAAGTCATTGTGGAACTTTTCTAGGCTTTCATTTCATCTGCAAGAGGTCACAGTCAAAAGATGTGAATGTAGGGTTTCATCTGGTCAACTCAAGGTCAACTGTGGACTTGAAAGGGTCCAGGACTTGGTTCTAAGTCATTGAGGCCATGGGAGGTTATCTTGAGACATTTAGGTTGTCATGTCAAGTTCAAATCAAGAAGAATCAAGAGTTCAAGGAGTTACTAAATTAGGGTTTCAGAGGATCTCAATGTAAAATCCCCTTCTTTAGTGCCTAACTTCAAGGACAATTTACCATATGATACAAGTTCTATCTCATTTTCATGAAAACATGAGATTTCTATGGAATGTTCCAAGATTTCCTTTGGGTACTAGAACTCATCTATTGAGTTTATGGAACTCAAGTTATGATTCCAACAAGTTAGAGGTCTCAGATGAACTTATTTTTGGTCAACTAAAAGTCAACTCACTTCCAAGGCACTTTTGACCTAGAATCACGTTTCTTCTCAACTTAAAGTGAACATGAAAGTTGTTCCTAATGATATTAGCTTTGCATAAAGTCCTAGAAGTCCTTGATATCATTTGTAGAACTCAAGTTATGGTCTTGGCAAGGCAAGGGTATTTTGGGAAGATTTCATTATAAGTCATTTGTTTTATAGGTCATTTACATAAACTTGTGTACCTCAAATGAACTTCCAAACAACGTGAAAGTTGTTCATAAAGACCTCATTTACATCATAGAGTTCAAGGATCTTGTGAATTATGGATTTGCATGGCCATATGGAAAGATTTTCAAATGAAATGTGAACTTTTAAGCATGGTTTGAATTGGATTCATTATAGGTCATAACTTGCTCTTATTTTGAATCAATTCACTTCACAATATGATCACAAGAAAAATTGCACAATTGGTTTGGTACAAGAGAGAATGAAAACGTGCAATTTCAAGTTTCTTCATGGAAAAGTTTCCATTCAAATCTCACAATGTGGATCAAGTTAAGGGCTCAATCCAATTCCATTGCCAAGTACACGTCACAAGCTATAGATTAGTGCACTCACATGGCATGAATGAAGCAAAATCACGTGTGCATGAGTTAGTTGCTTTTATGGGCAAAATTTCAAATTCTTCAAATTGAGGCTTCATGGGCCTGCAAAACCATTTCAAAACCATCATATATAAACTCTGAGCTTGCCCTAGAAGCTCAGAATGGGCATTTGGAGCTAGATAGAACAATTTCATATTTGAATTTCTCAAGAAAATTTCAAAATCGTATTCTATTATTCTCTGCAAGTCAAGTGAAATTGAAACATAATTCTTCTTCCTGGGAACATTTGGAGTGGAACTGAAGCAAGAGAAGCAAGCTTGCACACCTGAGAAGAGCCAACGGAGCTACTCCGTTCAGTAAGTTTCCATTCCATAATTCTCTCATTCTAGGCCATGATTTAGGTTCATATTGGCTGCATCTGAAGCCCTACGTTGAGTAGGCCATTTTTGATCCATTGTTGTTCATGTTTGATGAGGTTTTCAGTTATGCATCTCATTTTTCAAGCTTTCGATTCTCTCATTTCATGAGCCTTTTTGGAAATCTAAGGGTGGATTCATGATCCTTGCAAGCTCAACTTTCCATTGGTATGAGATTTGACTATTTTTATGGAGAATTTTAGAACCATCTCCGGCGAGCTGGCCGGAGAAGACGACCGGAGCCCTAGCTCCGGTGTCTGGCTCAAATTCAGATCAAAGCTGATGTGGATCCATTTGACCTTTTGACCTGCGTGTGTGTTTATTTCTCATTGGCTTGACCAGATCCATTTGGCATTTGACTCCACGTCCGTTTAATGAAACAGTGCGTTTTGGAGAATGAACTGAGTCTGATGGATTGGGCTGAAGTTGTTTTTCACGGCCCCTCATTTGGAGCCCAATACGCTTTCAATTGATTTCCTTCGCTTTCTGTTTTACTTTCACACCCCCTCCCATTTCCTTTTGTTTTAATTTTTATTTTGTTTTCTATTTTGATTTTCAATTCTTAAGAATACCTCAAATTGTCCAAAAATTAAATAAAAATTGTTTTCAAACATTTCAAAACCTTATTTAATTTTTTATAATTTTTAATTCTGTTTTTATTTTAATTTTGCAAGTTGAGGTGTTTTTAATGTTGTCTTTGTTTGATCACATACAATTGAACCCCCAATTCAAATCTCCAATGACCATGGCCTCTCCCTCACCTAGGTAAGGGATTGAGGCACTCTTGAGGTTGATTTTGGTCAATGTTTGATCATTTCTTGTTTGACTTTGAGTGGTTTTGTTTGACCCTCGATAATAATTCAATAAGGTGGAGCACCCTAGTTGATCAAATCATTTGGTGATGCCTTAAATTGAATTTGGTTTGGATACTTTAGCCTCTGTTTGATAACTTATTTAGTTGCTTTTTGCATTTTATTTGGCATTTATTGAAATATTCTTCTATTTTTGGTGAGGCTTGCAAGTTAAGTCACTTTAGATGAAGTTCATACAAACTAGTTGACCTAGTTTCATTGGGAAATGACTTTGATGGATCCCATGAGCACCTTATGAGCTTTGATACTCATTAATAACATGATTAAGGTGCTGGTTTGGCATTTATAGGTCATACACTTGTGTAGCTTGTGTTGCAAGTCACTTTGGATTAAGGCATTCCACTTGTGTTTAGGTGTTGATGATGAATGGAACTTTGGTTCCTTCTCTTGCCATAACTTGTAGCTTGCTTGTGTTTGTTTTCCATTCTTGTTTATGAGCTTTGCTCTTGTGTTCTCACTTCTGTGCTTTGGACTTTGGTTATCATTCAAGGTGATTTGGTTTGTTTGTTCATACTTTGAGTTTGCCTTGAATAAGGAACCACTTTTGAGAACTTGTTTGTTCTTTCTTCTTGCATGATCAATGTGTGGTATTTGGTTGAGATATTTCTCATGTTGCTCTCTGCCCAAGCCTATTCTCCCATATCCATTTTGATCATGGCTTTTCCTTTTGCTTTGGTGTTTACCTTTTGGAATTAGTGATTGATGTTTGAATGGTTGTAGGAGTTGTAACTTCTCCCATTTCATCTCACTTTTTTTTTTTACTTGTTTAAGTCATTTTGCCTTGATCTTTTGTTGGCTTTGCATCTTTTGCATCTCGCATATCATATTTTCATTTCTTCTAGATTTGTTTAAGTCAACTTCATCTCTTTCTTGCACTTCATTTGTGATTGATTTATCTTGTGTTTACTTGGTTTCTTTGCCCTGACCCTTTAGGATTCCTAGTCCCGTTCGTTTAAGGTGGGAGTAGGAGAGACATTAAGTGTTCAATCCAAGCATAATAACATTAGGATAGTTCTTCCCTCTTAAACTCAATCATAGGAGCACATTTCATGATAACATTAGGGTTGATTAGTTTCCCCTTAGAGTTTGTGTCTTCTCTTCTCATCTCAAAACTTATTCAAAACATCTAATAAAGGATAATAAGTGTTGTTCGTTACGAGCCTTAAGTACTTGGGGAATGATAGTTGGGGGGCTTCCTTTCAACTGTCTAGTGTGTTTAGCATATGCCCTTTGGGCGATATGCGACGCATTCGCTCTCAAGTCATAGTCTTTAGTGCAACATGAGTTACAAATCATAATTCAATTCACTTCTTGCATAGAAAACACAAACAAAACATCAAACCTTTCTATCCTTTGGGATTTTTTTAAAATCATTTTCAGAAAGAGTGTGTTAACTCTTGGTTCTACTGTAAACAGGTAAAGCCTAAGTCTCCAATGGTCGAGCAGCAACACACCTAACTGCTAGAATGAAGGTTTAACCCTATTCAGTTAAAACACTTGAACCAACCTGTGGTCGTGTCAGCCCAAACTACGTTTGCTCTGATTTGTCATACCAGACAAGGATACGTAGGCACAAGACGGTGATGTCTTGGCGAGCAACCTTCCCCACCTTCACCTGTAGTTTTTTGAACTACGTTGACTCTGACTTTCCCTTTGCACGAGGGAGTGCGTAGGCATAGAGAAGCGATGCTCTATCGAGCCTCTTTCCTTTTCTTTTGTCCCTGTGGCCAGCCTTATAGATTAACACCCTTTTAGATAGATAACAAGCGTGGATCCCGTTGAGTACAACGGACGTGAGGGGTGCTCATACCTTCCCCTTGCGTAACCGACTCTCGAACCCAAGATTTGGTTGTGATGACCTGTCTTTTCCCTTTTTCGTATGTTTTCTCTAATTGTTTCCTTTCCCTCCTTTGGGATAAATAACGAATGATGGCGAATCTTCTGTCCTTTCCGGCCCCTCTTTACAGTGATGTGACACTAACTTTTTACTTTATGCTTTAGGATAGTCACTTCTTCTCCACCCCTTCTTTAATTTTCAAAATCCTCTCCCTTTTTCAAAACCTTCTTGTTTTCAAAATCAAACCGCTATCATAATAAAACCTTGAATTTGGTCAAGTGATTTTTCAAACTTTATTTTCTTTAATAAATGTCAATCAAGGTTAATCATATTTTGACCAATTTCAAAAAGACATAAAAAATAGAAAGACTCACCAACTCTTATTGTGCCATTGTGCACTTTTTCTTTTAAAACTTTTTCATAAATTTAGACATGATTCATCTCTTTAAGTGGAATTATTCACTTATATATGACGACTTGTCTTTACATATAAAATCAATCATAACAAACCATTTTTTTGTTATTTGTACCACGAACTACAGGATTTTAATCCTATATTTCACTTTGTGGGTACGTAGGCATGAGGCGATAAGTCTCTCCAAACCCAAAAATCTTAAAAAAATAATTCTCTTCTCATCTCCTCAATCTCGTTTCAAGCAAACCTTTTTCAAACCAAAAAGCATAGATATTTTAAAGGGTTCCTATAGAGTACTATAGACATTTTAGGTGCTAACACCTTCCCTTTGCATAACCAACCTCCTTACACATTCTCTATTTGTTCTTGTTTTAGAACTTGTTTAGGTTTTTTCGCTCTTTTTCCTTTCCTTTTGGATAAAATAAAAGTGTGGTGGCGACTCTTGCATTTTTTATTTAAGTTAATCAATAGCTTATACTCATAAATTTCCCCGCTATAGAAAAGTGGCGACTCTTCTGAGAATTTGCTCTGGTTCTTAGTAGGTTTAGTCTACTTTGATTTATTTTCGCTTATTTGTTTGATTTGTTTGTTATTGCTTGTTCTGTTTAGGTGCTTGGTGATCTGTGTGGTAAGATAAGTTCTATACCCAGATTTGAGTGCACTTATGATAGGAGGGTGGTATAGTCTTGTTCAGCTTACATGGAGTAGTCCTTACTAAGCTGGCTTGAGATCCCCCACTCAGTGGAGGCCCTTTTGAGATTACTGATGTTATACGATTAGTCGTATTTGGCATTACTTTTTGTAACCTGGGAGCCTGAGAAGCTGAGGACCTTAGAACCCTTTAATCCATCTTGGCCTTATTAGGACGTGGTGCGGTGGCTATTCAGGTGTAGACTTGAATTAGTTGTTACGCGATACCATACTCAGATGAGTTTCTCTTGAGAATATTGTTGGCCGAAGAATAGTCATTTAAGCCGATAATATCCAAAAGATGGAATTATGACTCAGGGAACTTTTTAGAACCTTTTTCTACAGGTGCTGATATAACCTTAGTACATACTATTGTGGGTTGGTTCTTACCTTTGACCTCATGCTCGCGCGGAACCTTTGAACCTGTGTTCTTTTTATGAGCTTGTTTGTGGGTGTTGCATCATGCACTCATGCATTCATGGACATTTTGTTTCAGTCAGTTTTTAAGGATCTCAGAGATTTTCCTTTGCAAACATTACAAATATTGTGATTATGGACATTGGAAGGAGAAACACTCAGAAGTACGGTTTCTGAGCTCCCGCTTACAGATTTAAGAAAGCTAGTGTCCTTGGTAGTTGATCGTGCAGGCTTCAAATCTCATCATGGGAGACTTCTATTTGTTCTTTCTACCAACATTGAAGACGGAATTATGAACACCCTTATGCAATTCTATGATCCTGTCTACCGATGCTTTACATTTCCTAATTATTAGCTCATGCCAACCTTGGAGGAGTATGCTTATCTGTTGGGTATATCGGTTTTTGATAAGGTTCCTTATACTGGTTTGGAGGAAGTTTTTAAGCCCTAAGATATTGATGCAGTCACCTATTTGAAGAAATCTGATATAGATGTTAATCTGATATTTAAGGGAGGCATCAAAGGTTTGACTTCGAAGTTCTTGATTGGGAAATCCAATTTATTTGCTAAATTTGGTAGCACATTGGCATTTGAGGCTATATTTGCTTTGCTTATCTACGGACTAGTGTTATTCCCTAATGTTGACAACTTTGTGGATGTTAATGCTATTAGGATTTTCTTGATTAGGAACCCTTTTTATGACTTTACTTGGTGACATCTATTTCTCCATCCATAATAGGAATTATAAAGGGAATTGTACCATTATTTGTTGTACACCTTTGTTGTACAAGTGGTTTATTTCGTACTTGCCATAGTCGTTTGCTTTTAGGGAGAATAAGAATTGTTTAAGGTGGTCTCAGAGGGTCATGTCCCTTACTCATGATGACATTACTTGGTCTTCTTCTGTTTATGGGAATGTCTAGATTATTGATATTTGTGTGGAATTCTCGAATGTTCCTCTTCTTGGAACACGAGGTTGAATTAACTACAATATGAGTTTAGCTCGCCATCAGCTTGGTTATATTTTGAAGGGTAAGCCTAAAAATATTCTATTAGAGGGTTTGTTTTTCCAAGGAGAGGATGAATCTCTTGGTTTGAGGAGAAGAATAGCTCATGCTTGGACTAAGATTCATAGGATGGGTAGAGGAGAGCTTGTAAGACAAGTTTGCACTGCCTTAGAACCTTATACGCTTTAGGTGAAGAAGCGAGCTAAGGAGCTCAAAATGCCTTATCCTTTTGAGAAACCCATAACTACAATGGCCACTACACCATTCGTTGTTTCTTCTGATAATGTAAAGACTCTTCAAGATACTTTGGCCAAAATGAAGCAAGAGAAAGAGATGTAGGAAAGTAAGTTTCATACTTTTGACAAGGAGAAGACGAAGTTGCAAAAGCAAATGAAGGAGAAAGATGACTTGATTGAGTTGCTTGAGTGATGCGCTGTGAAGAGACATGGAGAGGATTTATTTTCCTATACTACTTCATCATCATATCCTCCTACTTCTGGTGTTTGGAAAGGTATTATGGATCAACTCGTGTTAAAGAAGACCGCCATGAAGGACAACTATGAGAGAGAGATTAGAAGACTCTAGAGGAAGTATTAGCTCGGATCATTGTTAGATGCTCCTTATAATCCCTAGGATCTAGATTTTTCTTATCAAATTTTGATTTTCTATAACTTGTACTTCCAAGTGTAGCTCTTTCCAACATTCAATGAAATGAAATGTTTTTTCAGTATTTCAAAAAATGTTTTTTCTTTTCGATGTTTGTAATTGCTTTATATTTTAAAGATCCTTGAAAGCTAAATGAAACATTTGCATTTTGCATTTGCATTCGCATCTTGTGCATTGAGTTTTGCCTTTTTCAGGTGTCTTGTTGTTTCTTTTGGTCTTCATTCAGCCAAGTTGTCGCATCACTATAACACTCGGGCTAATCACAAGAAAAAGATGGATCAATTGTAACAAGAGAACCGCGAGCTTCATGAGGAAGTGACAACTCTGAAGGACAGTTTGGAAAGAATCACTGCTATGATGGAAGCTCTGGTGGCTTCTCAGAATCAGGCACCACATCTTCCTTCTCCTGTGCAGAGAATTGTGATTTCTGAGATCGTATTAACGCCCATTTCTGTGGCCCTGGTTAATGCTTCTCAATATCAGATGTCTCCTGGTTTTCCTTGGGGCATACCTCTCAATTTTTTCTAGAGGGATATCAAGCTCCTATTTTTGAAGGTCCAAGAATACTTGTTGTTATGACTGTACCACCTCCCGTGTTTAATGTTATTTCTAATATTGAGATTCCAGTTGCTTCTACTATTGTACCCGTGCCACAACCTGTGGGTCACACTGCGCCTTAGGATGAAGAAAAAAGTTTCCACACTGCTCCGTGCGAGAGTTTGGAAGTCCTTGATCATATGGGTGATTTTCAAGATCAGTTTGATGAGATGCAAATAGAAATTAGGGCTTTAAGAGGGAAAGAGTTATTTGGAAAGAATGTTCACGAGCTTTGCCTTGTCCCAAATGTGAAGATTCCTCCGAAGTTTAAGGTTCCAAATTTTGAGAAATAGAAAGGAAACACTTGTCCACAAAGCCATTTGATCATGTATGCCAGAAAAATGTCCACCCATACTGACGACCATCAGTTGCTTTCTAAGATAGTCTTACTGGTGTTGCACTAAAGTGGTACATGGGACTTGATAGTTCCCAAATCAAGACATTCAATGGTATCAGAGAAGATTTTATCCGTCAGTATAAGTACAATATGGATATGGCATTGGACTGTGATCATCTCCGTGTGATGTCTCAGAAAGAGAAGGAAACTTTTAAAAAGTACGCGTAGAGATGGCGCGAGATTGCAGCTCAGATAAGCCCTCCGCTTGAAGAGAAAGAGATGACCAAAATCTTCTTGAAGACTTTGGGTCCGTTTTACTATGAAAAGATGGTTGTGAATGCTCCTAGTGATTTTACAGAGATAGTTAATATGGGAATGAGATTAGAGGAATCTGCCCATGAGGGACGTCTGACAAAAGAAGGTAGTTATGAAAGTGCGAAGAAGTTTGGTGCTAGTTTTTCTAAGAAAATGGACGGAGAAACTAATGCCATCTCTCAAGAGAGGTATAAAACAAAAACAACAGTGGTAATCATCGTCAACAACAAGTAGCTTCTGTTACGCCCATCATCAGTGTCGCTCAAGCTACTTCAATTTATCAACCAAGGTCGTGTGCAAAATAAAGTGTAATTTGATCCCATTCTGATGCCATATGTGAATTATATCCGGCTTTGATAAAGAAGAATTTGCTTCAAACTTGTGATATGCCGCCTATTCCTACAGATATTCCATGGTGGTATAAATCAGAGGCTCATTGTGCTTTCCTTCAGGGCGCCCCTGGGCAAGATATCAAAAACTGTTACCCCTTGAAATAGGAAGTGGCAGAGCTTGTGAGAAGTGGTATTCTGTCTTTTGAAGACACCAATCCTAATGTGCAATCAAATTTGTCAATATGGTATATGGGTGTCCTGGTACATACCGCATTTTTTATATTTGTTGGATTCGGAGGTCACTTTTTGAGATGCATGATACTCTGAGCAAATACCATGATATTGAGCATGATTATGCCGCTTGTTGTATTTGATTCGTGAACCCCCGTGGGTTTTAATTGTGAAGAGGGATTTACAAGAGATAATAAATCAGAACTTGATTTAGGTTACTAAAATAGAAATGAAGTTGAGAATGAGGTGAATGTCATAGTTCCATGTTTTAACATCCCAGAGCGAGTTGTAATTTCTTACAATAGTCAAAAATCTGCAATTACACCTTTGGTCATTTGTTTTCCTGGCCCGATACCATATGAATTTGATAAAGTTGTTTCCTACAAATACAATGCTACTAAGTTAGAGGATTGAAAAGAGGTTTACATTCCTTCTCTCCCTACAGTTGTGACTATTGTAGACGTAGGTAGTGTGACCAGAAGTGGTCAAGTATTTGCTACCCTTGAAGACAAGTGAAGATGTTGTGGGTAAGAAAATTCAGTTGAAGACTTCTGTTGAATCTGGTCGATCAAGTGATGTGAACCAAAAATCAGATAATGATGAAGTGCTAAAATTAATCAAAAAGAGTGAATATAATATGGTAGATCAACTTTTGCATACGTCGTCAAAAATATTTGTTCTATCCCTGCTAATGAGCTATGAGGATCATCAAGAATCTCTGCAGAAAATATTAGAGCAAGCTTATGTAGACCATGATGTGATTGTTAATCAGTTTGATAGCATTGTTGCCAATATCACTGTGTGTAATAACTTGAGCTTTTGTGATGAAGAATTGACTGAACATGGAAGAAATCATAATTTGGCTCCACATTTCCATAAATTTCCAGGAGGACGCTTTACCCAATGTGCTGATTGATATCGGGTCATCATTGAATGTGATGCCAAAATCCATTTTATCCAAATTGTCATATCAAGCTACTCCTATGAGATTCAGTGGGGTCGTTGTGAAAGATTTTGATGGGTCAAGGAAGGTTGTGATGAGAGAGGTTGATCTCCCTATCAAGATAGGTTTGTGCTTATTCCAAATTAATTTTCAGGTAATGGATATTAGTCCTGCTTATAGTTGTCTTCTGGGACGCCCTTAGATTCATGAAGCCAGAACTGTCACTCCGACACTCTGCCAAAAGTTGAAATTTGTCCAGAATGGCAAACTTGTTGTTGGTGGTGGGAACAAGCTATATTGATGAGCAGTTTGTCATCTCTTTCTTATATTGATGCCGAAGAGGATGTTGGAACTCTGTTCTAGGCTCTTTCTGTAGTTGATAATGTTGTTAAAAAGAATGGGGTGTCCGTGTCTTCTCTGAAAGATGCACAACATGTATTGAAGAGTGGCCAAGTTGATGGATGGAGACGAGTCATTAAGGTTGCTGAGAAAAAAGATAGGGATGGCTTGGGTTTTATATCTAGTTCAACCTGCAAAGAGCTTAAGAGTATTCATGAGGTTTTTTGAAGTGTTGGGTTCATCCATGCCAACGATCATTTTGCAGCTGCAATTCTTGAAGATGACTCTAAAGATTACATCTCATATGGTTTTGAACATGATTTCATTCCTGCTCAAGACTGAGAGCCTTATTTGGAAGATCCTGGATACTTTTCTAAGATAGAATATCCATATGTACCCTTTTACTCTCCTCGACCGAGACTTAAGGAACCTGAGTATGAAGTCAATGTCATCATCGAGGACGATCAAGAGGAAGAAACACCCAACTTTGTGACGCGTGGATTGATATGCCAAAATTGGATCGTTGTTGATGTTCCTACTATTGTTCATGTTTCAAAGTATTTTGTTTTTGTTTCTTTCAAAAATCCATTCACTGTGCCCAAGGTGAAAGTGAATTTGTGAGGGCTTTGTTTCAACTTTTATCATCATCAATAAAATGTTATTCTGTTTATTGATATTATGTTTTCCCTTTTTGCTTTATTCTGAAAAATGGTAACATAAAGAACTAAAAAATAATCATGTGATAATCACTTTTATCTACATAGTATTTGCACTTCTTATTCATAATCTAAAACCAAACATAAATCATTGCGCATATTGATTGATAAACCCATTGAAAACAGTGACCTTATGCCCTCTCCCAACTTTGAGTTCCCTGTGTTTGGAGCTGAAAAAAAGGTTATTAAAGAGATCCCTGATGAAATTTCTCGATTTCTTGAGCACGAGGAAAAGGCCATTCAACCTCATGAAGAGCCAATGGAATTGGTTAATTTGGGTTCAGAGGAAAATATAAAAGAAGTCAAGATTAGGGCACTGCTTCAGTCAGATATTAAGAAGAGGATGGTAGAGCTTGACAGAGAATATGTTGTTGTTTTTTCTTGGTCCTATCAAGACATGTATGGTCTTGATACTGATATTATGGAGCATCATTTGCCATTGAAGCCTGAATGTCCACCTGTGAAGCAGAAATTGAGAAGAACTCATCCCGACATGACTGAGAAGATTAAAGAGGTTTAGAAGTAAATTGATGCTGGTTTTCTTGTAACTATTGAGTATCCTCAATGGGTGTCCAATATTATGCATGTTCCAAAGAAATACGAAAAGGTCTGAATGTGCGTTGAGTATAGAGGTTTGAATAAAGCTAGTCCGAAAGATGATTTTCCACTGCCACACATTGATATGTTGGTAGATAATACTGCTAAGTTCAAAATCTTTTCTTTTATGAATGGATTTTCCGGTTATAATCAAATAAATATGGCGCCTGTGGATATGGAAAAAACAACATTCATTACACCCTAAGGAACATTTTGTTACAGAGTGATGCCCTTCGGTTTGAAAAATGCTAGTGCAACGTACCAGAGAGCTATGACCACTTTGTTTCATGATATGATGCATATAGAAATTGAGGTCTATATAGACGATATGATTTGTAAATCGAAGATTGAAGAAGATCATATTGAATACTTATTAAAGTTGTTTCAACATTTAAGAAAGTTTAAGCTCTGTCTGAATCCTAATAAATGCACTTTTGGTGTTCGTTCTGGAAAGTTGTTAGGCTTTATTGTCAGTCAGAAAGGCATTGAAGTTGGTCCTAGTAAAGTTAAAGCTATTAACGAAATTCATGCGCCCAAAACATAAAAATAAGTAAGAGGATTCTTGGGACGTTTGAACTATATCTCCCGATTTATATCTAATATAACTGCCACATGTGCGTCGATCTTCAAGCTTCTCAGCAAAGATCAGGGATGTGTATGGACATAGGATTGTTATAAATCTTTTGAAAGAATTAAAGAGTACCTGCTCGAACCTCCTATTTTGTCTCCTTTTGTGGAAGGAAGATCTTTTATCATGTATTTGACTGTGCTGAAAAAGTCTATGGGTTGTGTTCTGGGTCAACAAGATGAATTTGGTCGAAAAGAACTTGTCATTTATTATTTGAGCAAGAAGTTCACCGACTGTGAGTCTCGGTACTCAATGCTTGAAAAGACATGTTATGCTTTAGCTTGGGATGCTAAACGCCTCCGCTAGTATATTTTGAATCGTACAACTTGGTTGATATCTAAAATGGATCCAATCAAGTATATCTTTGAAAAGTCTGCTTTAACTAGGAGGATTGCTCGTTGGTGATCATTGCATTTTGATGCACATTCTCTTATGTTTGTACTAAGGCATTTCCTTAGTTTGTTTTATTTATTTTACTATTTTATTATGTTTTTATAATTAAGTCTTTATTTGCCGTTAATCTATTTTTGCAGCTTATTTTTAGCTTTAGCGGTTATTTGATACTTGTCCATTGTTCAGATCATAACTGGAATTACAAGAATCAGACTTATGCATTCTACCAGGCGTTGGAAATCTGAGACAAAGAGTTACAACATTTATGTTTTATTCAAAAGCTGATTCAGAGTGTAAAAGGTTTGAATCATTCGTTGAAGTTAGGACCCGAATTCTACCTTTAGGAATATTTAGTTTTGGGCCGGTTTTTTTATGTTTTTCGACCCAGTTGGGTTAGAAACTGGATTTGATGCTTCCCTATACCTAGTTGCAGCATCTCTACTGTTCAGGACCTTCTTTTCACGATTTTACTTTGCTTTGTACGAAAAATTCATGGAGAACTAATTTCAATTGTTAATTTGTTGTATTTGGTTCCGACACCTTGAGGTTATAATAATTTCAATTTAGTTTTTATTTCTTTCAATCTTATTCTATGATTCTTGTTTGTTTAATCCAATTTTCATAGAGTATGTTGATTCAATTCGATTGTTGTATGATCCTTAACCATAATCACGTTAGCGTTTGCTTAATTCGTTATCATGATTGATTAAATCGTGTTTGCTTAATTCACGAGGGCTTAATTCTGTTTGCTTAATTCGGGTAATAGGAACCTACACCACATATACAAATTGCACTTGTCAATGAGTTTGTAATTGAATAGGAATAGATAATCTGTTAGGAGATTAGAATTATATTAACCGATGATTGGTGGGAACTAATCAGCAAATTAACTTTTTAGCTTATTTTTATAATCACTTATTTTAATCACTTATATGCATAATTTTTCTTTTAATCGAAACTCAAACCCCCTCCACCCATAAACCGTTACTATAGTTAGTTAAATTTAATACAAGAATCCTTGTGATATGACTCGAGTCATTGTCGCTAAAATACCATTTTTCAAACTACTCGTTTTTTATCCGTGCGCGACAACGGATCAAATTGGTGATGTTGCCTTGGGAATTCTTGTTGATGTTAGCCAACTTTAGAATTTTAGTTTAGAGTTTTGTTAGAGTTTTTTTTTTTTGTTTTTTTTTTGTTTTTGTGTGTTGATTTTCAGGGTTGCAATACAGTGGTAAGCATTACAGCCTAACAGGTGAGTTTGAAAGCTATTGTTTCAATTTGCTCCGAATTTTTTCCATAAAATCCGAAAAGAATCGACGAACTGTATTCATTTAGAATATAATTCTAAAAGGTTAGAATATAATTCTAAAAGACTTTGGCCCTAAAAATTGCAAATTCCTTATTTTCCTATTTTATTTGATTTATTATCTATTTTTATATTTTCAAAAAAATCCGAAATTTTTTGTAAAGATTTATTATGATTTTTTTTTTATTTTTAGTTATATTTTCATAATTTTTAGATTTTATTTTATTTGCTTTTCTATTTTTCCATTCTTTTTTTTGAATAGGGACATTGTTGGTATTTTCCTAATTGTTGCTGCATTGCTGAATTAGTTCTTTGTTTTCTTTTTCTTTGTTGATTTTCCTATTAAATTTAATATGGCTAACTAAAGAACTCTCAGAGAACTTGTTGCCCCTGATGTGAATTATAATGATTTATGTATTAAATATCATGTTGTTACTGTACCTTTTGAATTGAAACCTGGTTTAATACACTTGTTGTCAAGGTTTAATGGTCTTGCAGGTGAGGAACCGTATAGGCATCTGAAAGAATTCCAGGTTGTATGCTCTACAACTTTGAGACCTGAAGGAATCACAGAAGATCACATCAAGCTGAGAGCATTCCCGTTTTCACTATAGGGAGCTGCCAAAGATTGATTTTACTATCTTGAGCCTAATTTTGTCACAACCTGGAACAAGTTGAAGAAAGTCTTCTTATAGAGATACTTTCCTGCCTCAAGAGTTGCCTCAATCAGAAAAGATATATGTGGTATTATACAGATTGACATGGAATCATTATCAGAATACTAGGAGAGATTCAAACAGTTAGTGTCCAAATGTCCCCAACACTAGATTACCAAACAATTACTTATCCAGTATTTCTATGAGGGATTGCTACCCATGGATAGAAACATTTTAGATGCTGCTAGTGGTGGAGCACTTGTTGATAAGACCCCAGCTGCTGCCAAAGCCTTGATTAAGAATATGTCACTCAACTCCCAACAATTTACAACTAGAAACAATTTTGTCCAAACAAAAGATGTGAATGAGATTCAGGTTTCTTCTTACAACAAAACTCTAGAAACTAGACTTGATGAGCTTACTTATGTAGTGAAATAACAATTAATGTTAACATTACCACCACCACATAACCCTCCACAAGTAACCACCTCTGCACCTTCTGGACCTTCACTAGAGGACTTTGTCAAGCAAATGGCTGTAAATGATCTCCGATTTTAGCAATGGACAAATTCTAGTATTCAGACCTTACAGACACAAATTGGATAGCTTGCCACTTCAATGAATGCAATATAGAAAGCTCGAGGATCAAACCAACTACCTACCCAAATAGTAGTAAATCCTAATGTCCTTAACCCTAATGTGAGTGCAATATCCTTAAGATCCGAAAAAGTTGCAGAACCAGCCCTAGAAAAAAATAAAGAAGTTGTTGAGGCCACACCTGAACTTGAACCTGAACCTTCCATTGTTGTTGAGCCTGAAAAATAGTATGTACCACCGATTCCTTTTCCACATAGAGTACTTAAAAGTAAGAATATTGATAAGGAAGAAGAGCATTATGTTTTTCATATTGAATTGATTTCTGAGTTGGTTGATGATACTTGTACTGATATGTTTGCAGCTAATTTTCCATCATTGTCTTATTTTGATGATAGTTACTCATATGATGACTATATTGAAACTAACCTTTGTTCTGAGATTGAGGCTGCCTTGCAGGTTAACATTTTTCCTTCAGATGGAGTTGTTGAAGTTGTTTATACAGCTGAAGCTCTCGACATCCCGGCTACCCCAACCAAACATTCTACTGAACAACCACCTTTTGAACCACTTCCTGAGGATTTATATTATTCATCAAAGCTTCAATTTGAGCAGGAAGAAAAGTTATTACAGGAATATAAGAAGGAAATTGGATGGACCTTGGTTGACACTCGTGATTTTAGCCCATCCATGAGTATGCGTAAGGTCTCAATTGAAGATGGAAGAAAAGCGGTGAGGCAGCCCCTTAATCCTTTGATTCTTGATGTTATGGAAAAGGAGACCACTTTCACGTGCCCATTCGATACTTTTACTTATCGAGGATTCTTCTTTGATCCTAGAATAAAAGTTGAAGGCACTAATAAATATTTCAAGGTCAATGGATGCTACCCAAAGTTACTTTATGTGATCACCTATCCACCTTTGGGAGAGGAGTCTGTAGAAGATCTCTCTTTGGGAAAGGCTGCTTATGTGATCACCTATCCACCTTGACTCCTAGGGTGTGTTCTTTCTTTTTTCTCACTCTTATTTAATAGTTATGTCCTTTCATTGAGGACAATGCATGTTTTAAGTGTAAGGGAGGGAACCATTCTTTGTTTTGTTTTATTTCTATTTTCTTTGTTTTGTTTTGTTTTCTTTAAGTGAACAAATTTTAAAAAATTAAAAAAATTAAACTTAGAAACACAATGCATCTTTTGAAATTTTTAGGCTATAGATTAATTTGAGGTAAGATTGTGGAGACTTGGGAAAATTTCATAAGACTGTTACCGTTTTAACACCTTAAGTCTCTCGAATATGAAAATCGATTTAAATACTTGTTATGACATAGCCTTGAGTTCTCATCCTTTAATAGCTCTTAAGTAGTTTCTCTAGTCGTCAACATCATCTAGAAATCACACACTAAGTAATTAAGCTGATGCAAATAAGTGAATGTTCTTGTGCTAATAAGAAGTCTAAATAGGAATATGCCTTTTAAGTTAGGTGACCCTCACCCAGTCACTTAGGCTAACGGTTGTGAAACATTAAAAAAAAGTGCTTAATTTTGAATTGTTGAAAATATATGGATCATAGTCACTAACAAGCTTATTTACCATGTATGTGAATAGATAAAGGGCTTAATGTGATTGCATTAGAATGAAAGAGAGCAAAAAGGAGGATGAGTAAGTTAGACTTAAGCATAATAATATGATTTGGATTGGTTTGTATAGGAGGGAGCTTTATGACCACACAATTGCAGATTTATGTTCTTACGATATCCTTAGTGTGCAAAATTAGTACCTATTGATGAAATCTTGACCGAAGAAGAGTTTACAGCCTATAATGAGCATCTAAATGCTTTTGTTTTTCATGAGTCTTGATAATATTTTGCTCGGAGTGCAAAAGTTCAAGTGTGGGGGAATTTAATCAGCGCATTTTGATGCACATTCTCTTATGTTTGTACTTAGGCATTCCCTTAGTTTGTTTTATTTATTTTACTATTTTATTATGTTTTTATAATTAATTCTTTATTTGCCGTTAATCTATTTTCGCAGCTTATTTTCAGTTTTAGCAGTTATTTGATACCTGTTCACTATTTGGATCATAATTGGAGCTACGAGAATTAGATTTATACGTTCTACCAAGAGTTAGAAAGCTGAGACAAAGAGCTAAAACTTTTATGTTTTTATCAGAAGTTGATTCGGAGTGTAGAAGGTTTGAATAATTCGTTGAAGTCAGGACCCAAATTCTGCCTTTAGGAATATTTAGCTTTGGGTCGAGTTTTTTATGTTTTTTGACCCAGTTGTGTTAGAAACCGGATTTGATGCTTCCCTATACCTAGTTGCAGCATCTCTACTGTTCAGGACCTTCTTTTCATGACTTTACTTTGCTTTGTATGAAAAATTCATGGAGAACTAATTTCAATTGTTGATTTGTTGTATTCGGTTCCGACACCTTGAGGTTATAATAATTTCAATTTAGTTTTTATTTCTTTCAATCTTATTCTATGATTCTTGTTTGCTTAATCCAATTTTCATAGAGTATGTTGATTCAATTCAATTGTTGTATGATCCTTAACCATAATCACATTAGCGTTTACTTAATTCGTTATCATGATTGATTAAATCGTGTTTGCTTAATTCACGAGGGCTTAATTCTGTTTGCTTAATTCGGATAATAGGAACCTACACCACACATACAAATTTCACTGTCAATGAGTTTGTAATTGAATACGAATAGATAGTCTGTTAGGAGATTGGAATTATATTAACCGATGATTGGTGGGAACCAATCAGCAAATTAACTTTTCAGCTTATTTTTATAATCACTTATATGCACAATTTTTCTTTTAATCGAAACTCAACCCCCCCCCCCATAAACCTTTACTATAGTTGGTTAAATTTAATACAAGAATCCTTACGATACAACTCGAGTCATTATTGCTAAACTACAGTTTTTCAAACTACTCGTTTTTTATCTGTGCGCGACAGCGGATCAGTTGGCAAATGTTGTTTTCAGAGTATGATATCGAGTACCGAACTCAAAAAGCGATAAAAAGAAGTGTTTTGGTTTATCATTTAGCACACCAGCAAATTGATTATTATCAACCTATCAGGTTTGACTTTCCTGATGAGGATGTGATGTATCTAAAGGTTAAAGATTGTGCGGAACCATTACCTGAAGAAGGGCCTGAGCCTAGATCCCCTTGGGGTTTGATTTTTGATGGAGATGTTAATGAGTATGGAAATGGTATTGGGGATGTTGTTGTTACTCCTCATGGTACTCATATTCCTTTCACTGCAAGGTTGATGTTCACTTGCACAAATAATGCGGCAGAGTATGAAGAATGTATTAGTGGCCTGGAAGAAGCCATTGATTTAGGAATCAAGATCCTTGATGTATACTGAGATTCAGTCCTGGTGACTAATCAAATTAAAAAGAAGTGGGAGACACGTCAACCTAATTTGATTCCTTATCGTGATTATGCAAGAAGGTTGGCAACTTTCTTCAATAAGGTTGAGTTTCACCATATACCCAGAGCAAATAGTTGAATGGCAGATGCTTTAGCGACTTTATCTTCCATGATTGTGGTAAATCATTGGAATGAGATGCCAAAAATTGATGTTATACACCTTGATAGACCAACTCATGTGTTTGCAGTTGAAGAGGTTGTTGATGTTAAACCTTGGTATTATGATATTAAATGTTTTCTTTAGAATCAAGAGTACCCACTTTGGGCATCCAAGAAGGATAAGAAAACTTTGAGAAGATTGGCTGGTAGTTTCTTCTTGAATGATGATGTGTTGTATAAAAGAAATTATGACATGATCCTGCTAAGATGTATAGACAAGCATGAAGTAAACATTTTGATGAAAGAAATTCATGAAGGATCCTTTAGTACCCATGCCAATGGATATGCAATGTGTAACACCCCACTTCCCAAAATTAAAATAAAATACAATTAATTCAAGTAAACATCAGAGTTTCTCCTCAAAAGTGGGATATCACCTCAAATAATTCAACATCAATAGATGGTTTTCAAAATAAAACAGCAGAAGTAATCATTAATTCAACATTCTCGGCCATCCGCCAAATTACATAAAGTCATTCATTAACAAGGTTCACCAAAATATGATACGTCATAGGAATAAAACAAATTCAACATAATAAAAGTAAACACCCAAGTCCCGTGTTACGTATCAGAGTATCCTAAGACTCGACCTGCACACTACTATCCAAGCTCGCTATGTACCTGGATTATCTGTACTTCCGAAGAAGCACAGACCACCACAACAACAAAGGGGTGAGAAACATGATAAAAATTATCAGTAATAAGATACATGATCAAAAGTAGTAATTATATAAAATATCACCCAACAGGCATCAACCACGACCTACTATCCAAACATCAACCATAACATGCAATAATGCAAACATGCAACTCAACACCATGCATGCGGTACCGACTTATTGGTTCATTCAATCGAACCCAGGATAGATCACATACACCCCTTCTTGGCAATGATTTATCCCCACCATTCTCCAGAAAGGAGTACGGATGAATCGCATACACTCCTCCTGAGCAACGATTCATCCCACCATCCTCCACAAAGGAGTACGAATGGATCGCATACACTCCTCCTGAGCAACGATCCATCCCACCATTCTCCACAAAGGAGTACGGGTGAATCGCATACACTCCTCCTGAGCAACGATTCATCCCACCAACACCATGATATGCACGACACCATATGCACAACAAATAAACTCAAGCACACTAAGTGCACACAATCCTCCTGATCACATCACCATGCATCATATATATATATTACACACCAATCAATTATAATAATTACATTAAGTATTAGGAAATTCACATCTCAACACCAAGTATACACTCTTTACCATTAAACACCATATATATACCCATCATGACCAAAGGAATCAATTTGTCAAAATGCTACATTTCACACTTCACAATTACAATCTAGGATTCACGCCATACGGCTACCCACAACATATTATAATACAGCACACAAGCTATACGTTATATATATCGAAAACATCAACATTGGATGGAAACAACAAAAAAAAATAAAACAAGTTGCTGTCATGCTCGCTGGCTCACTCGCCTAGCGAAGCCTCAGCGAACGCTTGCTGCCTCACTCGCCTAGAGAAGGCAGGCAGTGGCTACTGGAAGGGTTCGCTACCCAACTCGTCTAGCGAAGCCTTAGCGAACACTCGCTGGCTCGCTGGCCTAGCGAATTCTACGATACACCAAAACCCCAACTGTCTCAAAAATAATCAAAAGCTCACAAATCACCCGATTTTCACCAAACCAGTTCCTGTAGTCTTAGCCCAACATTTCCTGACTAAACTACATGACTTAATCCATATTTTACCCGATAAAACATCAATTCTACCGATTAAACCATTTCCGACCTAAAATGGCAAACTACACAAAAACACCCAAACAATTCAAACAATTCCTAAATAATCACATGCATGGATAGAATCACAAAGTTTCAGACCCTTACCTCGATTAATTGATTCCTCAGGGCTGACCATGAAGAATCCAAGCTCTCCTCTCTTTTCTTTTTCTTTTCTCTTCTTCCTCTTTTTTTCTCTTCCTCTTTTCTATTTCCTTTCTATATCCACTTTCTCTTATATCATTTTCTATCTTCTCCCTTCCATTATATTTTCTTTATTTAATTTAATAATAATACAAATAATAATAATAATAATAATAATAACAATGAAATAACAACATTACTATTATTATTAAATTATTATCATTATTAATTATCTGATATTAATATTAAATTCTATAGTTTATTAAATGATCTCTATAACTAAGGGCACTCACCAGCGCACTCAGACACACCCCCGCATGAAGACTCACCGAAATAAAATAACACCAAAAGACTAAATAATTAAAATGGGTGTAACAACTCTCCCCCACTTTAATTATTTTCGTCCTCGAAAATTACATGATGGAAATAATTCCTGATACGCTTCCCGCATCCTGCTTTCCAATTCCCAGATCACACTGCCCCCTGCAGCACCTCCCCAAGCCACTCTCACCAAAGGTATCTCCTTCCCTCGGAGTCGTTTCATTTTATGATCTTCGACCCTCAAAGGAATCGTCTCAACAGTAAGATTCTCCCAGACTTGAACTTCATCTCTCTGAATTACATGAGATGGATCCGAGAGATACTTTCGAAGTTGCGACACATGAAACACGTCAGGAAAATTCGAAAGTTCAGGCGGTAACGCCACTCTATAAGCTACAACACCAATTCTTTGCAAAACCTGGTATGGTCCAATAAACTTAGGATCCAGCTTCTTGGACTTCAATGCACGACCCACACCAGTCACTGGGTTAACTCTTAGGAACACATGATCACCTTCACTGAATTCCAGTTCTTTTCTTCGGTTATCATGATAACTTTTCTGCCTACTCTGAGACGCTTTCATCTTCTCACGAATCATCTGAATTGTCTCTGTAGTTTGTTGCACAATGTCTGGTCCCAATACCACATTCTCACCTGTCTCATACCAACACAGAGGAGTTCTGCACCTTCTACCATATAAAGCCTCAAACGGTGCCATTTTGATACTAGAATGGTAACTATTGTTGTACGTGAACTCGATCAACGGTAAATGAGTATCCCATAAACCACCCTTTTCTAACACACAAGCTCTCAGTAAATCCTCCAACGACTGAATAGTCCTCTCTGATTGACCATCGGTTTGCGGATGGTAGGTTGAACTCAACTGCAACCTAGTACCCAAAGCTTCCTGTAAACTCCTCCAAAATCCTGAAGTAAACCTCGGATCTCTATCCGACACGATACTCGACGGAACACCATGTAGCTTCACAATTACTCGAATATAAATCTCTGATAGCTTCATCAACAGGAAACTGATATCAATCGGCAAAAAATGTGCAGACTTCATAAGTCAATCCACAATTACCCAAATAGCATCAAATCCTCTCGCTGTGTTCGTCAAACCCGTAACAAAATCCATGGTTATACAATCCCATTTCCAAACCGGAACTTCCAACGGTTGCATCATTCCAGAGGGTCTCTGATGTTCCACCTTCGATTTCTGACATGTCAAACAGGCGTAAACAAATCGAGCTATATCTCTTTTCATACCGGACCACCAAAATAACTTCCTTAAATCGTGGTACATCTTCGTAGCTCCCGAATGGATACTCAGACTACTACGATGTCCTTCACTCAGAATTGACTTCTTCAGTTCGTCATTATCCGGTACACAAATCCTGCCTCTGAATCTCAGCACACCTACACTATCCAACTTAAAATCACTACCGAAGTCACTCCCTACTCCCGACATCAAATCCACTAACTTCACATCTAACTTTTGTTTTTCCCTAGTCATATCCAAGAAATCATTATTCACTTGCAACTTCCCCAACATCACATCATCTGCCGTAAACTCACAAACCATGCTCAAATCTCTGAACTGCTCAATTAGTTCCATTTCTTTCACCATCAAAGCCGACATATGAATTATTTTTCTGCTCAAAGCATTTGTCACTACATTTGCCTTTCCTGGATGATAACTTAAGCTGAAACCATAATCCTTCGAGAATTCCAACCATCTTCTCTGTCTCATATTTAGTTCCTTCTGATCGAACAGATAATTCAAGCTCTTATGGTCACTGAACACCTCAAATCTCGAACCATAAAAATAGTGCCTCCAGATCCTTAACACGAAAACTACCGCAGCCAATTCAAGGTCATGAGTAGGGTAATTCCTTTCATGCGCCCTCAGTTTCCGCGAAGCATACGCCACTACCTTACCATTCTGCATAAGAACTCCTCCTAATCTCATCTTAGACGCATCACAGTACACCACAAAAGGTTCACTCGAATTTGGAAATATTAACACCGGTGCCGTAGTCAATCTTGTTTTCAGTTCCTCAAAGCTTTCTTCACAAGCAGCATCCCACACAAAAACTTGATCCTTCCTCGTCAACTGAGTCAATGGCAACGCCAAATTAGAAAACCCTTCAATAAACCTTTGGTAATATCCTGCCAATCCCAAAAAGCTTCTAATTTCCGTTGCTGTCTTCGGCGATTCCCACTGCAACACTGCACTCACTTTCGATGGGGCCACCGCTATACCATCACCAGATATTACATGCCCCAAGAAACTCACCGTCTTCATCCAGAACTCACACTTCGATAGTTTAGCAAACAACTTATTATCTTTCAGCACCTGCAAAGCAATTCTCAAATGTCCTGCATGCTCTTCATTAGACTTAGAATAAACCAGTATATCATCAATAAACACAACAATAAACTGATCCAAATAAGAATGGAAGATTCAGTTCATATACTCCATAAACACTCATGGTGCATTAGACACTCCAAAAGGCATTATAGTATATTCGTAATGTCCATAACGAGTTCTAAATTCCGTCTTCTGATATCACCTTCTTTCACTCTGATTTGATGGTAACCCGACCTCAAGTCAATTTTACTGAACACACGAGCTCCCACCAACTGGTCCATCAAATCATCAATCCTTGGAAGACGATATTTATTCTTAATGGTCACTTTATTCAACTGAAGGTAATCGATGCACATGTGCATACTACCATCCTTCTTCTTTACCAACAGCACTGGAGCTCCCCACGGCGACACACTCGGTCTGATAAACTTTCTATCCAACAATCCTCCAATCTGAGATTTCAATTCAGCCAACTCCACCGCCGACATCCTGTACGGCGCCATAGATATAGGCCTTGTACCCGGAACAAGATCAATGCTAAATTCAACTTCTCTCGTCGGAGGTAATTCTGTAATATCATCAGGGAACACTTCGGGAAATTCCTTCACCACTGCCAACTCTTTCATTGACGTTTCGCTGTCAACAGATAACGATGCAAATAAAGCAAACATTTTAGCTTCGTCCTCCAACAAGGTCCTCAATTCCTTATTAGACAAGGAATTAGCCAACGGTCCCTCTTCTGGAGTAAGGAACAAAAACACCTTCCGAAAATAATCGATGTAGATTCGGTTGAACTCCAACCAGTTCATACCCAGAATAACATCCAAATTACCAAGTGGTAGACTAATCAGATCCACTCCAAAGTCTCTGCCGAAAATAGTCAGGGGACACTTCAAACACACCAAAGAAGTAGTCACCGAACCAATAGAGGGAGTTTCGATAGTCATCCGTCGCTCAAGAGTAGACGACACCAATCCTAATCTCTTCACACAATCAACATAAATGAACGAGTGGGTTGCACCCGTGTCAATCATAATAGTCAAAGGAATATTATTGATGAAACAAGTACCTTTGATAGAACGCTCCTCGTTGGCCGATTGAGTTCCTACCACATCAAATACTTTACCGCTGGCCTGAGACGCCTGAGACTTCTTCGGCTTCTCGCAATGTGTACTGATATGACCTTTCTCACCATAGTTATAACAGGTAGGCATAGTAGCCCTGCAATCCTCCATCACATGGCCTGGCTTACCACACTTGAAACACTTCATTACCTCATTAGGACAATCATTAGCACGATGCCCCGCGCCACCGCACCGAAAAAATTTCAAATCAGTAGATGCTTTCCCTTCTCTGGGCTTCTTATCAGCAGCAGCCTTATGTTTTCCCTTATCAGCAGGAACACTGTAAGGAGTACCACCAAATCTCTGCTTACCTTTACGGTCATTCACAGCCTTATAGTGTGCAATCCTGGCCCTGTTATCATTATCATAAATTATGCTTCTGCTTACCAGCTCAGGATAATTCCTGATCTTCTGACAAGCGATCCCCATCTTAATTTCCGGACGCAGCCCGTTTTCAAACTTCAAACACTTGGAGGTCATTGCCGCTTTAGTATTTAATGAGGACAATATTGTACCAGCTCTTCAAATTTAGCAGCAAACTCCGCTACAGTCAGATTACCTTGCTTCAGCTCCAAAACTCTATCTCCTTAGCACTTCGTATATCTTCCGGAAAATACTTTTCGAGAAAACCCGTTCGAACCACATCCCAAGTAATCGCAGTTCCTACAGTCTCCAATCTTTGGCGACTGTTGTCCCACCAAGCCTCAGCCTCTCCTTCTAGCATGTGAGTACCGAACTTCACTTTTTGCTCATCACTACAACCCATTGTCCTGAAAATTTTCTCAATTGCCTTCAGCCATTTCTGTGCAGCGTCAGGATCCAGAATTCCTCCTTCAAACGTTGGTGGCTTGTTATTCCGAAATTGAGCTAAATCGCTAAATTGCGCACCCGCATCTAGATTCTGACTAGCAACCACCTGCGCCATCGCTTGCATAGCTGCAGCCAAAGCAGCATCATTCCTTCCTGCCATACTGCTCAACCATAACAACACTAGGTTAAAAGTTACACAATCTCTATCCTAAGGACAGACTCAACTACTACACTGGCCGGACGGACCGACCTGCTCTGATACCAATTGTAACACCCCACTTCCCAAAATTAAAATAAAATACAATTAATTCAAGTAAACATCAAAGTTTCTCCTCAAAAGTGGGATATCACCTCAAATAATTCAACATCAATAGATGGTTTTCAAAATAAAACAGTGGAAGTAATCATTAATTCAACATTCTCGACCATCCACCAAATTACATAAAGCCATTCATTAACAAGGTTCACCAGAATATGATACGTCACAGGAATAAAACAAATTCAACATAATAAAAGTAAACACCCAAGTCCCGTGTTACGTATCAGAGCATCCTAAGACTCGACCTGCACATTACTATCCAAGCTCGCTACGTACCTGGATTATCTGTACTTCCGAAGAAGCACAGACCACCACAACAACAAAGGGGTGAGAAACATGATAAAAATTATCAGTAATAAGATACATGATCAAAAGTAGTAATTATATAAAATATTACCCAACAGGCATCAACCACAACCTACTGTCCAAACATAAACCACAACATGGAATAATGCAAACATGCAACTCAACACCATGCATGCGGTACCGACTCATTGGTTCATTCAATCGAACCCAGGATAGATCACATACACCCCTCCTTGGCAATGATCTATCCCCACCATTCTCCACAAAGGAGTACGGATGAATCGCATACACTTCTCCTGAGCAACGTTTCATCCCACCATCCATTACAAAGGAGTACGGATGGATCGCATGCACTCCTCCTGAGCAACGATCCATCCCACCATTCTCCACAAAGGAGTACGGGTGAATCGCATACACTCCTCTTGAGCAACGATTCATCCCACCAACACCATGATATGCACGACACCATATGCACAACAAATAAACTCAAGCACGCTAAGTGCACACGATCCTCCTGATCACATCACCATGCATCATATATATATATATATATATATATATATATATATATATATATATATATATATATATATATATATATATATATATATATATATATATATATATATATATATATATATATATATATATATATATATATATATATATATATATATATATATATATATATATATATATATATATATATATATATATATATATATATATATATATATATATATATATATATATATATATATATATATATATATATATATATATATATATATATATATATATATATATATATATATATATATATATATATATATATATATATATATATATATATATATATATATATATATATATATATATATATATATACATATTACACACTAATCAATTATATTAATTACATTAAGTATTAGGAAATTCACATCTCAACACCAAGTATACACTCTTCACCATTAAACACCATATCTATACCCATCATGACCAAAGGGATCAATTTGCCAAAAGGCTACATTTCACACTTCACAATTTACAATCTTGGATTCACGCCATACGGCTACCCACATCATATTATAATACAGCACACAAGCTATATGTTTTATATATATATATATATATATATATATATATATATATATATATATATATATATATATATATATATATATATATATATATATATATATATATATATATATATATATATATATATATATATATATATATATATATATATATATATATATATATATATATATATATATATATATATATATATATATATATATATATATATATATATATATATATATATATATATATATATATATATATATATATATATATATATATATATATATATATATATATCAAAAACATCAACACTAGATGGAAACAACAACAACAAAAAAAAAAAAACAAGTTGTTGTCATGCTCGCTGGCTCACTCGCCTAGCGAAGCCTCAGTGAATGTTTGCTGCCTCACTCGCCTAGCGAACTCGCTAGCGAAGGCAGGCAGTGGCTACTAGAAGGGTTCGCTACCCAACTCGCCTAGCGAAGCCTTATCGAACATTCGCTGGCTCGCTCGCCTAGCGAATTCTGCGATACACCAAAACCCTAACTGTCTCAAAAATCATCAGAAGCTCACAAATCACCCGATTTTCACCAAACCAGTTCCTGTAGTCCTAGCCCAACATTTTCTGACTAAACTACATGACTTAATCCATATTTTCCCCAATAAAACATCAATTCTACTGATTAAACCATTTCCGACCTAAAATGGCAAACTACACAAAAACACCCAAACAATCCAAACAATCCCTACATAATCACATGCATGGATAGAATCACAAAGTTTCATACCCTTACCTCGATTAATTGATTCCTCAGGGCTGACCTTGAAGAATCCAAGATCTCCTCTCTTTTCTTTTTCTTTTCTCTTCTTCCTCTTTCTTTCTCTTCCTCTTTTCTTTTTCTTTTCTCTTCTTCCTCTTTCTTTCTCTTCCGCTTTTCTATTTCCTTTCTATATCCACTTTCTCTTATATCATTTTCTATCTTCTCTCTTCCATTATATTTTCTTTACTTAATTTAATAATAATACAAATAATAATAATAATAATAATAATAATAATAATAATAATAATAACAATGAAATAACAATATTACTATTATTATTAAATTATTATCATTATTCATTATATTATATTAATATTAAATTCTATAGTTTATTAAATGATCTCCATAACTAAGGGCACTCACCAGCGCACTCAGACACACCCCCGCATGAAGACTCACCGAAATAAAATAACACCAAAAGACTAAATAATTAAAATGGGTATTACACAATGGCTAAGAAGATGTTAAGGGCAGGTTACTATTAGCTAACAATGGAATCTGACTGTTGTAAATATGTGAAGAAGTAACATAAATTCCAGATTTGTGCTGACAAAATTCACGTGCCTCCAACACCTCTCAATGTTATTTCTAATCCATGGCCTTTCTCCATGTGAGGTATTGATATGATTGGAATGATTGAGCCTAAAGCTTCAAACAGACACCGTTTCATATTGGTGGCTATTGATTATTTTACCAAATGGGTTGAAGCGGCATCATATGCCAATGTGACAACGCAAGTAGTGGTCTGGTTTATCAAGAACCAAATCATCTGTCAGTATGGTGTTCCGAGCAAGATTATCACTGATAATGGGTCGAATATGAATAACAAGATGATTAAGAACTTATGCGATGATTTTAAGATTAAGCATCATAATTCTTCTCCTTACAGACCTAAGATGAATGGGGTTGTCGAAGCTGCTAATAAGAACATTAAGAAGATCATTCAGAAGATGGTTATTACATACAAGAATTGGAATGATATCCTTCTATTTTCTCTGTATGGGTATCGTACATTCGTCCGCGCTTGAACAGGGGCAACCCCGTTCTCTCTTGTTTATAGTATGGAAGCAGTGCTCCCGATAGAGGTTGAAATCCCTTCTATGTGAGGTTTGTTGGAAGCTGGATTGTTTGTGGTTGAATGGTATCAGAGTAGGTACGACCAGTTGAATCTGATTGAGGAGAAAAGAATGACGGTCTTGTGTCATGGCCAGTTATATCAACAGAGAATAAAGAAATATTTTGACAAGAAGATTCGACCTCGTGTGTTCAGAGAAGGTGACCTCGTGCTAAAAAAGATCTCAACTTTTACCACAGATTCTAGTGGAAAGTGGACTCCTAATTATGAAGGCACATATGTTGTTAAGAAAGCCTTCTCTGGCGGTGCATTAATTCTTACAGCTATGGATGGTGAATAGTTCACTCATCCTGTGAATGCTGATGCAGTCAAGAAATACTTTGCCTAAAAAATTAAAATAACATCTCGCTCAGTTGAAAACCTAAAAGGGCGGCTTAGGCAAAAATGAGCGTTTCGGCGGATTGAAAACCAGAAAGGGCGGTCCAAGCAAAATTTAGAGACAAAAACAGAAATAATTTTCTTGGTAGATTGAAAACCTGAAAGGTCAATCTATGAAAAATTTAGGGATTATGCAAGTAACTGCATCTGGCCAGTCTTGATCGCTTGAAGCAACATTTCCTATCAAGGAATTCACTTCGATCATCCCTAGCAGAAATCTCAAGCACAGTTGGAATTCAAATTTGTTAGAGAGAATATTGATCATTGTATTTCAATGTAGCCCTTCCATTGTATTTAACATTTCTTCAACTTTGTAATGATCTGTGGAGTTACGCCTTTTGTGGACTACCATTCTATCAATAAAATTTGGGCCTTTGTCCTTTTATTTTCAATTCTTATTTTGTTTCTGTTTACAGAGTTTCATTTTATTTTTGATGATGATTTTTGAAACAAATATGAATAATGGTTTGAAATTTTGAAAATCATAAAAACATTTTCCTTTGATTTATGAATACAAAAAGGAATGTCAACAGTGATCTCAAGAATGGTAAAATCTCGAAGCACAAAACTTAGTGTTTTCCTCACAGAGTTTGTTCTTGTTGATATTCTCCCTAGATAGAATTTTTTTTATGTTTTCCTCAGCAGGGTTTGTTCTACTCCTCTGTTAGAATTTACTGACAGCTCCCCAGTAGAGCTACATTGATATTTCTCTAGTAGAGTTTGTTGATATTTCCTCAACAGAGTTTTGTTCCTATGGATAACTAGACGGGTGTTGTTCGATTTTCCCCAGCTAAGTTTGATTCAAATCTTCTCCAACTGAGTATGTTTCCCTCATCCAGCCAGGTTATGATTATGCAGTTGAGTAGTTTGAAGTTCCACCTCTCCTTGATGTTAATGCCCATGCAGAGATTTGTCCTTGTTGATTCCCAGTAGAGGTTATGCATTATGACTTTAGATGTTTCCTAAGCAAAGAGCAATGTTGCTTTCTTCTAAGTGTTGATATAGAAGTGCTCTGTCGGGTTTTCTCTCACCCTATGTTGGGTATTGATTTAAAATCCCCCACAACTTGACTTTTTGCTATGATGTTAACTTTTTATTTTCCCCGGTAAGTCCAGGATGCTTTCCTTAGAGTCGGCTAGTCCTCAGAGTTCTTTTCTTATATCCTCAAAAGATCTGTGTTATTCCCTAGTAGATTTTGTGTAATTGTTTACATAATTACAATCCCCGGCGGATTTATTATTTTTTGCAGCAGTTCTCTTCATCCCTTTAAAGTGGATTTCGAATGGATTTTCCTTATCCCCAGGAAGAGTCAAGAAGATTTGGGTAGTTTTCGTTCCCTTAATAGTTTATCTTCCGTCCTCGAAGCAGAGTTGATGTTGTTACCCCCTTTGTGGATTACTGATTATTAAAGATAGATATTTGGGTTTCTCCCTAAGCAGTATGTTTCTCTCCTTAGAAAGATTTGAGCCTTGTAGTAGGATTTATTTTCCTTTGATGGCTTTTGTTTATCTCTTGTAGGATTTCTTTTGTTTATCCCTAGCAACATCTCTATTGATATATCCATCTTGTTGAGATTAGCCGAGTATTCAGTGGTGTTGTGATGTTTATTCACCATCTGTTTACCTTTTTTTTTGTTTTGTTAGCATATTCATACTCATGCATTGCATACGCATTCATTTTGTTGAGCATGGCATGTTTTTTGTTACATTGTACATCTTACATTTTTGTTGGTGGTGTTTCCTTACTCTCTGGTGTTGTTGTCTCGCAGAGAGTGTGTGTGTCCTCTTTCCAATAGAGTGTCGGTCCATAAGCAGAAATTGCATATCCTTTATAATTCCCCACTGAGTTTATGCCTCGTGGAAGATGTTTGTTTTAGCCTTCCTCCCCAGTTTATTATCTGGATGGAATTAATACCCAGTGAGATATGTCATCATTAGGTCGAATCTTGTTTGACCATTTCATTCCAGTTTGTTCTTGGATTGAACTTTAGTCTCTTGCAGCGGTTATTTTGAATTTCTCTGGGCTGTGGAACTTGTATGATGATAAGGCATTTATTTTTCCCTTTGAGGATTTATTTTCCTCGACGGAAATCTGTTTTTGAATCCCCATCAGAAGATGAAGATTTTAATTTCCCCAGCAGTGTTTTGATAACACTCTCTTGGTAAGCAAGTGGTGTTCTCTTTATTTGAGAAGCTTGCATATTCTCGGTATATTGACAGGTGGAAATATCTTTGAGAAGCTTATTTGATATATCAACCTTTTGTGCAACTTCAAGTAACAGCCTCTTTATTTGAGCAACATGTATGTCCCCTACAAGGTAAATGTTGCACCCCAAAATTTAACCAACAATTATTCATCCATCAAGTGTTTGAAGGTTGATACCTTCACCAGAAAGTTCAGGAGATCCTCAGAGAAACTGTTTGAGACTAGAGTTATGTGCCTCATAGCTTGAGAGTTGTGGGAGCTCCTCAGGTGATTCTGAGACTTTGAGAATGAACGAAAGCCTATGAGATGTCTTGAAAGCCATCATGAAGCCCAGAGAGGTCATTATGCAAGAATTCAGAAGATTCAACCATGAATGGTAGAACTAGGGTTTTGATTGGGTCGACCCTGGGATAACTGAAGATTTGGAGAAGGTTGAGACCTAATCCAAGGGCCATGAGATCATGTAATGATGTATGGAGATGTTATAAAGATGATTCATAGACAAACTCATCATGATTGAGGAGTTTGAGAAGTTTCAAGTCAGGGTTTCCAAGGATTGTCAGTGAAAAAACCCTAATTTGATCTCTATCTTCCAGGCAGTTTTAGCTCAAGATGTGATTGGTATCTCATCTTCCCCACAACATGAATGTTGTAGAGCTTGTTCTTAGCTTTAATTTGAGTGGTAGAAGTCCTTGATAGGAGTTGCAGAGCTCAAGTTATGGTTTTGACAAATTACAGGTCAGCTGAGGTGTGTGAATCTGGGTCCTTGAAAGTCACCCAACTTGCAGACAACGTTTGCCCTAGTAGGATGATTCCTATGATCTCTTGGTCAACATGAATGTTGAGGAGCATCTTCTTAGATTTCTAGAGAGTACTAGAAGTCCTTTATAGGATTTGTAGAACTCAACTTATGGTTTGAACAAGACAGGGGTATTTTGGTCATTTGGTGATTATAGGTCATTTTAAGCAAAGGCCATATCTCCTATTTCCAAGCCTCAAATGAAAAAACTCAAAACATAAAAGTTGTTCAAAATGGGATTTTAAGCCTAGAAAAGAGGTCATGAGTTATTGAAAAAGCTTGTAGAAAGGATTTTCATGATTGGGTAAAAATGACCTAAAAATGGCTTGTAAGTTAAAAAAGTTGAAATGGAAATTTGGTTTAGGAGATGTACAAATCCAAAATGGGTCATCCAATATGTCATTTTGACTTCAAACACTATTTTAAAAACAATGGTTCAAGTATAATTTTGATTTGAGGTCTCAAAATGGAGGTTGCTTTGTAATTTTCATTCTTGCATAATAAGGCAACTTGCAAATCTTCACATAAGGCAAAACCAAGGCTTGTTTTTTCACTCATTCTCTCTCAATATCTCTTGTAAGGAGATTTTAAAGCCAAATTGACAAGCTTAATGCATGAGATAAGGGATATACAATGTATCATTTCATGAGAAATTCCATAACATTCTAGCACTTTCCATGAGTTTCTAGGCTATTCTTTTGGTTGTTATAAAAAGGATGAATCACCATGAGATCAAGGTTGGTGAAAGTTGCTGAGTCCATTGGAGAGAGAGAGAGAGAGAGAGAGAGAAAGTGCAAATTCAAGATTCCTTCAAAATCAAGCAAGCTTCCATTTCTTCTTCCACAAGCATTCTCTTTCAAGATTCTTGCAAACAGAAAGCCATCCACCATTAGAGGAGTGTTTTGCATCCATTACCAGTTCTGAAACCATCTGTTCATACCTCCACCATTGAAGTTTGACAGGTTGGTGGATTCTCCCATATCTCCTTAATTATGCATGCTTAGGTTAGATCTTTAGTATAGAATGGTTAAGCTAGATCAGAGGACCAATTCCATAAAGTTTCAGAGGATATCATGAAGGTTGGTAACAGATCACGATTTTTTCAAGATTCAATAGCAAGCTGTTTAATGTGCATTAATGGATATGATGTAGCATAGTATGGTTAGGGCAACATGTAGAACACGTTCACATCATTAGATTGGAGCTCTATCGTGTTTGATCTCAGAGAATTATGGTGGAACCCTAATGTTTGTGCATTTTGTTTGAGAGATATAGGAGGATTTAGTGAGAGCCATGGATACCATCATGTGCAGGGAAAGAAATGGCGCAAGTTTGGTCTTTGGATTTTACGTTTTCATGGAATGATCAGAGAGAACGAGGCAGTTGAAGTTTGGTGTGTGGAAACGGGTACGAAGAGGAAACCCTAGCTGGAGGTTGAAGACAACCTCCCAGCCGTCCGATCATCTCCAATTGTGGACTTTGTAACCCAATCGTGAGGCCACGATTCAATTTCAGAAACGGAGGGAAACATTAAGAGCAAAACGCACCGTTTGAGTAAGTGGGAGATCCTGGGCCCAGTAATCCAATGATATTCGCACCCCACCCAAAAGCCCAATCCAGAAATGAACTAAAAATGATTGCTATTCTCACCGTTCGTCTTCCAATTTCCTGTGGATTTTTCATATTAATTTTCTGAAGCGCATGGGCTTATTCAAGTTGATATTCGCACCCCTGGTCCCTTGGCCCACCATCATAATCAACTGGGCGCTTCTACTTTTGATACCCCCCATCCCTTTTAATTCAATTCTTTTTATTTTCTCATTTTTAATTTTCTTGCATATTAAAAAATCCATATAAAATTGAAAAATTAGTATTTTTTAATGCTTGTTTTTTTCACATATTCATAATCATGTCTAGAAAAATATCAATAAATAAAATTCCATTTTATTTTCCTTTTAATATTTTTAGCATACTATTCTTGTAAATAGTCTTTTTAATTGATTTTAGTTAATACTCAATTTTGCATAATTTCTTTTAGGACTTTCCCTTAGGATTTTTGAGCCATTCTTTTTGGCATAGTTAGGTATTGAATCATAGTTCATATAGGATTTAATTCACAATTTGTAGATTAAAATTTGATCATTTTGTTTAGGCTAGTCTTAGTGTACTCAAAATTAGGGTTTTAGGTTGCATAAGTAGATTTGAACAATTTTGTTTTGGGTTTTATAGGCCAAATTAGTGTAGGGGGAATATATGGGTTAAGGGTAAGTATATATAGAATCCCCTAGAATTTTCCTAGAATATTATATAATAGTTTAGTATTCTTAATTGATTTTTGAATGTATGGTTAGTATGTGTGTTGCTTAAAGGCATAGTTTGTATTGTTGTGCTTGTTTGTCTTCTCCTTTGAGTGTGTGAGCCTTGAAGATTGAGTTGAAGACCTTGTGGATCATCATTGAAGACTTTGAAGACCTTGAAGAGGAGCTTAAGTTTAGCTTTTGTTTGTTCTGTTATAGGATCATAAGTACATAGGTAGAGCTTTAGATAGAATAATTCCATTCAATAAACAAGGAGTGTCTTGTTCACTTCCTTCCTTCTCTATGACATAAAGTCCCTTAAGGGTGTTCACCTCTCTCCTTTGGAGGGATTAGTGACCTTGCCCTCTGAGGTAGAACTTTGAGAGAGCCTTCCCTTTTGATGTTAAGTCCTCAATGGCATCCTTTGGAAGTCAGGGAGCATTTTAACATCCTCACCTCATCTTGTTGACTGAATCTTGTTTGATGGAGCATTTGGATTGTTGAAGATGGCAATGAAGAGCATTGAAGACTTGATTGAAGATCTAAAAGCCATTGAAGATAGAAGCTGAAGCTTTGAAGAAGATGAATCCTTGAAGACTGTTGAAGTCTGAAGACTTTGTGAAGATCAAGTTGACACTTGGGTTAGAAGTTGAAGCTTTGAAGAGGATGAATCCTTGAAGACTGCCATTCCAGCTGAAGCTTGGAGAGTGTGAAGACCAAGTTGATACCTGAGTATCCCTGAAGATAGTGAAGCCTGAAGGTGGAGCTGATCAAAGAAGCCGAAGCTTAAGGGAGAAGATGAGTTGATACTCATGTTGTAGGGTTGATACCTGGAAAGCAAGTGATCTCTGAAGTCTGAAGACTAAAGTGTTGCTGGAGGAGCTGAAGCTTTCTTCTGTTTTTCTTTTCTGTATTGTGTGTTTTGTCTGATTTGTCTGTTGCATTAGATTAAGTCCATCTAGAATAAGTTCAGTCTAGGAGCATGATTGCATTAGAGGTTGAGGTGCTCCCTCTGCTTGTATTGTTATTGCGTGGCTTTGCTTGCGGGTATTCGGTGGAGCCCAGCTCCCTTGCCCATGTGGTTTATTTTGCCTGATGGCATTTCATTTCTTCTTCCTGTATGATTGCAGTTTACTGTTTATTGCTTGATAGCATGTTGTTTATTTTTCAGTATGATTACTGTTATTTCATGACTGGCTTGAAGTTGAGACGAGCTTGTGGAGGCTGAAGCCCCACACACATTTCCTCCCTCACTTGCATTGCATGCATTTTACTGTTAAGCTGATGCTTTGTCTGTTTTGGTGTATCATTGACATGATCCCTTAGGACTCTCATTTCCTTTGATAAGGATTTGATGATAGACTTTTAGGTTGAAACCTATGCATGACAACATCTAGGAGTTCCCTGTTCAAACCTCAACCATAGGATGAATCCATGGCATGATGACAGTAGGACTTGATAGTCTCCCTCCTAGTTGGGCCTGTTCTCTTCTCATCTCAAAACAGTTTAAGATACAGTAATCATGAATGATTTCTTTCGTACGTTACGAGCCTTAAGCTATCTTAGAAAGGATTGTGGGAGAGTTTCTTTTCCACAATCTGGATGTTTAGTATGGTACCCTTTGGGTGACATGCGACACATTCACTCTCAGGTCATAGTCTCTAGTGCGATTGAAATCGCAAACACTATAAAAAAACACTTCTTTCAGGAGATAACCCGTAGTTTCCCGAACTACGTTTGCTCTGGTCTTCCATACAGTGTGGAAGTACGTAGGCATAGGATGCGATATCCTAGCGAGCAACCTTTCCCCCGTAACCCTTCGTAGGCCGAACTACATTGACTCTGATTTCTCATTCTCTGATGAGAATACGTAGGCATAAAGTGCGATGCTTTGCCGAGTCATTTTTCTTTTCTTTTTCAGCCAGCCTTGATAGGTAGATAGATTATAACCAACCCGTCCAAGTAAACAAACAAGCGAGGATCCCGTCGAGTACGACGGACGTGAGGGGTGCTAATACCTTCCCCTTGCGTAACCGACTCCCGAACCCAGACAATGGTTGCGATGACCTTGTCTTACCCTTTTTCGTCAGGTTTTTTCCGATCGTTTCCTTTCCCGCTCTGAGGGATAAATAACGAAAGGTGGCGACTCTTCTGTTTTGCCGGCACCTTATTTTCGCGCAAGCGACAGCTGGCGACTCTGCTGGGGACTATCTTCCCTATGCATTTGGGATCCAACGTCCCTTAAGGGAGTCAATCCTACCGCTTGTATGTTTACTTGTTGGGTTGCGTTTATTTATCGCATTTTACTTCTCGCACTTTATTTCCCGCATTTTATTTTCAGTATAATATGATTATTTATGCTGTTGTGGGATGGGGGTTCTGATGAGTGAGAAGCCAGACCCAGGCTTGAGTGCACCATAGACTTAGAGTGGAAATTAGTGGGCGCGTGCTTGCTTTGCAGGCACTAGTGTCTCATGAAATCCACGCTCAGACGAGGTTCATCCGGTTGGCTTCACTTTCAACCCTTTGGGTTGAGACGGTTGCTGGTTTGGTGGATTGTCGACTCTGGGGACCGATCATTTGTGATTCAGCTAAGTGAGGCCTCTTCAAGACTTGATGATGCCACTCCTTCTGGGAATCGTATCGTCAGTTTTGAAAGTCTGTGACGCTGATGAACGCATAGGATGCCGTACCTTGAGTCAGTTTAGGTCCATACCTGTGAGCGGGCTGGGTTTATTGCAGGAAACTTTGACCTTCAGACTACCTGATTTTCTTGACAGTGAATCAGTTATGTTGGCACCAGGGTTCTTAGTTGCAGACTCGTTTGTTCTTGACAGAGCAAGTTTTTGATCAGAGGATCTTATCATCGGGTGTATGCATGTTCTTGATAGAGCAGGCTTTGATCAGAGTATGGTCATCAGTGATTTGTCCTGGATGGAGCAGATTTTGAGTGGGGTCTGAAGATCTCATCAGCAGATGTTGTTTGTTCTTGAAAGGGCAGATTTTGAGTGGGATCTGAAGATCTCATCAGCAGCTGTATGTTTGTTCTTGATAGGGCAGATTTTTGATTTGGGGTCTGAAGACTTCATCAGCAGATATTGCTTGATCATGCATCCGGGATCCTTATTATCGGACCTTTGTTCTTGACAGAGCGGAATTTCGATCTTATATATATGGCCCCATCAGAAGGTCGTTCTTAGCAGAGATTAGTGGTCTTACGCCGGGGTTTTCTCCTCATCAGTGATTATTGACCCAGAATCTCCACAGCAGTTACCTGGATATATTATTGCATGCCTGCATTTTGCATTAGCCCGCATATTCATGTTTGCATTCCATTAGCATGTGTCTGTGCTGCAGGCGCATTTCGTACCCTGATTCTGGTGTCCCGAGCAATATGAGATATTTTCTTCCATGAATGGATCCAGTCTTATCACTGCATTGACACTATGTTGGCACGTTGACACCAGAATTAGGGGTTGATCTCCTGAACGTACAGACACCCATGGCATTAGCATAATTCATCTTGCATGGCAGAGGCCGTGGCTTGTCTTCTAACCCTTGTGTTTGCAGGTTTGACTCAGAATCGAGCAACTCAAACTAATGGAGCAGGTACAAGCTGAGTTGGGGAAAATCCAAAGCCAGCTGGGGCAGGTCATGAACGACATACAGGCAGTACGTCTGGACCAGCAGGTACTCAGAGAAGAGAATCAGCAGCTGCAGAATCAGTTGAGCTTTCTCATGGGAGTGGTGAGAAGTATGCTAAAAAAGGAGAGTGGTCAAGCACCCAAGGTGGAGACCAAAGTGCTTCCTCCATTGCCGCCAGTGCCACCTGTGCTGAAGCCAAATGGACCTCATAGATCCTCTACACAGCATGAAGCTCGAGGCCTGTCTCGCCAACAGCCGTGCCAGACATCTCAGAATAACCCTGAAGGTTATAATCAAAAGAAGAAGCTGCTTGATAGAGCTGTGGACCCAATACCTGTGAGTTATACCCAACTGTTGCCACTGTTGGTTCAGAACCGTGTTCTCAAGCTTCGGACCTCGGATCCACCAGATGACATGTCACCAGACGTTGATCTCAACATACATTGTGATTTCCACTCAGGAGCACCAGGGCACCATGTTGAAACATGTAAGGCTCTCAATAATAAGATTCAAGACCTTATTGACTCAAGGACAATTAGGCTTGTGCCGGGCGGCATGAGAGCATCGGGAAAGTTCATCCCGTACCCTGCAGGAAAGGTGAATGATTCCACTTCTTTGCCTGAAGCTGAGAAAGATCTTGAATATGTCCCGCGACTTTTGGTGACTGAATCGCCTCGCTCGCAGTTTCTACCTGGATCAAGTTCAAGGACTCAAGCGCCTAAACAAGGGACCGTTGCCATTCAGAAACGACGACCTCTTACTCCTTGGCAGAAAGAATACCAGCACCAGGATCAAAAGAGGCCTCGCAACCACTTGGAACGAAAGAATGCTTCTTCCCATCCAGTTCCTGTGCCGTATAGCCAGATTCTTCCACAGTTGATTCAGAATTCTTTGGTGGAACCGAAAGCTCTCAAGCCCGTGCCAGAGCCTTACCCTCCAGGGTACAATCCTCATGCTTAGTGTGGTTACCATGGTGGATCTCTGGGGCATTCAACTGAAGATTGCAAGGCTTTTCAGGCAAAAGTGCAACAATTGATCGACCAAGGGTGTATTTCCTTTCCAGGCGGAGTTTTGGTTATACGTGACAACCTCTCAGTTGTTTGAGCTCGCAGATTCAGAGGGTTATTTCCAGAAGCCAGTGATCCAGACAGGCAGACGTCCTCAGCATTGGCAGTCCTCAGTCTTTTTACCATTTGCATTTGTAGTTTCTTTTCTGTTAGTTACTACTTGCAGTTAAACATTGTATGTTTCGAATGGTAATGTTAATAAAGTGACTATGCATTTTTTCTGAATTAGTTATGTCGTTGTCACTCATTTACTGCATTGCACTGACATTTGCATTTTATTTACTCCACTTTATTACTATGAGTAGCAAAGATTGGAGGGAGGATGATGAAACTGAATACTCATAACCAAGGATCGTATTGCTTTCAGATAAAACCTTGCCGATGACGTATAAGGCATTGTTTCAATTCCCTAAACACTAGAGAGATAAGGAAGAGAATCCCTTGTTAACCACTTTGAGCCGAGGAGTAGGAGTTTCTTTCGGACTTTTTAACCCTCACATCTTAACCCGGGGCAGGGTAGTTGTCAGTTAGCTTGATTGAGCGTTCAAGTCTTATAGAGGAGTGTTGTCCTTCGAGGACCAATCACATCATATTCCTCGCCAGAGGTCGTACCTCGTCAACCACAATGGTTAAACCTCACCAATCAGGAGTGAGACGGTTATAATCCTTTCGGAGCAATCAAGACAGCCAGTGTCACACGACTCGTTCCAAGAAAAAGAAAAATAAGAAAGCCCGCTAAGTAAAAGGAAAAGCTAGAAAGCAAATACTTAGGCAAAAAATCAGGGCATCCCGCTGGACTTCAAAAGAAAGAATCGAAAAGAACTCAAAAGGAGTCAGTCCAGGCAAAAATTAGGGAATCAAATGAATGAAAAAGAAAGGATATAAAAAGAGAAATCCTCAAACAAGGACAAAGTCGTGTAGATACAGACACCGAAACGAAAAAGGAGTAACTGTCACTCCGAAACACCTTGAGAATTCTTTAACCAGTTGTTCCCGATATCCAACATACCTCTCGAAGAGGCGAGCGCTCGAGCTAAGTTAACTGAACTTTAGGGCGGAGAACATCACGTAGAAGGGGTGGGCACAAATCATAATTTGAGCCAAATATCCTTTGTTTCACGAACCGTGAACCCGACCACGATACAACCCTTAAAAGACCTAATTGAGGCAGGGTTTATTCTGAGAGCGCAGTATGATAAGGTTGAGTAACTTGACTCCTTCGTGATTTGCTAATCATATCCTTATTGTATTTTTCACTGATTACATCAGCACTACGTTTGAACTCTTGGGTTCATTCGTCACTCACTAGCATGACACGTAAATGAGTGACAATACAACATTTTTCGAAATTTGCATGAACACTGCATTAAAATTACCATTCGTGAATAAACAATCTTAATTGCAGGTTAGTAGCTGATGCGGAGGAACTTCAACAGGGAATAGTCAATCAGGACTGAGTCGTCAGAGGTCTGGATCAGAATGGTGTGCTGTGGAACCCTGTGAATCTGGGGCAATGACTTCCTGTGAGTTTGGAATCAGGTTGTCTGAGGACGAGTCCCAGAGTATTAGTTGATTATGAGGCAGTTTATGCAAGAAGCGGTTGGTCGGAAGTGAATCTTCTCGAGACCCAATCAGGGGAAGTTATCCAGAATTCTTGCGGTGCTCAATCAGAGCATGTTGAGTCGCTCATCGCTCGTTCAGGGGCAAATTACTTCAGAGATATTGAAGCCGACCATGCTGAGAGTTGATTAGTGGAGGATGAATCCTTCCGTTGTGCAGATGTTGGGGCAAGCCCTCTGAAGATTGTCTTGTTGCCAATTGTTTTCGGTTCAGAATGAATCATTCCCCAAAGGTCGGATTGGGGAAAGTGGAGTTGTACTGGGGCAAGTTGTTCAAATGAGCTTATTCGCCCTAGCAAGAATTGAGTGTCAGGGAATCGCGCCGTTACCCCTCCAAAACCTGAACCTTCTGAAGAAGCCTTGTTGTCATCGGATTGTTATCCTACAGCCTAACCTGTTACTTGACTCCATGATTGGTAGCCGGTATTCCCTGTGTTGACGTTGTTGAACCAGGATCGTTTCTCAGCAGAGATGTACGGTTGGAGGTTGTTCCCCCTGTACAGTTTGAGACGGCAACAAATTGAGATGGCGTTTATCCCTTATCGGATTAGGGTCAAGATCACCCTCAGCAGACCAGGGTTGATATCCCCGAAGCAGGGCGAGTCCTCCTTCTCCAGCAGAGTTCAGTAGTCTCTCCTCCGCAGAATCTGAACGCAAGAAAGTGAGCATTGATATGTCTCCCCAAGCAGAGATGATTCTCTTCCCCAAACAGACGCATCCTGAAGGAACGTCACCTCATCAGCTGAGTCAAGGGCCGAAGCTCATGTCCCCCAGCACCGGGTCACAAGTGCAGGTTTCATAGAAATGTTCGGGTGCCGAAGCTCGTGTTTTCCCCAGTAAAGTCGCCGAAGCAGGTGTCCTCCCCAGCACCGGGTCACAAGTGCAGGATTCGCAGGAAGCTATTCTTACGCCGAAGTATGCAGTAACTGATGGTGCCAGACTGAAGTCTCCAGCGGAATTGAGATTCCCCACCAGAGTTGTATTCTCTCCCGAAGTCGGATGATTCCCTCTTCCCCAGTAGAGTGTTGGAACAGCTGATGTTGTATTCCCCTGCAGAGTCGTATTCTCCCCCGAAGTCAGATGATTCTTTCTTCCCCAGCGAAATTGAATTTCCTCATCAGAGTCATACTCTCCCGTTGAAGTAGAATGATTTCTCTCTCCCCGGCTGAGTTCGCAGACCCCCAAGAGAGCCGAATCCTTGGAAGCAGTGGAGACCGTGAGTGGTTTTCCCTAGTAGAGTATTAAACAGTTGGTGCTGTATTTCTCCCCAGAGTCGCACTCTCTCCAGCGAAGCAGAATGATTTCTCCTTCCTCAGCCGAGTTTGCAGATGTCCAAGAGATCCGAATCCCGGGAAGGTGATCAGATCATGATTGTTTTTTTCCCCAGTGGAGTGTTGAGCAGCTGAAGTTGTTTCCCCACAGAGTGGTTATCCCCAGAAAAGTAGCCATGGCGGCCACGCAGTTTATTCTCGCGATTGATATCAGCAGATCCAAGTTCTCGTAGAGCTTCGTTCCCCTGCAGCAATCAACTGAAGTTGTTTCCCCTGCAGCAGTCCACGAAGATCAACTCCCCAGACAGCGTCCGATTGATATTGGCATGTCCACGTTCTCCTCAGCAGGATGATTCCTCTATCTGAGTAGTTCTTTCTCCTTGACAGGAGAGCTCCCCTCCAGCATTTATTTTGCTGATGGGATCGCATCATTGTGCATGATTGCATAGCATTGTGCATGATTGCATAGCATTTAGCATAAACGCATAGCATTTCCACCGTGTGGGGCATCGCGCCGAAGCATATGCATCATAAACATGATCTAGGTTATTATCATTCTTGTCTTACAGGTGTTCAGCCGAAGGATCAGTTGCTCGGGATGATTCCTGACATTCTCCCCCAACGAAGTCGTTTGCTCAAGATGATTTTTGAGAACCCCGACGAAGTCTTCAGTTCGAGATGATTCTCGAATCCCTCAGCAGGGCCGTTTGCTTAAGATGACTCTTAAGACCTCAGCGCAGTTTCTCGAGTTGTTTGCTTAAGATGATTCTTGAGCTCCCCAGTAGCGTCCCCGACGAAGATCGCCCAGGACAATGCCTGAAACTCCAAGAGAGTCGAGCCCTTGGAAGCTGCTCAAGTCGTGATTGGTTTGTCCCTAACAAGAGTTGCCCAGGATAATTCCTGGAATCCCCAACAGAGTAGGGGTCTTTTCCCCAGCAGGTGGTTGGCATCTCCCCAGCAGCAGGCAGGTAGATTGATATCCCCAGCCGAGCACAACCATGAGTGGTAGATGAAATGTTTCCCCAGGCAGATCCTGAAGGACTGTCCAGCAAGCGGAAGTTTGTTTATCCCCGTGAGTTTGAGAATTTTATGACATGAGTGTCTTGTAGCCTGAAGGCTATGTTCCCCAGAAGGGTCGTTTCCCAGAGAGCCGTTCAGGGCATTTATCGCTTTCCCCATGCAGAGTATAGCAGAGGATAGTGTGTTGATCAGCCTGATGTGCTGTGTTCTCCGGAGGAGCCCGTCATCCTCAAGTGTAAGTCCAGATGAGACTGGCAGAAAATGCAGCTCCCTTGAAGGGTAGCTCTTCCTCAGCATAATGGTTACACTCCCCGAGAGGATGATTCCTCTTCCCAGCATTTATTTTACTGGGGGCATTTCCTTGCATGATTGCATAACATTTACTCAAAAGCGTAGCATTCCGTTTCGCGCGGAGCAGTACGCCCATTTTTCCAGCATTTGCGTATGAAGCATGAACCAGGTGGTTACCGTGCTCTCGAACAGAAGTACTTGCTCCCCAGTAAAGTTGGTAGGAATCGTCTGAGTGAACTCTTTCGTTATTCTCCAGCAGTTGTTGAAGTCGTTTGGGTGAACTCTCTCGTCTTTCTGCAGCAAAGTCTACAAGGTTGTTTGGGTGAACCCTTCCTCCTTTTCCCCAGTGAGTCATCAGGATTGTTTGGGTGAACCCTCATTCCTCTCTCCTCAACAGAGTTGTTAACCTGATGATTATGTCCGGTGACCCGGCATGTTTGCTTTTATTTAGCAACGACTTGACAGGATGTCAAGAGAATAGCAGCGTGATATGTTTGCTCCAACAATGATGTCTAATCTGAAGATTGACTTCGTAAACGGCTGAAGGCGATATCAGAAGGTTCCTGTGAGTTCAGATTTCCTTGTTGATGAATCAACGTGTGGCTGAAGACAAGGTTCCAAAGTTTGTAGATATAACAAGGTGATCCGTGTTGGCCTGAAGACCAAGTCAGTTGTCCTGAGGTGATGATTGATCGCGATCCAGTAAATAGTGTTTCTTCTGACTGAAGTCGAAGATGTTTCTCCAGCTGAAGCGGAGTTTGCCTGAAGGCAAAGTGTTTGAATCCCCGTAGAGTCATGAATGGCTCAGGATACCATTTCTCTGACTGAAGTCATAGATTTCCCAAGCTGAAGCGAAGGTGCCTGAAGGCAAGGTTACCCCCAAGGTTATGAATGACCTAGGATTCATTTTTCGGACTGAAGGCCGAAGTATATCCCTGACTGAAGTCTCATACACTCTATAGCAGAGGCGGAGTCGCCTGAAGGCAGATCCATGTATCCTTGAAGGCCAAGGATCATTTCTTTAGACTGAAGTCGAAGATACCTCCTGCAGAGTTGCCATCCTTGAAGGCCAAGGATGCTTATCTTCAGAAGTACTTGAAGATCTTTTCTAGCTGAAGTTGGAAGTGGCCAGGGGCCAGGGTTTCATATAGTTCTGATGTTGAAGTTCTACAGTGGGATCATTGTGCAGTAGTATTCTGATGTTCGTTATGGTTCTGAGGGTGAACCCCAGATCAGAGTGTGCTTGGTTAAGTCTCTCATTCCCAGCGGAGTAGTTTCAAATACGCAAGTGTACCTTTTGTTCCATTTACCAGGGGTGAACCCCAGGCCAGATCATGTTTGTGTTCGACGGCGAGGTTGAATGTTTGTTTTGACGGTGAGGTCAGATCATGTTTGTGTTCGACGGCGAGGTTGAATGTTTGTTTGACGGCGAGGTCAGATTATGATTGGTTCGACGGCGATGTTGAATGTGTTCGACGGCGAGGTTGGATGTTTGTTTGACGGCGGGGTCAGATCAGGTTTGTGTTCGACGGCGAGGTTGAATGTTTGTTTGACGGCGAGGTCAGATTATGATTGGTTCAACGGTGATGTTGAATGTGTTCGACGGCGAGGTTGGATGTTTGTTTTGACGGCGAGGTCAGATTAGGTTTGTTTCGACGGCGAGGTCAGATTATGTTGGTTTCCGGCGACGATGTTGGAGGATTATGTTCGACGGCGATGTCAGACTCTTTAAATCCCCAGCAGAGATGATGTTTGTACGACGGCGACGGCGAGTGTCTCTCAGAGCGATGTTTGTTTCCGACGGCGATGTCAAATTCAGTTTTCCAGCGGTGATGTTGGGCATGTCAAGTTGATCCAGTCTTCTGACGGCGATGTTAGGTGATGCAGATCCTTTAGTTCTCCAGCGGCGATGCGGGGTATTTTGTCAGATTTAGTTTTCCGGCGGTGATGTTGGATGTTTGTTTCCCCGAGTTATGGTTGTTCCTGACGGTGATGTCAGGTGGTTTGGCCTCCCCGCGGCGATGTTGGGTGTTCCTCAGAATTTTGTCTGCTTCTGACGGTGATGTCAGGTGGTTTAGTCTTCCAGCGGCGATGTTGGGTGTTTGGTTGCCTGAAGATGATGTCAGAAGAAGTTAACGTGGATAACTAACGGCGACGTCAGATCGATATTTCTCCAGCTAGTTGCCGTGCAGCTAGTATTGCAGTATTCAAAGGTTTGTTCCCCGCAGAGTATCGTGTGCTCGTGCAGTTGGCAAATTTTCGGGTTTACCGGTATTCAACCGTCTCGCACCTTGATTGGCTGAGAGCCGTTCGCTTCTCACCCAGTCAGGTTCAATCCGTTTGAATAGGGGAAGCTGTTGCACCCCAAAATTTAACCAACAATTATTCATCCATCAAGTGTTTGAAGGTTGATACCTTCACCAGAAAGTTCAGGAGATCCTTAGAGAAACTGTTTGAGACTAGAGTTATGTGCCTCATACCTTGAGAGTTGTGGGAGCTCCTCAGGTGATTCTGAGACTTTGAGAATGAACTTGAAGCTTGGAGAAAGCCTATGAGATGTCTTGAAAGCCATCATGAAGCCCAGAGAGGTCATTATGCAAGAATTCAGAAGATTCAACCATGAATGGTAGAACTAGGGTTTTGACTGGGTCGACCCTGGGATAACTGAAGATTTGGAGAAGGTTGAGACCTAATCCAAGGGCCATGAGATCATTGAATGATGTATGGAGATGTTATAAAGATGATTCATAGACCAACTCATCATGATTGAGGAGTTTGAGAAGTTTCAAGTCAGGGTTTCCAAGGATTGTCAGTGAAAAAACCCTAATTTGATCTCTATCTTCCAGGCAGTTTTAGCTCAAGATGTGATTGGTATCTCATCTTCCCCACAACATGAATGTTGTATAGCTTGTTCTTATCTTTAATTTGAGTGGTAGAAGTCCTTGATAGGAGTTGCATAGCTCAAGTTATGGTTTTGACAAATTACAGGTCAATTGAGGTGTGTGAATCTGGGTCCTTGAAAGTCACCCAACTTGCAGACAACTTTTGCCATAGTAGGATGATTCCTATGATCTCTTGGTCAACATGAATGTTGAGGATAATCTTCTTAGATTTCTATAGAGTACTAGAAGTCCTTGATAGGATTTGTAGAACTCAACTTATGGTTTGAACAAGACAGGGGTATTTTGGTCATTTGGTGATTATAGGTCATTTTAAGCAAAGGCCATATCTCCTATTTCCAAGCCTCAAATGAAAAAACTCAAAACATAAAAGTTGTTCAAAATGGGATTTTAAGCCTAGAAAAGAGGTCATGAGTTATTGAAAAAGCTTGTAGCAAGGAGTTTCATGATTGGGTAAAAATGACCTAAAAATGGCTTATAAGTTAAAAAAGTTGAAATGGAATTTTGGTTTAGGAGATGTACAAATCCAAAATGGGTCATCCAATATGTCATTTTGACTCCAAACACTATTTTAAAAACAATGGTTCAAGTAGAATTTTGATTTGAGGTCTCAAAATGGAGGTTGCTTTGTAATTTTCATTCTTGCATAATAAGGCAACTTGCAAATCTTCACATAAGGCAAAACCAAGGCTTGTTTTTTCACTCATTCTCTCTCAATATCTCTTGTAAGGAGATTTTAAAGCCAAATTGACAAGCTTAAGGCATGAGATAAGGGATATACAATGTATCATTTCATGAGAAATTCCATAACATTCTAGCACTTTCCATGAGTTTCTAGGCTATTCTTTTGGTTGTTATAAAAAGGATGAATCACCATGAGATCAAGGTTGGTGAAAGTTGCTGAGTCCATTGGAGAGAGAGAGAGAGAGAGAGAGAGAGAAAGTTCAAATTCAAGATTCCTTCAAAATCAAGCAAGCTTCCATTTCTTCTTCCACAAGCATTCTCTTTCAAGATTCTTGCAAACAGAAAGCCATCCACCATTAGAGGAGTGTTTTGCATCCATTACCAGTTCTAAAACCATCTGTTCATACCTCCACCATTGAAGTTTGACAGGTTGGTGGATTCTCCCATATCTCCTTAATTATGCATGCTTAGGTTAGATCTTTAGTATAGAATGGTTAAGCTAGATCAGAGGACCAATTCCATAGAGTTTCAGAGGATATCATGAAGGTTGGTAACAGATCACGATTTTTTCAAGATTCAATAGCAAGCTGTTTAATGTGCATTAATGGATATGATGTAGCATAGTGTGGTTAGGGCAACATGTAGAACACGTTCACATCATTAGATTGAAGCTCTATCGTGTTTGATCTCAGAGAATTATGGTGGAACCCTAATGTTTGTGCATTCTGTTTGAGAGATATAGGAGGATTTAGTGAGAGCCATGGATACCATCATGTGCAGGGAAAGAAATGGCGCAAGTTTGGTCTTTGGATTTTACGTTTTCATGGAATGATCAGAGAGAACGAGGCAGTTGAAGTTTGGTGTGTGGAAACGGGTACGAAGAGGAAACCCTAGCTGGAGGTTGAAGACAACCTCCCAGCCGTCCGATCATCTCCAATTGTGGACTTTGTAACCCAATCATGAGGCCACGATTCAATTTCAGAAACGGAGGGAAACATTAAGAGCAAAACGCACCGTTTGAGTAAATGGGAGATCCTGGGCCCAGCAATCCAATGATATTCGCACCCCACCCAGAAGCCCAATCCAGAAATGAACTAAAAATGATTGCTATTCTCACCGTTCGTCTTCCAATTTCCTGTGGATTTTTCATATTAATTTTCTGAAGCGCATGGGCTTAATCAAGTTGATATTCGCACCCATGGTCCCTTGGCCCACCATCATAATCAACTGGGCGCTTCTACTTTTGATACCCCCATCCCTTTTAATTCAATTCTTTTTATTTTCTCATTTTTAATTGTCTTGCATATTAAAAAATCCATATAAAATTGAAAAATTAGTATTTTTAATGCTTGTTTTTTTCACATATTCATAATCATGTCTAGAAAAATATCAATAAATAAAATTCCATTTTATTTTCCTTTTAATATTTTTAGCATATTATTCTTGTAAATAGTCTTTTTAATTGATTTTAGTTAATACTCAATTTTGCATAATTTCTTTTAGGACTTTCCCTTAGGATTTTTGAGCCATTCTTTTTGGCATAGTTAGGTATTGAATCATAGTTCATATAGGATTTAATTCACAATTTGTAGATTAAAATTTGATCATTTTGTTTAGGCTAGTCTTAGTGTACTCAAAATTAGGGTTTTAGGTTGCATAAGTAGATTTGAACAATTTTGTTTTGGGTTTTATAGGCCAAATTAGTGTAGGGGGAATATATGGGTTAAGGGTAAGTATATATAGAATCCCCTAGAATTTTCCTAGAATATTATATAATAGTTTAGTATTCTTAATTGATTTTTGAATGTATGGTTAGTATGTGTGTTGCTTAAAGGCATAGTTTGTATTGTTGTGCTTGTTTGTCTTCTCCTTTGAGTGTGTGAGCCTTGAAGATTGAGTTGAAGACCTTGTGGATCATCATTGAAGACTTTGAAGACCTTGAAGAGGAGCTTAAGTTTAGCTTTTGTTTGTTCTGTTATAGGATCATAAGTACATAGGTAGAGCTTTAGATAGAATAATTCCATTCAATAAACAAGGAGTGTCTTGTTCACTTCCTTCCTTCTCTATGACATAAAGTCCCTTAAGGGTGTTCACCTCTATCCTTTGGAGGGATTAGTGACCTGGCCCTCTGAGGTAGAACTTTGAGAGAGCCTTCCCTTTTGATGTTAAGTCCTCAATGGCATCCTTTGGAAGTCAGGGAGCATTTTAACATCCTCACCTCATCTTGTTGACTGAATCTTGTTTGATGGAGCATTTGGATTGTTGAAGATGGCAATGAAGAGCATTGAAGACTTGATTGAAGATCTAAAAGCCATTGAAGATAGAAGCTGAAGCTTTGAAGAAGATGAATCCTTGAAGACTGTTGAAGTCTGAAGACTTTGTGAAGATCAAGTTGACACTTGGGTTAGAAGTTGAAGCTTTGAAGAGGATGAATCCTTGAAGACTGCCATTCCAGCTGAAGCTTGGAGAGTGTGAAGACCAAGTTGATACCTGAGTATCCCTGAAGATAGTGAAGCCTGAAGGTGGAGCTGATCAAAGAAGCCGAAGCTTAAGGGAGAAGATGAGTTGATACTCATGTTGTAGGGTTGATACCTGGAAAGCAAGTGATCTCTGAAGTCTGAAGACTAAAGTGTTGCTGGAGGAGCTGAAGCTTTCTTCTGTTTTTCTCTTCTGTATTGTGTGTTTTGTCTGATTTGTCTGTTGCATTAGATTAAGTCCATCTAGAATAAGTTCAGTCTAGGAGCATGATTGCATTAGAGGTTGAGGTGCTCCCTCTGCTTGTATTGTTATTGCGTGGCTTTGCTTGCGGGTATTCGGTGGAGCCCAGCTCCCTTGCCCATGTGGTTTATTTTGCCTGATGGCATTTCATTTCTTCTTCCTGTATGATTGCAGTTTACTGTTTATTGCTTGATAGCATGTTGTTTATTTTTCAGTATGATTACTGTTATTTCATGACTGGCTTGAAGTTGAGACGAGCTTGTGGAGGCTGAAGCCCCACACACATTTCCTCCCTCACTTGCATTGCATGCATTTTACTGTTAAGCTGATGCTTTGTCTGTTTTGGTGTATCATTGACATGATCCCTTAGGACTCTCATTTCCTTTGATAAGGATTTGATGATAGACTTTTAGGTTGAAACCTATGCATGACAACATCTAGGAGTTCCCTGTTCAAACCTCAACCATAGGATGAATCCATGGCATGATGACAGTAGGACTTGATAGTCTCCCTCCTAGTTGGGCCTGTTCTCTTCTCATCTCAAAACAGTTTAAGATACAGTAATCATGAATGATTTCTTTCGTACGTTACGAGCCTTAAGCTATCTTAGAAAGGATTGTGGGAGAGTTTCTTTTCCACAATCTGGATGTTTAGTATGGTACCCTTTGGGTGACATGCGACACATTCACTCTCAGGTCATAGTCTCTAGTGCGATTGAAATCGCAAACACTATAAAAAAACACTTCTTTCAGGAGATAACCCGTAGTTTCCCGAACTACGTTTGCTCTGGTCTTCCATACAGTGTGGAAGTACGTAGGCATAGGATGCGATATCCTAGCGAGCAACCTTTCCCCCGTAACCCTTCGTAGGCCGAACTACATTGACTCTGATTTCTCATTCTCTGATGAGAATACGTAGGCATAAAGTGCGATGCTTTGCCGAGTCATTTTTCTTTTCTTTTTCAGCCAGCCTTGATAGGTAGATAGATTATAACCAACCCGTCCAAGTAAACAAACAAGCGAGGATCCCGTCGAGTACGACGGACGTGAGGGGTGCTAATACCTTCCCCTTGCGTAACCGACTCCCGAACCCAGACAATGGTTGCGATGACCTTGTCTTACCCTTTTTCGTCAGGTTTTTTCCGATCATTTCCTTTCCCGCTCTGAGGGATAAATAACGAAAGGTGGCGACTCTTCTGTTTTGCCGGCACCTTATTTTCGCGCAAGCGACAGTAAACCTCACCTGGTGACAAGTGGAAGTCTCTTTATTTGAGCAATTTTTGTAATCCCTGGGAATTAATTTGTATCATTGCAGTAAATGGCATATCTCTAGTTCATCCTTAGTAGAGAAATTAATGTGAAATGTTGGATCCCTATTCAACGAGCTTTTCCATAAATGACATCCCTTTGAAAAAGTCCCGGTGAGAATTTTGTTGTGAAATCCCAATAGATGGTTGTCTATTTATTTGAGAAGTATGTTGTATGATCTAATCTGCTCATATCTCTTTTGAAGATCCCCGACAGAGTTATTGATCTGTAATTCTTAGTAAATGGTAGCCCCTTCAGCAGAGACAATTCAAATTTGGTCCTTTTTCGAGTTCAAAACTTGATTAAAGAAGAAGTTGGACCCTATCTTTATAGTGAAAGCTTGTTATCATTCGAATTGGTTTGTTATTTGAACATATGTTTATCTCCTCATATGAGAATCCTATTGTGATCCAGTTAATATTTCATCTCCAACAGATGGTTGTCTCTTTATTTGAGAAGTTTGTTGTGTGATTTGAGCTGCCCAGTGACAGATAACTGATAATTTACCTCTTCTCCTACCTAGTAACAGGTAGTCGATTTTTTTTGTCCTACCCAGTGACAAGTGGTTGACCTTTATTTCTTTCTCCTACCCAATAACAGGTAGTCGAGTATGTTTGTCCTACTCAGTGATAGGTAGTTGACCTTTATTTCCTTCTTCTACCCCTAGGTAGTTGAGTTTTGTTTACCCTACCCAGTGACAGGTAGTTGGTAATCTTTCAATGTGAGTCCATTGTCTTTATTTTTCTACCCAGTAATCGGTAGCCGGTAATGTTTCTTCACCTTTTGAGTATATTGCCCTTATTTTCTACCCAGTAACTGGTAGCAGGTGATTTTTCTCATTCCTTGTTGGTTGGTTATCCTTGTTTTTACCAAGTAACCGGTAAAAGGTAATCCTTCCTCCCGATCTTGTTGCCTTTATTTTTTTACCCAATAACCGGTAGCAGGTAACATTTGTCTCTCTTTTGGTTAGTTACCATTATTTGCTACCCAGTAACCAATAGTTGGTAATCTTTCCTTTTAGTAATATTCCTTTTTCTACCCAATAACAGGTAGTTGATATTTTGTTTACCCTATTCAGTAATCGATAGTTGGTAACCTTTTCCTTCAGGTCTATTACTCTCGCTAAGCTACTCAGTATCCAATAGTTGGCAATATTTCTTTTTCTACTCAATAACAGGTAGTTGTTTATCTCCCGCCAGGTTGATTACTTTTTACCCAATAACTGGTAATAAGTAATACATCTATTTGTTTTTCTATCCAGTAACTAGTAGATAATAATTCTTCGGTAGAACATATTTTACCTCTTCTCTTTGGTTAGGGTATCTTTGCTCAATAACCGGCAGTCGATACCTTTTCCCTAGTTGAGTTGATTCATTTCCCCTTATTAGAATGGAATCTTACTCTTTTGTTTTCCCCTGTGGAGTCTCTCTTCTTTTATTTTCCTCTCCAATGTTTGTTTATCTCTTGTGGCATATTTTCCCCAAAGAGGTATTGTGTCTGCATACCATGAGCTTAATCATATCATTTTATGGTCTCTTAGGGCCAAAAATTGGGTTTATTGTTATGTTTAAGTCTCTTCTATCTGGTCGAGACAAAGATGTCAATCTTCATATATCCAAATAGAAGAAACTTAAATAGGGGCGGCTGTAATACCCTAATTTTTACCCCTAAGATCTCACATATAATTTGCATTTCATACCACAACAAGATCACAAACATTATTCTCTTTACTTTTTGTGCAGGTTTGTCTTTGAGGGACATCTTTGGGCACCATTGTTTTCTTGTATGCTTGGTGTTTGTTTATGTTTATGTTTACTAACCTTAATTAAAATCCAAAAATATGTTTGTTTTCTTTTTCTTTACTAACTTTTTTCAGGAAGAGGTTTGGGTCAAGAATACCAATCAACAGTATCTTAACTCGAGTAAAATTCAACTAAAAAAGTCAAAGTTGATCTACAAACAATTCAAAAACATATGATCAAGACTTTCCTAATATTTGATTGACTTTTATTCAAGAGACTCCAAGGTTCATGTGTTTATTTCCATACCTTCTTTGAAAAGTCAGAAAAATCGAGTCTGAGTCAAGACAACACATCAAAAGGAAAATTTTCACAATTTTAATCGACTAACACATTTGCACATGCAAATGATTAATCGATTAACCAGTGTGTTTTTTGTAAAAAAATATAGAAAATTCAAATTTTGCAGCATTTTTGGCACCAAATTCAAATATTTCATCATGAGAATATTCTAGATCATTTCATTTTAATTCCCCTACCTCATCATAATTAATTCTCACCATACACCTTTACTAATCACCATTTGATCATGATTTTGCCTCCAAATTCAAATTTCAAACCTAACTTTGGTTCCAAACCAAACTTCAATCCACCAAAATTTCCAAGCCTAAATCGTATAAATAGAGGCCTCATATCATTCATTTCACAAGCTTTGATAGTCAAATTCACCTTGCTAATATTTCTCTCGATTCCCTTCAACTACCAAATTCACCAAAGCTTTTTCTTCTTTTGAAAGTTAGTAAGTTCTTCATTGGAATTTACTAATCTTTTAGCTAAAACCGTCATCCAATCACTTTTTCATCATCAATTTCAGTAGATCAAGGCTTTGGAGTGTGGTTCTTGAAGTTAATTTGAAGCAATTTCAGATTTGAAGTGGTAAATCCTCATTCCACCATTTTTGTTCCTGATCCATCATCTATAATATGATCTATTATTGATTCTTGTTGTTTGATCTTTGGATCTTGTAAATTGTGATTTATTGGTGATATTTGTTGTTGTTTTACTTGAGTTTTCATACTAATTCTTATTCATGATCATGAGGTGTTTGAAGAAATGGTTGGATCATGGTTGCAGAATTTTTTTCAAAAAAATTTATTGTTTTAGTTGTGTTAATCGATTAACATGTTTGCACTGGAAAATGGTTAATCGAAGAACCAGTTGCAAAATCGTGTTCTTTGTTTGTTTCTTGGACTATTTTGGTTCTTTCCTCTTCTTCTTCCATTCTCTTTTGATTTTTGCCTTGTTTTGCACTTTCAAAGACCTTATTCCTCTTTAAATTCATTAGACTTAAGGTGTAGATAAAGTTGGGTAAACATTCACTAATTCAAATCTATCTTTAAAGTGAATTGTTCAATTTATTTTAGGTGGTTTGAGTTAATGATATGTTTAGTGCTTTAATCCACCAAGATGAGTGGATGAACTTAAAGATGAAATGATCTTGAAATTGTGATTCAATTTGGTATTCGTCTCCTTTTCTTTTTTTTCTTTTGATCAATGAAAATCTTCAATATCATTGGAACTTATTTTAGTTCTTGATGAAGATGAGATCGTTACCTATTTTCTTTTCGTGTGGTATTGCTTTCGGAGGATGATCTACATATCATCTCTCTAGCATACATTAGTACAAACATTTTTATTGATCGACCTCAGATAGTCGTGGTTTCTACATAAACCCGATTACGATTGCTTAACATAGTGCTAAATTGTCCAATAATTAGAAAATAATCGTTCGTGGCTCAAGCTTATGTTTCAAAGTCCAAGTATGGTTGATTATTTGTCTTAGGTCCATTACTTATGAAGCTTTTTGTTAGGAGGTTTTGATTTTATCAATCCTCCAATGAGTCTTCATTAACTTTGGCATAAGTTCATCCTTTGAACACCGTTGATCATTTTTTCTAACAACTAATCACTAACTCACTAACAATATCATTGTACTAATTTTGTTTATGTTTCTTTCTCGCTCTCTATCTCTCTTTTATTTTTATGCTCCATTATTATCATCTCATCTCATATTATTGTTTATGCTTCCGCTCTCTTTTTCTTTTGTCCACTTGGACCATATATTGTCCAAAAACATTAATAAAGGATTAAACCTCTAAAAAACTTGGTGCTCTTAATTTTGTGGTTATGCTCATGGATGGACTTAGAATTAGGACTATTTACTATTCTTTGAGTATTATGGATCTTTGCCTTAATTTGGTTAGATCCTTCTCAAGACGGATGGAATTCTTATTTCGCTTGCTATAAAGTGTGCTACAATTCGGTTAGATCCTTCTTATCCCTAACTTTTTATTTTATGCTTTAGAATAGTCACTTCTTCTCCATCCCTTCGTTAACTTTCAAAATCCTCTCCCTTTTTCAAAACCTTCTTGTTTTTAAAATCAAACCGCTTTCATAATAAAACCTTGACTTTGGTCAAGTGATTTTTCAAACTTTCTTTCCTTTAATAAATGGCAATCATTGTTAATCATATTTTGGCCAATTTCAAAAGGACATAAAAAATATAAAAACTCACAACGAAGAACATTCATCATCATCACGTTCATCACGCGTTTGTCCAGAACTGATTCAACCTTCATCACGTTCTTCATGATTCTCCAGAAAACCCTCGTTCTTCATCCAGAGCTCATCAACGAAGAACATTCGTCCACCTTCATCTCGATCTTCGTAGAGTTTTCCAGAATCTGCAAGATCTCCAAGATCCCTACGCGTTTTCTTCAGGAGTGCCTCCAAGTTCTTCATCGTCTTCAACGTGACGTTCATCAAGAGTCGCCAGGTTTCCCAGATTCATTATATTGTTCATACCTTCATCTGGGAAAGCTTCCTCGCAGCTTCATCTTCTTTGAAGATCTCCATCAATCTTCATAAGACCTTCATCCATTCGTGGTGTCCGTCCATTGTTGTCCAGTGTGATTTTCGAGCTTTGTTTGTTGAGGAGAATTCTTGTAGGAATCTGGGGGAAGGAAGATGAAACGAAGGAGTTTGAGGGGAGAACGAGAGAGAGAGAGAGCGCGTTTGAGAGGAGAAGAACGGCGCATGAACAGTGTCCGGAGGAAAGGAGAATTAGGGTTTCTGAAGCTTGAACGAGGAAGAGAGAGGGCTGTGTGGATTGGGCCTTGGGCCCTATTGTTTTTCAATCTGTACACCCCCCGTTTTTGGCCAAGAAACCCTCCGTTTTTGTTGTTTGGTCTGATTGGGCTGAGGCCCAGTTCGTCTTTACTGACCACAGCCTCCGTTTTTCTTCCAGCACCCCTCCCCTTTTTTTGATTATTGTTTGGCTACTGGGCTTGGCCCTGTACGCTTTTCTGGGCACACCCTCCGTTTTGGCCATTCACCCCCACTGTTTTTATTTTCTTTTCTGAATTTGTTTGTTGGGCTGGCCCAGTTTTTTGTCCTATTTTGCTGGTTGTACCCCAAGCTGCAGTTTGCACCCCCCCTTTTGTTTTTTCTCTTATTTTTTTCATTATTTTCTTTATATTCATTTGTTTATATTTTTTAAAAGAAAAGAATATATGATACAAAAATAGGTAATAGAAAAAGGGAAATAATAGAAATATTATATTAGCTCATAGCATTTTACTATTTTTCTTTTTAGGATATAATTTCTACATAGAGTTTATTTTACACTTTTTAGAGATAGAATTAAAAGTCCACTTGTTAGGGGACTATTTTTCATTAGATTTTCCATATTAGATGGATATGATTTTTAGGAGTTTATTTTCCCGTACTCAATCATTGTACTCTTTCAGAATATTAATAAAATGAGATTTGTGTTGTGGTCCCCGTGCTACCCGTAGTTAGGCTGAACTACAGCTGCTCTGATTTTCTCTGATGAGAATATGTAGGCATAGGATGCGATGTCCTAGCGAGCACACTAACAACTAACCTTTTTGTTCTCTCGCTGCTGTGCGATCGAGACTTCCCCGCTGACGACTGATGTTATCCTTTTCTCTTGCCCGAGTGCATTGGAGACCAGACCGTAGTTCTAGTTCCCGTAGGTTCCCGTACCTTAAAACCCGACATACTACGTCCGTTCTACTGCAAACAGGTACGCTTAAGTCTCTAATGGTAGAGCAGCGTCCACCTAACTGCTAGAATGCGTACGCTAGTATCGTCAAGTTAATCTCTCACCCCCGTGTGACCGAGAACACCCTTGTCTAGCCGTAGTTAGCCTGAACTACGTCATGCTATGATTTCTCTAATGAGAATATGTAGGCCCAAGACGCGACGTCTTGCCGAGCAACTTAACCCGTAGTTTCCCGAACTACGTTGACTCTGATTTCTCGTTCTCTGATGAGAATACGTAGGCATAGAGTGTGACGCTCTATCGAGTCAATTTCTTTCCGTTTAGACTTAGCAGCCGTAGATAGATTGTTTTTCACCCGTAGACAAACCAACAAGTATGGATCCCGTCGAGTACGACGGACGTGAGGGGTGCTAATACCTTCCCCTTGCGTAACCGACTCCCGAACCCAGACAATGGTTGCGACGACCTTGTCTTACCCTTCTTCGTCAGGTTTTTCTGATCGTTTCCTTTCCCGCTCCGAGGGATAAATAACGAAAGGTGGCGACTCTTCTGTTTTGCCGGCACCTTATTTTCGCGTAAGCGACAGCTGGCGACTCTGCTGGGGACTACGATGGTTCCCTATTCGAGTCTCGCCTTGGATTTTCTTCCTAGTTGTCTGGGTCGTCCCCAGCAGCTGGCGACTCTGTTGGGGATCTCGATGGTTCCTTATGCATTTGGGATCCAACGTCCCTTAAGAGAGTCAATCCTAGCGCTTGTTTGCGTGTCTGTGGGTGTTTACTTTTATGTTGTATTTTACTGATGTATTTACATTTCCCGCACTATATTATTATCTGTTGCTATCGTGCTGTTGTGGGATGGGAGCTCTGATGAGTGAGAAGCCAGACCCAGGCTTGAGTGCACCATAGAATTAGAGTGGAAATTAGTGGGCGCGTACTTGCTTTGTAGGCACTAGTGTCTCATGAAATCCACGCTCAGACGAGGTTCTCCCGGTTGGCTTCTCTTTCAACCCTTTGGGTTGAGACGGTTGCTGGTTTGGTGGATTGTCGACTCTGGGGACCGATCATTTGTGATTCAGCTAAGTGAGGCCGCTTCATGAGCTGGTGATGCCACACCTTCTGGGTATCGTATCACCCCTCGTGAAAGTCTGTGACGCTGATGAACGCATAGGATGCCAAACTTGTGTCAGTTTAGGTCCACACCCATGAGTGGGAGGGTTTTTGCAGGAAACTTGACTTCCATCCTACCCGATATCTTGGTTTTCTCTCGTCAGAGCAGACTTATCCCGTCAGCAGCGCAGCAGCAATCAGAGCTTGTGGGGGCTGTGATCCCGTGTTTGCTGCATCTTGCATTGCATTTGCATAAGCATTCCTGCATCATATTGCATGCCATACTTCAGCTAGTCAGAGCTCTTATCCGGCCGTTGTTTTGATTCTGAAGGTGAGTATTGAAGACGACCAAGGGGCTGAAGCAGATTTGATCAGAGTCAAGCAGTAAAGTCAGTTGACAGTTGTTGGCAGCTATGTCAGAGAGCAGCTTCCAGTTTGTTGATACCTTGTCAGGTTTCACTGTGACGTCCAATCCTCTATATGGATCTACGCATGACGAAGACTTTCCGCAAGTGAACAACCTTACTGCAGCTCAGCTTGTACAGCCTTCTCCTAAGTCTACGTGAGCAGTTTGTTGTCCGAGGTGAACGTTCTCCTTCTGTTGATATCTCAGACTACCAGGGTGTTGCCTTCCCTATGCCAAAGTCCCGAAGAGAGGTCCCGATAGCAAAGTCTGAAGACCCATTAGCTCCCGTGTATGCTGAAAGGTTTCGTGCATTGGATGAAAGATTCAAAGCCTTGAAAGGTAAAGACGCTGTTAACCCTAGTGCTGCAGGCATGTGTCTGGTTCCTGGCCTAGTGTTACCTCCGAAGTTCAGAATGCCGAGGTTTGAAAAGTACAAAGGAGATAGTTGGCCGAAGCAACATTTGGTGATGTTCTGCCGAAGAATGACTTCGTTTGTGCACAACGACAAGCTGATGATTCACTGCTTTCAAGATAGTCTGACTAGGGCATCTCTGAGTTGGTATATGCAGTTGGAGAGTGATCAGATCCGATCATGGGTGGATTTAGCCAACGCTTTTCTGAAACAGTATGACTACAATCTGGATGAAGCTCCTAGTCGCATGCAGCTGCAAGAATTGTCTCAAGGGAACAATGAACCTTTCAGGAAGTATGTTCAGAGATGGAGAGAATTTGTTGCTAGAGTGCAACCACCGCTTCTAGACCAAGAGTTAAAAGGCATGTTCGTAAACTCCTTGCAGAGCCCGTACTTCGAAAGAATGCTTGGAGTTGCACCAAATTTCTCTGAATTGGTAAGGGCAGGAGAACGCATCGAGTATGGTGTAAAGACTGGAAGAATCTGGAATGTTTCAGGCGGTCAGGCTAGTGAAACTGAATCTCTCTATAGCTTTCAAACTGAAGACGGAGTCGTGGTCAATGTAATCATGAATGATGTTAGGTATCCTCAATATGAATTGGTGAAATCTGTTGGTTCTCCGTCTTCTCAACGGTCAGTATCTTCTGTGCCCAGTTATTCTGGACAGACAATTGTGCCTGGGGCACCACATCGGGAACTTTATGCCGCTCCTCTTGCAAATCCACGAGCCCGTGGCCGAGGTTGTCAGAATCAGAATCCACCTCGTAACAACTTGGAGCGAAGGAATGCTCCTTCTCATCTAGTGCTTGTGCCGTATAGCCAGATTCTTCCACATTTGATTCAGAATTCTTTGGTGGAACCCAAAGCTCTCAAGCCCGTGCCAGAGCCTTACCCTCCTGGGTACAGTCCCCACGTTCAGTGTGGTTACCATGGTGGATCTCTGGGGCATTCAACTGAAGATTGTAAAGCTTTTCAGGAAAAAGTGCAACAGTTGATCGACAAAGGGTGCATTTCCTTTCCAGAAGAAGTTTTGGTTGTGCATCACAACCTCTCAGCTGTCTGAGCTCGCAGATTCAGAGGGTTATTTGCAAAAAGCCAGTGGTCCAGACAGGCAGACGTCCTCAGCATTGGCAGTCCTTGGACTTTTTATCATTTGCATTTGTAGTTTCTTTTCTATTAGTTACTACTTGCTGTTAAACATTGTTTGTTTCAAATGGTAATATTAATAAAGTGACTATGCATTTTTCTGAATTAATCATGTCGTTGTCACTCATTTACTGCGTTGCACTGACACTTGCACTTTATTCACTCCACTTTATCACTATGATTAGCAAAGATTGGAGGGAGGATGACGAAACTGAATACTCATAACCGAGGATCGTATGCTTTCAGATAAAACCTTGTCGATGACGTACAAGGCATTGTTTCAAATCCCCTAAACACCGGAGAGATAAGGAAGAGAATCCCTTGTTAACCACTTCGAGCCGAGAAGTAGGAGTTTCTTTCGGACTTTTGAACCCTCACATCTTAACCCGGGGCAGGGTAGTTGTCAGTTAGCTTGACCGAGCGTTCAAGTCTTATAGAGGAATATTGTCTTTCGAGGACCAATCACATCGTATTCCTCCCCAAAGGTCGTACCTCGTCAACCACAATGGTTAAACCTCACCAATTAGGAGTGAGACAGTTATAAACCTCTCGGATGAATCCAGACAGCCAGTGTCGCACGACTTGTTTCGAAAAAGGAAAAAGGAATAAGAAAGCCCGCTAAGTAAAAGAGAATAGCTGGAAAGCAAATACTTAGGCAAAAATCAGGGCATCCCGCTGGACTTCAAAAGAAAAATTGAAAAGAACTCTGAAGAGTCAGTCCAGGCAAAAATTAGGGAATCAAAAGAATGAAAAAGAAAGGATATAAAAAGAAAAATCCTCAAACAAGGACAAAGTCGTGTAGATACAGGCACCGAAACAAAAAGGAGTAACTGTCACTCTGAAAACCTTGTGAATTCTTTAACCAGTTGTTCCCAATATTCAACATACCTCTCGAAGAGGCGAGCGCTCGAGCCAAGTTAACTGAAGTTTAGGATCGGAGATCATCACGTAGAAGGGGTGGGTACAAATCATGATTTGAGCCAAATATTCTTTGTTTCACGAACCGTGAACCTGACCACGATACAACCCTTAAAAGACCTAATTGAGGCAGGGTTTATTCTGAAAGCGCATTACGATAAGGTTGAGTAACCTGACTCCTACATGATTTGCTAATCATATCCTTGTTGTGTTTTTCACTGATTGAATCAGCACTACGTTTGAACTCTTTGGTTCATGTTGCACCCTAAAAATTTGCCCAACCTTATTCACTTGGTTTATGTTGCAATATCATTAGCATTTGCATATAGAGGCATGTACATAGACTAACCATCTGCATAGCATAAGCATAGCAAGTCATTCAACAGGGGACCAATCATTATTCTCATCTCTAGAGGCCTATCAAGAGATTATTATCCTAATTCCATCTCATTCAAATCATCAGAAAAGAATTTGAGAGCAGAGAGTTCAGCAGATCAAGCCTTGAGTCTATCCCCTATCTGAGGGCATCTGAGGGTCAACAAGGGGGTTGTGAGCTGTGAATGGAAGGCATGGAGAGCATTTAGACATCATGGGAGGCTTAGAAAGTCATTTGGAGAAGCAAACAAGTTGTTGAGGTGACCACAAGAATTGCAGTTGAAGACAGGCAACTAGGGTTTCATCTGGGTCAACCCTAGGTCAACCCTAGGTCAATTGACTGATTTAAAAGGCATTCAAGTCTATTGGAGAGATGTGGGGATCATAATTTGACATGAAGAATGAGGATATGTTGTCATGCTAAGAAGAAATCAAGAGGAATCAAGGAGAAGAGGAATTTCTAAATTAGGGTTTCTATGTAAAATCCCCTAGTTTAGGTCAAATTTCCAAGCAAGATAAGTCAAAATAAAAGCTTCAAATGGATCCTTGGCCAACATGAAACTTGTAGAGGATCTCAAGACCTTTAATTTGAGTGGTGGAAGACATCAAGGAGATTTATAGAACTCAAGTTATGGTCCTTGCAAGTTACAGGTCATCTGAGGTATCTGAAATTTTGTTTGTGAAAGTGACTTGACTTCCAAGCTAGTTTTACCCCTCAAGGAGATTTCAAATGAATTTCTGGTCAACATAAGAATTGTTCCTCATTGTCTTAGCTTTCTAGAATGGTATAGTATGCCTTCATATGATATGTGTAACTCAACTTATGGTCTTGGCAAGCAAAGGGTATTTTGGTCATTTGTGAATTACAGGTCATTTTAACCTATGTCCAAAACTCATACAAGGAGGCCTCAAATGAAAAAACTTACAACATCAAACTTGCTCCAAATGACATTTTGAGTCTAGAAAAGTGACCATGAGAGATTGGAAATGTCCATAGCACAAGGTTTCAAAATTGGTGAATTTAATGAAGGAAAATGGCTTAAAAAATGGTATTTTTCATATCTTGGCCAAATGATGCAAAATTATAGGTCATTTTGAATGGAAAAGGCATTTTAAAGACATTGGCTAAAGTGGAATTTTGAGTTTAGGTCACAATTTGTGAGTTATCCATGGTTGCTTGAATTGAAAGTAACATAATCCAAATTGAAAAGGGAAAGTGTAAGGGGAACTTCTCCAAGTTTCTAGGAGGTTCTAATGCAACCTATATATTCATGCAAGCTGAATCATGCAAGGGTTGGTGCTCCCATTTGTCCAAAATCTCCATTTTCATCCATTTTCTCATTCTTGTATAAGCCTCTCAAATTCCCTCAATCTCTCACCAAACTTCAACATTCCTGATTCAACCTTCATCATCATCACACAAAGGTCAGAATCCACACATTTCTTTGGCAAATTGAGCAAGGAATTGTGCTATTCATCATCATCATTCAAAGTGCAAGAACCTTGGAACTAGAAGATTCAAAGCTTTGGAGCCTCTCTGATTGCATACAGAACTCATCTCCAAGATCACTGATCAATTTCCCCTCCTTTCAAGCATTGGATCAAGTGTATTCCATAACTGTTTTCAGCATCATAACAGGTTGGTAACCTCATTCGAATTGCATAATTTAATGAGAATTTTAGGGAATTGTTAGTATAGACTGGTTAGGATAAGTGAGATGATTGATTTTGATAAGTTTGAGCAAGTTTCATGGACATTGATCATGGTGCACCAATTCTGGTGAAGCTTAGAATGTCAAAAATCGTGAGAGATAATCTTGGAGTGAGTGCTTAAAATGATCAGGGTGAGTTGTAGGTTAGTTTAGGATGAGTTCCAGAGAGAATTGAGAGGATCAATATCAGTGGGAGAATGATGGATCAGACCTGTTGCACCTATCGAATTGCATTATTGATTGAGTTTTAGAAGAAGATAATGGCATGGCTGTGTAGAGGGAAGAGAATGGAGTGTTTTTGGTTTTTACATTGAGAGCTTTCATGGAGGATTGAGGGAGAACAGGGAAGTGGAAAGTTCATGCACGATGGTGAAGTTGCAGAAACCCTAGGGTTTCTAAGGTTGAAGATGAAGCCAGAGCCACACGATCCAGGGTTTGACTTGGACTTGGGATGTAATCTGATGGCTGTGGTTTAAAGTTCAAAACGGAGGGAAGCTTCAGAAATGAAACGCAGCGTTTCATTAAGTTGAGGGGATTGGGCTCAGAGCGCTATCTACACCCCCCATGTTAATAAGCCCAATGCATGGAACGCGTTTTTCTTGCTCTTCTCACCCCTCCCTCTTATTTCTTCATATTTTCTTTTTATTTCTTTATATTTTTCATGCATCTTCTAAAATTCATAATAAATAGCAAAATCATCATTTTTAATTCATTCTTTTTGCATTATTTTCTTTAGGATGTCTAGAAAATTATAAAAAATAAAAATTGCATTTTATTTTTAATTTGATATTTTTCCCATATTTTCTAAATAAATGACATTTTAAATGGTTTCATTTCATACATGATTTTATTAATTTTTGTTCTATTAGATATTTTCATATTTTTCATCCATTCTTTTTAGGTTGTTTAGGTTAGACATTGAACTTGTAGATTCAATTTAGTTCCCATTTTTAGAAATTAAATTTAGGTGCTTAGTGTAAGTGTGAATAACATGAATAAAACTAGGGTTTTAGGTGATGACCTATGAGATTTGATTCTTTTCCCTTAGGACTTAGGGTTTGACTAGTTTAGTTATGGGACTATAGGGGCTATGGGTAGTTATTAGATCCCTTAGAAAAAGTCAGGATTCCCCTACTGCTATTAATATGCTGTATATCTGATTGACTGGTGTGGTGTGCCCTCTGGGGATTATTGCTTGCTTGTGTGGGTATTGGGGAGAGCTGAAGACTTGAGGAGATGAAGACCATTGGAGATCCAGAGATTGAAGAGCAATTGCCAGAGTTGAATAGGAGGTTATTGCTAGCAGCTGCTGAGGAGACTAGGGTTTAGGAGCTAGGCAGAGCTCTAGATTAGAAAGCTTGCTTCTCAAACATAGATGGCTTTGTTTGCCTCTATCCTTTCTCTATGATTCAAAGTCTCTTTCAAATATCCGCCTCCTTCCTTTGGAAGGATCAGTGAATATATTTGAAAGATAGAACTTTTGAGAGGAAACTTTCTGTTTAATGTTAACAGTTGATGAACCACCCTTGGTAGGTAATTAACTGTCTAACATTCATTCACCTCATCTGGTTGACTGATGTTCATCCTAGCCTGAGACATGAAGAAAAGCCATTGCAGATGGAAGACAGATGATCAAAGCCCTTGCCTGAAGGTCATGAAGATGGAGATTAATACTTGTTGAAGCCTGTAACTGAATGGAGATTACTTGAAGTCAGATGTTGATTCAGAGCTGCTGATGCTGTTTCTTTTGCTGTTGTATTTCATTGCTGATGTATTGATTGGTTTTCTGGACTGTATTGTTTGCTGTTTACCCTGTTGGGTTGAAAGTGAAGCCTGTTCACTTTTGCCTATTGTTTTCTAGGTTCGAGGTTGAGTGGGACTCCCTTGCCTCGCTTGTACTGCTGCATCCATGCATTTTACTGTTTTACTGTATATATCTGATATTGTTTCTGCTGCTGTCTATTCCCTTAGGATCTCTGTTTCTCTCTGTGCAAGAGAGGAGCATGATAGACATTAGGTTTTAACCCATGCATGATAACATTAGGTTAGTTTGTTTCCCTTCGCAACCGTAGGTTATAGTTCTGTCTCTTTCTTTCTCAAAACAAACAGAAAAACACCATAAAGATTTCAAACACAATAAAAGACACTTCTTCCGTAAAAGAATGTGAACTCATCAAGACGTCATTTTGTCCGCCGGGACTGCTAATCAAGAAAACCTTTTTCAGAAAGAATAAAATCAACCCAGACAAGCCTGTGTCTTCCGTGGCCCGAACTACGTTTGCTCTGATCTTTCATGCTGTATGAAAGTACGTAGGCATAGGATGCGATATCCTAGCGAGCAACCTTCCCCTCCTTTCCCGTAGGTAGGCGAACTACGTTGACTCTGATTTCTCGTTCCAGACGGGAATACGTAGGCATAAAGTGCGATACTTTGCCGAGTCATTTTTATTTTCATTTTATTTTCTTTTTTTAACCCTTGACCTATAGTTTAGATAGAATAACAATCCATACCCGGAAACAAGCGTGGATCCCGTCGAGTACGACGGACGTGAGGGGTGCTAATACCTTCCCCTTGCGTAACCGACTCCCGAATCCAGGTTTTGGTTGCGACGACCATACCTTTCCCGTGTTGTGCGAGGTTTACTCTGAGCGTTTCCTTTCCCTCCCGTGGGATAAATAACGCACGGTGGCGACTCTTCTGTTCAGCCGGCGCCGATTTTCGCAGTAGCGACAGCTGGCGACTCTGCTGGGGATCCAACGTCCCCTGGCTGCTAAGAACTGCGATAGTTCTTATGCATTTGGGATCCAATGTCCCTTAAGAGAGTCAATCCTAACGCTTGTTTTCCCGTCGAGGATTTTGTATGGATTTATATTTCTGACCTTTATTTTCAGCTTTGTATATATGGATTATTATTGCTGTATCTTGGGGTGTGACGGGTGTTCTGATATTGAGAGATAAGCCGGACCTGGGCTTGAGTGCACCTAGAATTAGCGTAGAAAGTAGTGGGCGCGTGCCGGCTTTGCTTGCATTAGTGTCTCATGAAATCTACACTCGGACGAGGTTCTTCTGGTTGGCTTCTTTTTCTACCCTTTGGGTCGAAGGGGTTGTTGGTCAGCTGAATTGTCGACTCCGGGAACCGATCACTTGGAAGTTGGCTAAGTGAGGCCTCTTCAGGATTTGATGATGCCACTCCTTCTGGGAATCGTATCATCAACCCTGAAAGTCTGTGACGCCGACGACCGCATAGGATGCCATACCTTTGTCAGTTACTAGGACATCCACCTGTGAGGGGGTTTGGGATTATGCAGGAAACTAGACCTTCAGCCTACCGGTTATTTCTTGATCAGAGATCCTGGGTATTTATGGAGAGTTAGGAGGTCTGTCAGAGACCATTTGGAGATGTGTTCTGAGGTCTGTCAGAGACTAGTTGGAGGTACGTTCCGAGGTCTGTCAGAAACCAGTTGGAGAGTTCTGAGGTCTGTCAGAGACCAATTGGAGATGTGATTCGAGGTCTACCAGAGACCAGTTGGAGTTATGGTTTGAGGTCTATCAGAAACCAGTGTTGGAGCTTTGTTTTAGGTCTATCTGAGACCAGGGCTTGAGGACTTCTGGACGGTCTATCTGAGACCTTTCTTGATTGGGTTCAGGCTATTCAGCTACAGCTTTGGTCCCTGTTGCATGTTACTTGCATTGCATTGCCTGCATATCCATCGTCACTTGCATTTTACTAACATGTGTCTGTGCTGCAGGTGCATTTGCATATTCCCCGGTTCTAGTGCCCCGACTTCTGAGTATTGACTATGGCTGGTTTGAGGAAAACAGTTGCGTATAAGCTGCCTTCACCCGATATTACTTCTTTGCTGGGTCTGGTATCTCTTGCTGATGAGGAGGTTAGGAGGAGCTTCAGAATGAGTCATGGGAGATTACTGAGATTAGTCTGCAAGCCCACGGCTGATGAGATGAACGGGCTATACACCTTGATGCAGTTCTATGACCCCGCATTGAGATGCTTTACTTTTGCTGACTTCATTCTAGGGCCTACCATTGAGGAGTATGTGGAGTTTACTGAGCTTCCCGTGCAGAACAAGGTTCCCTTTATTCACTCTGCTGCTGAGCCCAAGTTGGAGGACTTAGCCAAAGCCTTGCATATGAATGCTGCTGAGCTGTTGGTGACTTCTTGGCTTGGGGTTCCCGGTTTCTCTCTAGATTTTCTGGTTGGCAAAGCTCAAGAGTACGCCAAGAACGGTTGTTGGGTGGTTTTCAATGCTATTTTGGCTTTATGCATTTATGGAATCGTGTTGTTTCCTAACTTGCCCAACTTTGTAGATCTGGATGCTTTCTATCTGTTTGCTGCAGGCAACCCAGTACCAACGTTGATCGGAGACTTCTATCATTCATTGCACTACAAGAACGAAAACCGAAGGGGAAAAGTTGTTTACTGCTGTACTCCTCTATTGAATATGTGGTTCAAAAGTCATCTCCCCATGAAGGGACCATTTGTAGACAGTGCAACCTCAGCCAGTTGGTCAGAGCGCCTGATGAGGCTATATTCCGAAGACGTTGTGTGGTTTGATCGAGACCTGTTGGGATCTGAGCTCATCTTCAGTTGTTCTGGGTACCCTAATGTGCCGCTGATAGGAAGAAAAGGGTGTATCAACTATAACCCTTCTCTATTCATTCGTCAGTTTGGATATGCGCTGAAGAATCCACCTCAGGAGGAAGAAGTACAGGAATCTCTGTACTTCACAGGTGACGTGAAGGGGGAGTTATTAGCCAAGTTGCAACATGCCTGGACGCGTATTAACCGCAGAGGGAAGCCGTTGTTAGGAAAGAATGACTGTCAAGCCTATGCACCTTACAAGGTTTGGATCCAAGAAAGAGCAAGTCAGTTGTTAATGCCGTTTCCAGCTGCACCCGTCATTGCTCCTATTCAGGCAGAAGAGCCAACTACTGTCTCTAGGGAGGTCTACGAGCAAGTTGTGAAGGAAAAAGAAGCCTTGATGAAGATCAACGAAGGGTTAGAGCAAGAGCTAGCTCAAGTACGCAGTGAGAAAAACAAGGTCGTATATGCTTTCCAACAACAAATCGAGCTGTTAAACAGGTTAGGGGTTGAGTTGACTGAGGAAAAGAAAAAGCGTGAACGTTTGGGGCAAGAGTTCAGAAGCTCCCATGACATGCTGGAAGCCAAAAAGAAGGCGCTCGACGCAGCACACCGAGAAATCTCCTCTTGCAATAAAACTTGGAATGCTACACTCACCAATAACAAGAAGAGGGAAGATAAGCTGAAGCAGCAAATTTCCGACCTCGAGGAGAAGTTGAAGTCTAGCATCAAGAAGTGCGAGGAAGAAGTGATGACCCGGTACAGTGTCCAGCATGCACTAAACAAAGCAATCAAATCCAGAGATGAAGCAGTGTCTCAGAAGCGAAAGCTAGAAGATTGCTTCGGAGAAGCAACATGGGAAGAAACTGCTGAAGACGTGCGCCGTGTTCTTAAGAAGAGAAACCAACTTGTTGAAGGGCTGCTTGATCGACCAAGTCACCCAGAGACCAAGAAGTTGATAGAAGAGTACCAGACTTTTGGGAGGGTTTGATCATTTCATGTAGTAACTTGTAGTAACTTGTACGCTTTATTTGCATGATTGCTGACCATCACCAGGATTGTTGGTTAAGGTCATGCCTTCTTATCGTACTTTCAGCGACATTGTATTCGGGTTTTCTCAGCAATATATGAGGCTTTCTATGATTCAGCTCCGATATTCCTGTTGTCAACACTGTCACTGCACAGGCACCTTCACACTAGAACTGGGGGAATGAATTTCCCTAATGCACAGACACATGACATTGCATTCATATTCATATTGCATTACAGGTAATCTTTAAATAGTGTCTTATTTCCTGCTCTGTAACAGGGTACTTTTCAGGATTGCAGACCAGCACCCTCACCGCTATTCTACCCGCACCAACTGTCGAAGAATCATGGATCAAATGCAGAACGAGATGCAAGATGTGCGCGAGAAGCTCGCTCTCTTTATGCAGACCATGGAAGCTATTGCGAAAGGGCAGGAGAATTTGCAGGCCATGGTCCAGCCTCTGTTGGCCCGAAACGCTGGTCATGGTAATGAAGATCATCAGTCTGTACGGGTCGATACTGTTCATGGAGACGGTACTCCCACGCCGGTGGCTCCACCTGTAATCAATACACCTGCTGCTAATGTCAACAACGCTACCGCTGCTGTGACTGGTAACGTCGGAGTCGGAAATGAGACTGCTGTCCATAATGTTGGGCTGGGTGATGTCAATTTGGGAGATAATCTAGGCGGCAACGGCTTTGTCAATACTGGATTCGGATTCAATGATCAGGGATTCGATAATGCGGGGAAGTATGGCTTTAATGCTCAAGGCTTTGGGCAGGATGGTCATGGTGCGACCAATCAGGGTTACGGAGGTTTTGGAAATGGAAACGGTGCTGGATTTATGGCTTTTGGTCCTGCTGGAGGTGTTCAAGGGTACGGCAACAGAGGCCGAGGTCCGGGGATGAATCAGATCAGAGCTGGGCGTAATAATGGATATGATGGATATGGAGCTGGAAATGGTATGTGGCAAGAAGATCAGCAGGAGGACGCTTTCTCCGGAGGAGGTTTCGAAGGGCCGATGGATGACTCCCAGAAGATCAGAATGCTGGAAGAGCAGATGAGGGGAGTCCTAAACCAAAGTGCTGTGGGTTTGGACATGGCAACAATGGGTTTGGTACCCGGCTTGAGGGTGCCAATCAAATTCAAAGCTCCTGCGTTCGACAAGTATAAAGGAGACACATGTCCAAAAGTGCACGTACGAGCTTATTACAGAAAGATGTCTGCATACTCAACTGATGAAAGAATGCTAATGCATTTCTTTCAAGATAGTCTGTCTGGCCCTTCCCTAGAGTGGTACATGGGGTTGGAGCCAACTGATATCAAGACGTGGAAGCAATTAGCAGAGGCATTTGTAGCTCACTACAAGTATAACAGCGACTTGGCACCCAATCGGGTCCAGTTGGCGGGGCTGTCACAAAAGAAGGGGGAGAGCTTTAAAGAGTACGCGCAAAGGTGGCGCGATATGGCTGCCCGGGTCCGTCCTCCTGTAGAAGATAAGGAAATGAATGACATGTTTGTCGGCACATTCACAGGTCTGTTTCATGATATGCTGTTTCATACGTCTCTGGCCAGTTTTTCAGACCTAATTCTGATGGGAGAAAAGATTGAACGTAACATCAAGCAAGGAAAGTTCCAAGTCGAGGAATCAACTGCATCTGGCAGTAATAGGAAAGCTTTTGGTGGGCGCCGTCAGGGCGAGGCAAGCGCAGTATTTGGAGGCCGAGGCCGGGGCCGAGGCAGGGGACGAGGTCAATATCGTCAGCCGCAGCAGGTGGCGAGTGTTACTATCCCGTATCAACAAACACCACTCCAGCAACAACAACCGGTTCAGCAACAGCCAATGCAACAGCAGCAGCAGCCTCAGCAGGGGGCACAGCAGGCTCCGCGAAGATTCCAGGGTAGTAAACCGAGAAGAGTGTTTGAGAAGCCTCCCTCAACCTATGCCGATTTGTTGCAGACATTGTTGGGATTAAACCTGGTAGAGAAAAGAACTCTGGCACCGATAACAGGAGCTCCCCCGTTTGGTTACGATGCAAGCCGGCACTGTGAGTTTCATTCTGGGGCCCCGGGCCACGATATAGAAGGTTGTCATGCTTTTAAGCATGTTGTGCAGGATCTTTTGGACAATAAGACTATCAATTTCGGAACGGCAGGTCCGAATATAGTGCAGAAACCCATGCCTAATCATGGGGCAAATGCCATTCTAACTGAGGAAGGGTTGAATCTGATTATGAATGTTGAAGACTTGAAGACGCCGCTGAGCGAGATAAAGAGCCGGCTGTTACAAGGGGGTGTTTACCCAGGATGTAACGAGTATTGCTTAGACTGTTGGACCCTAGATGGAGGGTGTGATGATTTGAAGAAGGGCATTCAGGCTTTAATTGATGAAGGTATATTGCAGTTTGATCAAGCAGCCACTGAAGAGCCCGCAGGGGCAGTAGCAGATAATCAGAATGATGTGGCCACTGTGACAATTCCTCGGAAGACGATCACTATTGCAGCACCAGCTCAGCGCCCACCGATCACCATAACTAAGGCCGGGCCAATCCCGTACGAGAACACGAAAGCAGTCCCATGGTCGTATGGGTTGGAAGTATATTGTGACGGAATAAAAGTTGATGTTAACAAGCAGCCAGCCGAGACTGTGGATAACGTTGTTGGTCCGGGAGGTATGACGAGGAGTGGTAGGATCTTTATATCCCCCGAAGCGGAGGCCGAAAGACTAGCGAAAGGAAAAGGGAAAGCAGTTGAGAATGTTCCGGTACAAGCAGGTGACAAAGAATCGGCATCGAAAGACGTAGAAGAATTCATGCGCTTGATTCGAAAAAGTGATTATAAGATTGTGGAGCATCTGCAGCAGACGCCGTCCAAAATATCTATCCTGTCCTTGCTGTTGTGTTCGGAAGCTCACAGAAATGCTTTGCTGAAAGTCCTGGACACTTCTTTTGTACCCCAAGACGTCTCCGTAAATCAGCTAGAAGGAGTGTTGGCACATGTGAATGCAGGCCACAGTCTGGGATTTACTGATTTTGACTTGACTCCGAAATGGAGAGATCATAATATGGCACTGCACGTATCTGTTGAGTGTAGAGGATCAGTAATGTCGCACGTATTGGTTGACACCGGGTCATCTTTGAATGTGCTGCCCAAGAAGGCGATGATGAAGTTGGATGTTAGAGGAATCTTGTGCACACCCAGCGACTTGGTAGTCAGAGCGTTTGACGGCACGCGGAGAACAGTCTTTGGATCGATTACGTTGCCTCTGCAGGTGGGGCCGGAAGTGTTTGCAACGGAGTTTTATATCATGGATATACAGCCTGCGTACAGCTGCTTGCTTGGAAGACCCTGGATTCATGGAGCAGGGGCAGTCACGTCCACCCTGCACCAGAAGTTAAAATATATGGTTGGAGACAGCGTAGTCACCGTGTGCGGAGAGGAGGACATCCTGGTCAGCCATCTGTCGTCATTTAAATATGTGGAGGTCGACGGAGAAATCCACGAAACACCCTGCCAGGCATTTGAAGGTTTGCGCATCAAGGACAAAGGTCCCGGGCCGAGCAAAGCGTCGGAGATAGCCGTCTCATCGTATAAGGAAGCTCAAGCCCTAGTAGAAGCAGGAGAAGCAAAGGGCTGGGGCAAAGTGCTGGACATTCCTGTGAAGATGGACCGGTTCGGGCTGGGATACCAACCGTCGTCCTCAACTCCTTCCGTGGGGGCACCCCGTTTCAGAAAGCCAATCACCATCTCTGCCAGTGGAGTATGCCATGAAACCGTCAATGCTGCTTCGGAGTCTGATGAAGGAGACAGCGACTGTGATATGGATGCCTGGATTCAACCAAGCACGCCAGGACAAGGACTGTGCAACTGGTCTATTCAGGAGCTTGTTCCTGTGACTTTTAAACAGTAATGCTTTGCTTTATTAATTGTTGAATAATCGGATGTCTTGCCCGGGGCATCAGGATTTGCTTAGGGCTGTGTTGTTATGAACATTGCGTGTCAATCATTAAATAAATGGCGTTTCTTCATGTGCAAATACTGTAATCCCTGTCTTTCTTGTTTTATATTTTTCAATAAAATGGCAACGTGGTTGTTCGCTTTATACGCATTTTGAAGCGCTTAACCATTCCTTTTGCAGGATAACATTTTCAGATGACATCCTTGAACCACCTATGACTCGTCCCGACTTCGAGCACCCGGTATTCCAGGCCGAAGAAGAGGTCGTTGAAGATAGTGACGTTCCTGAAGAACTGTCTTGGTTAGTGAAGCAAGAGGAAAGAGCCATTCTGCCTCACGATGAGGTCATCGAAATTATCAACTTGGGGTCGGAAGGGGTTGAGAAGAATGTTCGTATCGGAGCCGCACTACAGAGTGATATCAAGCGAAGACTGGTTGAAATGCTCAGAGAGTATAGTGATGTATTCGCTTGGTCGTATGAAGATATGCCAGGGCTCGATACAGACATGGTTGTACATCGCCTGCCACTGAAAGAAGATTGCCTGCCAGTCAAACAAAAGCTTCGTAGAACTCGACCAGATATGGCAGTGAAGATCAAAGAGGAAGTCCAAAAACAGTGGGACGCTGGTTTCCTGGCTGTGACAAAATATCCCTCATGGGTTGCCAACATCGTACCAGTGCCAAAGAAAGATGGCAAGGTTCGGATGTGCGTAGATTATCGAGATTTGAATAAAGCAAGCCCAAAAGACGATTTTCCACTTCCTCACATTGACGTGTTAGTTGATAATACTGCTCAATACTCCGTATTCTCCTTCATGGATGGCTTTTCAGGCTATAATCAGATTAAAATGGCGCCAGAGGATATGGAGAAGACCACTTCCATAACGCCTTGGGGAACATTTTGCTACAAAGTGATGCCCTTTGGTTTGAAAAATGCTGGGGCAACATATCAGCGTGCGATGACGACTCTTTTCCATGATATGATGCATAAAGAGATCGAAGTTTATGTTGACGATATGATTGCCAAATCCCAGACGGAGGAAGAGCATCTGGTGAATCTGTTGAAGTTATTTAAAAGGCTTAGGAAGTTCAGGCTGAGACTGAACCCTAACAAATGCACCTTCGGGGTGAGATCGGGTAAACTGCTGGGGTTTATCGTAAGCGAAAGAGGAATAGAGGTCGATCCTGCTAAAATAAAAGCAATTCAAGAAATGCCGACGCCTAAAACAGAGAAAGAGGTGCGCGGGTTTTTAGGGAGGTTGAACTACATCGCTCAGTTCATATCTCACCTAACGGCCACGTGTGAACCATTATTCAAGCTGTTGAAGAAAGATCAAGCTGTAACGTGGAACGAAAATTGTCAAAAGGCGTTCGATAAAATAAAGCAGTATTTGCAGGAGCCTCCCATTCTGATACCCCCAGTGGCAGGTAGACCCTTGATAATGTATTTGACGGTTCTTGAGGGAAGCATGGGTTGTGTTCTCGGTCAACACGACGAGACGGGGAGAAAAGAGCATGCGATCTATTACCTGAGTAAGAAATTCACAGACTGCGAATCTCGATATTCAATGCTGGAGAAAACGTGCTGCGCGCTAGCCTGGGCCGCCAAGCGTTTGAGGCAGTACATGCTGAATCATACAACCATGCTCATCTCGAAGATGGATCCTATCAAATATGTGTTTGAAAAGCAGGCGTTGTTAGGGAGAATTGCCCGTTGGCAGATGGTCTTGACCGAATACGACATTCAATACGTCTCGCAAAAGGCTATAAAGGGGAGTGTGCTGTCTGAGTATCTGGCGGAGCAGCCTATAGAAGAGTACCAATCGATGAGGTTTGATTTTCCTGACGAGGATATCATGTATCTAAAGATGAAAGATTGTGAAGAGCCGTTGCCAGACGAAGGACCGGAGTTGGGTTCCAAATGGGAGATGATATTTGACGGAGCCGTGAATGCTTACGGTAGCGGAATAGGGGCAATCATCACCACGCCACACGGGTCGCACATCCCGTTTACTGCCCGACTGACCTTTGCTGTTACCAATAATGAGGCCGAATACGAAGCCTGTATAATGGGGCTTGAAGAAGCCATTGATTTGCGAATCAAACATCTAGACGTATACGGAGACTCAGCTCTGGTGGTGAATCAGATCAAAGGAGAATGGGAGACACGGCAGCCCAATTTGATACATTACATGAATTATGCAAGGAGATTGTTGCCTTTCTTCGATAAGGTTGAATTGCATCATGTACCGCGGGCAGAAAATCAAATGGCTGACGCTCTGGCCACTTTGTCTTCCATGTACAAGGTCAACTTCTGGAACGAAGCTCCCCGAATTATTATCTCTCGGCTTGACAGGCCAGCTTATGTATTTGCTATTGATGAAGTATCTGACGACAAACCATGGTATTTCGATATCCTTAATTTCCTGAAGAATAAAGAGTATCCGGCTGGGGCATCCAGTCAAGATCAGAAGACTCTCAGGAGATTAGCGGGCAATTTCTACTTGAATCCGGATGGCGTCTTATACAGAAGGAACCACGATTTGGTGCTGTTGCGTTGTGTAGACGAAAAAGAGGCAAAGCTGCTCATGGAGGAAATACACGAAGGTACCTTTGGTACGCATGCAGGCGGGCATGCTATGACGAGAAAACTGCTGCGGGCAGGTTATTTTTGGCTGACCATGGAAACTGATTGTTTCAAGTTTGCAAGGAAGTGTCACAAGTGCCAAATCTATGCTGATAAGATCCATGTGCCTCCAGGTCCTCTGAATGTGATGTCATCGCCATGGCCATTCTCGATGTGGGGAATCGATATGATTGGAAAGATCGAGCCGACAGCTTCTAACGGACATCGGTTCATCCTAGTAGCAATCGATTATTTCACCAAGTGGGTGGAAGCGGCGTCTTATGCAAATGTAACAAAGCAAGTGGTGGCCAGGTTCATCAAGAGAGATATCATTTGCCGATATGGGATTCCCGAGCGGATAATCACGGACAACGGTTCAAACCTGAACAACAGAATGATGAAGGAGCTCTGTCAGAATTTCAAGATCGAGCATCACAACTCCTCCCCGTACCGACCCAAGATGAATGGCGCTGTTGAGGCGGCCAATAAAAATATCAAGAAGATCGTCCAGAAAATGGTGGTGACCTATAAGGATTGGCACGAGATGCTACCCTTTGCTTTGCACGGTTATCGTACGACGGTACGCACATCAACCGGGGCAACTCCGTTCTCGTTGGTATACGGAATGGAAGCGGTATTACCATTGGAAGTTGAGATCCCTTCTCTGAGGGTATTGCGAGATGTTCAGCTAGACGAGGCAGAATGGATAAAAAACAGATTGAACCAACTGAGCTTAATGGATGAGAAGAGGCTAGCTTCTCTAGCATACGGTCGTTTGTACCAGAGCCGAATGAAGAAAGCGTACGACAAGAAGATACATCCGCGAAGCTTTCAGACGGGCGACCTTGTGCTGAAAAGAATTCTCCCGCCGCAAGCAGATCACAGGGGCAAGTGGACCCCCAACTACGAAGGGCCATACGTTGTCAGGAAAGTCTTTTCAGGAGGAGCGTTGTTGTTGTCCACTATGGACGGAGAAGACTTCACGTCGCCTGTGAATTCGGACGCAGTTAAAAAATACTTTGCTTAAAATAGACCCGCTGGACAGAAAAAGAGAGTCCAGGCAAAAATGGGGCATCCCGGCGAACCAAAAACAGAATGAAAGGTTCGGGAAAAAATTAGGGATAAAATTGAAAAAATGTACACCCGCGAAGTTGAAAATCTACACTGGGCGGCTTCGGCAAAAAAGGGTATCCCGGTGAACTGAAAACCCGTAAAGGGCGGTTCACGCAAAAGTTAGGGATTTGAAAAGCAAATGACTGCGGTCCGAATTTGATAATTGCAATAAGCATCAATGCGGGAGAATACATTTGAGGAGCCAGTTATCGGATACAATCTCTTCAGAAGTGGGGATACCGGGAAAGCATTAGGGTCGGGCGAGTCATGGGAGGATCAGTTCGTGGTGTTCATCTGCATCCCGTTGCCGACATGTGTACAAATTTAAGTTGTCAATATTTATGCATACTTGTATACTGGTATATTTGCTTTGTGTAGCTTCCTCATTTCAGGAGTTACATCCCGTGTACAAAACTCCGCCCATTCAGGGGCCCGATCAATAAAATACATTATTCAGTACTTGACACTGTTCTTTACTGTTTTGTGCATGATTAACGCCTAAGTTTGATGAAACTAGCATGAGTATAACGTCGCTGGCCCTTGCCAACAGTTGCTAAAGCTTTGAATTAACTGAAAATAACGTCACTAACCTGAGTTGGTTTGGTTGCATAGGCTTGTCTTGTCTTGTTTGTGTTGTTGCAGGCTTCATGACCGTACGAGGAAAATGATCAAAAGATTGCAAGGACTAAAGACTCAGCCCTCATGCAGGTCATGCAGGTTCTTCCTGAAGAAGGATAGAATTCTCCAGCTAGTCGTAGCTTGTGCAAAAGGATTATCCAGCAAAGTCGTTCACCCTCTACGGAATTAACGATTCAAAGATCGTAGGTTGCATGCAGGCAGTGTGGTGTCCCCCGGAAGGATTCTTTATCTCAAGCAGGGTGGTTCAGCCTCAAAAGATTAATAGTTCCAAATTGGTGAGCCGTATTCAGGCGGTTCCCCTTCCCCGCAAGGTCATTTAGTCTTCCCCAGTGGAGCCAGTTAATTTTCCCCAAGAGAATCATCCCATCCCCAGTGGCGTTCTCTCCTTTTCAGCAAGTGTTCTTTCCTCTCAGTGGAACTCGAAGATTAAGACTCTCCCCAGCAAAGTTGGTCGTGTTCTGACATTTATTTTGTCAGGGTACCGCGGGATACCTGTTCACTCTCCAACAAAAGTCTAATCCTACCAGGCGCATCTGCTATTCTCCAGCAGAGTTATATTCCCAGCAGGGTGTTACCTCAACAAGGTGCTTGGTTTAAGTTCCCAATTTCCCAGCAGGGTCGACTTCACTCTTCCAGCATTTATTTTGCTGGAATAATTCTGTAGCATCTGGCTATCCCCAGCAGAGTTGGCATTATCCTCAGCATTTATTTCGTTGAAACAAGTTCCTGTATTTTAGCAATTCAGATAGAGAGAGCTCTTGCTCAAATGAACTACCAAACATTCAAGATCTCGGCATGGGACATCCAATAATGATGTCAGTTTCGGCCGTATTCCCCACAGAGTTATCAGGATAATTTTCTCTTTATTCCCGAGCGGAGTTATCTATCATCAAGGGTTCCTTGAATCAGAATTTCAGAGGCCACCGTCGGTTATCAAAACAGGCGTCTGGTAGTGTGGTTTCCAGGTATCCTCAGTAGAGTCCGCCCCAAGGAAATTGTCACGTCAGTGCTAAGGAAGTTTGTGGGTGGGGATCAATGGAGAACTAAGCCCTGACGTGGACAATTTATTCCTATATTGACGGAATTTCTTCAGAATTGGGCGTCCTAACGTGGACAGATTTATTTCCCCGGGTTGATAAGATGTGTTAATCCTGACGTGGACAGATCAGAGGAGATGTGAGTCCTGACGTGGACAAGTTTTATTTCTCCAGCGGGTCGAAGATGCCTGAGTCCTGACGTGGACAAATCAAGACGAAACATGGGTCCCGACGCGGACGAATCTATTCCTTACATGGAAAAAGAGGTTTCAGTTCCTTACGTGGAAGAGCAAGGTTCATTCCTTACGTGGAAAGATGGGAGTCCTTACGTGGACAGATTAAGAGGGTGTCCCTGACGTGGAAAGGTGGGTCCTAACGTGGACGATGTTCTCCTTACGTGGAAAGACGAATTTATTCCTTACGTGGAAAGAAGTTGGTATTCCTTACGTAGAAAGATTGAGTCCTTACGCGGACATATCGAAATGGATTCATTACGGGGAAACAAGTGCATTCCTAACGTGGAAGAATTTAGTCCTTACGTGGACAGATTCAAGAAAAGTTGATTCCTGACGTGGAAGAATGATGTACTCCTTACGTGGAAAGTTGAGTCCTGACGTGGACAGGGTTAGAACCAAAGGTGAATTCCTTACGTGGAAAGATTGGAGTCCTGACGCGGACATGTCAAGTGGTATTGGAGTCCTTACGTGGACAGATTGATATAGTTCTCCTTATGTGGAAAGAAGATTGCTTCCTGACATGGAAAGATGAAAGGTTTAGTCCTGACGTGGGCAGATACAGAAGAGAGGATTCCTTACGTGGATGGCGTTATTCCTAACGTGGAAGAGTTTATTCCTAACGTGGACGATTTATCTCTGACGAGAAGGCAGACGAGCCGTCCCTAGCAAAGTTGTTGAAGTTTTTCCAAGTTGACAGCAGATAGAGTCCTGACGTGGACAAGCAAAGGACGAAGTTTCCGATGATTCAATCTTTTCAGGATGATGAGAAGAATCCTCAGCACGGTCGCACGAGATCAGTGGGTTGCCGTAACAGTCAGATTCAGGCTGTGGATGTCATTACCCCAAGCAGGGGTGCAGTTTATTTCTGCGGTTGGCAAATTTCCGGGTTTCTTAGTATTCAACCGTCTCGTACCTCGAATGTTTGAAGGCCGTTCGCTCTACACCCAATCGGGTCCAAGTCGCTTGAATAGGGGCAACTCTTGCACCCTAAAAATTTGCCCAACCTTATTCACTTGGTTTATGTTGCAATATCATTAGCATTTGCATATAGAGGCATGTACATAGACTAACCATCTGCATAGCATAAGCATAGCAAGTCATTCAACAGGGGACCAATCATTATTCTCATCTCTAGAGGCCTATCAAGAGATTATTATCCTAATTCCATCTCATTCAAATCATCAGAAAAGAATTTGAGAGCAGAGAGTTCAGCAGATCAAGCCTTGAGTCTATCCCCTATCTGAGGGCATCTGAGGGTCAACAAGGGGGTTGTGAGCTGTGAATGGAAGGCATGGAGAGCATTTAGACATCATGGGAGGCTTAGAAAGTAATTTGGAGAAGCAAACAAGTTGTTGAGGTGACCACAAGAATTGCAGTTGAAGACAGGCAACTAGGGTTTCATCTGGGTCAACCCTAGGTCAACCCTAGGTCAATTGACTGATTTAAAAGGCATTCAAGTCTATTGGAGAGATGTGGGGATCATAATTTGACATGAAGAATGAGGATATGTTGTCATGCTAAGAAGAAATCAAGAGGAATCAAGGAGAAGAGGAATTTCTAAATTAGGGTTTCTATGTAAAATCCCCTAGTTTAGGTCAAATTTCCAAGCAAGATAAGTCATAATAAAAGCTTCAAATGGATCCTTGGCCAACATGAAACTTGTAGAGGATCTCAAGACCTTTAATTTGAGTGGTGGAAGACATCAAGGAGATTTATAGAACTCAAGTTATGGTCCTTGCAAGTTACAGGTCATCTGAGGTATCTGAAATTTTGTTTGTGAAAGTGACTTGACTTCCAAGCTAGTTTTACCCCTCAAGGAGATTTCAAATGAATTTCTGGTCAACATAAGAATTGTTCCTCATTGTCTTAGCTTTCTAGAATGGTATAGTATGCCTTCATATGATATGTGGAACTCAACTTATGGTCTTGGCAAGCAAAGGGTATTTTGGTCATTTGTGAATTACAGGTCATTTTAACCTATGTCCAAAACTCATACAAGGAGGCCTCAAATGAAAAAACTTACAACATCAAACTTTCTCCAAATGACATTTTGAGTCTATAAAAGTGACCATGAGAGATTGGAAATGTCCATAGCACAAGGTTTCAAAATTGGTGAATTTAATGAAGGAAAATGGCTTAAAAAATGGTATTTTTCATATCTTGGCCAAATGATGCAAAATTATAGGTCATTTTGAATGGAAAAGGCATTTTAAAGACATTGGCTAAAGTGGAATTTTGAGTTTAGGTCACAATTTGTGAGTTATCCATGGTTGCTTGAATTGAAAGTAACATAATCCAAATTGAAAAGGGAAAGTGTAAGGGGAACTTCTCCAAGTTTCTAGGAGGTTCTAATGCAACCTATATATTCATGCAAGCTGAATCATGCAAGGGTTGGTGCTCCCATTTGTCCAAAATCTCCATTTTCATCCATTTTCTCATTCTTGTATAAGCCTCTCAAATTCCCTCAATCTCTCACCAAACTTCAACATTCCTGATTCAACCTTCATCATCATCACACAAAGGTCAGAATCCACACATTTCTTTGGCAAATTGAGCAAGGAATTGTGCTATTCATCATCATCATTCAAAGTGCAAGAACCTTGGAACTAGAAGATTCAAAGCTTTGGAGCCTCTCTGATTGCATACAGAACTCATCTCCAAGATCACTGATCAATTTCCCCTCCTTTCAAGCATTGGATCAAGTGTATTCCATAACTGTTTTCAGCATCATAACAGGTTGGTAACCTCATTCGAATTGCATAATTTAATGAGAATTTTAGGGAATTGTTAGTATAGACTGGTTAGGATAAGTGAGATGATTGATTTTGATAAGTTTGAGCAAGTTTCATGGACATTGATCATGGTGCACCAATTCTGGTGAAGCTTAGAATGTCAAAAATCGTGAGAGATAATCTTGGAGTGAGTGCTTAAAATGATCAGGGTGAGTTGTAGGTTAGTTTAGGATGAGTTCCAGAGAGAATTGAGAGGATCAATATCAGTGGGAGAATGATGGATCAGACCTGTTGCACCTATCGAATTGCATTATTGATTGAGTTTTAGAAGAAGATAATGGCATGGTTGTGTAGAGGGAAGAGAATGGAGTGTTTTTGGTTTTTACATTGAGAGCTTTCATGGAGGATTGAGGGAGAACAGGGAAGTGGAAAGTTCATGCACGATGGTGAAGTTGCAGAAACCCTAGGGTTTCTAAGGTTGAAGATGAAGCCAGAGCCACACGATCCAGGGTTTGACTTGGACTTGGGATGTAATCTGATGGCTGTGGTTTAAAGTTCAAAACGGAGGGAAGCTTCAGAAATGAAACGCAGCGTTTCATTAAGTTGAGGGGATTGGGCTCAGAGCGCTATCTACACCCCCCATGTTAATAAGCCCAATGCATGGAACGCGTTTTTCTTGCTCTTCTCACCCCTCCCTCTTATTTCTTCATATTTTCTTTTTATTTCTTTATATTTTTCATGCATCTTCTAAAATTCATAATAAATAGCAAAATCATCATTTTTAATTCATTCTTTTTGCATTATTTTCTTTAGGATGTCTAGAAAATTATAAAAAATAAAAATTGCATTTTATTTTTAATTTGATATTTTTCCCATATTTTCTAAATAAATGACATTTTAAATGGTTTCATTTCATACATGATTTTATTAATTTTTGTTCTATTAGATATTTTCATATTTTTCATCCATTCTTTTTAGGTTGTTTAGGTTAGACATTGAACTTGTAGATTCAATTTAGTTCCCATTTTTAGAAATTAAATTTAGGTGCTTAGTGTAAGTGTGAATAACATGAATAAAACTAGGGTTTTAGGTGATGACCTATGAGATTTGATTCTTTTCCCTTAGGACTTAGGGTTTGACTAGTTTAGTTATGGGACTATAGGGGCTATGGGTAGTTATTAGATCCCTTAGAAAAAGTCAGGATTCCCCTACTGCTATTAATATGCTGTATATCTGATTGACTGGTGTGGTGTGCCCTCTGGGGATTATTGCTTGCTTGTGTGGGTATTGGGGAGAGCTGAAGACTTGAGGAGATGAAGACCATTGGAGATCCAGAGATTGAAGAGCAATTGCCAGAGTTGAATAGGAGGTTATTGCTAGCAGCTGCTGAGGAGACTAGGGTTTAGGAGCTAGGCAGAGCTCTAGATTAGAAAGCTTGCTTCTCAAACATAGATGGCTTTGTTTGCCTCTATCCTTTCTCTATGATTCAAAGTCTCTTTCAAATATCCGCCTCCTTCCTTTGGAAGGATCAGTGAATATATTTGAAAGATAGAACTTTTGAGAGGAAACTTTCTGTTTAATGTTAACAGTTGATGAACCACCCTTGGTAGGTAATTAACTGTCTAACATTCATTCACCTCATCTGGTTGACTGATGTTCATCCTAGCCTGAGACATGAAGAAAAGCCATTGCAGATGGAAGACAGATGATCAAAGCCCTTGCCTGAAGGTCATGAAGATGGAGATTAATACTTGTTGAAGCCTGTAACTGAGTGGAGATTACTTGAAGTCAGATGTTGATTCAGAGCTGCTGATGCTGTTTCTTTTGCTGTTGTATTTCATTGCTGATGTATTGATTGGTTTTCTGGACTGTATTGTTTGCTGTTTACCCTGTTGGGTTGAAAGTGAAGCCTGTTCACTTTTGCCTATTGTTTTCTAGGTTCGAGGTTGAGTGGGACTCCCTTGCCTCGCTTGTACTGCTGCATCCATGCATTTTACTGTTTTACTGTATATATCTGATATTGTTTCTGCTGCTGTCTATTCCCTTAGGATCTCTGTTTCTCTCTGTGCAAGAGAGGAGCATGATAGACATTAGGTTTTAACCCATGCATGATAACATTAGGTTAGTTTGTTTCCCTTCGCAACCGTAGGTTATAGTTCTGTCTCTTTCTTTCTCAAAACAAACAGAAAAACACCATAAAGATTTCAAACACAATAAAAGACACTTCTTCCGTAAAAGAATGTGAACTCATCAAGACGTCATTTTGTCCGCCGGGACTGCTAATCAAGAAAACCTTTTTCAGAAAGAATAAAATCAACCCAGACAAGCCTGTGTCTTCCGTGGCCCGAACTACGTTTGCTCTGATCTTTCATGCTGTATGAAAGTACGTAGGCATAGGATGCGATATCCTAGCGAGCAACCTTCCCCTCCTTTCCCGTAGGTAGGCGAACTACGTTGACTCTGATTTCTCGTTCCAGACGGGAATACGTAGGCATAAAGTGCGATACTTTGCCGAGTCATTTTTATTTTCATTTTATTTTCTTTTTTTAACCCTTGACCTATAGTTTAGATAGAATAACAATCCATACCCGAAAACAAGCGTGGATCCCGTCGAGTACGACGGACGTGAGGGGTGCTAATACCTTCCCCTTGCGTAACCGACTCCCGAATCCAGGTTTTGGTTGCGACGACCATACCTTTCCCGTGTTGTGCGAGGTTTACTCTGAGCGTTTCCTTTCCCTCCCGTGGGATAAATAACGCACGGTGGCGACTCTTCTGTTCAGCCGGCGCCGATTTTCGCAGTAGCGACAGTTCATTCGTCACTCACTATCATGACGCGTAAATGAGTGACAATACATTTTTTCGAAATCTGCATGAGCACTGCATTAAAATTACCATTCGTGAATAAACAATTTTAATTGCAGGTCAGTAGTTGATACGAAGGAACTCCAACAGGGAATAGTCAATCAGGACTGAATCGTAGTAGTCTGGATCAGAACGGTATGCTGCGAAGCCCTGTGAATCTGGGGCATTAACTTCCAGTAAGTTTAGAATCAGTTTGTCTGAGGACAAGTCCTGAAGCATCGGTTGATTATAGGGCAGTTTGTGCGAGAAGCAGTTGATCAGAAGTGAATCTTCTCGAGACCCAATCAGGGGCAGTTATCCAGAACTCTTGTGATTTGAGGGCAGATCCCTCCGGTGTTCAATCAGGGCATGTTGAGTCGCTCACCGCTCGTTCAGGGGCAAGCTACTGAAACCAACCATGCTGAGAGATGGTTAGTTGAGGATGAATCCTTCCGTTGTACAGATGTTGGGGCAGGCCATCTGAAGATTGTCTCGTCGCCAGCTGCTTTCTGTTCAGAATGAATTTTCCCAAGAGTCGGATTGGGGCAAGTTGAATTGTAATGGGGCAAGTTGTTCAAATGAGTTTGTTCACCCTAGCAAGAGTTGAGTGTCGGGGAATCGTGTCATTACCCTGCCAAAACCTAAACCTTCTGAAGAAGCCTTGCTGTCATTGGATTGTTATCCTACAGCCTAACCTGTTACTCGGCTGAACCTTGTAACCAAATCGTTTCAAAGTCCAGTTCTCGTCTGGCAAACCGGAGATCAGTTCTCGTCTAAAATCCAAACCAGAAACCAGCCCTGTCTGGTCACCTCCTCTTTAACCTATTGTTCAACCAGTTCTCGTCTGGCTAACACAGTCTTAAAGTCCAGTTCTCGTCTGGCAAACCGTAAGTCAGTTCTCGTCTGACAACCTAACATATGTTGCTATCAGTTCTCGTCTAGTAGTCCACCCTGAATGCTAGTTCTCGTCTAGTATGTCCCTTTCAAATCCACTTTTGTTGGTCACCGTAAACTTATCCCTAAACCAGAAAAAGCCTAATTGTACCTGGACCGATGACTCCTAGTGACTCGTATGTTGTCACATTCCCCGACACAAGGCTCGATTGATCCCAGCTCTATGATTGGTGTTCTGTATCCCCTGTGTTGATGTTGTTGAATCAGGATTATTTTCTCAGCAGAGAGGTACAGCTTGAGATTGTTTCCCCTGAGCAGTTTGAGATTGCAGCAAATTGAGATGGCATTTATCCCTTATCAGAGTAGGATCAAGATTATCCTCGGCGGGCGAGATTGATATTCCCGGCAGAGTATGGCCATCCCAAGCCTCGAACGTTGATTAGCCTGATGTGCTACTTTCCTAAGTGGGTTGAGACCGAAGCTTTCCCTGACCAGCAGATTTGGGTTTATTTCCCTAGCAGTGGGACTGATGCAATGTTGTATCCCCATAGAGTCCAAGTTTGACTCCTTTCCCCTCCGAGTCCAGGTCATTGACTCATTCCTCAAGCAGAGGTCGACGTTGATTCCCTCACTGAGTAACCTCCAGACGGGTAGATTTTGATGTCAGACATAGAAGAGTTGTTGCTCAGCAGATTGCTTCGTACCTTATAAGGACTTAGGGTGTTCTAAAAAGACCGTTCAGGGATGTTTTCCTCAGTGAAGTGAGATTCAATTTCAGTGATCGATTGTTATCTTCCGCAGACGCCAGAGGTGTTTCCTTGATAGGATCGGCACATCTCCAACAGAGTTGTACCATGAGTAGCTAAGGATTGATATCCCCAGCAGTGTTGATACACATGTATTCCTCATCAGACTTGATAGTCCAGCAGGTGTTACCCAGAAGGGTCAGTCTCCGTAAGGCGTATGCAAGATTATCTTCAGCAGATCAGGATTGATATCCCCGATAGAGTTCAGCAGCCTCTCCCTGCAGAGTCTGAACACGAGACTAAGAGCATTGATATGTATCCCCAGGCAGAGAAGATTCTCTCCCCAATCAGACGCATCCCGAAGGAACGTCATCTCCCTAGCTGAGTCATACACTGAAGTGTGTGGTAGTTGATAGCACAGCCTGAAGTCTCCATCGGAATTGAAATTCCCCACAGAGTTGTATTCTCCCCGGTAAGCAGGATGATTCCTTCTTCCCCAGCCGAGTTTGCAGATACCCAAGAGAGCCGAATCCTTGGAAGCTGCTCAGACCATGATTGGTGCTCCCCAATAGAGTGGAATAGCTGATGTTGTGTTTCCCCGCCAGAGTTGTTATCTCCAGGGAAGTAGCCGTGAAGGCCGCGCAGTTTATTTCTGCGATTGACATCGTTTTCCTTAACAGTTTGTGGTTTGAATACCCAGATGAGCAGGTTCAGGTTCTCGTAGAGCTTCGTTCCCCTGCATCAGTCAGCTGAAGATCATTTCCCCAGACGGAGTCCAATTGAGATTGGTGTGACTTCTTCTCCTCGGCAGGATGATTCCTCCTCTCCACCAGAGTGATCCTTTCTTCTTGACATGAGGCTTTTCCTTCAGCATTTATTTTGCTGATGGGGCCATAGCATGTTGCATGATTGCATAGCATTTACCCTGAAAACGCGTAGCATTTCCACCGTGTGGAGCATTACGTCATCGTTAAAGCATATGCATACGAAACATGATTTAGGTTGTAACCGTCCTTGTTTTGCAGATGCTCCTCCTCAGAATGGTTTGATCAAGATGATTCTTGAATCCTCCTCAGAATGGTTTGCTCAAGATGATTCTTGAATAGTCCCCAGCGAGGTCGCTTGCTTAAGATGATTCTTAAGACCCCAGTACAGTCGCCAGAGTGGTTGCTCAAGTTGATACTTAGAGTTCCCGGCAGAGTGTTTGCTCAGGATGATTCCTGAAAGCTCCAGAATGGTCAACGGTTCAAGATGATTCTTGAAGTCCCCGACAGAGTTGTGTGTCCAAGATGGTTCTTGAAGTCCTCAGCAGAGTTGATTCATCCAGAATGATTTCTGGATCCCCGAAGCGGAGTTACTTGATAGTTCTCCAGAATCCCCAGCGGAGATGCGTCATCCCTAGCAGGTTTTTGAACGGCGAAGTTGAAACCTCCCTTGAAGACTCCATGATTGAAGTCTGACCGTGTTAACGAAGCAGTTCTCTCAGCTGATGCAGAGTGCCTGATGGCAGAGGTTTAGATATTCCCAGTTGGCTCATGATTGACCAAGAATTCTATTCCCGACTTGCTGATGAAGTCCGGCTGATGCCCGACAAGTTCTTTGGATGCCTGATGGCATAATCAACCTGATGGTTGAAGTCCGGCTGATGCCCGACAGTTTCTTTGAATGCCTGATGGCATAATCAACCTGATGGTTGAAATCCAGCTGATGCCCGACAGTTTCTTTGAATGCCTGATGGCATAATCAACCTGATGGTTGAAGTCCGACTGATGCCCGACAGTTTCTTTGAATGCCTGATGGCATAATCAACCTGATGGTTGAAGTCCGGCTGATGCCCGACAGTTTCTTTGAATGCCTGATGGCATGATCAACCTGATGGTTGAAGTCCGGCTGATGCCCGACAAATTTCTTTGGATGCCTGATGGCATGATCAACCTGATGGTTGAAGTCCGGCTGATGCCCGACAAGTTCTTTGAATGCCTGATGGCATGATCAACATGATTGTTGACCTGATGAAGGTCGGCTGATGCCCGACAGTTTTCTTTGAATGCCTGATGGCATAATCAACCTGATGGTTGACCTGAAGAGTCCCGAGGAATCGTGATGCCTAATGGCATGGTCGACTATGTATTACCAGCTACCGTGTAACTAGTGACCCCTTGATGAATTGAGGATGAATATCTACAGCAAAATCGAATGATCATCCTGACGGAGATTTGAAATCAAACTTTTCACCGGTCACCGTGTGACCAATTCCCCAGTAGAGTTGCCGTGTAACTGTCTCGCTCAGTTTGAAGATGTTCCTACCAATCAGAGTATCGTTTACCTGTGAGGTTGACCAATCACCCGTTACAGTGTAACCAACGATCCCACGATGATTTGAGGACGCAATGACATCAGATGAATCAGAGAATCATCCTAAAGTAGGTTCAGATCAGTATTTCTCCAGCCAGTTGCCGTGCAGCTATGATTTCAGCTTCCGAAGATTTGTTCCCACCAGAGTACCGTGTACTTGTGTAGTTGGCAAATTTCTGGGTTCTTTGGTATTCAACCGTCTTCTACCTTTGAATGATTGAAAGTCGTTTGCTCTTCAACCCTTCAGGTCCAAGCCGTTTGAATAGGGGCAGTTGTTGCACCCCAAAATTTGACCAACTACTTATCGCAATTTGGCTCATGTCTCGACTCATTTCATTTTGCATTTGCATACCGCGTACATTGCATTTTTTCCAGTCAGATTGACTTTATCGGGATTACAGCCCTCTGATCGCGCTTCAGGCATTTCAAGCCAATACGAGGACGTATTTTGAGAATCGGTGCTCGTCCCGGTGTTTTCAGCTCTCGCTGTTGTTTTTGAGGACATCTCGGTGCCCGAATTTTTACCGTTTATTTCGATATAGTCGCTAATCGATTTAATCGGCTTCCTCGCTTTTTTTAGGGTTTTTCCCTTATTCTCTAGAATTTTTAATAGGTTTAATTGATTTTTCTAGGTATTAGTTAGATTTTTTAATAGATATTAATTGTTTTTTTATAGTTTAGTTTAATTTCTTTTTCTAGGAAATTCTTTAATCATTTTAGATAATAGATTTTAGAATAAATTCTTTTAATAGAGTTTTAAATAGAATTAATAAATTTTTCTATTTTTATTTGTTTGGAGATAAATAGGATTAATAGATTTTAATTAGTGTTTTAGAATATATTGTTTTTAGAGTATAGTAGAGTTTTATAGGATTTAATAGAGTTTTCATTAAATAGAATTAATAGTTTTTCTTCTATTCTTATTAGTTAATAGTTTTTAGAGTTTAATTAGATGTTAATTCTCTTTTTTAGATGTAATAGAGATTAATTAGGGCTTAATCATTTGTTTAGGTGTTAATTAGAGTTTATTAGAATTAATTAGGATTAGATTAATTTTAATTTTCATTTAGAATTTAATTACTGTTTTTAATTTTGAGTTAGCCTTAATTGTAGTTTTAAGTCTTAGTTCGTGTTAATTGAGTATTAATTAGTTTAACCAAGTTTTAGTCATTAATCAGGGTAATTAATCAATCCATTCTCGTTGGGCCCATTGTCTTGGAGGCCCAGTCCAAGTCTGTCCAGGTGTCACCCATATATAAAGGCCACGCGTGCTCAATCTGAGGACCCACCTCATCCACGTTTTCTTCCTCCATTACGCCACGTTAGTCCTCTCCAGTTTCCACGTTTCACCACTTCTCTCCACGTTTCGCTCCACGTTTCACTCTCTCTGATTGCCACGTTTTCCCCCCATTTCACGCCACATGTTCAGACTCTCCCTCTCTCTCACTGCCACCTCGCCCACCACGTGTCCTCACTTCTCCCTCTCCCTTTGCATGCGTGATGCCAAGTGGCCCTCGCCGGAGACCCCACCGCCGGCCATGCAGCCACCGCAACGGTCGCCGGTAACCGTCGTCGGAGTTCTCAAACTCACCGGAATCTGCATCTTTCCATCACAATCTTCATAGAAATCTCATCAGATTTTCCAGAAAACGATCATCAGATCTTCACCAACAACATCATGTTCTTGCAACCGTTTCCAGAAATCACCATCAATCTTCAACCATTTTCTAGAAGATCTTCAAGATCTTCGTCCAGGTTCATCAATGTTCAAGCGTTTTTCCAGATCTTGATGTGTTCGTCCAAAGGCCTCAACAATCTTCAAGCGTTCATCTCATCGCGTTCAGCAAGGTTCATGCGTTTGTCCAGAACTGATTCAACCTTCATCGCGTTCTTCATGATTCTCCAGAAAACCCTCGTTCTTCATCCAGAGCTCATCAACGAAGAACATTCGTCCACCTTCATCTCGATCTTCGTAGAGTTTTCCAGAATCTGCAAGATCTCCAAGATCCCTACGCGTTTTCTTCAGGAGTGCCTCCAAGTTCTTCATCGTCTTCAACGTGACGTTCATCAAGAGTCGCCAGGTTTCCCAGATTCATCATATTGTTCATACCTTCATCTGGGAAAGCTTCCTCGCAGCTTCATCTTCTTCAAAGATCTCCATCAATCTTCATAAGACCTTCATCCATTCGTGGTGTCCGTCCATTGTTGTCCAGTGTGATTTTCGAGCTTTGTTTGTTTGAGGAGAATTCTTGTAGGAATCTGGGGGAAGGGAGATGAAACGAAGGAGTTTGAGGGGAGAATGAGAGAGAGAGAGCGTTTGAGAGGAGAAGAACGGCGCATGAACAGTGTCCAGAGGAAAGGAGAATTAGGGTTTCTGAAGCTTGAACGAGGAAGAGAGAGGGTTGTGTGGATTGGGCCTTGGGCCCTATTGTTTTTCAATCCGTACACCCCCCGTTTTTGGCCAAGAAACCCTCCGTTTTTGTTGTTTGGTCTGATTGGGCTGAGGCCCAGTTCGTCTTTACTGACCACAGCCTCCGTTTTTCCTCCAGCACCCCTCCCCTTTTTTTTATTATTGTTTGGCTACTGGGCTGGGCCCTGTACGCTTTTCTGGGCACACCCTCCGTTTTGGCCATTCACCCCCACTGTTTTTATTTTCTTTTCTGAATTTGTTTGTTGGGTTGGGCCCAGTTTTTTGTCCTATTTTGCTGGCTGTACCCCAAGCTGCAGTTTGCACCCCCCCCCCCCCCCCCCTTTTGTTTTTTCTCTTATTTTTTTCATTATTTTCTTTATATTCATTTGTTTAGATTTTTTAAAAGAAAAGAATATGTGATACAAAAATAGGTAATAGAAAAAGGGAAATAATAGAAATATTATATTAGCTCATAGCATTTTACTATTTTTCTTTTTAGGATATAATTTCTACATAGAGTTTATTTTACACTTTTTAGAGATAGAATTAAAAGTCCACTTGTTAGGGGACTATTTTTCATTAGATTTTCCATATTAGATGGATATGATTTTTAGGAGTTTATTTTCCCGTACTCAATCATTGTACTCTTTCAGAATATTAATAAAATGAGATTTGTGATGTGGTCCCCGTGCTACCCGTAGTTAGGCTGAACTACAGCTGCTTTGATTTTCTCTGATGAGAATATGTAGGCATAGGATGCGATGTCCTAGTGAGCACACTAACAACTAACCTTTTTGTTCTCTCGCTGTTGTGCGATCGAGACTTTCCCGCTGACGACTGATGTTATCCTTTTCTCTTGCCCGAGTGCATTGGAGACCAGACCGTAGTTCTAGTTCCTGTAGGTTCGCGTACCTTAAAACCCGACATACTACGTCTGTTCTACCGCAAACAGGTACGCCTAAGTCTCCAATGGTCGAGCAGCGTCCACCTAACTGCTAGAATGCGTACGCTAGTATCGTCAACTTAATATCTCACCCCCGTGTGACCGAGAACACCCTTGTCTAGCCGTAGTTAGCCTGAACTACGTCATGCTCTGATTTCTCTAATGAGAATACGTAGGCCCAAGACGCGACGTCTTGCGGAGCAACTTAACCCGTAGTTTCCCGAACTATGTTGACTCTGATTTCTCGTTCTCTGATGAGAATACGTAGGCATAGAGTGCGACGCTCTATCGAGTCAATTTCTTTCCGTTTAGACTTAGCAGTCGTAGATAGATTGTTTTTCACCCGTAGACAAACCAACAAGCGTGGATCTCGTCGAGTACGACGGACGTGAGGGGTGCTAATACCTTCCCCTTGCGTAACCGACTCCCGAACCCAGACAATGGTTGCGACGACCTTGTCTTACCCTTCTTCGTCAGGTTTTTCCGATCGTTTCCTTTCCCGCTCCGAGGGATAAATAACGAAAGGTGGCGACTCTTTTGTTCTGCTGGCACCTTATTTTCGCGTAAGCGACAGACTCGCGTTGGGAATGGGTGCTACGACAATAGACTCAGAGGTTAAGTATATAAAGAGTGGATGGTGACTTCTGGAGATTACTAAAGGAAGTAAGATACGGGACACAAGATTGGTATGGTTAAATCTTCAACCATTTTGAGAAGCTGAAGATGTATTGAATGGCCTTCTAAGTGCAGAATGTTGTTTCTACGACCCTGTAGTAACGGGAGGACCGTAATTTGGAACGACGCAAGGTTAAGAGCGTGGGAAGTCATTACAGTGCTCTATGTGACGAGAAGGTAGTAACATGGAATTGAGTAATTATTGATGTAATATGTTTGGATGTTGTGATGAGTGTGATTCGTGTTTTCGCCATAGGTTTACAACTGCGTATCCGTTTGGAGTGGAATTTTCTACACTTGAGTTGGTGAGCCAAGGGTTGTGCAACCAATGGTGTTTTGATGTATTAGAAGAATATAGAGGATCATGTTGCGTATCGGGAGTTTGAGTTATCAATATTAGAGAGGAAGTAGGGTTATGTCACTATGAAGAAAGTTCGAAGAATTTTGGAAAAGTTGTCAACAGCTTGTGTGTTGGTTTTGTTGAATCCGACGGGACTATTTGTTGTGTTGTGTGATGCTTTGGTGATATGATTGAGAGATACGTTAAATGCGCAATTAAAAGTACAAGAGGAAATATCTGACAAGTGACTTAGGATTGGTTGCTGTTGTGTGTTTGTACCGGAGTTTGGGAGCCTCAATTGTTTAGTTGGGATTCGAGATGGTTAATGATCTTAAGGGCTTAAGGTATTTATTTGGTTTGAGAAAATTGCATAAGATGCAGAGGAAATAATAGGGACTTCGTATGGAGTTGAGCTTTGTATGATGAGACTGATTATTGGTATTCTCGATGGGATTCGAGAAGGTTGGAATTCTAATTGGAGTTAATAGATTGATTAAGTTTAGTAGATTGAAGTCGAAGGATTGATTTTCGGATTTATGGAAATGGTGACAGGAGATGTTGTGATAGATTCTATGTGTCCGAATAGTGTGGATTGGATGAGAGTACCTTGAAAGAATTAGTTTGGTGGCCACGGATGGAGAGAGAGAAGTGGTTGCGGTTGTATATGCTGATTAGACTTGTTGAAAGTTGAAGTGTGAACATCAGAGGCTGTTGGCCTGATGCAACTGTCGAGTAATTCTGAGTAGTATGTGATACAGTCTAATATCGTTTCAGATGGGAACCTGTGTTTTTGTTGAGATTTTGGAAGAGTCTGCGGACGTTTTGGGTGCCATGTCGAAGTTGAGCTTTGTCTAGCATCCGTGAACGGATGGGCAGACAAAAAGAGCTATCCAGTATGTAGAGGATTTGTTGAGAGCTCGTGTGGTGGATCAAGATGGGTAAGAAGAAGGTGTGGGACTCCTTTGTGTTGATATGTGTCTGGCAAGAGTGTTGTACTCGAACTTGGGATTGTGCAAGAGACGACAGAAAAGATTAGAGGATCCGAGAAAGAACGTGTTTTGAGAGTTACGATAGTAACTGGTGTTGAGCGAGCTTAAGGTTTCGGAAGCAAACGGTGTCTTGTTGAATCTGTATCCGAGTAACGCAGCGGAAGCATGGGAAAATAGCATGTTAGATTGTTTTACCGCTGTCACTATGAGAAATTGCATGTTGTGTTCATGTGTCTAAGTTGAGGAAGCGCATCAATCCAGATGGATGGTGTATGAGTGAGAGGATTTGACTGTTGAGACAACTTTAAGAAAAGGGATTGTCTTGGTAAAGGTATTTTGGAGGATCAACTAGAGAAAGTTGGATTTGAACCGGGTAATATTTTCGAGGACGAAAATTCCTAAAGTGGGGGAGAGTTGTAACAGCCCGATTTTTAATAACTGATTAATTGTGCTAGTTAGTTGGTTTGTATGGTTTAAGTGAATTATTGGGTTTAACTGATTTATTCTATTTGGTGGAATCATGAGGATTTATCAGATGTTTTCTAACCAATGTCAAGATGAGATATTTTATGAGAAAATGAATTGACAAATATTTTAAGAGAAGAAATATAATTGGAGAGAAATAGGAAGGCATGACATATATATATGGGGGAAAAGGAACGACAATGGATAATAGAAAACATGAAAGGAAAGTGGAGGAAGAAGAGAAAGTAGAAGGAAAAAGAAGGAAAAGCTTGGAAAAGCTCAAGAACGACTTCTAGCTTCCGATTAATCGAGGTAAGGGTTTGAAATCTTACTATCTTAATCAATGCGTATGATTATGCATGTGTGTGTTTGGATTTGTTGGGGGTTTCCTACATTTTTCCATTTTTAGGTCGAAATGAGTTTAATCGGTAGAAACTGAGTTTTATTGGTTAGAATTTGGAATAGACGGTGTAGTATAGTCGAGTGATGAGTGGGTTGTGCTACTGGGACTGATTTGGATTAAATCGGTTGGTTTTGTGAGGTTTGGGCTTTTGAACAGCCATGGAAGTTCTGATCTCGCAGGTTCGCCAGGCGAATGGCAGCGAGGCTTCGCCAGGCGAAGCCCAGCGAATGGTAGCGAATCAAGTCAGAACCAAACACCCTATCTTTGTTGGCAAGTTCGCCAGGCGAATGATTGTGGCGAAGGTTCGCCAGGCGAGTGTGCTAGCGAGTGCTAGCGCGTAATTCCAGAATAAATCCCAGTGGTCTTCGCTGGCAAGTTCGCCAGGCGAACTGGTAGCGAAGGTTCGCCAGGCGAAGGTTAGCGAACACAGCAGCATGTTTTCTATTCTTGTGCTTTCCATTCGTGGATTGATTTTGTGGTTTGGTTACGATCATTCCTTGTCTGAGATGACTAATTATATGTTGTTATGTGTGTTGTGGGTAGCCGTATGGCGTGAATCCTAGATTATGAATTGATTGCGAATATGTGGCCTTTTGGCATATGTGACGCATTGTTTAAATTGATTGAAAATGCATGATGGATGTGATTGAGTCTATTGCCGTTTGGCACGATATTTGCAAGTGCATATTGCTCGTATGTGATGTATGATGATTGTAAATGTGAACCATGTTTAAATATTGTGAGTGCATAATGAATATATGCGATTAACATGATGAATGCAGGAGTATGTTTGTAAACATGTGTGCATTTCAAGAGTGTCATGAGTCATGTTGCATGTGAAGCATCATGGTATGCATTCTTGTGTGTTTGATTCCTCGGAGAATCTGCAGAACCTCGTGTGCCCTTGTGGGGTGTGAGCGATGGTTATTTATTGATCCCTCGGAGGATTTGCAGAACCTCGTGTGCCCTTGTGGGGTGTGAGCGATGGTTATTTATTGATCCCTCGGAGGATTTGCAGAACCTCGTATGTTGCGATGGTTATATTGATTCCTCGGAGAATCTGCAGAACCTCGTGTGCCCTTGTGGGGTGTGAGCGATGGTTATTTTTGGTTCTTAAATTGAACCTGCTGAATTGAGTCGGTACCGCATTTGCATCTGCATAGAGTCGTGTGTCGGTCTCTATGAGTTGCATGTTGTCATCTTCATATGATGCATTGGTGAAATAAACATGAATGTAGATGTTTATGTGAATTAGCAATGGAGTAAACATGTTGTATGTGTTTACTGAGTTAATGTGTATGTTATGTGAATTAATGCGAATTGCGGTAAATGAAACATAATGTATATGTGATTATTAGGAGAAGTGTGCATATGTATATATATATATATATATATATATATATATATATATATATATATATATATATATATATATATATATATATATATATATATATATATATATATATATATATATATATATATATATATATATATATATATATATATATATATATATATATATATATATATATATATATATATATATATATATATATATATATATATATATATATATATATATATATATATATATATATATATATATATATATATATATATATATATATATATATATATATATATATATATATATATATATACACGATATGTTGATGTGGGAGTGGTGAGTGTGTGAATTGATTGAGAAATGTGGCATATATGTATTTTATGATTGTTTATATACATAATTATATGCATTGTTATTATGGTAATATTTCTCACTCTTCTGTTGTTTTATGATGCTCTATGAGGCATTGCAGATTAGGATTGCTGGAGGTGTATTTTGGAGTATAGCTCCTTTTCTCTTGAGTCGGTCGCTCTGATATGTAACGTCGGGTAGCTAGGCTTGTAGAGTATCTTCGTGATACATTATATATATATGTAATAGTTGATGATGTTTGGTAAACTGTGATTGATGTTATGAACAACCTAATGACGTGTACTTGTATTTTATCATGTCTTAAGTAATTCAATGTTTTAGTCTTCCGCTTTAACAGAAAACATGAATATGCTTATTTTAAGAACCATGCGTTTATTCTTTTTAGTTGAGATTTACCCCTTTTGAATTATTTCTTTATAAACATTAATATTCATGTGGTCGTTTCGTGAGTAATGTGATGTGTTGCACCCTAAAATTTGACCAACCGGTTCTCCTATCTGACTCGTGGTTTAAATTCATATTCGCGAATCAGACGTATGATTTTTGTGCAAACAGGGGATATCAGAGTTTACAGCTTGATTTTCGTCTATCAGATACGGCAGACCCAGTCCAGATCACCAGGGTTTTATTTTCGGGAAATTGTGCGCTCCTCGGTGATTTTTAGCTTGCACAGTGATTTTGATGATATTCTGATGCCCGGGGATCTCTATTCGATTCGATCTGGTCTCGTGCGCTCTTTTATGGGGGTCATTTGCATTCATCTGCATTTTTAGGATTTTTATAGACTTTTGCGGATTTTTAATAGGCTTTATAGATTTTTCTGGAATTTAAATAGAGTTTTTGTATTTTTTTAATAGTTTAATTCTCTTTTTAGAATTTTATAGGTTTTTTTAAATAGGTTTAATTGTTTTTTTAAATCATTTTTAGAATTTTATATAGATTTTAAAATAGGTTTAATTGTTTTTAGATAATATAGAAAATAATATAGTTTTTCTTTTATTAATAATAGATTTTAATAGATATTAAATAATAGTAGAATTTTAATAGAATTAGTAGAAATTTAGAGTCAATTAGATCTTAATCATCTTTAGAAATTAGGATAATATAGAATTAATTAGACTTTTAATCACTTTTTAGAGTTTAATTAGGTTAATTGTTTTTTTAGATTTAATTAGGATAATTAGGATTTAAATCTTTTGTTTAGGATTTAATTGAGTTTGTTAGATTTTATTAGGATTATTAGCTAATTAGGTGTTAATTGTTTTGATTAGATAATTAGGTTTAATATTTTTATTAATTAGTTTTCAGTTTTTGTACAGGTTTTTGTCCAGATTTTCGTGGGCCCAGAAATCATTTTTTGAAGGCCCACTTCACTAGTCAGTCCAATGCTTTTTTTTGTGCAGGTTTTTGGCCAAGGAGTGACACTTGTCACTATAAGAGGGCATGCACGCGTCCCACTCAGGAGGACCCACCACACAACTCAGAAGTTCCCCAGCTCGCGCCACGCGTCCCCCAGCTGGCCCCCACTCTCTCTCTCTCTCTCTCTGTGCATGCGCGCCACGCGTCCTTCTCCCTAACCGCCCACCGCCGGTCACCCCAACGTCTTCCGGCCACCGCAACGGCTCGCCGGAGTTCGTTTCACACCCAAAATCCCCAGAAACCCTCCTTTCTTCATCTTCTTCCTCCGATCTCCTCCGTTCCCCTTCGTCTCCACCTCGCCGGAAACATCATATTCGCCGGAAACTTCATACGCTGTTTTCCAGAACGCGTTCATCCGTCTTCACCATCCTTCAAGGAGAACTCAGCAAATCCCCAGGACATCTCCGTTCGTTATCATCTCATCACGGACTCCTCAAAACAAGAACCTTCATCCTTGGTTTTTTCCAGAAAACCTTTATGATTTTCATCTGAGCCATCTCCATTCGCCACGATCTTCAAGCGTCATCCTTCAACTTCATCTTCGCTTCATCTTCGTACGCGACTTGGATCTTCGTTGAAGGGGCTTCATTCTCCAATACGCTCCAGTTCGCTCAAGATATCCCCAGGTATGCTTTCTAAAACTCATTGCGTGTTCTTCTTTAGATTGCGTTGCCTTCAATGATCCACAGAGCGGTTAGGGTTTTGAGGGATTAATTGGTGCGTGGTTTGATGTATAATGCTGGGATTTGGGTTTGATCTTGATAATGTGGTTGAGGCTGATTTAGGACAGTTAGGCTTAGATTGATCATGTTGCTGGGTTGGTGTTTGATGTTGGTTGAGATTTCTTGAGAAGGATACGAAGGTTTCAGATAGGGTGAGGGAGAGGAGGAAGACGAAAGAAGCGGCTAGTTTGGTGAACAGTGTTAGGGTTTGGGAGAGGGATTAGTTTTGTCCAACTGAATAATTGGTTTAGGGTTAGGGTATTGGGCTTAGGCCCAAACGTATTTTTTTGAACGCTGCCCCCATTGTTACTCGTTCACCCCTCCCTGCGTGAGAGATCAGAGTGATTTGATTTGGGCCTTAGGCCCTCATGCTATCAGCACCCCCCTGGGCGTAAGCCCAGTGAAGAATAACTGGAAACCTGCTAGTTTACACCCCCCCAGCGTTTTTTATTTTATTTTCAGTAAATGTTTTTTTGACTCATTTGGGCCCAGTCTGTATCACTAAGCGCACCCCCCATCTCTGGCCCAAAGCCAGAATGAGCCAGCCTAGAATCCCTTGCTGTTAGCACCCCCCTCCAGTTTTATTTCAATTTTATTTTCTTTCAATTTCTTTTATTTTCTTTGCATATTAAATACATCATAATAAAATGAAAATAATTGTTTTTTTTAACTCTTCTTTTTTTCAGCCATTTCATGAAAATGTTTAGGAAATTGTATAAAAATAAAAATGCCATTTTATTTTTGTTCACTATTTTTTTGTATGTTTTCCATTAAATTGACTTTTTAATATTTTTAGTGCATACATGTCATTAGAAAATTAATAAAAAATAGTAGATTTAGTCAAATAATTCCGTTCTTTTTTCTGTAGACTCGTAATTCAATGTAGAATTTTATAGTGCAGAAACATTAGCTTAATCATGCATTTTCATTTTAATTGCATTTTTTCCCTGTTATTGATGTTGAATAAATTGGTTTGTGGATATGTCTGTGTTGCTGATTTTAGTTCTTTCATCTGGTGTTGAATTTTGTTCTGATTTTTCAGTATGTTGTCATAGAGCCATGTAGGTCTCCCATTAGATTTTTGATAGATTCTTGTAGGATGTTCTGATATGATTTGTCTGAGCCTGAAAATAGGAAAAGTCTTGATGACTTCTGACTTTGAAGTTCAACTGTGGTTGAACTTCAGAGATAGTCTCTTTTGGTTTGGTGGCCTGTGGGTTCTTCTTAAGGATAGGAGCTGGTTGCAGTCCTGTTGGAGCTTGCAAGGATGCAGTGGATTGAGGCTTAGTCTAGGAGCTTGTTCTCTGTTTTGTGAGGTTCGAGATCCTGAAGTTTGAAGGGAGTTTATGGTACTTTCCTGAGGAAGGCACTGTGAATGACTTTCATTCTTTCTTCTCACCTCTTTCGTAAGTATCCAATGATGTAGGAGCCAACTTGTGAGTTTAATTTCTCCTGAGGAGGAATGTAAACTGATCACATGTTGTTGAGCCACATGGGATACGATTCCTAAGTGGAAGCCCCCTAGTACTTTCCTTAGGAAGGTCCTATGGGTCTATTCACTTAGTTCCATTAGTTTGTCTAGGATTTCTCAAGTATCCAGTGATGTTGGAGCCAACTTGTGAGTTTAATTTCTCCTGAGGAGGAATGTAAACTGATCACAGTTGTTGAGCCACGTAGGATACGATTCCTAAGTGTCAGCCTCCTAGTACTTTCTTGAGGAAGGTCCTATGCGCCTGCTCACTTAGTTCCCTTAGTGCATATAGGATTTCTCAAATATCCAGTGATGCCGGAGCCTTCATGTGAGTTTAGTTTCTCCTGAGGAGGAATGTAAACTGATCACAGTTGTCGAGCCGCAGAGGATATGACTCCTGAGTAGTAACCTCCTGGTACTTTCCTGAGGAAGGCACTATGAGCTCGCCTGCTTAGCCCCCTTTCTCTGGTAAGCTTGTTCTGAAGCTTGGAGACTGGGATTGATTCCTCTTGCTTAGGGTTTTGATTAGAGTTTTTGCTTAGGTCCCTGCTTAAGGTGTTGTATAGAGTTTTGTTTAGAGGTAGATTAGGAGCTTGTTGCAGGTTTGTTAGGGGCCTTGCCCAGGAGTAGCTTCTTGTTTTGTAGATAGAGGCCTTGCTCAGGGTTAGTCTCTTCGTGTTGTTTGACTTGTGTGATGTTATGTTGCATTAGACTTAGGTATTCATCTAGATAGTTCTGAATAGGTGCATCTTAGAAGTAGACTTTGTGTGCATGAGAAGTTGAGGTGGTCCTCCTTCTGCTTGTTTGTTATTGAGTGGCTTTGCTTGTTGGTATTCGGTAGAGCTGAGCTCCCTTGCCTCTGTGGTTTGCGGCCTTCGCGCCTTGTTTGTTTAGTTGTTGCATTCATGCATAATCTCAGTATTTCTTTACTTTGCAGTTTCTTGTTTGTAGTTCAGTCCTGTTGCCATGATCCCTTAGGAGCTCTGACTTCTCCGCTGCGGAGTTGTCATGATAGACATTAGGATGATCAACCAGGTGTGATAGCAGTAGGTAGATTCCCCTGTTTCTCAGCTATAGTTTTAGGGTTTCCCTTTCCTTTCTGTAGGAGCTTTTGAGTAGCTTGACCCGTAGTTAGCTGAACTACAGCTGCTCTGATTCTTCGTACCAGACGAAGATATGTAGGCATAGGATTCGATGTCCTAGCGAGCACACTAACAACTAACCTTTGTTCTCTCGCGGCTGTGCGATCGAGACTTTCCCGCTAACGACTAATTGTTATCCCTTTCTCCTGCCCGAGTGCATTTGAGACCAGATCGTAGTTGTAGGTTCCCGAGCCTTAGAGACCAGTTTGTTTTCTTACTGCTGTGTGAGAGCCCTGTTTACCCGTAGTTTGCCGAACTACGTTTGCTCTGATCTTTCATACCAGATGGAAGTACGTAGGCACAGGACGCGATGTCCTGGCGAGCAACCTTTTCCCCGTTTAGACGTAGGAAATCGAACTACGTTGACTCTGACTTTCCCATTGCACGAGGGAATACGTAGGCCTAGAACACCGTATGTTCTGTCGAGTCCGATCCTTTTATTTTCTTTTCAGACCAGCCATTAGCGTAGATAGATAATACACCCTTTTACCTATAAACACCAAGCGTGGATCCCATCGAGTACGATGGACGTGAGGGGTGCTAATACCTTCCCCTTGCGTAACCGACTCCCGAATCCAGGTTTTGGTTGCGATGACCATACCTTTTCCCGTCTTTGCGAGGTTTACTTCGAGCGTTTCCTTTCCCGCTCTGAGGGATAAATAACGCACGGTGGCGACTCTCCTGTCAAGCCGGCGCCGATTTTCGCAGTAGCGACAGCTGGCGACTCTGCTGGGGATATATAGCATCTAGGGACTTTTCCCATCCCTTATGCTGGGACCGTTTCCCATCCCCTACGCGAGTCAATCCTAGCGCTTGGGTGTTTATTTGTTGGGTGTTGTGCATATTGTGTTTTACTTTTCTGCACTTTACTTTTCTGTACCTTTACCTTTCCGCATTTATTTTCCAGCATTATATTATTATGATTATTGCTGTGGGCAAAGGGAGGTTACTGTGAGTGAAAAGCCGGACCTGGGCTTGAGTACACACCTAGATATAGATGCGGAGAAGTAGTAGACGAACCTGTCTGCTGAGCAGGCACAGTTCCCTACGAAAATCTGCGCTCAGACGAGATTCTTGCAGAGGTGCTCCTTTCCGGTCCTGAGGATCTGAGGGGAGTCCAGACGTGAGGGTTGTCGACTCTGGGGACCGATCATTTGGAAGTCAGCTAAGTGAGGCCTCTTCATGACTTGATGATGCCACTCCTTCTGGGAATCGTATCGTCATTCATGAAAGTCTGTGACGCTGATGACCGCATAGGATGCCGTACCTTTGTCCGTGGATTAGGTCTATCCTACCTGTGAGAGGGACTGGGTTATTGCAAGAAAACTGGCCTTCAGAAACCATGATTCAGTACCTTTGTCAGATGGTGTTCTTGATTCATCTCCAGGTGTGTTGTCTGGGTCAGATGGGTTTCTTATCTGAGGTTGAGGCTATTATCAGATGGTATTCTCGTCAGATACAGAGGTTCAGATGGTTTTCTTACCAGGGGATTGATATTTTGAGTATCAGATGATAGTTAGTGGCATGAGATTCTGGTGACCGTGTTGGTTTTCTGTTCTTGATCATAGAGATATTCCTCTTCAGGCTACAGCATAGCCCCTGTGTTCGCAGATTGCATTATTTATCATATTGCATCATTGCATTACCATCTGCATTCAACTAACGTGTGTGTATTGCAGGTACATATTTTCCCTTCCAGTTCTGGTGTTTGTTCCTAGCAAGACATGGAAAACCTGAAGAGAGTATTGCCCTATAAGTTTCCGTCGCCGAATATCAGTCTATTGTTAGAGTTGATTGCTATTGCTAAGAAGAGGGGAATGGGTGACTTCAGAAAGAGATATGGGAGGATTCTGACCTACGTTTATCAGCCATCTGCCTACGAGACCAGCGGCATCTATACTCTGTTACAGTTTTACGACGCGGAGCTCAGGTGTTTTGTATTTCCCGACTTCGTTTTGGCTCCTACCCTGGAGGAGTACTCTGCACTTCTGGATATACCGATCCGTGAGCAGATGCCTTTTTATCGTACGGACGCTGAGCCTAAGCTGGCTGAGCTTTCTGCCATCCTGTGTTTGAAAGAGTCTGAGCTGTCTGGGAAGATGATCAGAAGAGGAGATGTATGGGGATTTCCGTTGGATGTCTTGGTGGAGAAGGCTCGGGAATACGCCCAGAAGGGTAGCTGGGGTGTTTTTGACGTTATCCTTGCTGTATGTGTTTATGGCATCGTGTTGTTCCCGAACATTCCTGATTTTGTTGATTCTGATGCCTTCTATATTTTGGCTGCGAAGAACCCAGTTCCTACTTTGCTGGGAGATATCCACCATTCAACTCACTACCAGAATGAAAAGCGACGAGGAAGGAATGTGTCTTGCTGTGTACCTCTCCTATGCAGGTGGTTCACCAGTCATATGCCTAAGTCAGGCCCTTTTGTCACCTCTATCAATTCTCTAGGATGGCCCGAGCGCTTAATGGGATTGACTGCTGAAAACTTGGTATGGGTCAATAAAGAGGTATTCGGAGCTGAAGTCATACTCAAATGCGAAGGATTCCCGAATGTTCCGTTAATAGGAAGGAAAGGTTGTGTCAACTATAACCCTTCCTTATTGATCAAGCAATTTGGGTATGTACCTCAAGGAGCGCCAAAGCCCGAGGAGATACAGGAATCTCTGTATCTCACCGGGGCAATAGGGAAAGAAATGCTGTCCAAGCTTGAGAAAGCCTGGAAAAACTTGCACAAGAGAGGGAAGCTTTCAGGTAGCAGAGGGGATACTCGAGTTCCTGGCCCATATGTGGAGTGGATTCGTGAGCGAGCTGTGAAGTTCCTTATGCCGTATCCAGCGGTTCAGCCATTGCATCCTCCTCCGGTAGAGGAACCCACCACTGTGGACATGCAGGTCTACAAGCAGCTGATGGCGGAGAAAGAAGAGCTAGCAAGGGCTAAAGAGGCTTTAGAGCAGGAGAATGCCCAGCTTCGGCATGAAAAGATTGAAACAGGATATGTTTCTAAGCAACAGGCTGAAACTCTGAAGCATCTGAAGACTACGCTATTGGAATTGACTGAAACCAAGAAGCGTCTAGAGTTAGATGTAGACTCAGTTAGTAGTGTGTTGGCCACCAAGAAGCAAGAGCTGGAAAGGGCCTACACAAAGCTAGCCAAGTTCAGAGAACACTGGGATCTCACTATGACCAAGCGCAAAGAGCGGGAAGAAGAGCTGAAGACACAGATTGCTCAGTTAGAAGAACAGGTCAAAGTGAAGAATGAAGAGCTTGAAGAAGAAGCCTGTCGCCGATACGAGGCCGAGCGCAAGCTGACAGATGCCATGGAAAATTTGGAAGATTTCCAACATAGAGCAGATGCCAAGAGACCCAAACCTGGGGGCGGTGCCAATGATAAGGCTTGGGAAGACTTTGTCAGAGACATCCAGGGGACGGTCAGGAAGATGGATCGGCTGATAGAAGGTTTGATTTATCAACCAGATCACGCAGAGACAAAGAAGATGGTCGAGGACTTCCGCAACCGTACCCGTATTTGATTTCTCTCTTGTATTCTGTATGTTGAGATCACCACCAGGCATGTTGGCTGGGATCCTCTTTGTCATATCAGCTGTATGGAGCATAGTTATGTAACCTCTTGACAAGGCAGTTATTCTAATAAATATATGAGGGTTTTTCCAAATATTATCTTTATGGTTTATCTCGTCTTGCTACCACTGACACTGGAATTGGAGGGAAAATATCTCCAATGCACACATGCACGTTAGCATTTTTGTATTTCTGTTTGCATAAATCATACTGCATAGCATTTCTCTAGCAGGTCAGAGCACTTATCCATCCTTTGTTTTCACCAGAAAGTGATTCTCGGGGAATTGTTTGAGGCAAGAGTGGAGTGTTGAAGACGACCAAGGGGCTGAAGCAGATTTGAGCAGAATCAAGCAGCATAGTCCGTTGCAGGTAATTGGCAGCTATGTCTGAAGGCAATTTCCAGTCTCCTAACACTTTGGCAGGGTTTGCCACGGCGCCCAACCATCAATATGATTCTATGGAAGGCTTCCCGCAAGCAAACAATCTTACTGCAGCCCAAGTTGTGCAGCCTGTTGTTGAGAACCGAGATCAGCATGAGCAGTTTCTTGTCCGAAATGAACGTTATCCTCCTGTTAACAATCAATGTGTTGCTTTCCCTGTGATGAATTACCGGAGAGATATTCCAGTGACCGGGTTAGTAGATCCAAGAGCTCTTGACGATGGTAGAAGACTCCGAGTGTTGGAAGAGCAAATGAAAGCCTTGGAAGCGAAAGATGCCGTTAACCTGGATGCCGTAGCCATGTGTTTGGTTCCTGACCTGGTGTTGCCGTACAAGTTCAAAATGCCGGAATTTGAAAAATACACGGGAGATAGCTGTCCAAAGCTACATTTGATGATGTTCTGTCGAAGGATGACTTCGTTTGTGCGAAATGACCAACTAATGATCCATTGCTTCCAGTATAGCCTGACTGGGGCATCGTTAAGGTGGTATGTGCAATTAGAGAGTAATCAGATTCGATCATGGGTGGATTTAGCCAGAGCTTTCATGAAGCAGTACGATTACAACCTGGATTTGACTCCTAGTCTCGTAGATCTGCAAGAATTGTCTCAGGCGGAGAATGAATCGTTCAGAGCGTATTTGCGAAGATGGAAAGAATTGGCTGCTAGTGTTCAACCACCGCTTCCGGAAAGGGAACTGGTTGACATCTTCCTGGGTACTCTGAAAGGCCATTATTTTGACAAATTGTTCAGTTGCACAAACTTTGTGGGCCTGATGAGGCTGGGAGAGATTGTTGAGAGAGGACTCAGGAGTGGAAAGTTTCGAGATGTTCCTTACGTCCCAGTTGATAAGATTGAGTCAGTTGTCAGTTCTCAAGAAGAGTGGGAAGGAGATGACGCCACCTCAGAATCTTTAGCATCTCAGGATCAGTTTTCAGACACTTCAAGTCAACGATCATCCTATCGCCGACCGCGTCAGCATGCTCCACGAAGACCAAGGAAGCCTGAAAGGCAGTTTACTCAGCTACCAGTGTCGTACAGTCAATTGTTGCCAGATCTGGTCAGAAGTGGATTGATAGTGCCGAAAGAGACTAAGCCGGTGATTCCACCTTATCCTCCAGGTTTTGATGCCAGCGCCCGCTGTGAGTACCATGTTGGGGCACAGGGGCATTCAACAAATGATTGTAAGGTGCTTAGAAGTCAGGTTCAGGATCTGATAGACTCTAGCCGTATTTGCATCACTTCTCAGGGTTTTGTTCAGATTAATGATTTTCCATCCTCCAGTTGTGTGGGTTCGTCAGTTAACGTCATGGAAGACTCCTCAGGAAGTGTGTACTCTGAAGATGGTCAATCAGAGAGTTCAGTGGTGTGGGGGAAGTTTCTAGAGGTTTTTGCGCCGGATGTCGCATCTGTTTTCTCTGCTTAATCTGTTTAGCTTTTTGTGCACTAGTGTCTGCCGACCACCACCAGGATTGTTGGCTGGGGTCACTGTATTCATACTCATTTGTGCTTACCTGCTGATTTTGTTGGTTGTACATGTGTGGGAGATGTTCGTCTGTGTGCTTATAGCTTGAGTTTCTCTTTGTCTCGTTGTGAATATATGTTTGCTTTCTGCGCTGCATTATCATTTAACAGGTATATCAGAACCATGGGTCTTATTTCCTCATCGTCCAGTTTGTTGCAGGAATTCCTTCAGAGATATGGAACAGAATCAGTTTGAATTGATTGAAGTCCAAAGCCAGCTGGGGCAGATGATGAGAGACATGCAAGAGATGCGTCTGGAGCAGAAGATTCTCAAAGAGGAGAACAGTCAGCTGAAGACCCAAATGAGCTTGATCATGGAGGTAGTCAAGAATGTGCTTAGGAAAGAAGACGATCAGCTATTTGAAGCCGCAATGAAGAAGCTCGCGCCACCTGTGCATGTGGAACCTGAGCAGCAGCAACAGAAGATGCATCTGGCTCAACGGAGGGTCCAGGAAGGGAAACCAAAGAGAATGTTTGAGGCACCACCTATGACCTATGCTGAGCTCTTGCAGACCTTATTGAGGTTTAATCTGGTTGAGAAGAGAACGTTGGCACCACCAACGAGAGTGTTTCCTCATGGGTACGATGCCAATAAGCAATGTGAATTTCATTCCGGGGCATTCGGACACGACATCGAGGGTTGTCATGCTTTTAAGCACAATGTTCAAGACCTGATTGACTCGCACGATATTGAATTCACGTCGGGCGGCGTATCGGTGCATATTGCTCCTGTCTCGATCGATGCTAAAATGACAGATGTTTCTAAAGCTGCAGTGGGTCAGAAGCGTATCCTGGACTCCATGGCCTCAGAGTCTCCAGGCCCACAACTGTTGCCTATCCCTGGGGCAGATCTGAGAAAGAAAATGGCTAAGCATAAGGAGGGCGTTAATCAATACATTGAAGGTCAAGAAACCAATGTTGCATTTGATACAAAGGGTGTTCAAGGGTCAACCCGATACCAGCAGCAGCAGCCTCAGCAGGGGGCACAGCAGGCTCAACGAAGATTCCAGGGTAGTAAACCGAGAAGAGTGTTTGAGAAGCCTCCCTCAACATATGCCGATTTGTTGCAGACATTGTTGGGATTGAATCTGGTAGAGAAAAGAACTCTGGCACCAATAACGGGAGCTCCCCCGTTTGGTTATGATGCAAGCAGGCACTGTGAGTTTCATTCTGGAGCCCCGAGTCACGATATAGAAGGTTGCCATGCTTTTAAGCACAAAGTGCAGCATCTGCTTGATAGTGCAGCAATCAGCTTCGGGCCGGGAGGTCCTAGAATCATCTGAATGAAGGAGGAAGGGCTCTATAATTTGGTTGGGTCGTTGAAAGCAGATCAGGACAGCATCGAATTGCCTCTAATAAAGATAGCTGGTTCAGCAGCAGGGCAGATGCGAAAGCCCGGTTCTCGGAAGCTAGCATTTTTCTTTGTTTTAGCTTGTCATTTCTCTACATTTGTAGTTGCTTTCCTGTTTGAATTTGTAATCTTGTTTGTAAAACTTGTTGTTTTCATTCAATTGATGATAATGAAATAAATATGCATGTTTTGATTAAATCCATTCATGTTCACTAACTGTTTTTACAAATGTCCAACACTTGGTTAAGAAGAATTTGGGGAGGATGACGAAAATGACCGACATGCAACTACCGATATTGTATGCTTTTGAAATAAAACCTGCTGATGATGTACAGGCATTGTTTCAAATCCTTAAACACCGGAGACATAAGGAAGATAATCCCTTGTCAACCCCTTTGAGCCTTGTAGTAGGAGTTTCTTTCTGTGAATGAAAAACCCTCGATCTTTAACCTGGGACAGGGTAGGTGTTAGCTAATTTGACCGAGCGTCCAAATTGCAAAAGGAGTGTCCGTTCGAGGATCAATCGCGTCCCTAGAGGTCGTGCCTAAAAGACCACAATGGTTCAATCAAGAGTGGGACGGCCACATCATTTCCCAAAGAGTCAGACAACCAGTGTCACACGACTCGTCCGAAAAAACGAAAAAGAAATCAAAAGACCGCTAAGTCAAGAAAACTTCAAAACAAATGACTTAGGCAAAAATGAGGGCATCCCGCTGGACTTAAAAAATCAAAAGAAACTCAAAAGGAGTCAGTCCAGGCAAAAGTTAGGGATATGAAAAGAAAAAGATGAAAAGGATCAAAAGAAAAAGCTTCGATGGAAATACGAGTCGTGTGACCTCAAGTGTCAAAGATGAAAAGTGAGTGGCTGTCACTCCAAGAGCTGAAAGTTTCTCGAGCTATCACTCCTATCTTTCAACCTCCGAGAGGTGAGCGCTAAGGTCGAATTAGCTGAACGTAGGATGGGAGAACATCAAGGAGAATGGGTGGGTTAAAGTAAACTTTGAGCCTTTATCCTTTCTTTCAAAACCGTGAACCTGACCACGTTACAACCTCCAAAAGTCCTAATTGAAGCAGGTTGTTTCGAAAGCATACTCCGGTAAAGGTCGCGTCGATTCTGACTCCTAAAAAGGTTCCTCTTACCATGTTGGTACTGATGTTGATAAGTGCTTTGTGCATTATATGCTATAAACTGTTTTTCCTTTTCCCAGTGAACAGATTGGATGTCAGAGCTGTCATATGTGTTGCATTAATACATCTTTTATGCAGAACAATTTGTTTTACTTGCGAGTAAGCGCTTGACAGCAGAAAATCTTCCTACAATGGAAAGTATGGTCAAGATAGAATGCAGAACGCCCGAATGTTCCGAGAGCAGGAGCAAGCTTTTATTGTGATCCCCAGTCAGGTCAGCTTTTCGAAGTCAGTTATTCTGGGGCAATCAGGTTGAGGTTCGGTGAATACGTCGTAGTCAGGAGGTACTACTCTGAATCAGATAATCGGGGCAAGGTCATTGCAGTCAGGGGCAGACCATCTTAAGCGCGCAAAGGTTGTGCGAGAAGCAGGTGAGGTGAAGTATCTCTCAGAAGTTCAGAACGCTGAGGCATTTTATATCAGACCATCAGGGCTCAGATTTGCAGATTTCCTTTCAGGGACTATCCCCACAGATGTCCTGTAGGTTGGGGCATATCAGAAGCGAAAGGATTGTTGGTCTCCGTACCTACAGGGTCATTTGGAGTTATTCGAGCAGATACAGTCGATTTTCGAGAGCGAGACGAATGCGGGAAGTCGTGTCACTATCCCTTGACTCTTCACTAAAAGGCTGTGTATTCAGGAAGAATGTTTTCCAGCGTCAGTTGTACCTGACCCAGCAAGATAGCTTAAGAGCTCAAATCCATGTTTGCGATTACTGTGAAGCCCATCCGTGTTGGCGTATCAATTTCCAGATCCGAGCTTCATCAGAGCGCAGGAGGACTCCCTCCATTTTCTCCAGCAAAGACCAATTTGTCATTGGTATGGGTAAGTTATTCCCAGAGGAGTCCAATCATATTCAGCACGTCTGCTATTTCACAGCGGAGTTACGTTCCCCAGCAGGGTATTACTTCGTCGAGGTGTTCGGTTAAGTTCCCAATATCCCCAGCAGAGTTGATTTCACTCTCCCAGCATTTATTTTGCTAGGACGATTCAGTGATATCCAGTTTATCCCCAACAGAGTTGGCCTCGCCTTCAGCATTTATTTTGCTGAAGTGGTTCTGTACCTAGCTCTCTCCGGCAGCTCGAGCCTGCACTAGCATATTGCATGCATTACCATATTTGCATCATGCTTGCATATCATTTTCGAAATGCGTAGCATTTCCATCCTGAAGGGAGCATTACGCCATAGAAAGATTAAAGCATACGCATGTGCATACGAAGCATAAGTCAGGTTTTCTATCAGCCTCATATGGCGCGTGAATTACTCTGTGATCAGTTCAGGGGCATTTATCCAGCAGCAGTATTCAGACGATTCGGCGGATTATTTGTATCTCAGATCAGACAACGATTATGCTTTGATCAAGCAATCATCTGATGTCGACAGACTTTTCTTCCCGTCAATTCATATTGGCGATATGTTCCTCCAATGAATGGACTTCTCCGTCTACCATTAGACGTCTTGAGTACGAATGTGGTTTTCTTCCCGTCTATCAGTAGACGATGTGAAGTTTTGGTGGATTTTCAATAGGGTTCAAGATAGAGTTTTTCTAGCAAGTGGCTTTCCTTTCCGTCTGTCAGCAGACGATGTGAAGTTTCAAGTTACTGTTCAGCGGGTTTCTTATTGCCAGATCATACGCATGGTGAGTTTCCCCAGCAAGACTTCTCTGGCTATCTCTGCTTGTTGAGAGGTTTCAAAACGATATTTCGGATAATGGCTTTCTTTCTGTTTATTGGATGGGATGACGTTTCAAGGGGTACTTTCCTGACTGTCAATCCTTGTTGATGTCGAGGCTCTTCGAAGAATGTTCAGTTTTCGTGATTGTCGATTCTTATTGACGACATGGTTCCTTAAAAGGTGGTTTTCTTCCCGTCAGTCCATACTGACGATGTGGCCCCTTCAAGGATATTGATCTTCCCATCAATTCCCGTAGACAGAAGGATTCTGAAATTCAAGGGATGGTGTCGAAATCGCGTCAGGGTGATCCCGTCTACCCTTAGACGATGTGAATATTGATTTGTTCATCGATCAGGATGATGCCGTCTACCCTTAGACGATGTGCATATGGAGATTAATGGTGTCTTTCCGTCTACCCTTAGACGATGTGAGTATGGAGATTAAGGTTTCCTTTCCGTCTATCCTTAGACGATGTGAATATGGAGATTAAGGTTTCCTTTCCGTCTATCCTTAGACGATGTGAAAATAGAGATTAATGTTGTCTTTCCGTCTACCCTTAGACGATGCAAGTACGGAGATTAAGAATTTCTTCCCGTCTATCCTTAGACGAGGTGAGTATTGATTTGTTTCATCAATCAGGACGATCCCGTCTACCCTTAGGCGATGAGAATATTGATTTGTTCATCAATCAGGATGATCCCGTCTACCCTTAGACGATGTGAATATTGATTTGTTCATCAATCAAGATGATCCCGTCTACCCTTAGACGAGTGAGTGTTCAATCAGGGTGTCTTCCCGTCTATCTTTGGACGATGTGAGTATGTTTCTCTTCCTGCCTATCAGTAGGCAATGTGAAAGGATCAGGTATTTTGTTGCAGCCCTCGGGTTTTGTTATATGGGGTATCACAAGCAACGGGTATTCAAATCAGGAGTTCTTTATCAGAGGATTGATCAGTTTGGTGCCGTAATGACCGGACTCGGTTGTCTGGACTTTATTCCCCAAGCAGTTTACAGTATATGCTCGCGGTTGGCAAATTTTCGGGTTTTATTTGTATTCAACCGTCTCGTACCTCCGAATGTTTGAAGGCTGAGCGCTCTTCAAACCCTTCAGGTCCAAGTCGCTTGAATAGGGGCAGCTGTTGCACCCTAAAATTTGACCAACCGGTTCTCCTATCTGACTCGTGGTTTAAATTCATATTCGCGAATCAGACGTATGATTTTTGTGCAAACAGGGGATATCAGAGTTTACAGCTTGATTTTCGTCTATCAGATACGGCAGACCCAGTCCAGATCACCAGGGTTTTATTTTCGGGAAATTGTGCGCTCCTCGGTGATTTTTAGCTTGCACAGTGATTTTGATGATATTCTGATGCCCGGGGATCTCTGTTCGATTCGATCTGGTCTCGTGCGCTCTTTTATGGGGGTCATTTGCATTCATCTGCATTTTTAGGATTTTTATAGACTTTTGCGGATTTTTAATAGGCTTTATAGATTTTTCTGGAATTTAAATAGAGTTTTTGTATTTTTTAATAGTTTAATTCTCTTTTTAGAATTTTATAGGTTTTTTTAAATAGGTTTAATTGTTTTTTTAAATCATTTTTAGAATTTTATATAGATTTTAAAATAGGTTTAATTGTTTTTAGATAATATAGAAAATAATATAGTTTTTCTTTTATTAATAATAGATTTTAATAGATATTAAATAATGGTAGAATTTTAATAGAATTAGTAGAAATTTAGAGTCAATTAGATCTTAATCATCTTTAGAAATTAGGATAATATAGAATTAATTAGACTTTTAATCACTTTTTAGAGTTTAATTAGGTTAATTGTTTTTTTAGATTTAATTAGGATAATTAGGATTTAAATCTTTTGTTTAGGATTTAATTGAGTTTGTTAGATTTTATTAGGATTAATCATTAGCTAATTAGGTGTTAATTGTTTTGATTAGATAATTAGGTTTAATATTTTTATTAATTAGTTTTCAGTTTTTGTACAGGTTTTTGTCCAGATTTTCGTGGGCCCAGAAATCATTTTTTGGAGGCCCACTTCACTAGTCAGTCCAATGCTTTTTTTTGTGCAGGTTTTTGGCCAAGGAGTGACACTTGTCACTATAAGAGGGCATGCACGCGTCCCACTCAGGAGGACCCACCACACAACTCAGAAGTTCCCCAGCTCGCGCCACGCGTCCCCCAGCTGGCCCCCACTCTCTCTCTCTCTCTCTGTGCATGCGCGCCACGCGTCCTTCTCCCTAACCGCCCACCGCCGGTCACCCCAACGTCTTCCGGCCACCGCAACGGCTCGCCGGAGTTCGTTTCACACCCAAAATCCCCAGAAACCCTCCTTTCTTCATCTTCTTCCTCCGATCTCCTCCGTTCCCCTTCGTCTCCACCTTGCCGGAAACATCATATTCGCCGGAAACTTCATACGCTGTTTTCCAGAACGCGTTCATCCGTCTTCACCATCCTTCAAGGAGAACTCAGCAAATCCCTAGGACATCTCCGTTCGTTATCATCTCATCACGGACTCCTCAAAACAAGAACCTTCATCCTTGGTTTTTTCCAGAAAACCTTTATGATTTTCATCTGAGCCATCTCCATTCGCCACGATCTTCAAGCGTCATCCTTCAACTTCATCTTCGCTTCATCTTCGTACGCGACTTGGATCTTCGTTGAAGGGGCTTCATTCTCCAATACGCTCCAGTTCGCTCAAGATATCCCCAGGTATGCTTTCTAAAACTCATTGCGTGTTCTTCTTTAGATTGTGTTGCCTTCAATGATCCACAGAGCGGTTAGGGTTTTGAGGGATTAATTGGTGCGTGGTTTGATGTATAATGCTGGGATTTGGGTTTGATCTTGATAATGTGGTTGAGGCTGATTTAGGACAGTTAGGCTTAGATTGATCATGTTGGTGGGTTGGTGTTTGATGTTGGTTGAGATTTCTTGAGAAGGATACGAAGGTTTCAGATAGGGTGAGGGAGAGGAGGAAGACGAACGAAGCGGCTAGTTTGGTGAACAGTGTTAGGGTTTGGGAGAGGGATTAGTTTTGTCCAACTGAATAATTGGTTTAGGGTTAGGGTATTGGGCTTAGGCCCAAACGTATTTTTCTGAACGCTGCCCCCATTGTTACTCGTTCACCCCTCCCTGCGTGAGAGATCAGAGTGATTTGATTTGGGCCTTAGGCCCTCATGCTATCAGCACCCCCCTGGGCGTAAGCCCAGTGAAGAATAACTGGAAACCTGCTAGTTTACACCCCCTCCAGCGTTTTTTATTTTATTTTCAGTAAATGTTTTTTTGACTCATTTGGGCCCAGTCTGTATCACTAAGCGCACCCCCCATCTCTGGCCCAAAGCCAGAATGAGCCTAGAATCCCTTGCTGTTAGCACCCCCCCTCCAGTTTTATTTCAATTTTATTTTCTTTCAATTTCTTTTATTTTCTTTGCATATTAAATACATCATAATAAAATGAAAATAATTGTTTTTTTTAACTCTTCTTTTTTTCAGCCATTTCATGAAAATGTTTAGGAAATTGTATAAAAATAAAAATGCCATTTTATTTTTGTTCACTATTTTTTTGTATGTTTTCCATTAAATTGACTTTTTAATATTTTTAGTGCATACATGTCATTAGAAAATTAATAAAAAATAGTAGATTTAGTCAAATAATTCCGTTCTTTTTTCTGTAGACTCGTAATTCAATGTAGAATTTTATAGTGCAGAAACATTAGCTTAATCATGCATTTTCATTTTAATTGCATTTTTTCCCTGTTATTGATGTTGAATAAATTGGTTTGTGGATATGTCTGTGTTGCTGATTTTAGTTCTTTCATCTGGTGTTGAATTTTGTTCTGATTTTTCAGTATGTTGTCATAGAGCCATGTAGGTCTCCCATTAGATTTTTGATAGATTCTTGTAGGATGTTCTGATATGATTTGTCTGAGCCTGAAAATAGGAAAAGTCTTGATGACTTCTGACTTTGAAGTTCAACTGTGGTTGAACTTCAGAGATAGTCTCTTTTGGTTTGGTGGCCTGTGGGTTCTTCTTAAGGATAGGAGCTGGTTGCAGTCCTGTTGGAGCTTGCAAGGATGCAGTGGATTGAGGCTTAGTCTAGGAGCTTGTTCTCTGTTTTGTGAGGTTCGAGATCCTGAAGTTTGAAGGGAGTTTATGGTACTTTCCTGAGGAAGGCACTGTGAATGACTTTCATTCTTTCTTCTCACCTCTTTCGTAAGTATCCAATGATGTAGGAGCCAACTTGTGAGTTTAATTTCTCCTGAGGAGGAATGTAAACTGATCACATGTTGTTGAGCCACATGGGATACGATTCCTAAGTGGAAGCCCCCTAGTACTTTCCTGAGGAAGGTCCTATGGGTCTATTCACTTAGTTCCATTAGTTTGTCTAGGATTTCTCAAGTATCCAGTGATGTTGGAGCCAACTTGTGAGTTTAATTTCTCCTGAGGAGGAATGTAAACTGATCACAGTTGTTGAGCCACGTAGGATACGATTCCTAAGTGTCAGCCTCCTAGTACTTTCCTGAGGAAGGTCCTATGCGCCTGCTCACTTAGTTCCCTTAGTGCATATAGGATTTCTCAAATATCCAGTGATGCCGGAGCCTTCATGTGAGTTTAGTTTCTCCTGAGGAGGAATGTAAACTGATCACAGTTGTCGAGCCGCAGAGGATATGACTCCTGAGTAGTAACCTCCTGGTACTTTCCTGAGGAAGGCACTATGAGCTCGCCTGCTTAGCCCCCTTTCTCTGGTAAGCTTGTTCTGAAGCTTGGAGACTGGGATTGATTCCTCTTGCTTAGGGTTTTGATTAGAGTTTTTGCTTAGGTCCCTGCTTAAGGTGTTGTATAGAGTTTTGTTTAGAGGTAGATTAGGAGCTTGTTGCAGGTTTGTTAGGGGCCTTGCCCAGGAGTAGCTTCTTGTTTTGTAGATAGAGGCCTTGCTCAGGGTTAGTCTCTTCGTGTTGTTTGACTTGTGTGATGTTATGTTGCATTAGACTTAGGTATTCATCTAGATAGTTCTGAATAGGTGCATCTTAGAAGTAGATTTTGTGTGCATGAGAAGTTGAGGTGGTCCTCCTTCTGCTTGTTTGTTATTGAGTGGCTTTGCTTGTTGGTATTCGGTAGAGCTGAGCTCCCTTGCCTCTGTGGTTTGCGGCCTTCGCGCCTTGTTTGTTTAGTTGTTGCATTCATGCATAATCTCAGTATTTCTTTACTTTGCAGTTTCTTGTTTGTAGTTCAGTCCTGTTGCCATGATCCCTTAGGAGCTCTGACTTCTCCGCTGCGGAGTTGTCATGATAGACATTAGGATGATCAACCAGGTGTGATAGCAGTAGGTAGATTCCCCTGTTTCTCAGCTATAGTTTTAGGGTTTCCCTTTCCTTTCTGTAGGAGCTTTTGAGTAGCTTGACCCGTAGTTAGCTGAACTACAGCTGCTCTGATTCTTCGTACCAGACGAAGATATGTAGGCATAGGATGCGATGTCCTAGCGAGCACACTAACAACTAACCTTTGTTCTCTCGCGGCTGTGCGATCGAGACTTTCCCGCTAACGACTAATTGTTATCCCTTTCTCCTGCCCGAGTGCATTTGAGACCAGATCGTAGTTGTAGGTTCCCGAGCCTTAGAGACCAGTTTGTTTTCTTACTGCTGTGTGAGAGCCCTGTTTACCCGTAGTTTGCCGAACTACGTTTGCTCTGATCTTTCATACCAGATGGAAGTACGTAGGCACAGGACGCGATGTCCTGGCGAGCAACCTTTTCCCCGTTTAGACGTAGGAAGTCGAACTACGTTGACTCTGACTTTCCCATTGCACGAGGGAATACGTAGGCCCAGAACACCGTATGTTCTGTCGAGTCCGGTCCTTTTATTTTCTTTTCAGACCAGCCATTAGCGTAGATAGATAATACACCCTTTTACCTATAAACACCAAGCGTGGATCCCATCGAGTACGATGGACGTGAGGGGTGCTAATACCTTCCCCTTGCGTAACCGACTCCCGAATCCAGGTTTTGGTTGCGATGACCATACCTTTTCCCGTCTTTGCGAGGTTTACTTCGAGCGTTTCCTTTCCCGCTCTGAGGGATAAATAACGCACGGTGGCGACTCTCCTGTCAAGCCGGCGCCGATTTTCGCAGTAGCGACATGATGCACTTCTTTTATACCATGAAATAAATATACTCTGATGGAATTTTTAATTCGTGCCTAAATGATTTAATTGTGTTATTTGGGGGTATAGAAAGGGGGCGTTACAGTTATACCTATGAATCGACTCCCTACATGAAATCATCATACCCACAGTTATAGAATTGAACCCCACCCTTACCTTAGAATAGAGGCCAATTCCACGCTTCTGGTTCCGGTTTACGGTAACTCTCCTGCAATTCTCTTCCAATTTTCACCGATCGACAATTCTTCTGTTCTCCCCTTCTCTCAACTACGATACTTTCTTTTTTAGTAATGTTTTTCTTTTCAAAAACTGACAAAATGAGAGTAAGTGAAATGTGGAATAACCGTACTAAAATTTCCCACGTTCCAATTCTCTGGATTTTATTACTATGACGATCGTAACAAGTTCCTGACGAGCGTCACGATCGTGACGACCGTCACATGCCCGTGATGACCGTTACATCAGCAAAATTTCATTTTTCTTAGACAGAACATTTCTTAAGCTTTCCAACGCTTCGAACGGGGACTAAAACCGACTTACGGATCGAGAGATATGAATTTTCAAAGTTTTCCCTAAAACTTCTACGGGATTCTGCACTTTTCCCCGAAATTCGACTGATTCAATTCCTTTATTCGAAACCAACACATTTTCAAATACGACTACGACGCAACAAAACACGGTAAAGTCATAACTAAATTTAATTGAAATAAAACGGGCGTTACAACTCTCCCCTACTAAGAGAATTTCGTCCTCGAAATTACCTCAATCAAACAGCTCGGGATAGGACTCCCGCATCTTGCTCTCCAGTTCCCACGTCATGCTTTCGCCAGCAGCTCCCAACCAAACCACTTTCACCAAGGGAATCTCTTTTCCTCTTAACATCTTCACCTCACGATCATCAATTCTCACAGGCCTTGTCTCTACAGTAAGATTATCGCGTACTTGCACATCGTCCATAGGAATGACATGTGATGGATTTGAAATATACTTGCGGAGCTGCGATACGTGAAATACATCGTGTAGATTCGACAAATTAGGCGGCAACGCCACTCGATATGCAACCTTTCCCACTCTGTCCGATATCTGGTACGGACCAATGAAATGAGGAGTAAGCTTCTTAGATTTCAAAGCTCTGCCAACTCCAGTCACAGGCGTGACTCTCAAAAACACATGATCTCCAGCTTCAAATTCTAAATCTTTCCTGCGCTTATCATGATAGGTTTTCTATCTACTCTGTGAAGCTTTCATCTTTTCTCGAATTAGCTTCACCTTCTCAGTAGTCTCCCGAACAATCTCCAGTCCGAGTACTACACTCTCCCCCGATTCATACCAACACAACAGAGTCCTACACTGCCGACCATACAAAGCTTCGAACGGTGCCATTCCGATACTAGAGTGATAACTGTTATTGTGCGTAAACTCTATCAACGGAAGGTAAGTATCCCACGAACCACCTTCCTCAAGAACACAGGCTCTCAACAAATCTTCTAAAGACTGAATAGTCCGTTCAGTCTGACCATCTGTTTGAGGGTGGTATGCTGAACTCAACCTCAACTTAGAACCCAATGCCTCTTGCAGACTCTTCCAAAACTCAGAAGTAAACCTCGGATCTCTATCCGACACAATACACAACGGAACACCATGTAACTTAACAACCACTCTGACATAAATCTCTGCCAACTTCGATACCGGAAAAGTGATGTTAATAGGAATAAAGTGAGCTGACTTTGTAAGCCTATCAACAATCACCCAAATAGAATCACATCCTCTCAAGGTATTCGGCAAACCCGTTACAAAATCCATTGAAATGCTGTCCCATTTCCATTCTGGAATCTCTAACGGTTGCATCAACCTAGCAGGTTTCTGATGCTCGACTTTCGACTTCTGACAAGTCAAACATGCATATACAAATCGCGCTACATCACGCTTCATACCAGGCCACCAAAACAGATTCCTCAAATCACTATACATTTTCGTCGCTCCTGGATGAATACTCAACTTACTTTTGTGACTCTCTTCCAGAATCGCCTTCTTCATATCTGTACTATCAGGAATACAAATACGACCACGAAATCTCAACACGCCCTGCGCATCCAACTGATAATCATTATTTTCCGAATGGTCTACTCCAGGCATTAAATCTACTAACTTCACATCTAATTTTCGAGCCTCTCTGATGCTGTCCAGAAAATCATTATTAATCTTTAACATGCCTAACTTTACACTCTTCGGTGTTACTTCGCAAACTAAACTCAAATCTCTGAATTGCTCAATCAATTCCAATTCTTTAGCCATCATAGCTGACATATGCAAAGTCTTGCGGCTTAAGGCATCATCTACAACATTAGCTCTTCCCGGATGGTAATGTAAACTAAAATCATAATCTTTTAATAGTTCCAACCACCTTCGTTGTCTCATGTTCAGTTCCTTTTGATCAAACAAGTACTTCAAACTCTTATGGTCACTGAACACCTCGAATCTTGAACCATAAAGATAATGCCTCCAAATCTTCAGCACAAACACAACAGCAACAAGTTCTAACTCGTGCGTAGGATAATTCTTCTCGTGGATTCTCAACTGTCTTGAAGCATAAGCAACTACTTTATTATTCTGCATGAGCACACCTCCTAAACCAAACTTAGAAGCATCGCAGTATACGACAAACGGTTCTTCTGCATTAGGCAAGGTCAACACCGGAGCAGACGTCAACCTCTTCTTTAACTCTATAAAACCTGCTTCGCATTGAGCATCCCACACAAAGGTTTTCCCTTTACAAGTCAACTTAGTTAACGAAAGGGCCAACTTAGAAAAGCCTTCAATAAACCTTCTGTAATAACCAGCAAGTCCCAAAAAGCTTCTAATTTTCATTGTCGGCTTTGGAGTTTCCCATTGCAACACGGCATCAACCTTAGATGGATCTACAACAATTCCACTACCGGATATAACATGACTGTTGCACCCCAAATTTGTCCTATCTTTACATGGTTTCTAGTGCCACTTTATTTCGAATGAACAAAATGGCACAATTGGCAAGAGATCGTGTGTGAGGAGTTGTGAGTGTGAGAGGTCGAGAGTTCGAATCCCACCTTCTTCACTTTTTGTTTTTTCTTTTATTTTTATTCAAACTTTTCTATTTTCCTAAAAAAAAAAACAAAAATAGTTTTTTTATTATTTAATTATTATTTTCGTATTTTATTTAAATTATTTTTTAAAAAATATTATTTTTTCACTTTTTTTCCATATTTTCATAAAAGCATCCAAAAATCATAAAATTAAAAATATTAGAAAAGATTTTATTCTTTTAAGTTTGTTTTAGTTTGTTTTTTTAGCTTTGACTAATTATTTAAGTTGGGCTTTAAAATAGGCATTAGGTTAGAGTTAACCCTAATTTTGTTACCTATATAAACATAAGTGAGGAGGAGATAAAAGAAAAACGGCGGCCGTTCTCACGATTTATCAGAAGAGAGAATTTTTTTGGAAGAATCCTAAAAGGTTTGAATTCATCATCGGCCAAGCGCTACCGGCGAACAAAAAGTCCCAACGGCGGACGCTCAGTTCGTTCAACATCATCTTCGTTACTGTAAGCTTTCTCTTTCCTTTGATTTACGGCATTTTATGATTTTTGTGTGTTGTTTTGTTCATTGATTGTAGATTAATGGGAAGAATAAATAGAAGATGACATGCAAGGATTGAAGGAGAGGAAAAGCTTCGATATTCATCCATGGAGAAAACGGCAGAAGCCTTTTTATTTACGTTTCATTTTTTTATTTTATTATTCAATTGTTTATTTTTTCATTTATATTAACTATGTAGTTTGTAATTAATAATGCAATTAAGTTTAGGTAAGCTATTTCAACAAAATAAAACATAATGTAATCAGTTTTTTTAAAAATTAAGATCTTTCTAAAAAGTTTTTTTCAAAAATTAAACCATTTTTTATTTAAAAATATATTTCTAAATAAAATAGTTTTTCTTAATTAAAGCTTTTTTCCGATTAAAACCATTTTTCATTAAGTTAACACAAAAATTAAAAAATGACCTTTCTTTCACTAAAACAAAAATTAAAACCTTTTTCGTTGAATTTAAATCAAATTTTTTCATTAAAATTTAAAATATTTTTTTAATTAAAATTTAAAACATTTATTTTCGATAAAATTAAAACATATTTTTTCAAGACATTTTTTCATTAAAATTAAAACCAGTTTCTTTATTAAAATTTTTAGTAAATAATTAGAATAGTTTCTCCATTTAAGCATGAAATTAATTCTCCTCTCCTCTTCTCAATAAAAACTCAAAAAGAAATAAGTTTTGATTTAGCCGTTTCATTTTTGTCTAACCCTCGTTAATTTGTTTGTTTCAACTCGTTATTATTTCATTTGTTCGTTTTTGTTCCATGGATGTAATTTACGCGAGGCCATGATCGCAATTATTTTTATTTTTGCATTTGTTTTTGGAATTTGTAATTTACGCGAGTGATCGTCGCGAAGCTTCTTTTACCGCTTTCTTTATTTTTCCGCATTTTAATTCAGTCGTACGATATTTTGTCTGTTTTGCATGTTTTTACCGTTAGGATTCCTTCCGAAGGATTAGGTCTAGCGGTTTGACCGCCGAGTCAATAACCCTAACGTTTGACCATTTCAAAACCCTAATCGCCTATGTGTCCCGCCGTGGACGAAAATACCCTTTACCCTAGCATTAGGTCAAAGAGTCGCCGTACTCTGTTTTAGGGTTTCCCGCCGTGGAATATTTAATTTAACCATAATTTCAATTAACAATTTCAACGTAGAAATAGGAGTTTCAAGACTCCACGTAGGCACTTCCCTATGAACGCTTACTCCCCAATGAAACCTTGACCACAGTCAAGACGTTTCTAACCTCCCTTTCGAGGGGAACTACTCTGATTCCATTCCCGTCAGGATATGTAGGCACAAGATGCGATGTCTTGCCGAGTAAACTTAGGACTAACCCTTAGGTCTTTAGGTCACTCTATCCCTTAGCTCAATATATATTAAAGCAGATAATAAAATAAAAAAAGCATACAATAAATAAAAGGTTCCTGTAGAGTACTACAGAAGTTTAGGGTGCTAGTACCTTCCCTAAGCTTAACCAACCCCTTACCTAGGTCTCTTCCCGCATTGTGTTTACGATGCAAAAATAGGTTTTTCCTCTTTTGACCTTTTCCTTCGGATAAATCAAAGAGCGGTTGTGAACTAAAGATGCGATTCAAATTAATTAATAATTTGATATCATATTCTAACCGCAACAGAAAATGGCGACTTCACTGGGGATCCTCCTAATTTTTAAGGGTTACCCCTATTTTGTTTATTGTATGATATTTTATTAATTCTTTTTATATATCATTGTACCTTGTGGGGATACCTGTTATTGTGAGATAAGTCCTAACCCGGACTTGAGTCACCTCATTATAGGAAGGTTAGATATTTGACGAGGCTTGCCGGGAGTGAGTCCCGACCAAGTCGACTCGAGAATCACCGCTCAGTTGAGACCCTTTCGAAAATGGTTCGGTTGATCGAGTGCAGTCGTGAAAACTTTTACTATTTTCAATTGGAGTCTGTGATACTGGGGACCATAGTACCTTAACACCACCTTGTCCTTATATAGGACGTAGTGCGAGAACTATGTGGGAGTAGTCCTACAATAGTTGCTACGCGATACTACACATAAAAGAGGTTCTCTCGAGAATATTATCGACCTCCGAGTTAGTTGGAAAGTTGATAATATCTGAAGGATGGATTGATGACTTTGGGCACTGATTTAGAACCCTTGTTCTGCAGGTACAATTAACCTATAGTACTTACCTTTTGGGAAGGGTAGACCTTAACTCCATTCGCTGTCCTCTAACCTAGGACCTTTGTGTGTGTATTTGTGCTTTGCATCCATAAAGCATCATATCATTTCCAGTTTCAAGGAATTCAACAGTCCTTTGCAAATTCAAAAAGGTCCTACATTTTAGAGTCAAAAAAAAAATTTATTTCCAACTTTCCTAAAAGGGAATATTTGCAATCGACCGTTGAAATTCTTGGAACCATTACATGGTATTAGCATCACATTTTTGCATTGCATTTTTCCCCCGGTTTCTCATTCTCGGTTCTCTCGTCTTCCAGTGTACCTTTGAGTCGTCAAGCTGATTCCTTGACACAGATATCAGACCAGGGCTAACTATAGACATAAGATGTCAGAGCAAGAGACATACAATGCAGAGATCCGAATGGAAATCGATGAGTTGAAGTCAGACATGACTAAGCTCACTGAAATGCTTCAAATACTGATTGCTAGAGGACAGCCAACTCAGACTCCTTAACGCCCAATTATCAGACAAAACCAAAAATGGAACAGAAGCCACTTTGATCCTATTCCCATGACTTACACCGAGCTATATCTTGACTTGGTTCGACGAGGACTGATCACCATAAAGGCTTCGCCACCTCCTCCTAATCCCCCTCCGGTTGGGTTCAGGACCGATCTCCATTGTGCTTTTCATGAGGGTGCCCCAGGCCACGACTTGGAACATTGTTTTGCGCTGAAGGCTAGAGTGCGTGAATTGGTTAGAACCGGAATACTTAATTTTACAGACGGTCATCCGAATGTTCAGAAGGATCCCTTGCCAGTGCATCAGAAATGAAGTTTTATTACTAGGCCTTTTATTCCTTGTTGTTTGCATTTTCCTTATTTCGTATTAGTTTGTGTCGCTACTGCGAAAATCGGCGCCGGCAATACAGAAGAGTCGCCACCGTGCGTTATTTATCCCAAATGGAGGGAAAGGAAACGCTCGAAGTAAACCTCGCAAAACACGGGAAAAGGTATGGTCATCGCAACCAAAACCTGGATTCGGGAGTCGGTTACGCAAGGGGAAGGTATTAGCACCCCTCACGTCCATCGTACTCGATGGGATCCACGCTTGCTTGGTTTGTACGGATTACACTTCTATCTAAACTAAAGGATGAGGTCTGAAAAGAAAAGAAAACATGACTCGGTAAAGCATCGCACTTTATGCCTACGTATTCCCGTCTGGAACGAGAAATCAGAGTCAACGTAGTTCGCCTAACTACGGGTGAAGGTGGGGAAGGTTGCTCGCTAGGATATCGCATCCTATGCCTACGTACTTCCACACAGCATGGAAGATCAGAGCAAACGTAGTTCGGGCTACGCACGACACAAGCTGTTCAAGTGTCTTTTATGAAAAAATCTCACCTTAAACAAGGGTTTTCTTATTGCAAAAAGGTTGATGTTTGTTCAAATCTTTTGACGGAAGAAATGAATTAATCTCTGTTATAACCTCTTATTAATGTTTTTCTGTTGTTTTGAAGGAAGAAGAGATGACACTCTAAAAATCCTAGGGTTAAAAGGGGATAAAAATCTACCTTAATGTTATCATGCATGGGTTAACTCCTAATGGCTATCATGCTCATCTCTTGCACAGAGAGAAACAGAGATCCTAAGGGAATAGACAAAACAGAAACAGCAAATATATGCAATAAAGCAGTAAAGTGCATGGATGCAACAGTACAAGCGAGGCAAGGGAGTCCCACTCAACCTCGAACCTAGAAAACAATAGGCAAAAGTGAACAGGATTCACTTTCAACCCAGCAAGCTAAACAGCAAACAATACAAATCCGGGAAATTCACACAATACATCAAAAATTAAAACAGCAAAAGCTAAACAGCAAAGCAGTCTTCATCAGCATCAACAATTATCTTCAAGTCAACATCAACTATCCACAGGCTTCAAGAAAGTATCAGACTTTATCTTCAATCTCCCAATGGTTTTTCTTCAAGTCCTAACCTCCAAGCTGAGGAATCAATCACAAGAGTGAACGAATGTTAAACAGCAAATTGCCTACCAAGGGTGGCTCATTAACTGTTAACATTATACAGACAATTTTCCCTCAAAAGTTCTATCTTTCAAATATATTCACTAATCCTTCCAATGGAAGGAGGTGGATATTTGAAAGAGACTTTGAATCATAGAGAAAGGATGGAGGCAGACAAGGCCTTCCATGTTTGAGAATCAAGTTGGCTACTCTAGAGCTCTGCCTAACTCCTATATCCTACAAACTTCAGCAGCTACCAGCAAGAGATACTCCTCATTAGCTCTGGAAATTGGTCTTCATTCTCTGATCTTCAACTGGGCTTCATCATCACAGGTCTCCAGCTCTCCCCAAATCCCAAACAAACCCAATACCCCACACAGACAAAAAATGATAACCCTAAAGAGGGCACACCACACAATTAATCACATATAAGCCATATACTAGTAGCAGTAGGGGAATCCTAATATTTTCTAAGGGATCTATCCTATACCCATAACCCCTATAGTCCCATACCCCAAAAATCAAATGAAAATCTCCTAAAAGAATTAAACTATTCCATCTATATACACTTAAAACCCTAATTTTGATCATGCTAATCACACTTAACCCAATCACCTAAAAATTAATCCTAAAATTTGAATTAAATTTCATGTACAAGTTGAAGTTGTATACTAATCACTCTAAAAAGAATGAGCCCTAAAGCTAAAGGGACCTATGAGAACTAAAATCAACAAATTTGGGTACCAAACTAAACTTAACAAAATACTATTTACAAGAAAAATACATGAAAAATACTAAAATAAAATAAAATGTCAATTTTATTATTTGGTATTTTTCTAGACAGAATTATGGACCTATAGCAAAAAGAACCAATTAAAACTAAGCTATTTCCAATTTTATATGATTTTTTAAAGATGACGAAAATATTAAAGGAAATTAAAATCACAAAATATGAAATAAAAGGGGAGAGGGGTGCTACCAGCAACTCGCTCAGTTCAAATCTTGATGGGCCAAGGAAGCCAGGGGTGCGAGTATCAATTGCGTGAGGCCCAAGAACGCTCAGAAATGAATTGGAAAAATGCCAGAAAAAGATTAAACCTTCGGTGCAAATAGTAGTAACTTCACATGTAAAACATTGGGCTTGTCAACTGGGGGGTGGGGATAGTGATTTGATCCAAAGCCCAACGTTTCATTTTAAATGAAACGCGGCGTTTCACATGAGTCTCTCCCTCCGTTTTTCAATTTGAATAATGGCCACACGATTAGCTTAAAAGGTCAATAAAGCAGGACAATCGGACGGCCCCTGGTCATCGTCCCCAAACTAAACCCTAGAATTCAGAAAATCACTCTCCACGCAGCCATGTTCGAGCTCATCATTCTCCCTCCACAGGCCATGAAATCACACACTTCAAAAACCAAGATCACTCCATTTCTTCCCCTCTACACGACCATGCTCTTAGTTTTCTCTAAAAACCCCTCTATGATTAAACCCGATAGATGGAACTTCATAGCACACCATCTGCACTCTGCAATGGAAGTTCACCAAACTTGCCAACTCTTGTACTAATGTATTCTCCATGTTGCACTGATTACTCTGAGCTAATTCACCATGATTAACAATCGATATATAACCTATCCTCGATCATCAAAGGCAAGACACTCTGCCATGGAACCTCATGGAACTCTCTCTAATTCTCAGAATTCAATCACCTATGGTCTCTAAGCACTCTGATCCTAACCATTCCATCTAATACTACCTAGATGAAGAGATATAGATTGAAATGCATACCTTGCAATATTGATGAAACAGTTGTGGAATCGTGCACTTCAAGGCCTGGCAAGCTTCACTAATGATCCTTGGGAGATGTTGGTCCTACTGTATGCAAAAGAAATGGATGAAGAAACTTGGATTCTTGGCTGCAGTTCTGATATGCCTTCTTGCAATGTGAACCCTAACTCCTCAATCCTCCATTGTTGGACCTTGCTCCATGCTCATTCCCACTCACAAACTTCAATGGATGATGAATGAAGAAAAGAAGTGATCAGAAATGGAAGATTATGGTGATTCTTGCACTTTCTTACAATGGAAGCAACTATGAAGTTCTCTCTTTTCTATCCTTCAATGCACCAACCTTTTGCACAAATGGCTTCAATTCATTATATAGATGATGATTAACTGATTGAGAAGCTTGTAGAATGATCTTGGAGGATTCTAGAAACTTGTGGAAATTTCAAGGAAGTTCTCATTTGATGATATGTTGAAGATCTCTTATCTCATGCTTGACCCTTTGTAAACTTGTATTAAAATCTCCTTTCATGAGATATTAGAGTGTATGTGTGAAAACCAAGCCTTTCCTTGCCTTGTGTTGAGTTTTACCAAGTTGCCTTATGATGCAAGAAACAATTTTACAAAGCAAGTCCCATTTTTAAGCCCTAACTCAAAAAAGTGGATGAACCAATGTCTTCAAAATATTGTTTGGAATCAATTTGGTATATTGGATGACCCATATTAGATTTGTAGATCTCTCAAACCAATTTTTTATTTCAACTTTTTCAACTTATATGCCTTTTTTTTAAGTCATTTTTCACCAACCTTGGTCAAGTCTCATTCTATGCATTTACAAACTTCCATGACTTCTTTTCTAGACTTAAAATGGCATTTTGAGCAACTTTGATGTTGGGAAGTTTTTCATTTGAAGCTTCCTTGTATGAGTTTTAGGCATATGCTAAGAATGATCTGTAATCCTCAAATGACCAAAATACCCTTTGCTTGCCAAGACCATAAGTAGAGCTACACAAATCATATGAAGGCATAATATACCATTCTAGAAAGCTAAGACAATAGGTAACAATTCTCATGTTGGCCAGAAATACATTTGAAATAACCTTGAAGGTCAAAAGTTGCTTGGAAGACAGACAACTTTCACAGACAAATTTCAGTGCCCTCAAATGACCTGTAACTTGCAAGAGCTATAACTTGAGTTCTATAAATCATCTTGATGACTTCCACCACTAAAATTAAAGCTATGAAGATACTCTACAAGTTTCATGTGGACCAAGAATTCATATGAAGCTTGCATCTTGAGTTACACTGCTTTGAAGTTTGGCCTAAATCAGGGGATTTTACAATAAAACCCTAATTTAGTAACTCCAGTTCTCCTTGACTCCTCTTGATTTTTCTTTATCACAACATCATATCCATATCCATATAGCACATAATGAATCCCACATTCTTCAAATGCTCCTTGATGCCCTTCAAAACACTTCTTTGACCTAGAATTGACCCAGTGTTGACCCTAGTTGACTGACTTCAACTGAGGCTCTTGCAATCATTCCAATGACTTGGTTCTCCTCAAAAATTATTCTCTAGACTCTTCATAACATCCATACACACCTCATACTCTTGGCTCATAGCTCACATTTCCTCTGATGATCCCCCACTAGCCTCAAGATAGGAGAGAATCCACTGATCAACCTGGCAGCTCTTCAAAGCTCAAATTCTCCTCTGATGACCTGAGTAGACTTTAATATGAATGAAACCCTTGGATATACCTCTTGAGATAAGAATAGCACTTGATTCCCTGATTAAGATAGCTTGCTCATGCTATGCAATGCAGATGAATACACCATGCACATGATGACAATGCAAATGACTATGCAATTGAAACATAAACCTAGGTGAGAAAAGGTTGGGCAAATTTTGGGGTGCAACAGCTGCCCCTATTCAAGCGACTTGGACCCGGCTGGATGAAGAGCGCGCAGCCTTCAAACATTCGAGGTACGAGACGGTTGAATACGAAAGAACCCGGAAATTTGCCAACCGCAAAAATAAATTGCGAACACGACTACTGCTTGAGAAAAACCTTGGGAACTGGCTTCTGTCGTCACGGCAACAACTAGCCATCCATCTGTCAAATAATCTGATGTTGTCCGCAGACCACTCCATTCCGAAGAAATGAGCATACACCACACAACGATAAGATTGTTGATCTCACTTATCAACCTCTGTTGATCTCACTTATCAACCTCTGTTGATCTCACTTATCAACCTCTGTTGATCTCACTTATCAACCTCTGTTGATCTCACTTATCAACCTCTGTTGATCTCACTTATCAACTGAGCGCACGCTAACCAGCGGAAGAATACTGACTTCACTTGTCATGTTGACTTCACTGATCAACCTTTCGTATCCTGAAGAAACGAACAGACGCTTAACCAAGCGTGACGATGTTCGAAGACATAAACCACCGACTCTGCGGGGAAATGAGAAACTTAACCAAGTAACTCTGAGGAGACAATTCTGACGACTGCCGTCAAACACCTGCTGGGGAAATTGGGAACTTAACCAAGTAGCCTTGTTGCAAAATACGAGGAATTTAACCAAACAACTCCTGGAGCAAGCTCCCTGCTGGGGACTATGAGGGACTTAACCAAACGACTCATTGAAGTAACACCCTGCTGGAGAACATAACTCTGTTGGGGAATTGCGGGTAACGACCCGAAAATCTGCATTATTGTCTTATAATACTGATACCGCATCATCCTGTGACAGACTCAGCTGGGGAATACAAGCAACTTAACCAAGCGACTTGTCGAAGAATACCCTGCCGGGGACTACGAGGAACTTAACCAAGCATCTCATTGAAGACCACCATGCTGGGGATTACGTCTTTATAGGGGTAACTGTGGGTGACCACCCAAAATCTGCATTATGCCATTTCCACAATACTCTGAGAAAGGACTCGGCTGGGGAGAAAGAGAAATGCTTGACCAAGCAACTCTGCTAGGGGAATATGACATGACGAACACGATCATTGCATGTCCGGCGCACCCCTCTGTAACAAGATGAACACGATCACTGTGTATTCTACACCAAATCCCTCTTGACAGGAGAAAACACGATCACTGCGCGTCCTGGCGTTGCAACAAACAAAATCACATAGTGGGACGAACACGATCACTGTGTGTTTCGTTACCACCAAAATCACATCGACCCTGAATCCAATCGGATGAGATAAACACGATCACTGCGTGCCAGATGAAATAAACCCACATAGAAGAGGCGAACACGTTCACTGCGTACTTCAACCATCCATATGATGAACACGATCACTGCGTGTGCTGCAATAGGACAAACACGATCACTGCGTGTATTAACCATAGATACCGACAAGATGAACACGATCACTGCGTGTATTAACCTACGAACCCTCAAAATGATGTCAACACGATCACTGCGTGTATCACAAAACCAACCCATGTAATAGGACGACTACGATTACTGCGTAGGCCGGCCAACAAAACCGACTGATACAATAGCCACGATCACTGCGCGCTCCGCATCACAAGTTCCCATGGTACTGTCAGCATGATCACTGCATGCTGTACGAATACGATCACTGCGTATTTTGAACACGATCCCTGCACGTTCGAACACGATCACTGCGCGTTCCGAGCCACGATCCTCTTGACTGGAGAAAAACACGATCCCTGCGTGTTGCGTGTCTCAACTAACCCACATAACTGGACGAATACGATCACTGCATATCCTGACCATACATAGGATAAACGCGATCACTGCGCGCTTCATGTCACGACCCTCTTGACTGGAGGAAACACGATCCCTGCGTGTTGTGACACAACTTCAAACATGGGACGAATACGATCACTGCGTATCCTGACCATACATAGGATAAACGCGATCACTGCGCGCTTCATGTCACGACCCTCTTGACTGGAGGAAACACGATCCCTGCGTGCTGTGACATAACTTCAAACATGGGACGAATACGATCACTGCGTATCCTGACCAACAAAACTGGATGAACACGATCACTGCGCATCAATCTATAACCACCGTGTAACGGACGAATACGATCCCTGCGCATATCGACCACCAACATCACATGACATGGTAAACACGATCACTGCGTGTCCTGCACCACCAATAGAGTGAACACGATCACTGCGCGTCCTGCTCAAATAAACCCCCGAGTTGATACCAACACGATCACTGCGTGCTTTACAAAACGATCTTCTTAGATTGGGACGAATACGATCACTGCGCCATTCGACCACAGATACACATACCAAGATCAACACGATCACTGCGTGTCTCATAACATGAACCACACAGATGGTACAAATACGATCACTGCGTATTTGGGCCACAAATCAACATCTCAAAATCAACACGATCACTGTGTGCCTTACAATATGAACCCCATAGCTGGTACGAAATACGATCACTACGTACCCGGACCACAAATCAACATCTCAAAATCAGCACGGTCACTGCGTGCCTTACAATATGAACCCCGTATCTGGTACAAAATACGATCACTGCATACCTTGACCACAAATCAACGTCTTCCTGAAACCACGACTTCTCTTATCGGCAAGGAATAACATATCTGAAACTGGAGAGGTAACTACCTGGCTTATGTTTCAAAAATGCAATGTTTGATAATGACGTAATGCTTTCATACTGCATGGAAATGCTACATACTCGGGTAGAATGCAAATGCTCATGATGCATGCTTATGCAAAGAGTTACTTCAGCAAAATAAACGCTGAAGACACACTGGATCCGCCGGGGATGACCGGAATACTACCGATACGCTTCCGACAAAATAAATGTTGGAAAGATGAACTAACTCCGCTGGGGATGACCATCCTGCTGAGAAAGTAGCTCACGAACTCAAAACTCCAAAATCTGCTGAGAAAGGTCCTCCTGACGAGGAAGAGTGACTTGCTGGGGAAAGAAAGGACAATCCTGCTCGGGGGAACTCCTTTCCGCAGCTCCCACCACCTGATCACACTCTGTGGGAAACCTCTCCTGCTATAACTGAGCTGGGTAAATCATCCCGCTATCACTGAGCTGGGGAAATCATCCTGCTATCACTGAGCGGGGGACTGAACTATACATTCTGACCTGCACTGCACAAGAGCTCTCTGGGAAGTTAATCACATTTGTCTCGGCCTTCACTGGGGAGGACTAGGCTAATGCTGAACTGCAGATACATTAATCTCAACTCTCCTGGGGAATTAACATTCAGTTTTTGTCTGGACTTCACCGGGGAAAGACACAACATTCAACCTCTGGAAAGGGTACCAGCCTGCCATGGACTCTGGCGGGGAACTTTGCGAGCTTTTGAATAGCTTGCCCCAGTGCACTCAACTTGCCCCTATCTAACTCCTGGGAATACTTGCTCTGAACCGCTTGCTATAAGACGACCTCGAGATTACTTGCCCCGGTATCTATACGACAAAAGATTCAATCTCCATTAGCCCTGATCAATCCAGTTGGTTTCAATGCTCTCTGCGGCGACTTGCCCCTGAATGAGCGTTCTAGCGACTTATCCTGATCTGATTATCCACCTGAAGTATCTGCTTTCAAATCTCCACATTCTGCATGACTGCCCCTGATTGGATCTCGAGAAGACTCACTTCTGATTAGTTGTCCCTCAAGCATACTGCCCCTTGGTCAACTGAAGCTTCGGGACTTGCCCTCAGACTAACTGATTCCGAACTCGCTGGAAGTCAATGCCCCTGATTCACATGACTTTGCCCCCGATTAGCTGATCCAGAACAGTACCTCCAACTACGAGAGATTTACTGAATCTCGACCTGATTGCCCCAGAGTAGCTGACTTCGCATGGCTGACCTGACTGGGAATCACGATAATAGCTTGCCCCTGCTCTCGGAACATTCGGGCGCTCTGTATTCTATCCTGACCATACTTTCCATTGCAGAAAACTTTCCTGCTGTCAAGCGCTTATTCGCAAGTAAAACAAGTTGTTCTGCGTAAAAGACATATTAATGCAACACATATGACAGTTTTGACATCCAATCTGTTCACTGGGAAAAGGGAAAAACAGTTTATAGCATACACTGCACAAAACATTTATCAACATCAATACCAACATGGCAAGAGGAACCCTTTCAGGAGTCAGAATTGACGCGACCTTTACCGAAGTATGCTTTCGAAACAACCTGCTTCAATTAGGACTTTTGAAGGTTATAACGTGGTCAGGTTCACGGTTTTGAAGGAAAGGATAAAGGCTCAAAGTTTATTTTAACCCACCCATTCTCCTTGATGTTCTCCGATCTTATATTCAGCTAATTCGACCTTAGCGCTCACCTCTCAGAGGCTGAAAGATAGGAGTGATAGTTCGAAAACCCATGAGTTTTTGGAGTGACAGCCACTCACTTTTCGTCTTTGACACTTAGGGTCACACGATTCGCATTTGATTTGAGGATTTTTTCTTTTTTGTCCTCCTTTCATCTTTTTCCTATCCCTAACTTTTGCCTGGACGGACTCTTTTTGAGTTCTTTTGATTTTTTAAGTCCAGCGGGATGCCCTCATTTTTGCCTAAGTCATTTTGTCTTGAAGTTGTGACTTAGCGGGCTTTTGATTCTTTCTTTTTTCTTTCTTTTTTCGAACAAGGCGTGTGACACTAGTTGCCCGACTCATTGGAGAATAATGTGACTGCCTCACTCTTGATTTAACCATTGTGGTTTTTTAGGCACAACCTCTAGAGGTGTGATTGATCCTCGAACGGACACTCCTTTTGCAACTTGAACGCTCGGTCAAATTAGCTAACACCTACCCTGCCCCAGGTTAAGATTGAGGGTTTTTCATTCGCAGAAAGAACTCCTACTACTAGGCTCAAAGGGGTTGACAAGGGATTATCTTCCTTATAACTCCGGTGTTTAGGGATTTGAAACAATGCCTGTACATCATCAACAGGTTTTATTTCAAAAGCATACAATCAGAAGCTGCATATCGTTCATTTTCGTCATCCTCCGCAGATTCCTCTTAACCAGGCGTTGGACATTTGTAAAAACAATTAGTGAACACGAATGGATTTAATCAAAACATGCATATTTATTTCATTATCATCAATTGAAATGAAAACAACAAGTTTTACGAACAAGATCGCAATTCAAACATGAAAGAAACTACAAACGTAAAGAAATGACAAGATAAAACAAAGAAAAACGCCACCTTCCGAGAACCGGGCTTTCACATCTGTCTTGCTGCTGAACCAGCTACCTTCACAATCAGTTATTAGAGGCAGCCTGCCACTGTTCTGATCTACTTTTAACGGCCCACCCGAACTATAGAACTCCTCTTTGTCCACCATATTCCAGCCTATTCATGGTTTGGCATTGGTTGTTGTGTAATATTGGGACCTTCCTTCCCAAAATTGATGGCTGAGCTATCAAGCAGATCTTGCACTTTGTGCTTGAAAGCTAAACAGTTCTCGATGTTGTGCCCGGGTGCACTAGAGTGAAAATCACAGTGTTCGTTGATGTCGTACCCTACTGGTGGCGTGCCAGTCGGCGGCGCCAAGGTTCTCTTTTCAACTAGCTGTAACTTCAATAGAGTCTGAAGGAGCTCTGCGTAAGACATCGGTGGTACCTCAAATACCCTCCTCGGCCTTGGAGCCTGAAACCTCCGTTGATTCTGATTAGGCTGCTGCTGAGCCTGCTGCTGTTGTTGTCTCTGTTGCTGAGGTGGTCCCGGAATAGTCACACTTGCAACTTGAGGTTGTGGACGCCGATTCTGATTCCTATTTCTCCGCTGAACGTTATACACCGCATTAGCATCATCTTGCCTTTTACCACCAAAGGCTTTCTTGTTGCTTCCAGATGAAACAGATTCTCCCGGTTGAATCTTACCAATTTTTATCCCGTTCTCTATACGCTCCCCCATCAGGATCAGCTCGAAGAAGGTACTCATTGAGAAGTTAAGCAGCCGGTCATAGTACATCCCTGAGAATGTCCCTACGAACAAGTCCATCATTTCCCTCTCGACCATAGGTGGTTGTACTCTAGCAGCCAGGTCACGCCATCTCTGGGCGTACTCTTTGAAGCTTTCCTTGGGCTTCTTAGACATGCTTTGCAACTGAACTCTATTAGGAGCGAGATCGCTGTTGTACTGGTAATGCTTCACGAAGGCTTCCCCCAATTCTTTCCAAGTTCTGATCTGTGTTGGCTCCAGGCTCATGTACCACTCCAATGACGGCCCTGACAAGCTGTCTTGGAAAAAGTGCATAAGCATCTTCTCGTCGTCTGAATATGCGGACATCCTTCTGTAAAATGAACGGACATGCACCCTCGGGCACGTGTCGCCTCTATACTTATCAAAAGATGGCGCCTTGAACTTCAGAGGTACCCTCAGCCCTGGTACCAATCCCATGTTGGACATATCCAGTCCCACAGCGTTCTGATTAGCCAGACCATTTACCTTTTCTTCCAACAATCTCATGCGGAGGCTGTCCCCTGCAGGCCTCCCGTAGCCTTCATTATGACCGGAGAAAACGTCTTCCTGATGATCCTCCCAACGAGGTATCTCTTCGTATGCAGCATGTCCAGCGTTACGACCCAGACCTGCTTGGAAGTACCTGGGGTTACCCCTCAAGTCGCCCATATCCTGGCCGTTGTTCATACCCATTCCAAATCCTGCGTTACCATAACCATGGTCTCCGTATCCAGTTTTGGCGCCAGCCACATTGCCATATCCCACATTCATACCCTGAAAGCCCTGATTACCATTGCCGCCATTCAGCCCGCCGTTCTCCGCACCCATGTTGAAACCCTGGTTGACGTTTCCTATGAACACTCCTGCAGTATCTCCGTTAGTGTTACCAGTGTTCCCGTTCCCACCAGCAGGACCAGCTTCACCGTTGTTCAGCCCAGCGACTTGAATGTGATCAGCACTTTGATGATTTTCAACCCTGGGAGAGTTAGCCACATTTTCACTACGTGGGGTGCCGTTGTTCTCAGCACGAGCAACCAACGGCTGCACCAGACTCTGCAACTTTTCCTGCCCTTTGGCGATAGTCTCCATGGTTTGCATGAACAGGGCCATCCTGTCACGCATCTCTTGCATTTCAATCTGCATGGCGTCCATGATCTTCTTCTGGTTGATTCTTGTAGGGTAACGGTGGACCCGCTTTTCTTCAATCCTGAAAATACCTGTAATGCAAATATGAGTATGTATGCAAAATGCGATGATAAATGGGTATGCAAACAATGCAATGCAAACAGCTGCAACAGGGGATCAAGTGCCCTGAATAAGAAGCCCTAAGTCACACCAAGAACAGGTCTCAGACAGACCCTCCAATACTCATCAAACTCTGGTCTCAGACAGACCTCACAAAGAACTCCAGCCTGGTCTCGGATAGACCCAATAATATAACCCACACCTGGTCTCTGACAGACCTCATAACATAACTCCAACTGGTCTCTGATAGACCTCATACCATAACTCTGGATGGTCTCTGACAGACCTCACACCATAACTCTGACTGGTCTCTGATAGACCTCACAACTATCCATAAATACCAAGGATCTCTGATCAAGAAATAACCGGTATCTGGAGGTCTAGTTACCTGCATATCCCCAAACCCTCTCACAGGTGGATGTCCTAGTAACTGACAAAGGTATGGCATCCTATGCGGTCGTCGGCGTCACAGACTTTCAGGGTTGATGATACGATTCCCAGAAGGAGTGGCATCGTCAAATCCTGAAGAGGCCTCACTTAGCCAACTTCCAAATGATCGGTTCCCGGAGTCGACAATTCAGCTGATCAACAACCCCTTCGACCCAAAGGGTAGAAAAAGAAGCCAACCAAAAGAACCTCGTCCGAGTGTAGATTTCATGAGACACTAATGCAAGCAAAGCCGGCACGCGCCCACTACTTTCTACTCTAATTCTAGGTGCACTCAAGCCCAGGTCCGACTTATCTCTCAATCATGGAACACCCGTCACACCCCACAATACAGCAATAATAATGATAATATAATGCTGAAATGTAAATACAGAGATGTAAATCCATACAAATTCCTCGACGGGCAAACAAGCGCTAGGATCGACTCTCTAAAGGGACGTTGGATCCCAAATGCATAAGAACCATCGCAGTCCTTAGCAGCCAGGGGACGTTGGTTCCCCAGCAGAGTCGCCAGCTGTCGCTACTGCGAAAATCGGCGTCGGCAATACAGAAGAGTCGCCACCGTGCGTTATTTATCCCAAATGGAGGGAAAGGAAACGCTCGAAGTAAACCTCGCAAAACACGGGAAAAGGTATGGTCATCGCAACCAAAACCTGGATTCGGGAGTCGGTTACGCAAGGGGAAGGTATTAGCACCCCTCACGTCCATCGTACTCGATGGGATCCACGCTTGCTTGGTTTGTACGGATTACACTTCTATCTAAACTAAAGGATGAGGTCTGAAAAGAAAAGAAAACATGACTCGGTAAAGCATCGCACTTTATGCCTACGTATTCCCGTCTGGAACGAGAAATCAGAGTCAACGTAGTTCGCCTAACTACGGGTGAAGGTGGGGAAGGTTGCTCGCTAGGATATCGCATCCTATGCCTACGTACTTCCACACAGCATGGAAGATCAGAGCAAACGTAGTTCGGGCTACGCACGACACAAGCTGTTCAAGTGTCTTTTATGAAAAAATCTCACCTTAAACAAGGGTTTTCTTATTGCAAAAAGGTTGATGTTTGTTCAAATCTTTTGACGAAAGAAATGAATTAATCTCTGTTATAACCTCTTATTAATGTTTTTCTGTTGTTTTGAAGGAAGAAGAGATGACACTCTAAAAATCCTAGGGTTAAAAGGGGATAAAAATCTACCCTAATGTTATCATGCATGGGTTAACTCCTAATGGCTATCATGCTCCTCTCTTGCGCAGAGAGAAACAGAGATCCTAAGGGAATAGACGAAACAGAAACAGCAAATATATGCAATAAAGCAGTAAAGTGCATGGATGCAACAGTACAAGCGAGGCAAGGGAGTCCCACTCAACCTCGAACCTAGAAAACAATAGGCAAAAGTGAACAGGATTCACTTTCAACCCAGCAAGCTAAATAGCAAACAATACAAATCCAGGAAATTCACACAATACATCAAAAATTAAAACAGCAAAAGCTAAACAGCAAAGCAGTCTTCATCAGCATCAACAACTATCTTCAAGTCAACATCAGCTATCCACAGGCTTCAAGAAAGTATCAGACTTTATCTTCAATCTCCCAATGGTTTTTCTTCAAGTCCTAACCTCCAAGCTGAGGAATCAATCACAAGAGTGAACCAATGTTAAACAGCAAATTGCCTACCAAGGGTGGCTCATTAACTGTTAACATTATACAGACAATTTTCCCTCAAAAGTTCTATCTTTCAAATATATTCACTAATCCTTCCAAAGGAAGGAGGTGGATATTTGAAAGAGACTTTGAATCATAGAGAAAGGATGGAGGCAGACAAGGCCTTCCATGTTTGAGAATCAAGTTGGCTACTCTAGAGCTCTGCCTAACTCCTATATCCTACAAACTTCAGCAGCTACCAGCAAGAGATACTCCTCATTAGCTCTGGAAATTGGTCTTCATTCTCTGATCTTCAACTGGGCTTCATCATCACAGGTCTCCAGCTCTCCCCAAATCCCAAACAAACCCAATACCCCACACAGACAAAAAATGATAACCCTAAAGAGGGCACACCACACAATTAATCACATATAAGCCATATACTAGTAGCAGTAGGGGAATCCTAATATTTTCTAAGGGATCTATCCTATACCCATAACCCCTATAGTCCCATACCCCAAAAATCAAATGAAAATCTCCTAAAAGAATTAAACTATTCCATCTATATACACTTAAAACCCTAATTTTGATCATGCTAATCACACTTAACCCAATCACCTAAAAATTAATCCTAAAATTTGAATTAAATTTCATGTACAGGTTGAAGTTGTATACTAATCACTCTAAAAAGAATGAGCCCTAAAGCTAAAGGGACCTATGAGAACTAAAATCAACAAATTTGGGTACCAAGCTAAACTTAACAAAATACTATTTACAAGAAAAATACATGAAAAATACTAAAATAAAATAAAATGTCAATTTTATTATTTGGTATTTTTCTAGACAGAATTATGGACCTATAGCAAAAAGAACCAATTAAAACTAAGCTATTTCCAATTTTATATGATTTTTTAAAGATGACGAAAATATTAAAGGAAATTAAAATCACAAAATATGAAATAAAAGGGGAGAGGGGTGCTACCAGCAACTCGCTCAGTTCAAATCTTGATGGGCCAAGGAAGCCAGGGGTGCGAGTATCAATTGCGTGAGGCCCAAGAATGCTCAGAAAATGAATTGGAAAAATGCCAGAAAAAGATTAAACCTTCGGTGCAAATAGTAGTAACTTCACATGTAAAACATTGGGCTTGTCAACTGGGGGGTGGGGATAGTGATTTGATCCAAAGCCCAACGTTTCATTTTAAATGAAACGCGACGTTTCACATGAGTCTCTCCCTCCGTTTTTCAATTTGAATAATGGCCACACGATTAGCTTAAAAGGTCAATAAATCAGGACAATCGGACGACCCCTGGTCATCGTCCCCAAACTAAACCCTAGAATTCAGAAAATCACTCTCCACGCAGCCATGTTCGAGCTCATCATTCTCCCTCCACAGGCCATGAAATCACACACTTCAAAAACCAAGATCACTCCATTTCTTCCCCTCTACACGACCATGCTCTTAGTTTTCTCTAAAACCCCCTCTATGATTAAACCCGATAGATGGAACTTCATAGCACACCATCTGCACTCTGCAATGGAAGTTCACCAAACTTGCCAACTCTTGTACTAATGTATTCTCCATGTTGCACTGATTACTCTGAGCTAATTCACCATGATTAACAATCGATATATAACCTATCCTCGATCATCAAAGTCAAGACACTCTGCCATGGAACCTCATGGAACTCTCTCTAATTCTCAGAATTCAATCACCTATGGTCTCTAAGCACTCTGATCCTAACCATTCCATCTAATACTACCTAGATGAAGAGATATAGATTGAAATGCATACCTTGCAATATTGATGAAACAGTTGTGGAATCGTGCACTTCAAGGCCTGGCAAGCTTCACTAATGATCCTTGGGAGATGTTGGTCCTACTGTATGCAAAAGAAATGGATGAAGAAACTTGGATTCTTGGCTGCAGTTCTGATATGCCTTCTTGCAATGTGAACCCTAACTCCTCAATCCTCCATTGTTGGACCTTGCTCCATGCTCATTCCCACTCACAAACTTCAATGGATGATGAATGAAGAAAAGAAGTGATCAGAAATGGAAGATTATGGTGATTCTTGCACTTTCTTACAATGGAAGCAACTATGAAGTTCTCTCTTTTCTATCCTTCAATCCACCAACCTTTTGCACAAATGGCTTCAATTCATTATATAGATGATGATTAACTGATTGAGAAGCTTGTAGAATGATCTTGGAGGATTCTAGAAACTTGTGGAAATTTCAAGGAAGTTCTCATTTGATGATATGTTGAAGATCTCTTATCTCATGCTTGACCCTTTGTAAACTTGTATTAAAATCTCCTTTCATGAGATATTAGAGTGTATGTGTGAAAACCAAGCCTTTCCTTGCCTTGTGTTGAGTTTTACCAAGTTGCCTTATGATGCAAGAAACAATTTTACAAAGCAAGTCCCATTTTTAAGCCCTAACTCAAAAAAGTGGATGAACCAATGTCTTCAAAATATTGTTTAGAATCAATTTGGTATATTGGATGACCCATATTAGATTTGTAGATCTCTCAAACCAATTTTTTATTTCAACTTTTTCAACTTATATGCCTTTTTTTTAAGTCATTTTTCACCAACCTTGGTCAAGTCTCATTCTATGCATTTACAAACTTCCATGACTTCTTTTCTAGACTTAAAATGGCATTTTGAGCAACTTTGATGTTGGGAAGTTTTTCATTTGAAGCTTCCTTGTATGAGTTTTAGGCATATGCTAAGAATGATCTGTAATCCTCAAATGACCAAAATACCCTTTGCTTGCCAAGACCATAAGTAGAGCTACACAAATCATATGAAGGCATAATATACCATTCTAGAAAGCTAAGACAATAGGTAACAATTCTCATGTTGGCCAGAAATCCATTTGAAATAACCTTGAAGGTCAAAAGTTGCTTGGAAGACAGACAACTTTCACAGACAAATTTCAGTGCCCTCAAATGACCTGTAACTTGCAAGAGCTATAACTTGAGTTCTATAAATCATATTGATGACTTCCACCACTCAAATTAAAGCTATGAAGATACTCTACAAGTTTCATGTGGACCAAGAATTCATATGAAGCTTGCATCTTGAGTTACACTGCTTTGAAGTTTGGCCTAAATCAGGGGATTTTACAATAAAACCCTAATTTAGTAACTCCAGTTCTCCTTGACTCCTCTTGATTTTTCTTTATCACAACATCATATCCATATCCATATAGCACATAATGAATCCCACATTCTTCAAATGCTCCTTGATGCCCTTCAAAACACTTCTTTGACCTAGAATTGACCCAGTGTTGACCCTAGTTGACTGACTTCAACTGAGGCTCTTGCAATCATTCCAATGACTTGGTTCTCCTCAAAAATGATTCTCTAGACTCTTCATAACATCCATACACACCTCATACTCTTGGCTCATAGCTCACATTTCCTCTGATGATCCCCCACTAGCCTCAAGATAGGAGAGAATCCACTGATCAACCTGGCAGCTCTTCAAAGCTCAAATTCTCCTCTGATGACCTGAGTAGACTTTAATATGAATGAAACCCTTGGATATACCTCTTGAGATAAGAATAGCACTTGATTCCCTGATTAAGATAGCTTGCTCATGCTATGCAATGCAGATGAATACACCATGCACATGATGACAATGCAAATGACTATGCAATTGAAACATAAACCTAGGTGAGAAAAGGTTGGGCAAATTTTGGGGTGCAACAGTTTGTTTGCTTTCAAATTATGTTTGTACTTTTACATTAATGAAATGAGCATTGCGACTTTTGATTCAATTCATTTTGCCTACTATTTGCATCTTTATGCTTTATTTTCAAATATTTACTTTTGTCCAAATTTTTGATATGCTAAGATTGGAGGGAGGATGACGAAAACGTTATACCCATAACTGCTGTCAGTATGCTTTCAATCAAACTTTGTTGACGATGTAAGGCATTGTTTCGATCCCCAAACACTGGAGAAATAAGGAAGTTATCCCCTTGTCACCCCCTTTGAGCCTAGAAGTTGGAGTTTCTTTCTTTACAAAAAAAAAGCCCGCAATTTTAACCTTGGGGCATGGGTAGCTCTCAGTTAACTCGGTTATGTGTTCATGCAATATACCTTTCATATAAAGGTCGCACTTACAATTTTCCTTTACGCACAACAAACAAGTGTCGAAGATTATTTTTAAGTCAAAAACACCGATGATGGTTCACCGTAATCATTAAACCAGGCAGTCATGTTTCAAAAAAAAAATCAAAAGAAAAAGCCCGCTAAGTCAAAACCTACAAAGGAGACTTAGGCAAAACTGAGGCATCCCGCTGACTGTAAAACAGTTCAGGCAAAATTTAGGGATAATACAAAGAGGAGTTTTAAATTCTTACCCTGAAAATCTTCAATGTCAAAATGACCAAATATCATAAGGAAGTAGTGGCTGCTTTTCATAGGTCCATTGACTTCTGAACCATCATTGCTACCATCATTGCAATTCCTAACCTATAGGAACCTGAATGCATAATAGGAGTTAATTGAGCGTAGGACTGGAGATCATCATATAGATTGGGTGGGTATAAATAAATTTTGAGCCTTTATCCTTTGTTTTATAAACCGTGAACCAGGCCACGTTACAACCCTCAAAAGACCTAATTGAAGCAAGGTTATTTTGAAAGTATACTACAACAAGGTTGCGTAACCTGACTCCAAAAGATCTTTGTGAATCATTTATTTTGGCAATACACTTTTGTTTTAAATTTTGAGCGTCTTGAACCACCGTGTTCTGACCAACGACTTATTTTTCATTTTTCAAAAATAATTTTGATTTCAAAGGTCGCATGAACTTTGCATTACCATGTTTGTATGAATACTTTTGTTTGCAAAATGGCTTTCCTCTAAGGAATTTTCAAACAATGAGAAACTTGGTCAAGTGATCCTATCAGGGGAAAGTTCCGCTTACATCCTGTCTAAGAATCAGTTCAAGATTGGTTCAAGGCAAGATCTTCTCAGATTTGGTTTATCCAGAAAATTTTCAAGACTCATACTGGGGAAAACCTTCCGAGGATACAGTAGAACAATCCTATTCACGAATCAGATAAGCTGAAGCAATTATCAGTTTGTCTAATCTAGGGCAGTGTACTTGAAAAATCCCCAAGCAGCTCTTCATCCTTCCTACAAGGACTATCAACTTGATACAGTTTAATAGAATGACAATGATGTATGGGTTGAGGAATCAGGCGTCCAGTCTTGTCATCTTACCAACAGATTCGAGCCTTGTCGTCGACATCTGCATTGTCATTTGATCATCTATCATAGCATGATTTATACACATGTGCATATCATGGGTGTTTTATCCCTATTTTCTTTTTCTCTCGAGGTCGTGTTTTACCCGCGTATTACCTCGTGGACGAAGTCCAATTTACTTGGCATCATGGGTGCTTTATCCCCATTTGCATTTTTCTCCCCGAGGTCGTGTTTTACCCGCGTATTACCTCGTGGACGAATTTATTTGCTTGGCATCATGGGTGCTTTATCCCCATTTGCACTTTTCTCCCCGAGGTCGTGTTTTATCCGCGTCTTACCTTGTGGACGAATTTAGTTACTTGGCAGCATGGGTGTTTTATCCCCATTTGCATTTTTCTCCCCGAGGTCGTGTTTTATCCGCGTCTTACCTTGTGGACAAAGTCCAGTTTACTTGGCACCCATCGACTATTTCGTGTCATGTCTATCTGACGTTCTTCCAGATACGACGTGTCTCCTTTTCGATGTTCTTCCGAAATGTTCTGATGTTTGTCTCTCCCTATATGTTTTCCGGTGAGTCCTGAAGATCCCGCTCGATCTCTTCAAGGAATGTCCCGAAAACTCTAGCGTCTGTCGTTTACCTGGTCCTGTCTCCGTGTGGATCCTATGTTACCTTGTCACCACCGCGTGTCTTCTTCCCCAGTGCAATTCTTCGCTGCGCTGTCCCCTATGACGTCGTGTCGTCTGCATCCTTGCATTCATCATTTCATCATATGCATCATATTAGATTCATGGCATTGTCAGCATTATAGTTCGTGTTATTTTGTCCATATCATTGCATATCACTGCATCTAGGGGCCAAATTTTCGGTTATCTGTATTTAAATCCCTTTCACCGCGATTTCTCGAGTCTCCGCTGCTCAAATCATCCGGTGAAGCTATTTAAATAGGGGAATCTGTTGCACCCCAAATTTGTCCTACCTTTACATGGTTTCTAGTGCCACTTTATTTCGAATGAACAAAATGGCACAATTGGCAAGAGATCGTGTGTGAGGAGTTGTGAGTGTGAGAGGTCGAGAGTTCGAATCCCACCTTCTTCACTTTTTGTTTTTTCTTTTATTTTTATTCAAACTTTTCTATTTTCCTAAAAAAAAATAACAAAAATAGTTTTTTTATTATTTAATTATTATTTTCGTATTTTATTTAAATTATTTTTTAAAAAATATTATTTTTTCACTTTTTTCCATATTTTCATAAAAACATCCAAAAATCATAAAATTAAAAATATTAGAAAAGATTTTATTCTTTTAAGTTTGTTTTAGTTTGTTTTTTTAGCTTTGACTAATTATTTAAGTTGGGCTTTAAAATAGGCATTAGGTTAGAGTTAACCCTAATTTTGTTACCTATATAAACATAAGTGAGGAGGAGATAAAAGAAAAACGGCGGCCGTTCTCACGATTTATCAGAAGAGAGAATTTTTTTGGAAGAATCCTAAAAGGTTTGAATTCATCATTGGCCAAGCGCTACCGGCGAACAAAAAGTCCCAACGGCGGACGCTCAGTTCGTTCAACATCATCTTCGTTACTGTAAGCTTTCTCTTTCCTTTGATTTACGGCATTTTATGATTTTTGTGTGTTGTTTTGTTCATTGATTGTAGATTAATGGGAAGAATAAATAGAAGATGACATGCAAGGATTGAAGGAGAGGAAAAGCTTCGATAGTCATCCATGGAGAAAATGGCAGAAGCCTTTTTATTTACGTTTCATTTTTTTATTTTATTATTCAATTGTTTATTTTTTCATTTATATTAACTATGTAGTTTGTAATTAATAATGCAATTAAGTTTAGGCAAGCTATTTCAACAAAAAAAAAAAACATAACGTAATCAGTTTTTTTAAAAATTAAGATCTTTCTAAAAAGTTTTTTTCAAAAATTAAACCATTTTTTATTTAAAAACATATTTCTAAATAAAATAGTTTTTCTTAATTAAAGCTTTTTTTCGATTAAAACCATTTTTCATTAAGTTAACACAAAAATTAAAAAATGACCTTTCTTTCACTAAAACAAAAATTAAAACCTTTTTCGTTGAATTTAAATCAAATTTTTTCATTAAAATTTAAAATATTTTTTTAATTAAAATTTAAAACATTTATTTTCGATAAAATTAAAACATATTTTTTCAAGACATTTTTTCATTAAAATTAAAACCAGTTTCTTTATTAAAATTTTTAGTAAATAATTAGAATAGTTTCTCCATTTAAGCATGAAATTAATTCTCCTCTCCTCTTCTCAATAAAAACTCAAAAAGAAATAAATTTTGATTTAGCCGTTTCATTTTTGTCTAACCCTCGTTAATTTGTTTGTTTCAACTCGTTATTATTTCATTTGTTCGTTTTTGTTCCATGGATGTAATTTACGCGAGGCCATGATCGCAATTATTTTTATTTTTGCATTTGTTTTTGGAATTTGTAATTTATGCGAGTGATCGTCGTGATGCTTCTTTTACCGCTTTCTTTATTTTTCCGCATTTTAATTCAGTCGTACGATATTTTGTCTGTTTTGCATGTTTTTACCGTTAGGATTCCTTTCGAAGGATTAGGTCTAGCCGTTTGACCGCCAAGTCAATAACCCTAACGTTTGACCATTTCAAAACCCTAATCGCCTATGTGTCCCGCCGTGGACGAAAATACCCTTTACCCTAGCATTAGGTCAAAGAGTCGCCGTACTCTGTTTTAGGGTTTCCCGCCGTGGAATATTTAATTTAACCATAATTTCAATTAACAATTTCAACGTAGAAATAGGAGTTTCAAGACTCCACGTAGGCACTTCCCTATGAACGCTTACTCCCCAATGAAACCTTGACCACAGTCAAGACGTTTCTAACCTCCCTTTCGAGGGGAACTACAATTACTCTGATTCCATTCCCGTCAGGATATGTAGGCACAAGATGCGATGTCTTGCCGAGTAAACTTAGGACTAACCCTTAGGTCTTTAGGTCACTCTATCCCTTAGCTCAATATATATTAAAGCAGATAATAAAATAAAAAAATCATACAATAAACAAAAGGTTCCTGTAGAGTACTACAGAAGTTTAGGGTGCTAGTACCTTCCCTAAGCTTAACCAACCCCTTACCTAGGTCTCTTCCCGCATTGTGTTTACGATGCAAAAATAGGTTTTTCCTCTTTTGACCTTTTCCTTCGGATAAATCAAAGAGCGGTTGTGAACTAAAGATGCGATTCAAATTAATTAATAATTTGATATCATATTCTAACCACAACAATGATCCAGAAAGCTAACTTCTTCCAACCAGAAGTCACACTTCGACAGTTTCGCAAACAACTTCCTTTCTTTCAACACTTGCAGTATTAACCTCAAGTGCCCAACATGCTCCTCCTTCGATTTAGAATAAATTAAGATATCATCAATGAATACTACTACAAACCGATCCAAATACTCGTGAAAGATACGGTTCATGTACTCCATAAAAACTCCTGGCGCATTAGTAACACCAAAAGGCATTACCGTAAACTCATAGTGTCCATATCTAGTTCTGAACGTCGTCTTCTGAACATCATCATCTTTTACTTTAATCTGGTGATACCCTGGCCTCAAATCAATTTTACTAAACACCCGCGCCCCAACCAACTGATCCATCAAGTCATCAATTCTTGGAAGCGGATATTTATTCTTAATTGTCACTTTATTTAGTTGTCGGTAATCAATACACAACCTCATACTGCCATCCTTCTTCTTTACTAATAATATTGGAGCTCCCCACGGCGACACACTTGGTCTAACGAACTTCTTCTCAAGTAAGTCTTCCAACTGTTTCTTCAACTCTGCCAATTCAGAGGCAGACATCATGTACGGCGCCATAGAAACAGGTCTGGTACCAGGTACAAGATCAATAGAAAATTCAATTTCCCGTTCCGGAGGGACTTCAGGAATTTCATCTAGAAACACTTCTGGAAAATCACAAACAACTTCCAGCTAATCAATTATCGCTTGATTCTCCATGGATAATGATACCACCAACGCAAACACCTGAGCACCTTCTAGCAATATCTGCTTCATCTGTTTCGTAGTTACTGAACGGGTTCCCTCCTCCTCAGGAGTAGAAAACCTCACTGACTTATCAAAGAAATTAATATGAACGCAGTTATACTCCAACCAGTTCATGCCTAAAATTACGTCTACCCCACTTAGTGGCAAACAGACTAAGTCAACCAGGAAATCTCTATCAAACATTGACAGAGGACATTTCAAACATACCAGAGATGTAGTCACTGATCCCTTAGCTGGAGTCTCAACTACCATCTCCACATTCATGTGAGATAACACGAGACCCAAACGTTCAACACAATCAGCAACAATAAAACAATGAGAAGCACCAGTGTCAATAATAGCAAGTAAAGGAGTACTATTAATGAAACAAGTACCTTCAATCAGCCTGTCATCGCTGGACGTCTGAGTTCCAGTTAGAGCGAACACTTTTCCACCAGTCTTCTCTTTCTTAGGCTTCTGACACTTGTCACGCATGTGTCCCTCTTCACCACAGTTGAAACAAACCATTCCTTTGTGTTTGCATTCAGCAATAGCGTGTCCCAACTCTCCGCAACGGTAACATTTCACTGATCCAAAGTTACACACATTACTCTTGTGACCAGGTTTCCCACACTTATAGCAAACAATGCCAGCAAGAGCGTCTCCCCTACTAGTTTTCTTGCCATCAGCCGCTTTCTGTTTCCCTTTGCCAGCCGGAGGATCATAAGGTTTACCGCGAGTCTGATGCGACTTACTTCTCCTCTCGCTCAACAGCTTGTAATGAGCATTGTTATCTTCTTCATAAATCCTACAGCTTTCAACCAATGAATCAAAAACACGGATCTTCTGATACCCGATTGCTTTCTTGATTTCATACTTCAATCCATTCTCAAACTTGATGCATTTAGAGAACTCAGCGGTTTCAGCGCTGTAGTGCAGATAAAACTTAGCCAACTCCTTGAACTTTGCCGCATATTCAGTAACAAATTTGTCTCCTTGCTTCAGTTCAAGAAATTCAATCTCTTTCTTACCACGGACGTCTTCTGGGTAATACTTCTTCAGAAATTCCCTACGGAATACAGTCCAAGTAATCTTCTCACCTGCTGCTTCCAACACCGGACGGGTCTCTAGCCACCAGTCATCAGCTTTGACTGCTAGCATATGAGTCCCATAACGAACCTTCTGCGCTGGAGTACAATCCATCACATGAAAGATTCGCTCCATTTCCTTCAACCACTCCAACGCACCATCAGGATCATGCTTACCCTTGAGGGTAGGCGGATTCTCTCATTGAAACGTTGCCAAACTGCGAGACCCAGCATCTCTAGCAGGATTCGGTTGATGTTCCATAGCATTAGCTAGAGCTTGCAGTGTGGCAGCAATTGCAGCATCATTCCTTCCAGCCATTTCACTTAACTGCAATAGCCAATCGTCAGATTTCGCAAATAACGGGACTCTCGTGCTAGGCACGACGACTGACTCGACGACACTAGACAACTTGGTCGGACCGACCGACCTGCTCTGATACCACTAATGTAACACCCCAACTCTAACACTTGCGGATAACAGGAAACACAACAACTCATATAACAAACAGAGTGCAACAACGTAAAAATTGCACGCATGACGATCGTAATGATGGTGTGACGGTCGTCACACGCCCAGAATTCTTCATATCAGAGATGTTACATTCAACTGAACAGACAACATGCATTTATGCAGCCACATTTCAAATAACATATGTAGCACGAAATTGGATGAACAGACAACAACATTGCTTAACATTTAACTCATAATGCAACCAATTCTTATTTCGACGGAATTGTAGTAAAGCTTACAACACGTTCAATTAAAACAATTTAATGAAAATTCCATAACAAGTGCAGCAGCAAAACATCAACTAAAATAATAACACCAAACGTTCATCCCCCAAGAGTGCTACGTATCAGAGCGACTAACGGCACCTTACACGACAAAAAGGAACTTCATTCCGGGCTACCTGCAAGTTACCACCAATGGCGGTAACATACAACGTAAAGGGGTGAGATATCAACAACATAACATAAGGCATGATAAAAGTCATGTTAGAAATCATATCACAGCAATATAACCTTCGCAAACTTATAAACATCAACGACAATCGTTTGCAAGCCAATTTCATATCTCACGTATGCCACAACAACCGACAACCAACACAACTATGCAGCTTTATGCTACTCAGCAATGCAACTCAACTATGCATATGCATGTGGTACCATTTAGGAGCCAACACCCCAAAACTCGGGATAGGAGCCAACACCCCAAAATCCATTTAGGAGCCAACACTCCAAAACTCGGGATAGGAGCCAACACTCCAATTAACCCATTTAGGAGCCAACACTCCAAATAACGCCAATTCAGGCCAACCAAGATGATATGCCATGAAATGCACCTATTATGGACTACAACACAACCATAACAACCATACAATAAAGCTTTATGCTTACAACCAAACTGTCCATAACAGAGCATCATTCTCATACAACTCAAGACACTACCATTTTCCACATGTTCACATATGAGAACAATAACAGCCTTAAATCAACAATTAAGAATTCAACATACGATCGTAATGGCAACATATCTGCTCCTATTCACATGATTAATTACAAATCTCTATCAAGGTTTAATTACGAAACAATTAGGACAACTACCCTTTTGCCCCATTAGGGAAACCTTAGAGCATCGGACTGATAACGATATACCGCATTCATTTCTATGTATCTGCCCCATTAGGGAAACCTTAGAGCATCGTACTACTAACGATATAACACATTCATTCTTACATAGAAAAACCTCGTCCCTAACATTTATCGATTAACGGAAGTTATACCTATGAATCGAATCCCTACATGAAATCATCATACCCACGGTTATAGAATTGAACCCCACCCTTACCTTAGAATAGAGGCCAATTCCATGCTTCCGGTTCCGGTTTACGGTAACTCTCCTGCAATTCTCTTCCAATTTTCACCGATCGACAATTCTTCCGTTCTCCCCTTCTCTCAACTACGATACTTTCTTTTTTTAGTTATGTTTTTCTTTTCAAAAACCGACAAAATGAGAGTAAGTGAAATGTGGAATAACCGTACTAAAATCCCCCACGTTCCAATTCTCTGGATTTTATTACTATGACGATCGTAACAAGTTCCTGACGAGCGTCACGACCGTGACAACCGTCATATCAACAAAATTTCATTTTTCTTAGACAAAACATTTCTTAAGCTTTCCAACGCTTCGAACGGGGACTAAAACCGACTTACGGATCGAGAGATATGAATTTTTGAAGTTTTCCCTAAAACTGCTACGGGATTCTGCACTTTTGCCCGAAATTCGACCGATTCAATTCCTTTATTCGAAACCAACACATTTTCAAATACGACTACGACGCAACGAAACACGGTAAAGTCATAACTAAATTTAATAGAAATAAAACGGGCGTTACAGGCAACAGCGCCAAAAAATTGATCAGGTGTAAACCAACTAACTGAAAGTGCACAGTCTATCGAAGTAATATAAAAGATTTTCGAACCCACATAGACCAATTGTCAAACCTATCGTTACTTAATTGTTATGGTGTTTATCTAAGGCGGTTGAATTAATAATAAGAATGATGAAGTAAATAACTTTAATAAATTCAGATGAATAACAATACTAGAATATAATTCACATCAATCAACAATACTCTAATCATCTTTACTAAGATTACTTATTGGGCAATAATTTTCACTTTGAAAAGAATCAAATTTACGGGAACTGTCGCTTTCACGTATACAGAATCGGACTTACTCCCTAGTTAATGTCGTCCATTGTCACTTATGGAAGGTGCTTATCGCGTTAAAGTAGTAAACCTATTTTTAAGAAACTAAACTCTTAACTCAGTCGAAAAATGATTTAGATTGAAAAGTTTAACTTAAAAGTGTTCCAGGATTTCGCTCAGATAACCAGATCCTAATCCTATAAACGACACACTTTCATAAATAGTTTTAAAATTGCTTTCTAGATATATTAGACTCCCTAATTAATTAACGAAGTGCTTTCGCAGTATTTGTTAATAAAAAAGAAACCAATTTTAGTCTTTAGTGTCGGACGACTTTCGATTTTACCCGACATTTTCACTGCCCCACTTTCGTAGGGGCAGATTAAAATGAATTCAGAAAAATTGCGTTTAAACCAAAACAGGCCACAAAGGTAATTCTAAAGAGACAACGTGTAGAGCACCGTCTGTTGATGATCCTCACATCCCAACACTAATAAGTTAGCTGGACATCTTTAGGGAAAACGAAACATAAACGGGTTTAATTATGGAAGTAAACATAATTGCGGGTAAAGAAAAGTAATTAAGACGGAGGGATTAAGTGCGATTAAATAAGGCTAGAAAAATAAAGGGCAAGACAAAATAAAGGTAAATGCTGAATAAATAAATAAACCTGCTCCAAATGGAGTCTTGAATCTGATACAAATTGCGGTGCTGAAAGTAAATATTAACAAAAAGTAAACGAATGAAGTAAATTATTGCTGAAATAAAGGGTGCTCCAAACTTGATACAGATTCAATCGACACTGTAATACCTCTCCGATGTGAAGAGAATATCGCTTTACAAATTCGACGGTATAAAGGCTTAAGTTTGCACAGAGTTTGGATGGTTGAAAAATGGTATGGAAAGGGGTATTTATAGGAGTCCAAAACCCTAGAAAATACCTAGGAACTACTTCAACTTAGTGGAGAAAAAGTAGGTACCATTTGTGATTCCTTGGAGACCAAGCTTTGCTGGTTTGTAACCGTTTGGGAATTTCAAGGGGTAACAACTGCCATGCTCACAAAGTGGGCATGACTAGGTCATCCCACTACTTGGCGCGTGGACCATCCATGGAACCCCTAGGATGAACGCCATGGGGGTTTCCAGAGGTGCTTGTCAGCTCTATTTCCTCGCTTTTGTCTGTTTTGCCTCGTTTCTTCGCAAACTATTCTTGATTAGTGAATTTCCTGAAACAAAGTAAATAACTATCATGATAGTAGAAAAATGAATTAAAAACAATATGAAAACATGCGTAAATCAGGTCAAATAAATGATAGATTTAAGCGTCATCATATATAGATGAAATTTAAGTCAATGTGAACATTATAGTTCTTGTTTCCACCATAATTTAAGAATCGAAAACTCGACCGATATGGGACTTGAAGCATTGTAAAGATGATCCAAATGGATATTGCATGGTGATGAGAGACCATGAACTAACCAAGGATGCTTGGTAGAGAATAATAATGATTTATATGCCTTAATGTTGTAAGTGAACTACTTATGTTGATTATGTTTGACTTGTTTGTGCACAGTCACTTGAATATGCCTAAGAATTATTGTGACATGTTATGTTATTATATGTGTTTCATGTTTGATATTATGATATGCTATTGTATATGTTATATATTGATTGGATGTTTTTATTGTGGAATAACATGCTTTAAATCCTATGAAGATGGGTGAGGAAACCTATGAGATAACTAGGCAAATGACATAGTAAGAGAACTTAGGATATAAAATGGTTTAGATAGTGATGCTTGGACATGATTGTATCACGGTCTGTACAACAGACAAGTAGCCACGTGATTGATGAATATTATGTTTTGTATGGAACATGTGGATTAATATGGGATGGTTGGATATGATCACCTGGTATTTGATGGATAATTGTAACTCTATTAAGCGTGTTCCCCACAGTGGGAGTCTGAACTTCGTCGACATTATCTATTGGATGATGAAATCTATATAGTGAAATTCCAGTATCCATTGACCATATCTAGTGGAAAGGGATTGGTGCATTTCCTTTCAGTGGAAGTCTAGCATCCATGGACCATATCAGATGACGAGTGTAAACCACGCAGTGGAGGTTTAGTGTCCATTGACCGTACCTTATTTGGGGGGAGGGGTGTTTTACGCATTAGAGGTCTAGATTCCATTGACAATATCTAATGATGGAGTCCCTGCATTGGATGTATGATATTTGTTGACCATATCTGGTAGATGATTGTTTAGATCTTTGTGATCCCTTTAGGATAATCACCCTTGTATTACCGTTGCATTTTCTGAACTAGTGATTGTTTGAGTTGATGAACTCAAGTAGTATGTTTCTATGCATTGCGAGTTTTGAGAACTCAAGTCTTTTTCCCACTTTGGACTTGAGTTAGGATTTGATTAGAACCATGTAGAGCCGAGTGAACCCATAAGATAGAGAAATTCACTGAGATTATCATCTCACCTCAATATTGTTATTAATTTTTAGGTACGTTACATGCATATCTTGTAGTATTGTTATTTTAATTTTTAAATGCCACAACTATATTGCAACATGGTTACTGTAATACATTTCGTTACATAAATACAAAAAACTAAAAAAAAAATAAATGGTATAAAATTATAAATGTATATATAAAAACGAATATTAATATATAAACTAATTAAAAACGTATATCTAAAACTATAAATTTAAAGTATATAATTTACAGTAAAATTATAAAATTATATTAACGTAAAAAATTTATAGTTATAAATAAATATATACCTTTTAAAGTATATTAATATTAAAGTTTTTAATAAACTATTTTAAATTATTTTAATTAAAATATTTCTAATTAATTTTAGTTTAATCATATAATAATTTTAATTTATTAAATAAGGCTTATAACATTAATGTAGCAATAGTGGTAACAATATATATTAACATTAAATGTAGTAATAGTAGCAGTATATATTAACGTTAAATGTAACGATATATAATAACGTTAAATGTAACAATATATATTAACAATATATAATAACGTTAAATGTAACAATTTTAACAATATATATTAACGTTAAATGTAACAATATATATTAACCTTAATGTAGTAATAGTTATAACATTAGTTATAACAGTAATGTTTTATTAATATTAACTAATATTAACGTTAACAATATATATTTTTTATGCTAATCTTTAAATAAAAAGAATGCATAGCCTAGTGGTAAGACATTAGTGTTTGATGAAAAATGTCAACTAAGTCATCCAAATAATTAAAAATACAAAAATAAACTTAGGTATTATTTAAAAAAAATATATAAAAAAAATATCACTCAGTTTGACACATATGCACTTAGCATGTGCAAGATTTCTCAAAAATATATATTGATAGAATCTTGAAATGGCAAGAGACATTTTTAGACATTGCATTACGAAGATTTTGATTATTGTATACTACTTTTGTTGGAGTGTTCACCTCAATAATTTATTTTGTTTCAAGTGCAAGGTTGTTAATGAAACGTAAACATATTAGTCAATATATACATTTACTTGTTTTCTCTTGATGACATGTTATATTTTCAACCGATGAATTTCAATGGTCATTTAGCGGCCACTGCTTTTCTTCCTCTCAGCTTTCAATATACTATTCTTGTCTTTTATTATTTCTATCAACAAACATCTACGAGTAACATACGTTGCATCTAACCAAATAAACTATATCACTATTCTTTTACGAAACATAATATCACTATACATAAATATTTGGACTCTCCATAAAAAATTTATGATCTTTGGTGCTAAAAAAACTAAAACTATGAAAAAACAGTACGAAAACATGTTAAATTTCAAAAACACACTTTAACATGTATGACCATTTTATTTAAATTAGACTTCTAGTCCTCAATTCTATCAGGAGAAAATTCCAAAAAATTATATTAAAAGAAAATTAGAATGACAATGGACAGGATTTGTGCAGGGTACTACTATAGTATTTGTTTCATATTTATAGTTGAAAAAAATTTGTACCCGAGTCTATACTCACTTAAGTATCAATATTGACACCTGTATTCATATCCTATAAGTATGTAAGTACTCGTACCTGTATCTATTAGCCGCATTTCTAATAAAAATAAATGTATTCAAGTATAAAGTATCATATTATTTTAAGTTCTTAAGAACTAATCTTACCGGATCAGAAAAGGATCAGCACCAGCAACACGTCGTGAGCTCCTGTATTCGCCGGTGGTGGAGAAGAGGAGGGGGTGTACCTGCAAGGTACTCTGATGCCAAAGTAAGAGACGGAGTAGAAAGAGCAAGTACATAAAGGTGTGGAGAGAATTGAATACCAGACCTTCTAGTGAAAAAGGGTATTTATAATGTGCCCCAAGCGCTAGGCCAACAATTACTTTGCACTGGGTTGAATTGCAAGGTCCAATACGAGTAAATGTCAACGCTTACGTGGCGTAGGGAAGACCAGCACGTGGTTTTCACTCTGGGTCAACTGCCTGTAATCCTCGAAAGATGGATAGTTGCATGATGATGTGTCCCCGCATGGGGGCACATGGAGACTGTGAGGGAGACGTGTGAGAGATCCTTGTGGGTGTTGAAGTATTGGGCCCTCAATAGGCCCTCCCCGACGGGGAGCTGGATTAGGCTGCGCTCGATAGTGGGCCAGCCTCTGGCCCAGTCCAGAACAGGAGTCCCCCAATTCGTTGCTCCGAAGCAGATGAGTAATGACTCATGAGTCGGTTCGGGCGTTGAGGACCTGTTTGGAAGAGAAACGTGCGTGTCCGAAACACTGGACTTGGGGACAAAGCGCATGGCCAAGATAAGTAACTTTCTCATTCGGACATGAGCTTGTGGGGAGGTTTGTCTGTCAGACGCAGTCCTGGCTTTTTTCTTCCTTCTCCCCTGGATATGTCCTCTTTGGAAGTTCTGGTCGACTATGTGACGAAAATGGAGAGGAACGGGCACGTCTAGTCCTCGAGCATGAGGGGGAGTCGAGAGGACACATGTGGTGTCTTCTAACACCACATGTCACGAGTAATCAATGCCTAAGGCGGCTAGGCGTATGGGCACTTATGGTCGACTATGTGGCAAAGATGGAGAGGAACGGGCACGTCTGGTCCTCGAGCACGAGGGGGAGTCGAGAGGACACACGTGGTGTCTTCTAACGCCATATGCCATGAGTAATCAATGCCTAGCGCGGCTAGGCGTAAGGTCACTTGAGTACCTAGTGATGCCTCGCTTCCTGTGGAGGTCTTTACCGAGGAGTTTTCCCGTGTTTACTGGGGTATTCCCACGTGAGGAGCCTCTCTATCGAGGAGGCTTGCCGTCTAGCATCGACGACCATTTCTTCGTGGGTGTATCTCCGTCGAGGAGGGGGTTTGCTTCTCTGCATCAGAGAGAATCTGTCAAAGGGCTCTACGTCCCTCCCTTCTCCCTTTCACTTGATTTGCGGTGGAAGGTTAGATTTGATCTTGGAAGTCGAATTCATCGTTTTCCTCTGCTTTTCAGGTAAAATGGTCGTAAGCATCGAGGGTGTCATTCATATCGATGACGAAGCCGAACCCGACACACCCGTCGAGCAAGTGAGGCTGAATGAGCTTGTACGCCTGAAGATTGGACTGGACAAGAACCTCTTAACATCGCATCATATTTTGCCTTCGACGACACAGACGCCTTCGCCACTGTCGAGGATCGTGTCGAGGGTTCTTCCCCGAGTTGGCTAGTTTATAAGCCCAGGGATAAGCACTGTATTTGCTCGAGGTTCATGGATATGAGGTTCTCAATGTACGAGTTTTCATTTCAGGACGCGAGAATCCATCTCCTATTCAGTGATTTTCAGAGGGGAGTGTTCTAGTGGCTGCACCTAGTGCCTTTGCAACTTCACCCTAATGCGATAACGTTCGTGCGAGCGTTTGAACTTGTCTGCGAACATCTTAGTATTTAGGCCACGCTCCCCTTGTTCTTCCGCACTTTCACTTACAGCACCAATCCTTCCAAGGTCGGCATAACTGGGTATCCTTGAAGCAGCCGAGGAAGCTGTTTCGAGCGTACCAGGATTCTGTCCACACCTTCAAGGACGGGTTTTATGTTATGAAGCCCGTACCGCACGTGGTCGTTGACTCCCTGTATGACGTAATGGTCAAAGAGGAAAGCAGGCAGCATGAGGAGACATTGGTGTCGAAGTTTCCCCTCGAGTGGGTCGAGGACCACTTCGATAAGGGCACAGACAACTACATCGTGAAACACGTCGACCTGGATGCTGACGACCAGCTATCTTACGAAAAGATAGTTGAATTCGTCTTCGGCTTCACCCCCTCCATATGCGTCCACAAGGATGCGAGTTTCATCCTCGACGAGTGCGGAGAGGTTCGTCGCGAGGCTCAATTGATTAACACCAAGGCCCTCCTCGAGTGCGGGCCTCATGAGGATGCCTTGTGGTTTTTAGGTAGTGAACATTTTCTTTGTTGGGGCGCCTGCCTTTTCCCTTTTTGGACTGACTTAATTTTCTTTGTTCGTTGTCACAGGCCAGATGTCGAACATGCAAGAACGTATAATGAAGCTCGCGACTGTTGCACCCCAAAATTTGCCCTTTCGTTTTAACCATAACTGGCTTGTGTTTCTCTGCATCCTTGCATTTCTGCATAGCATAGCATTGGTTCTCGAGACATGGGATCAACGATCGAGCATCAGAGGCTCCAACATTTTTTTTGCCCAACGATCGAGCGGTCGATTTTATTTTTTCAGCGGGTTATTTTCAGCTTGGGAGACGGTGTACAAGCTATCTCAAGTATCACCACAATCATAATATTCAAGGGCAAGTTTCAGAGGCTTAACAGAGCTTAGAACAGGTGGCAATGGGTAATTATGCAGGATTCTCTCCACTTGGTGCCAAAATTGGCATTTTTTGAATAGGGTAACTGGTTACCTAATATGGAGTAACCGGCTACTTCAAGTGCAGTTTGCCAAAATATTTGAATTTTCAGCATGTGCAATTTTCCAATCATTTTTCAACCATTGATTTCACATGATCATCATTGGAAGGATCTAGAATTGTTTCAATTTTCACCATTTCCCTTCAAATTTCAAACACTCCATTCCTAATTTCACTCCTAATTTCCATTCCAAATGCTAATCCACATTCCAAACCATATTTTAATTAGAGATTATTTAAGTGAATTTGCTACAAACCTCACACAATTACCTTTATTTTCATATTTCACACTCATTCTTGAGAATTTGCTCTTAATTTTCTCTCCACTTTTTCACTCCCAAAACCTCCATTAAAGCTCTCTCACTTGAGTTCTTTGATTCTTCATTGGAATCCTTGAATTCTAGAGCTAAACCTCCATCTTTCATCTCCATAATCTTCAATTCATCAATCAATTTTCATTTGGATTTGGATCTGAATTTGGAAGCTAGATTGGAAGTGCTTTTTTGAGTCGGTTTTGCTTGATTTTGCTTGTTCTTCACTTCTACCATAAGGAAGCTCTTGGATATTGAAGATTTTATGGGTTTCTTACTTGGATCTGCTAATTTCAAGTGAATCAACACTCACCAAAGCAAATCTTAGCTTTGAAGGTTGGCAATTCTAGATCTAATTCTATTTGAGCTTATTTGAATAATTACAATGTAGATCCATGATTTTTGCTGCTTTTTTTAGCCATTTTAATGGTTTGGATCTTGGTGATTTGGGATTCCAGTGTTTGATTGTGTTTACATGATGTTTGATCATTGTTTCTTGATGATACTTCTGTGCTTGATTGATAACATGTTCATATGAGTGATTGGATAAGCTGCTGGATGCTGAAAACTGATTTTAAAAGCTGTTTTTCTGGTTCTGGTTCAGTGGTAACCGGTTACCTTATATAGGGTAACCAGTTACTCAGTACAAATTTCAGGTTTTCAGTTGTTTTTCAATAGAGTAATCGGTTACCTTATATTGAGTAACCGGTTACCACTGAGCAGAATGTTGTGTTTTTGCAATTTTTTTTGCTTGTTTGAGTTCCTCTTCACATGTAAACTTCATGGATTGATATGAGACATTTATGTGAATTGCTTTGGACATATTTCGTCATTCTTGAATGTTTGATCTCGATTCTTTGACGCGTAACTTTTGGTTTCCGTTTTGAATGTTTAACATGTTCATGTGATCTGTTTGATGAATGATCATCTCACTTGTTTATTTATAGCATGTTAATTGATTACCATTGAATGTTTGTTGCTGGATATTATGATGCATGATTGCATTTGTTTCCGTTTCCGCTTCGTTACGTGTTTGTTTGATCGGTTGATCGTCCAATTTAATTTTAAAAAAGCACGTCGATCTTGATGATTCATGTTGATGCATTATTGTTGATCGATTATGTGTGAGTGTCGAAGCATGTCCATGATTGCATGATATCTATCCATGATAAATGCTTGCTCTTGATTAATTGCATTCGCACATGTTTGTTGTCTGCTTTCCACAACTGTTCTTTTTTTGAACTTTGCATGTTGTCCTTGCCTTGCTTGCCTGCTGCCTGCCTTTTACACATGCTTTTATGCTGAAACATGTGATGTTATAGGCTGTATTATTTGTATGCTGGATTTTATTGTTGTCTTATGCAGCAGGCGTTGTTGTAGCTGCTGTTTTTACCTTGTTTTCTTGCTTTTTGCCTTATCTTTGTATGCTTCCTTAGGATTCTTATTCCAATTTAATTTTTGATTAAATTTAGAGTAAGATATACATTAGGAGTTTAACCCATGCATGATAACATATAGGCTAGTCCCTTTTAACCTCAGTCATAAGTCCATCTCTTGCATGCTAACATTAGGATAGAATCTCCTTTCGCATCCCGACCTTAGGACCACTTTGCATGACAGTGTTAGGGAAGAGTTTTCCCTTAGACCTCCCGTGCGTCTCTCTTCTCATCTCAAAACACATTCTAACTCATTTAATAAATACGATGAACATTGTGCGCCACGAGCCTAAAGTACATGAGAAGTGATGAGTGGGGGGTTTTTCCTCACTTGTCTAGAGTGTTTAGTGTATGCCCTTTGGGCGATATGCGACACATTCGCTCCTATGTCATAGTCTTTAGTGCAACGTGAATCAGAAAGCAAATTAATTCACTTCACTAAAATTCATAAACCAAATTCAAACCTTTTATCCTGTGGGATTTTTGTTCCAAGCTCATTTTTAGAAAAGAGTACGTTACTTTTTCGTTCTGCCGCAAACAGGCATCGTCCCTAACTGCTGGAATGGGAACTTAATGTCGCTCATAAAAAACACTTAACCAACCTGTGGTTTCATTTTCCCGAACTAAGTTTGCTCTGATTTCTCATATGAGATGAGGATACGTAGGCACAAGACGGCGATGTCTTGGAGAGCAACCTTCTCCCTTCACCTATAGTTTTCCAAACTACGTTGACTCTGACTTTCCCATTGCATGAGGGAATACGTAGGCATAGGGCGACGATGTTCTATCGAGTCTCTTTCTTTTTCTTTTGTTCTCATTTCCATTTAGCAGTAGCTTATAGATAAACGCACCCTTTGATTAGACAACAAGCATGGATCCCGTTGAGTACAACGGACGTGAGGGGTGCTAATACCTTCCCCTTGCGTAACTGACTCTCGAATCCAAGATTTGGTTGCGATGACCTTGTCTTTTCCCGTTCTTCAGGTTTTCTTCGATCGTTTCCTTTCTCTCTCTTTGGGATAAATAACATTTGGTGGTGACTCTTCTATTTTTATGTCGGGTGTTTTTCGCAGTAGTGACAACGGCGACCAAGGGCGTGAAGAAGGCCAAAGGTAGAGTCTCTCAGGTTCAGCAGATGCTAAGGCCCGACCAAGGAGCCGGTGGTTCCTCCTCCCCCCAATGCAGCCAGTCTCCTTCCACGCAGGAGACTTCATCCAGAAGACAGTGCATCGAGAAATCCGTACTTGTCAACCTCGGTGAGAGCACGTTCGTAGAGAAGTTTGTGCTACCCCCTTACTACCTCCAGCGTGACTTCTTCTCCGGGGACAACTCTCCAATTGTGGTTGAAGCTGAAACCAAGGTGATCATGGGGATCGATAGGGTGGCCATAAGAAAAGTGTTAACCGAGGACATGGCCGCCATTATGAGGATATTTTAAACGACCTTGGTCCTCAAAGATGAAACCAGCCCGACCTCTGAGCTGAAAGGCTGCAGAATGAAAATGTCGTCCTTTTTGCGGAGAAAAATAAGGCAGAGTGTGATCTGCTCGAGGCTAAGACGAGGTACGAAGCCCAGGTGCGCCTTCTTCATGAGATGAATGAAATGCGGAACATCTGAAGGAAACCAAGGAGGAGTGGGATCGACTGTGGACCAAGGTGGCTGAGTTGGAGGTTGATGCTAAGCCTGCTGAGGATGAAACGGAGGAGGAAAAAGCTCTTGCAATGCATAGTGCCTTGGTCGCCCTGATCCGGGAGCTCGAGCAGGACTGTTTGGGAGCTCTCGAGGTGGGGTTCAACAATACTTTGGAGCAGGTCCAGATCATGAATCATGGGGCTCAACATGTCTTCAAGGGAATTGGCCCTTTTCACCAGGTGGTTGATGGTAGGATGGTTGTCCCCGAGGCATTCGACGATGGAACTGGTCAGAGTGATGGGGGACCCCGGCCTGAGGAAGAAGCTGATGCTCTATTCTTTTCTTCTTTTTTAGTTGTTTGGCCTGCTCGCCATTTGAATTGTTTTTTCAGGACTGCATGCCGTAGTTAGTAGCTGATTTTTCCCGGCCTGCCTGCCAAGGGTTTTGACTTGTAATACTTGAACAAAGGCTCTGCCCAACACAATACATTTTGATTTATCTTTTGGTATGTTTATATTTAGTGTGTGCTGCTTGTATGTCCAATATGTGTTGTATTTGCGTGTTTTCGTTTAAGTATTTAGGGCCTTTGCTCAACGTTATTGGTCCTCGACAGTGCAGAGAACTGTTCGAATAGTCAGAGTCAGATTCCGACCTTCGACGAAGCTATGAGCTCAGTCGAGGTCTTTGCTTCGACGCGTGAGCTTCCCATCGCGAGTTGGGCGTTCTGCCTAGTTGGTACGGCAACGGTGGAGCTCGGTTGAGGTGTCCCCGTCAGATCAAGAGTTTGCTCGCACAAATAAGAGCGAGCTCTTAACTTCTTGTTTCAAGTTTAGGAGTCGCACTTGTACCCTAGCGCGCCCCTGTGATTGCGACGCGAATAGGTCACAGGCAGTGTTTAACTATAGTACTGTTTAAGCTTCTCAGCGTTCCATGGTCGACCAAGTTCCTCCCCATGCAGGTTTTAGAGGTAGTAGGCTCCAGTCCCTGTTTTCGTGAGGACATACGAGCAGGCCCATCGCCTAACTACGCTGGCCTCCTTGGAGTCGTCGGGTAGTTTCCCCGTGCTGAGGTACTCGTATACCGGGCTCATCAGCACTAGCCATCACTGATGGCGTTTACATTGACGATCGAGGGGGGTTTCTCAATACTTGGACGTGGAAGCACCTCTTGGATGACAGACTTGTTCCCGCCTTTTTTCTTCGTGCTCGCCAGCTTAGATAGGATGTCCGCCCGAGTATTGTGTTTGCGTGGGACGTGACTTACTTCCGTCGAGTCAAATTTTTTCATCTTCTCTTTCACTAGGGCCAAGTACTCGATGAGGCTGTAATTCTTGGCCTGGTACTCTCCCCGCACCTTGGAGGCCACGAGCTAGGAGTCGGTAAATATTTTTACCTCTTTCGTGCCGAGGTCCTCGGCCAGGCATAGTCCGGCGAGGAAGGCCTCGTACTCGGCCTGGTTGCTTGATGTCGGGAAGGATAATGTGAGAGAGACCTTGATCAAGATGCCCTCCTTATTTTCTAGAATGATGCCCGCTCTGCTCCCTGTCGAACTGGATGCCCCATCAACGTAGATTACTCATTTATGGGATCTGTCGGTCGAGGGTTTCGGGGCGGTCATCTCCGTGACGAAGTCGGCTAGCACTTGAGCCTTCAGGGACTTCTACCCTTGTACTGCAGGTCAAACTCGGAGAGCTCGAGCAACCATTTTAGCATCATGCCCGCCATGACGGGTCAGCCGAGCAGTTGCCTCACGGGTTGGTCCGTCCCTACCACGATCGTGTGGGCCAAAAAGTAGTGTCACAACCTTCTGGCCGCAGGGACGAGGGCCAAAGCAACCTTCTTGATCTACTGGTACCTAATTTTTGGGCCGTGGAGGGCTTTACTGGTGAAGTATATCGGCTTCTGTCCCTTAGGGGCTTCTCGGATGAGAGTCGCGCTAACCGCCTCGGTCGCGACGATGAGGTACAAGTATAATGTCTCCCTGTTTTCTGGTCGTGAGAGGACCAGGGGCTGCAAGAGGACTTGTTTGAGGTGGAGAAGTGCATGTTTTCACTCCTCAGTCCACTTAAACCTGACCTCTTTATACAGGAGTTTGAAAAATGGGAGTGCGTGTTGGGTAGATTTGGCCATGAAGCAAGACAGCAAGGTGAGCATCTCGTTTAGTGATTGGACCGACTTCTTCGAGTTCGGCGTTGGGAACTCGGAGAACGCCCTTCACTTTTCGGGATTCATCTCAATCCCTCGTTATGTTAGATAGAAGTCGAGGAACTTGCTTACCCGGACGCCGAAGATGCATTTCTCCGGGTTGAACCTCATCTTGCATCTCCTCGCTATGTCAAAGACCCTTCTGAGATGGGCAGTATGGTCGATCTCTTCTCGAGATTTTACGATCATGTCATCCATGTAGACCTCGAGCATGTCTCTGATCTCGCTCTGGAAGACTTTGTTCATCATCCATGGGTAGGTCGCACCGACGTTTTTCAGACAGAAAGGCATTACATTATAGTAATAGTTGCCTGAATCGGTCATGAAAGTCGTATATTGCTTGTCGGCCTTCGCCATGGGGATTTTATTGTATCCCAAGTATGCGTCCATGAACAAAAATAATTTAAGACCTGCAAAGTTATCAACCAGTTTGTCAATGTTAGGTAATGGGTATGCATCTTTAGGGCATGCCCGGTTAAGATCGGTATATCAACGCACATCCTCCATTTTCCATTATTCTTTTTAACGAGTACAACATTGGATAGTCAGGTTGTGTATTGGGCTTCTGAAATAAAATTTGCCTCTAAGAGGTCTTTCACAGCCTTTTCAGCAGCGTCCGCTTTCTCGGGAGACTGCCTACGCCTATGTTGTACTACAACCCTAGCGGCTGGATCTATTGTGAGTTGGTGGCAGGCAACGTCTGGTTCGAGGTCGGGAATTTCCACAGCGCTCCATGCGAATAGGTCAAAATTCTCTCGGAGGCTGGCCTTCAGCTATTTCTGCGCCAGGTCGGGGATCCCAGTTCCGATCTTCACGCTTCTGTCGGGGTCGTCGCTGAATATGATGAGTTCAAACGCGCCATCTGGAATATGGCGTTTTGGGTAAAGTGACTGCCCATTGTTTTCTGTAGGCGCGTCCTCTGGTATGTTGTTATGCTTCTGCTTGCTGGGGAAGTAGAAATCGAGCTCGACGGAGTTGATGCAAGGGAGCAGCTTCTGCTCTTTAGTCCGGGATGGCTTGTCAGCACTCTTGGGCGTGATCGAGTTGAGTCCCTTTATGGCCGCTTCAAAGCATCTTATAGCCGCTTCGATGTCCATGTGAAGGGTGACTACTCGACCCCTGGTCATGTATTACTTAATCTTTAGATGCATTATGGACGGCATCGCGGTCAGCTCGGCTAGGGTCGGTCTCCCCATAATGCATTGGCACAAGGAGAGACATTTTAGCACCAGGAAGCGGATATTGACCTGTCTCGCAGTCTCTTTGGACCCGAAGGTGACGAGGAGCTCCACATACCCCCATGGCTATGTGGTGGTACCATTGAAACCCTGTAGGTCAGAGCCAACATATGGCATCAGATGGCTCTCGTCAAGCTGGAGGGTGGTGAAGAGATGGGCATACATGATGTCCACCGAACTTCCTTGATCGATGAGGATACGGCGGATGTCAAATTTAGCCATTTTAGCCCTGATCAGAAGGGGATGCTGGAGTTAGGCGTGCCGCCCGACAGCTCTTCGAGGTAGAAAGTGATTGGGTTCGAGTTTCCTTTGAACTTCTCAAGGGTGGGGTTCTGCTTCGAACTCTTGTCGATTAGCTCCTCAAATTTCCTCTTGACTGAGCCTGCTAAGAGTTTATTGAGACCACTGCCAAATATGACCATTGCAGCGGGGAAGTTCTCCCACGGACTGCGGGCGGATAGCATCGTGTCTACCTCGAAGGGAAGGTAGAAGTCTTTTGGCCGGGAGATGCACAAGGCAACCTGTAGCCCGATTTCGTTGGATGGGGGCGGCACCTCCTCGACCCTCTTTGCCCCGCTCGTTCCTTCTGGTGTATTGCTTCAAGTGTCCCTCCTTGATTAGGATTTTGATTTCATCCTTGAGGTGGACGCAATCTTCTGTGACGTGTCCATGGCTCCGGTGGAACCTGCAATACTTGGACTTGTCGATGTTGGGTTTAGGGGGCGTTGGCCTCGGGAAACGGACACCACCTCGTTGGAACTCCGAGTTTATGCATTCAGATAGGATGCACTTGCAGGGAGATGTGAGTAGCGTGTACTCAATGAAACGGCCATCAGGTCCCCTCTGTTCCCTGGAATCCCGAAGTCACTCTTCTCTCTTCCTCTCTCCACCCCGTCGGGGTGCGGCAGAGCCTTCATGCCTAACATTTTTGGTGCTCTCCTGGTTCTGCGAGTCGCGGGCGCAGTGGGTGGCCTCATTTTCCTTATACTGGATGTATGATTGAGCCTTGTGAAGGAGGGTGTCCAGAGTATTAGGCCTTTCGATCCAGATGGCCTTGGAGAACTCAGTGCGGGGCTCTAGTCCTCTCTCGAGAAGATACTTCTTCATGTCGTCTGAGGTAGACACTTGCACAACCTCTCGATTGAATCTCTCTATGTAGTCCCTGAGAGATTCCTCCCTCCCTTGGATGATGGTTTCCAGAGATACTTCCGTCTTCGAGTGTCGCCAGGAGACGGTGAAGTGCCTGGAGAATTGCCTCTTCAGCTCTCTCCAAGAGGTGATGGACTCGGGTTCAAGGCTTTTATACCACACCATTGCTCCTTTCCTCAAGGTCGTGAGAAATAGCCTGCACTTGATGGCTCTCCGGACGTTTATGTAGTCGAGCATCGTATCGATGCTTTCAATGTGGTCGTCGAGATCGGCAGTACCACCGTAGGTAGCCAAGACCGGGGGCTTTTCCATCCCGACAGGGAGGGGAGTTTCCATGATCTGCCTAGATAGAGGAGTGCGGGGATCGTCCTCGTCGCTTCTGACGGGTGATTGCGAGGGGGAAGGGTCATACCGAGGGCTCCTGCGGCGCAGATGGCTTCTCGGGCGGCTCTTCGACTTTCCAGCGTGTCCGTCAGCTCTGTTTTTCTTGAGAGCTAGGGAACGCCTTTCCTCCCGGGGAGGAAAACGGTCACGCTTCTGGGTGGATATGGGTTGTGGTCGTTCCAGTCGTGGAAGATGCTCGACTTGTCTCGGAGAGGGGCTCCGAGACACATCATGTTGCGGCCTTCACGGGGGAGTTGAAGGACGAGTTTCTCGTTGTCGCAGAGACGGGCTACGAGAAACTGGGCGACGATGTTTCCGTGAGGGAGAACGTAATTGTTGGTCTTTCTCCAACATTCCGATCCGCTCGTTCTGTTGGAAAATCATCAAGTTTGTCTGATTGATTACCGCGAATAGAGCCACCATGGTCGGGTCGGCATTGGTGGGCATAGGAATTGGTTGGAAGATAGTTGGGTTTTCAAAGCGTCGGGCAGTGTTGTAGGTCACATCGTCGGGGGAGGGTGAAGGGGTGTGCAACGCCCCGATTTCGATTATCCCTTTTTTGTTAAGTCCTTTTTTGATTTTAATTGGGCGAATATTATTTTTGATGTGGAATTTTCGTGGAAATATGTTATGTTTACATATTATTCTATTTTACCTGATTTTGGGAGTTTTCGGAGAAAATAGTTGGAGGGTATTTTGGACATTTTCTATTTAAATGATAAGTTGGATATTTTATGAGATATTGAGTTAGTAGATGTTTTGGGAAAAATGATAGGAAGATATTAAAGAGGAAATAGAAGAGAAAGAAAGATAGTAAGAAAGGAAGGAAAGAAAAGAGAAAGAAAGAAGGAGAAGAGAAAGAGAAGAGAAAGAAGAGGAAACTTTGGAAAACATCAAGATCAAACCCTAGCTTGCGATTAATCAGGTAAGGGTGAGAAGTTTTATCATCTTGATAATGTATGTAATCATGTATGTGCTAGTTTGGATGTATTGGATTGTTTTCTATATTTCCATTTCTAGGTCGGAAGTTGATTTAATCGGTAGAAACTGAGTTTTATCGGTTAGAATTTGGAATAGACGGTGTAGTATAGTCGGGTGATGAGTGGGTTGTACTACTGGAACTGATTTGGATTAAATCGGTCGGTTTGTGAGGTTTAGGCTTTTGGACAGCCATAGGAGTTCTAAGTTCGCAGGTTCGCCAGGCGAAGCCCAGCGAGCAGCAGCGAACCAAGTCAGTAGCATCCACCCTGTCTTCGCTGGCAAGTTCGCCAGACGAATGAGAGGGGCGAAGGTTCGCCAGGCGAGTGTGCTAGCAAGTGCTAGCGAGTCATTCCAAAATAAATCCCAGTGGTCTTCACTGGCAAGTTCCCCAGGCGAACGGAGTAGCGAAGGTTCGCCAGAGGCTTCGCTAGGCAAAAGTTAGCGAACACAGCAACATATTTTCTTTTCTTGTGTTTTCCATTCATGGATTGTTTGTGTGGTTTGGTTGCGATCATTCCTTATCTGAGATGACTAATTATATGTTGTTATATGTGTTGTGGGTGGCTGTATGGCGTGAATCCTAGTTTGTGATTCATGAAGTGTGGAATGTGGTTGTTTGGCAATTTGGTGCATTTACTTGAATTGAATAGAAATGCATGTTGAGATCGGATGATGAATAAGTATATATGTATTGTGATATGTATATATATTGTGAATGCATAATGAATATATGCGATGAATGTGAAGAATGCATGAGTATGTTTGTAAACATGCATGCATTTCAAGAAGTGTATGGAGTCATTTTGCATGTGAAGCATCATGAAGTACATTCTTGTGCTGTGATTCCTAGGAGAGTCTGATGAGTGATAGGATTCCTAGGAGAGTCCGATGAGTGATGTGATTCCTTGGAGAATCTGACGAACAATGTGATTCCTCGGAGAATCTGATGAACAATGTGATTCCTCGGAGAATCTGATGAACAATGTGATTCCTCGGAGAATCTGATGAATAATGTGATTCCTCGGAGAATCTGATGAACAATGTGATTCCTCGGAGAATCTGATGAACGATGTGATTCCTCGGAGAATCTGATGAGCGATGTGATTCCTCGGAGAATCTGATTAGCAATGTGATTCCTAGGATAATCTGATGAGTTATAGTGTACCTGTGAGGGGCGTGAGTGAATTGATTCTTAGGAGAATCTGATGGACGATTAAGTCGGTATCGTATTACATTTGCGTAGAGTAGCGAGTTGGCCTCTATGATTTGCATTTATCATCTTTGCATGATGTATGGTGAATAAACATGATTGTAGATGTTTATGTAAGTTGTTGATAATTGGCATGAATGGAATGTTTGAAGATACATGTATGTGTGAGTATATCTGTATATGTGTGTATGTTTATGAAGTAATATAAACATTGATGATGCATATTGTATATGCTTAGTGTTCTATTTGTAAATAGTTAATTGTGAATACATTGCAATGTACGGTGTAGTGAGATGAGTTGCGGTGAGAATGTGGAAGACGTTTTTGGACGTTATGTGTGTGTGTGTGTGTGTGTGTGTATATATATATATATATATATATATATATATATATATATGTTTATATGCATTATGTATTATGATATTGTTTCTCACCCTTCTGCTGTTTTATAATGCTCTATGAGGCATTGCAGATTAGATTGATGGGGATCTTTTGTGAAGTGTGGCTTCAGTCTTTTTGGTCGGTTGGCTCTGATATGTGGCACCGGGTAGTTAGGGATTATTTTGATTATTTTGATTCTTTTTTGATACACCTGTGTATGTATCTGCTGACGATATGTTTTGTAAACATGGTGAATGATAATTGTATATGTGAATACATGTTTTGGAAGTTATGAAATATTTGGATGTTTCCGCCTTTGTTCTAAATATTTTCTTGTGGGTGTTGCCCCGATGTCGCATATCTGTTGAGCAGGTGTTGTATGTGTTGAATTTTTGGTATAATGTGATATGCCCCTTTTATGCCATGATATAAATGTACTCTGATGAAATTTTGAATTATGCCTGAATGATTATTTGTATTATTTTGGGGTATAGAAAAGGGGTGTTACAGTGTGGGTATGGGGCGGAGTTAGTATTAAGGTGTTCATACTCGCACGCATTCTCTCTTATTTAGGTGGGTAATTATCTGAGTACGTATCCGTATCTATTTTTACAAATTTTTACTCTACCCGTTCTTACGTACCTATTGAAGATGAGCCAAATTGACATCCTAAAGGAAACTAATTGGGATTATACACATGTTTTAAAACTATTATGAATATGTGTAAAAAAACATTATTATAAATATTATTGTTTTTAAACTATAAAGGTAATAATAATTACGCATAAATGAATTTTATTGAGCATATACATGTTTTTTTGTGTGTGAAAATAACAATACGCATTAATTCAAATTCCTAATGTATTTAGTTACTGTAAAAATATTTTACGTATAATTTTTTAAAGAAAAGTATATAAAAGTATAAATGTTACTAGTTTGTTATATTATTTCTCAAGAAATATTCAAATATTGAGATTTCATAGAAAAAGTTGTAAGAATTGTTAGGAAAATATAAGCATAGAGAAAAAAATGAACAAAATCACAACATAAAAGCATAACGTGGAAAGTCCAAAATCGAAGAAAAAATCATGGTCGTTATCGATAGACAACTAGAGAATAACACTGTAAAAATTGTTACAACACATAATATGCCCTTAACTAACTCAGGCCCCGTACACCAACACCCTCCAAAATTAATATTTAACTACATCTCACAACACTCTTAAACAAGAGTATAAGAGAACAAAGAAAATCAAATACAAGTTTAAAGAAAGTTGTTGTACCCCAAAATTTGCTCAACCTTTTCTTAACTTGGTTTATGTTTCATTTCATTTCATTTTGTTCTAACATTTGCATTGCATTGCGTATTTCATTGAAAAGGGGATCAAGGGGTTGTGTATAGCAAGAGAAGTCTTCTCAGAGGGTTGAGCCTAAGCAAGGGATGTTACTCAAGCTTGAATGGTCATCAGGACATCTTGAAGTGGTCAACAGTCTTGTGAAAGAATAGATGGATGTGTGTGGGTTAGTTCGTAACTTGGAGGCCAGTTCAAGAGCATCAGGGGATTATGAATGCATGATTATGGGTATAAGGTGGTGAGAGATCTCATTGAGTGCTTTTAGAGCCATTTGGAGTTTAATCAAGTTGTTGTATGAAGTGGAGCAAGCCACAATCAAGGATGTTGCATCTAGGGTTTTCATCTGGTAAATCCTCAGTTAACTGTGAAATTGAAGGAGGTTACAACTTAATTCCAAGTCTCTATGATCATGCGGTGTTGTGTTGAGATGTCTAATATATCATTTCAAGATCAATTCATCAAGAATCAGGAGTGTGAGAAGTTACTAAATTAGGGTTCTCAGGGTAAAATCCCCTATTTAGTGCCTAACTTCAAGACCACATATCTCAATATACAAGTCTCATCTCAACTTTTGGCCAACATGAAACTTGTAGAGCATGTTCTTAGCTTTCTTTTAAGTACTAGAAGCTCTTGATTGTATTTATAGAACTCAAGGTATGATCCAGACAAGTTACAGGTCATCAGATGAATGTGATTTTGGTCAACAAAAGTCAACCAACTTCCAAGCCATGTTTAACCTAGAAGGATGTTTCTCCTCAACTTTTGGACAACATGAAAGTTATAGGGCATGGTCTTAGCTTTCCAAATAGTACTAGAAGTCTTCCATCTGATTTGTAGAACTCAAGTTATGAGGGTTACAAGTCAGGGGTATTTTGGGAAAGTGAGATTATAGGTCATGAAATTATAGGTCCATTTCACCAACTTGCACACTTCAAATGAAAATCTTTTCAACATGAAACTTGCTCCAAATAGGGCCATTTCCACTACCAAATTATCTCTTGTCATGGTTGGAGTTTGGATTGAAGAATTGGGATTTGAATTTTTCATAAAGAAGGCATAAAATGAGAAAATGGGATTTAATTGATTTGGAACTTTTTCAAGGCAAATTTATACATTTTTGAGTGCAAATGATGTTCTAAAGACAATGCCAATTTTACATTCTCAATTTGAGGTCATTTGGTTGGTCATTTTCATTGGTTTCTTCATCATGAAGTAACAAATTGGAAATCCACCATAGAATCAAAACAAGGCTCAATTCTTGGCCCTTTGATTAACTCAAGCCATGTGGAATTGATTTGAAACAGAATTAAGGTTGGTGCTGTAGAGAATACACTAGTATGGCAAGTGAAAAAATAAGAAAAAATAGATTCGTCAATTGGGATTTAGGGCATATATTAAAGCATCATTCTCATCTGAACCCAACATATAAAAGGCTAGGAAGCTTCCCAAACCCTCAGAGCTCGTTTTGGTGGTGAATTGGCAGAAATAGCAACTTGAAAAAAGGAGAGAAAAGTGAGAATCGGTTTTGGAGTTTTGGCCATTATCAAGTGAAATTGAGCTCATCAAAAGCTTCCTTGAAGTATTTGGAACGTTTATGGGTGGTTTGCTCAAAGGTTCAACCAAGAACAAGACCCAGTGGAGGTGCTCCACTAGGTAATTTCAAAATCACCATATCTCTCTATTTAAGCTTTGATTCTCTGCCATTCTTGCATATTTGAGACGTAGAAATAATGTAGATCATTAATATATAAAATGAACTGGCATTTGGTGTGATTTCTGTTTGGTGCATAAATCTTGTTGTTTGGATTTTGGCTCGTTCTTGAGTTTTTAGAGCAAATGAAACATGGATTTGAACTCCTTGTGAAGTGTAGATGAGTTCTGGACGTTTTGGTTGGCTCATTTTGAGTTTCACAGTTTATGCACATTTCTTATTTGCTTTCGATTTTCTTTGTTTATTGCTCAAAAGTGAAAACCAAGGTTGGATTTGAGTTCCTCATGATGAGAGGATGAATTTGCACTATGATTTTGTCATTTTTGGTGGAGTTTTCATAACTGTGTTTTTCTGGAATTTTTCACGGTGGTTGAGGGGCCAGAGAAGATGACCAGAAGGAATCTCCGGCCGCCCTCTGGTTCATGGACTTTTGTTTGACTTTTCATTTGGGAAGACGATGTCCTGGCCACACGATCGGATAAATTTTATGTTTAACGCTTGAGATTAAGACGTACCCTATACCACCTTTGACCACGTGCACTCGATTGCATTTGAATTGGTCATTAATGCGTTGGCATGTTTTTGTCCGCTTGATTGGATTACTAGTAGATCAGATGGCCATGATTGCATCCCACGCTAGTCACTCTGTTGACTAGTTGCACTGAATTTGTTTGGAAACCCTGAGTTTGTTTGGGCGCTTGAGCCTCAAATGCTATTCGCCCCCCCCCCCTTTGGTCTAGTTTTCATTTTCAATTAGTTTTTCTTGCTATTTACACCGCTGGTTTGTTTATTTTATTTTTTATTTCCATTTTATTTGTTGTTTATTATCTGTTTGTTTTTAAATCATTTTAATTACTTCCAATTATCCAAAAAAATCCCAAAAATAATTTTTAGACACTTTAAGATGTCTTTTAATTTTGGAAAATTGTTATTTTATTTTTTGTTTTATTTTTCAATAAAAATATGATTTTAATATTGGAAGTGTATTAATTGATTTAAATTATGACATTGTGTGATCTTTTAATTGTTTCTTCCATTTCCCTTTGGTCCAATGAATTAAAATTGACCCTCATACTCTTGATGAGTTGAATAATTTTTTAGGACCATTTTGCCCCTGGTTGGTTGACTTTAGGATTGACTTTTGTTGCTTTCCTTTTGACCCTCGATTCTCCCATTTCAAAGTGGTACATCTTGAATTCAATTTTCTTTTGATGGTGCTTTGAGGGGATATTGGACTTGTGCTTTTGGCTTCTGTTTGCCAAATTGTTTAGCTTTATTGTCTATTTTATTTGGTAATTTTTGAACCATTTTCCTATTTTTGAGGTAACTTGCAAGTCAAGTTACCTCCAAGGGAGGTTCACACATGCACCTTGACCTAGTTTGATTTGGATATGACATTTTTGGATCTTTTGAGCTCTGAATCCCTTTTGTTTCATGTTGCTAACATGTTAAAGATGACGTGTGTTCAAATTTAGGTCATGATATTGTTTTTCCCTGTTCTTTTGTTTGTTCTCTTTTGAGCTTTCAAGTATGTTTTCATTGTGTAGTTTGCTTGCACCTCTTTGAGTTTTTGCTTGGATTTCCTTTTGAATTGAGTTGATATTGCTTTTGAGCTTTCTTTTCTTCATCTCCCTTCTGTCCAATGACTTTGGAACCTCATTTAAGGTATCTTAGTCCCTCCTGGGGAGGTACTTGAAGTATACCTAAAATGATGGACCCTTGAGGACTCTTTTGTGCTTCCTTTGCATTTGACTTGTGATGCTTATGGTTGAGTACCTATTACGAGGCCTTTGCTGCCCTCATTTTGTCTCCCATCCTCACTTGGTTTTGGTTTTTGTTTTACCTTTCATTTTGGTTTAATTTTGTGGTGTGGTTGATGTTGTTTGACTTAGGTCATTTCATCCCACTTTTGGTGCACCTTTGTGTGGTTTGCTCTTGTTTGATTAATTTCTTCTTGTGCTCTTCTCCTTATTTTCTTTTCTTGCATTTCCATATGCATTCTTAGTTGAGATGAGCTTGTGGAGGCTACTGCCCCACACTATTTTTCTACCACTCTCATTCTATTTGTGCATCTTATGTTTGCATCTTCATTTGCATATGCATTCTTCTTCTTCTTCTTCTTCTTCTTCTTCTTCTTCTTCTTCTTCTTCTTTTACTTTTCTTTGCCATGCTTCCCATAAGTTCTCTAACCTCTTGAGGTTATGATAGACATTAGGTGCCTAACCATGCATGATAACATTAGGTAGTTCCCTTTTGAAACTCAACTTTAAGTCCACTTTGCATGACAACTTTTAGGATTGATTAGCCTCCCATTAGCGTCCTTTCTTCTCTTCTCATCTTCAAACATTCATAAAACACTTAATAAAGGATGACAATTGTTGTACGCTACAAGCATTAAGCTATTTGGGAAATGATGATTGGGTGGTTGCCTCTCAATTGTCTAGAATGTTAGTATATGTTCTTTGGACGATATACGACGCATTCGCTCCTAAATCATAGTCTTTAGTGCAACATGAGTTACAAATAAAGTTCAAAATACTTCTTCTATAAAAAACATAAAAACACTTCAAACCTTTTTCATCCTTCGGGATTCTAATCAGGAAAATCTTTTCAGATAAAAGAGTGTCATTAACTTTTAGTTCTACCGCAAACGGTAACGCCTAAGTCTCCAATGGTCGAGCAGCATACACCAACTACTAGAACTACTTGTTAACCCTACTCGGGCTTAAAAACTTTTGAACCCACCTGTGGTCCTTTTAGCCCGAACTACGTTCGCTCTGATCTTTCATACCAAATGAAAGTACGTAGGCACAAGACGCGATGTCTTGGCGAGCAACCTTTCCCCCTTTACCCGTAGTTAGTTGAACTACGTTGACTCTGACTTTCCCATTGCACGAGGGAGTACGTAGGCACAGAGCGGCGATGCCCTTCCGAGTCACTTCTCTTTTCTTTTTATTTTGTCTTTGAGCCTTTAGCTAGATAGTTTCAACCCACCCTTTTAGATAGACAACAATGCGTGGATCCCGTCGAGTACGACGGAAGTGAGGGGTGCTCATACCTTCCCCTTGCGTAACCGACCCCCGAATCCAGACATGGTTGCAATGGCCTTGTCTTTCCCTTTTCCATCAGGTTTTTCCGATCGTTTCCTTTCCCTCTCTTTGGGATAAATAACGAAAGTGGCGACTTTTCTGTTTTTCCGCCGGTTGTTTTTCGCAGTAGCGACAACTGGCGACTCTGTTGGTTGAGGTCTTTTCCTTATTTTGTACTCAGTTGTAGTCTATACATTGCCTGTTGGCTTTTTGATCTGTTTACGAGGAGTTGGTATTCTATGCTTGTTCGTAGGGTCTCCATTGTTATGTTTTTCCTGGAAACTAGAATTGAGGGGGAAATTTCCCTGTTGCATAAATAAATGTCTGCATTTTAGCATGTTTCTCGCATTTGCAGGTGCATCGGAACTGTTAACCTTATCTTGTTTCTTGTGCTCCAATAGTGTTTCAGGATTGCAGATCAGATAATTCACCGTTACGGTACCAGAAGAAACCAGAAAAGACTGATGGATCAGATGCAGGCAGAAATGCAAGAGATGAGAGATCAGATGACACAACTGATGGAGGTCATGCAAGGGGTTTCTAGTGGCCAGGTGCAACTTCAGACTTTAGTGCAACCTTTGATTGCACGAGTTGATAATGATGGGGTGTTACACGGTGGGATTGCTTCTAACCCTCCTCATATAGAAACTTCTCGTGCAAACAATTCTATGCCAACTTTAGTCATCCCTGCTGTTGGAGGGGGTGGTCACGCTGCTGGTGTTGGAAATGCCAGAGGTTTTAATCATGCTGGTTTTGCTAATGGTGGTAATGGTAATGGAAATGGCTTTGGCCTCGACACCACAGGTGTTGTACATGGTAGCATGGACCACACCTGGAATGAGGATAGGCATGAGGATTTGTTCTCGCCAAGAGTTATAACGGCTGAAGTACCTTCTGAGGTTGATAGAAGGATTAAGATGATCGAAGAGAAGATGAGATCTCTTGAATGCCAAAACTCTATGGGGCTGGATATGTCTAACCTGGGGCTGATCCCAGGCTTGAGAGTGCCACCAAAATTCAAAGTGCCTGACTTTGATAAGTACAAAGGCATCGCTTGCCCGAGGGTTCACCTGCGCTCGTACTATAGAAGGATGTCCGCGTACTCGGACGAAGAAAAACTCTTGATGCACTTCTTCCAGGACAGCTTGTCTGGCCCTTCTTTGGAGTGGTACATGGGGCTGGAGCCCACTAACGTCCGCAGCTGGAAAGACCTAGCTGAAGCTTTTGTAAGGCACTAACAGTACAACAGTGACCTTGCACCAAATAAAGTCCAGTTGCAGAATCTTTCCCAAAAGAATAATGAATGCTTTAAAGAATACGCCCAGAGGTGGCAAGAGCTTGCTGCTAGAGTGCAGCCTCCCATGGTAGAGCGCGAGCTCATTGACATGTTTGTTGCTACTTTACCGGGAATGTATTATGAAAAACTAATTAGCAGTATGTCGGGAAGTTTTTCAGACTTCATAATCACTGGTGAACGGGTGGAAAATAGCATCAAGCTCGGAAAGATTTAGGCAGGAGAAGTACCCTCGGCTGGAGGAGGAGGGAAGAAGGTATTTGGGAACAAGAAGCATGAAGGTGACGTTAAATCAGTGACAGGTTCTAGAGGAAGAGGAAGGGGTCAGCCACAGAACCAGTATCGCCAACAACAAGTTGCTAGTGTTACTATTCCTGTACCACAACAACAACAACAACCACAACAATAACAACAAAGACAGTATCAGCCACAACAACAAAATCAGCAAGGTTATAGGAGGTACCCTGATAGGTCCAGGCCGAATAGAGTATTTGAAACTCCACTGATGCCCTACTCTCAAGTACTTCAGACTTTATTACAGCTGCAATTGATTCAGAAAAGGACTCTAGCTCCTTTGAAAGGCCCTCCCCCACCTGGCTATGGCGCAAATGTTTGTTGCGAGTTTCACTCTGGGGCGCCTGGTCACTCTATTGACGATTGCAAGGCTTTTAAACATAAGCTGCAAGATCTCATTGACAACAAAGCAATAAATTTTTCTCATGATGCACTTAACGTTGTGCAGAACCCTATGCCAAACCATGGGCAGGCTAGGGTTGGTGCTATTTTGGTGCAGGAGAATCTAGACTTGATAATGGATGTGAACGAGCTGAAAACTCCATTGAAGTTTGTAAAAGATAAATTGCTGGGAGATGGTGTATTCCCAGGTTGCAGTGAGGACTATGTTGATTGTTTAAATCACCCTGAGGGATGCGTTGATTTGAGAAGGTGCATCCAAGGAATGATAGATGAGAGAACATTGCAGTTTGAACGAACCGCAGAAAAGAAACCTGTTGAGGAAGTAAGTGAGGAGAGGGATGAGGTCGCTACGATCTCGATCCCATATAAGACTATAACTATCTCAGCACCTCCTAGGCCACCAACAATCACTATTACCAAAGCAGGACCTGTGCCATATGAAAGCACCAAAGCCATTCTGTGGAACTATGGAGCCGAGGTGTACTGTAATGGTCAGAATATAGACTTGAAAAGTTTTCCTGTGGAGTCAGCAGAGAATGTTGTGGGAGCAGGAGCGATCACCCGAAGCGGCAGGGTCTTTTCATCGCCCGAAGTGGTGGCTGAAAAAGCAGATAAAGGAAAAGGTAAGATGGTAATTGAAGAAACTTCCTAGTCTAGTGAAAGAGAATCTTTGGAGAATGATGTGGAGGAAGTCATGAGGCTAATATGCAAAAGCGACTATAAGATAGTCGAACACTTACAGCAGACACCTTCCAAAATTTCAATATTATTGTTGTTGTTGAGTTTCGAAGCTTACAGGAATGCATTGATGAAAGTGTTGAGTACCGCTTTCGTGGCTCAAGAGATATTGGTGAATCAACTTGAAGGGGTTGTTGGGCATGTAAACACAGGAAATGGCCTAGGATTTACAGATATAGACTTAACACCAAGGGGCAGAAACCACAATTGTGTGCTGCACATTTCTGTTGAATGTAGAGGAGTGGTTATGTCTCATGTCCTTGTTGACACAGGGTCATCTTTGAATGTGCTACCAAAGAAGGCACTTATGAAACTAGATACTCGGGGCAGTACCTGTACACCAAGTGACTTGGTCGTACGTGCTTTTGACGGTACTCGGAGATCTGTCTTTGGTGAGTTAACTTTGCCTATCCAAGTGGGCCCAGAAGTTTTTGACGCTGTATTTTATATCATGGACATTCAGCCTGCTTATAGCTGTTTGTTAGGCAGACCATGGATCCACTCGGCTGGGGATGTTACATCGACTCTGCATCAGAAGCTGAAATACAAGGTTGGTGGCAGTGTTGTGACAGTGTGTGAAGAAGAGGACATCATGGTTAGTCACCTGTCTTCTTTCAAGTATGTAGAGGTAGACGGGGAAATTCATGAGACCCTGTGTTAAGCCTTTGAAACCATTTAGTTGAAGGAGAAGTCTCCGGTGGTGAGAAAAGAGCCTGAGGTGGCTATGTCTTCTTTCAAAGAAGCGTAGGCTGTGGTGCAAGCTGGTTCAGCCCAAGGATGGGGGCAGGTGATTGATATCCCTCAGAAGCAAGACAAGTTCGGTCTGGGGTATCACCCATTGTCTTCACAAAGCACGCCGAAGTTCAAGGGGCCGATCAGGTTTACTAGCGGGGGTGTCTTCTTCGAGCAGATTAATGCCATTTCTGATGATGAAGTTGGAGACAGTGACTGCGATATGGATGCCTAGATCAAGCCATGCATTCCAGAACAACGTCTATGCAACTAGTCCATTGAGGAATTTGTCCAAGTGACCAATGAACAGTAATGCTTTGTTTTTCAATTATTGTACGACCCTATGTTCTACCCGGAGCATAGTGGTTTGTTATTTCAGGGTTTGTTTGTTTATGTTTGAATACTGTTTCATCTATTAATCAAAGGGAGTTTTTCCATTCAAATTTTGAGATCTCTGTTTTTTCTTGTTTTTGTTTTTAACAATAAAATGGCAATGTGTTTTTATGCATATCATTTGAAGCACTTAACCATTTTCATTACAGGACTCACATCATTGCAGATGACACCGATCAAGAATCTTTTATGACTCGCTTCGACTTTGATAACCCAGTATTTCAAGCTGAAGAAGAGATTGATGAGGATGAAGACTTGCCCGAAGACCTAGCTAGACTCTTGAGACAAGAAGAGAAGATCATTCTGCCTCATGAAGAAGAGATTGAGGTTGTCAACTTGGGTTCTGAAGAGGTTGTCAGAAATGTCAGAATAGGGGCTGCATTGCAAGATAACATCAAGCAAAGGTTGATAGAGATGCTTCGAGAGTACAGTGACATCTTTGCTTGGTCTTACAAAGATATGCCCGAACTTGACACTGACATTGTGGTTCATCGATTACCACTTCGGGAAGAATGTCCACCCGTCAAGCAGAAGCTTAGAAGGACGAGACCAGACATGGCTGTAAAAATCAAAGAAGAAGTTCAAAAGTAGTTGGACGCTGGATTTTTAGCCGTGACAACGTACCCTCCGTGGGTCGCCAACATAGTACCTGTACCGAAGAAGAACGGTAAGGTGCGGATGTGCGTTGATTATAGAGATTTGAATAAGGCGAGCCCAAAGGATGATTTACCGCTCCCTCACATTGACGTATTGGTCGACAATACGGCTCAATTTTCGGTGTTTTCCTTCATGGATGGCTTCTCTGGTTATAATCAGATAAAAATGGCACCGAAAGACATGGAGAAAACAACATTCATTACACCGTGGGGAACTTTTTGCTATAAGGTGATGTCGCTTGGGTTGAAAAATGCAGGGGTAACTTATCATCGGGCAATGGTGACTTTGTTTCATGATATGATTCATCATGAGATCGAGATCTATGTTGATGACATGATTGCAAAGTTCTAAATAGAGGAAGAGCATCTGGTCAACTTATTGAAGTTGTTTGAGAGGTTGAGGAAGTTCAAATTGAGGTTGAATCCAAATAAGTGCACTTTTAGAGTTCGGTCCGGAAAGTTATTGGGGTTTATCGTCAGCAGAAAAGGAATCGAGGTAGATCCTGCAAAAATAATAGATATTCAAGAAATGCCAGCGCCGAAGACTGAAAAAGAGGTTCGTGGTTTCTTAGGGAGGTTGAACTACATCGCTCGGTTCATATCTCATCTAACAGCCACGTATGAACCAATGTTTAAACTGTTAAAGAAAGATCAGGCGGTTGTCTGGAATGAAAAATGTCAAAAAGCATTCGAAAAAATAAAAGAGTATTTGCAGGAGCCTCCGATGCTGATACCCCTAGTTGCTGGAAGACTATTAATCATGTATTTAACGGTTCTTGAGAATAGTATGGGTTGTGTTCTCGGTCAACATGATGAGACAGGAAGAAAAGAGCATGCGATTTATTACTTGAGTAAAAAGTTCACAGGTTGTGAGTCCCGTTACTCAATGCTTGAAAAAACGTGTTGCGCACTCGCTTGGACGGCCAAACGTTTAAGACAGTACATGCTCAATCATACAACCATGCTAATTTTGAAGATGGATCCGATTAGACATGTCATTGAAAAGCAGGCACTTTCTGGAAGGATTTCCAGATGGCAAATGGTACTGACAGAGTACGACATCCAGTATGTTTCTCAGAAAGCCATTAAAGGGAGTGTTTTGTCAGAATACCTTGCTGAACATCCAATTGATGATTACCAACCAATGAGATTTGAATTTCCTGACGAGGATATTATGTACTTGAAAGCGAAAGATTGTGATGAGCCATTACCCACTGAAGGTCCGGAGAAGGGTTCTCAATGGCAGATGATATTCGATGGCGCAGTTAATTCATATGGTAGTGGAATTGGAGCAATTATCACGACTCCTCATGGAAGTCATATCCCTTTCACTACCAGATTAACTTTTCCTTGCACCAACAATGAAGCCGAGTACGAAGCATGTATCATGGGTTTGGAAGAAGCTATTGATCTGAGGATCAAGAATCTCGATGTACATGGCGATTTAGCCCTAGTTGTTAATCAGATCGAAAGAGAACGGGAAACTCGTCAGCCCAATCTGATCCCTTACAAGGATTATGCAAGAAGATTGTTACAGTTTTTCGATCGTATAGACTTCCACCATGTTCCAAGAGCGGAGAATCAAATGGCAGACGCTTTGGCTACACCGTCTTCAATGTACAAGGTCAATTTTTGGAATGAAGCTCCAAGGATTGTTATCTCACGCCTCGGCAGGCCCGCTTTCATATTTGCTATTGAGGGAGCTTCCGATGGTAAGCCGCGGTTCCATGACACCCAGCATTTCCTTAAGAACCAAGAGTATCCACCAGGGGCATCGACCCAGGATAAGAAAACTCTTAGGAGATTGTCTGGTAACTTTTACCTCAATCCAGATGGTGTGCTTTATAGAAGAAATCATGATCTGGTGCTACTCAGGTGTGTGGACGAAAAAGAAGCGAGCTTGCTTCTGGAAGAGGTCCACGAGGGTACTTTTGGCACGCATGCCGGCGGACATGCCATGACCCGGAAGATACTACGAGCTGGTTATTTTTGGCTAACAATGGATTCGAATTATTTCAAATTCGCGAAGAGATGCCATAAATGCCAAATTTATGCTGATAAGATTCATGTGCCGCCGTGCCCGTTGAACGTTATGTCATCCCCTTGGCCTTTTTCCATGTGGGGCATCGATATGATTGGAAAGATCGAGCCCATTACTTCCAATGGACACCGTTTTATCCTGTTAGCCATCAATTACTTCACCAAGTGGGTGGAGGCAGCATTGTACGCTAATGTGACCAAACAAGTGGTAGCAAGATTCATAAAGAAGGACATCATCTGCAGATATGGAACTCTCGAGCGAATCATTACGGAAAATGGTTCGAATTTGAACAATAAGATGATGAAGGAGTAATGCCAGAACTTCAAGATTTAACATCACAACTCATTTCCATATCGGCCAAAGATGAATGGCGTTGTCGAAGCGGCCAACAAAAACATCAAAAAGATAGTGCAAAAGATGGTTGTTACTTACAAAGATTGGCATGAAATGTTGCCTTTCGCGTTGCACGGTTATCGTACTATGGTACGTACATCAACCGAGGCAACTCCTTTCTCGTTAGTGTACGGTATGGAAGATGTCCTACCGCTAGAAGTCGAGATTCCTTCTTTAAGAGTTTTGGTTGACGTAAAGCTTGATGAGGCAGAATGGATCAAGAATAGATTGAATCAGCTTAGTCTGATGGATGAAAAGAGGCTAGCATCCATTGCATATGGTCAGTTGTACCAGAGCCGGATGAAGAAAGCTTACGATAAGAAGGTGCGCCCTCGAAGCTTTCAGACAGGTGATCTTGTGTTGAAAAAGATTCTCCCACCACACTCAGATCACAGGGGCAAATGGACTCCCAACTATGAAGGTCCATATGTTGTGTACGAAAGGTTTCTTCTGGAGGAGCCTTAGTATTATCTACCATGGACGGTGAAGATTTTGCATCCCCTGTGAACACAGGCGCAGTTAAAAAATACTTTGCTTAAAAGAGACCCGATGGACGCAAAAAGAAAAGTCTAGGCAAAAATGGGGCATCCCGGCGAACCATATAAAAGGAAAATAGGTTCGGGAAAAAATTAGGGATAAAAATGAAAAGATGTAAACCCGCAAAATTGAAAACCTAAAAAGGCGACTTTGGCAAAAATGGGTATCCCGGTGAATCGAAAACCCGAAAGGGCGGTTCAGGCAAAAGTTAAGGATTGAAAAGCAAATGACTGCGGTCTGCGTATGAATTTTATTGCCTTAGTGGATTGGGAGAACCTGAGGGCCGTTTATCCGAATCAATCTCTTCTGAAGATGAAGCGTCGGGAAAGCGTCAGGGTCAGGCGATTCATAGAGGGATCAACTCATGGTGTTTGTCTGCGCCATATTGCTGATATTGTTGTACTTTTTGTTTAAAATGTACACTTTTGTGTTTGCTTTTATGCATACTTGTAGTTTTGCGCAGCTTCCTCTTTTCAGAAGTTGCATCTGTTGTAAAACTTTGCCTATTTACAGGCCGTTTATCAATCAATATATACTATTCAGTACTTGTTTGTGTGCTTTGTTTTACCTTTTACTGTTTTGTTTGTGAAAAACGCCCGATGTTTTTGATGAACTTGCATACATAAACTTGCAGGCCTTGGCCAATAATTGTTAAAACTCTGATATTAATCGAACAATGTCACGGATGATGACCAAGATGGTCTTGTTGTATAGGATGTCTTGCCTGTTTGCCTTTTACAGGGTCGTTACTCTTGGGGCAAGGCTTTATGAATTCAAATGGGTTTGTATGTTCCCTAAACAATGTTGTTCTCCAGCTGTTGATTCTGCATCTCTATCCCAATAGAGTTATGTGCAGTGTATTAGCATGTCCCTGGCAGTTTGCCGGTGCGCTTTTAATCCTCCGCAAAGTACGGGTATGTGCTTACTCCCCAACGAGTCAAGATTTGGGTGTATCCCTGTTGCACCCTAAAATTTGACCAACCGGGTCCCGTATCTGGCTCGATGTTTCGACGCATGACCGCATTCGCATCCGCATATCGCATACAGTGCATTTTTTTCAGTTGTATTGATTTTATCGGGATCACAGCCCTCGTCTCGCGTTTCAGGTGTTTTTTAATCAGTTCGGATAAGTAGAATCGTATTTTCGGGAAGCTGTGCTCTTCCCAGTGTTTTCAGCTTGCGCTGTTGTTTTTCAGGGTATTTCGGTGTCCGTTTATTTTTTACCGGTTATTCCGGTGCGCTCTCGTGGTCCTATTTGTCGTTCTGTGCTATTTTTGTTCCTTTGAGAATTATTAGGATTTTCCGGATTTTATTAGATATTATTAGGGTTTTAATAGATTTTTTAATCATTTTAGAATAATATAGAATATTAATAGATTTTTTTATTATTTTTAATAGCTTTAAATCTTTTTTAGAATTTATAGAGTTTTTTAATAGGTTTTAATAGTTTTTTAATATTTTTAATAGAATAATAGAATTTCTTTTAAATAAATAGTATAGATTTTATTAGAGATTTAATAGAAATTTAATAAAATTTTAAATAGAAATTATTAGAGTTTTTTTGTCATTAGTCTAGTGATTAGTATAGATTTAATAGTTAATTCTTCTTTTTAGGTTTAATTAGATTTTAATCATTTAGTTAGACTTTAATTAGAGTTAATTGAGTCTTCATTTAGTTAATTGAGTCATTTAGAATCAATTAGAGTAAGTCAGGTTTTAATTAGTTAATTAGGTTTTCAGTTTTTAATTGAGTTTAATATTTCCATTAACCATCATTAGTCCATTTCCAGTCCCATAAGCCATTATTTTCGTTGGGCCCAGAGTTTTTGGAGGCCCAAAATCTCTCAGTCCATTTTTCGTCCAGCCAGGTGTCAATATATAAGCATTGCCACGCGTTCCCGTTTGGAGGAGGCCACATCACATTTTATCACTCTCAGAATCACACACGTAACCCTCCACTACCACCAGTAACCAACACGCGTCACCCATGCATCATTCTCTGCCACCCACCATGCCACTTGTCCTCACCCTGAGCCTCACCGGTTGCATGGCTGCCGGCCATGCAACCACCGCCGCTAACTTACTCCGGCAGCCGTAACCTCCTCCCTCCGCCGTAACCAACTTCGCCGGAGACCATTTTTTCCAGAAATTCATTTCTAACTCTTCATCTTTCTTCTCCGATCCACCTCCGATCTTCACCTTCATCACCAATAATCAATAAAATTTCCAGAATTTCATCTCCTTTCTCTAATCGTCATCAAGCGTCTCCGATCAACCTTCAACATCATCAACCTTCATCTATGATTTCATCAATCGTTCTTCAATATAATTTTCCAGATTGTTACATCTTCCACAAGAATATCCAACCGATTTCCATATTCTTCAGTTTCACAATCATCTTCATCGCCTCATCAGAAAGTAACTCAGGATCCTCAGCCATCGTGTTCATCACCTGAGATTCGTGTTCATCCAATAGCACCATCACCGATCTTCAGTGATTTCCGTCAAGATCCACGAAGAACAGCTTCATCCAGTTCATCCTCATTTCTTCTTCAGAGATCGCCGAGGATCTTCAGTTTCGTTTATCAATCTTCATCAACTTTTAAACAAACCTTCAAGAACTAATAACAATGTTCGTCATCATCATCTCCAGAAACATTCCTCAATTTCGTAATTCTTCAGCGAACCACATGCAAGCTCCGGATCAAACGTCTCCAGATTTGCAATAATCTTGTTGTACCAAGCGTGTTCGTGTTTTGTAGGTAGTTGAGCGAATGAGAATTTATGGGAGGTGGATGATTTTTGGTTGAACGGAGGGAGAGGGATTTTGTGAGACTGACAAAGACGGTGGAGGTTGAACGAAAGATTGAGAGAGAACTCTGAGAACGAAAGGAGAGTAAACGGCGCATGGGGAGGAGAATGAACAGTGTTAGGGCAAGGAAATGAGTAGGGTTTTGTCTGATGGATCACATCCGTGTGTGGGATTGGGCCTCGGGCCCATTGGCTTTGTTCAAGCCATACACCCCGTTTCATTCCAGCGCAACCCCTTTTTTTCTTTTCTTCTTTGTGGACTGGGCTGGGCCCAGCGAATCCCACACACACTCTCCGTTTCCTCCATTTACCCCCCGGGTTCCTTTTTTTTTTTTTTCTGAGTTGGTGCATTGGGCTGGGCCCAGTTTGTATTTTTTTTGCTGAATGCCTCTCCTAGCAGCAGCCTGCACCCCCTTGTTTTTTCTTTTGTTTTTTTATTATTTTCTTTGTCCATTTGTGTAGTTTTTATATGAAAAGTGTATAAAAAAAAGGATTATGGAAAAGTGTATAAAAAAAAGGATTATGGAAAAGAAATAAAAAAATAGAGAAAAGTACAATACAAAAGAGAAAAAAGAATATTGGAAAAAAAGAAAGAGAAAAAGAAAAAAGAGTGAAAAATATATGAAGAAAAATAGAAAAAGAATATTTGGAAAAAAAAAGGAAATACTTGAAAAAGGGTATAAAAAATATTAGTTTGTCGATTTAATAATTTTCTTTTTAGGACAATTTTTCATAGGAGTTTATTTCACATTTTTAGAGATAGTTTAGAAGTCCACTTGTTAGGGGACTATTTTCCATTTGACTTTTTCCAGGATAGTTGGATAGTTTTCTAGGAGTTTATTTCCCGCATTCAATCATTGTAACCATTTTTCAGAATGTCAATAAAACGAGATTTGAGCTGTGGTCCCGAAAGTAGCCGAACTACAGCTGCTCTGATTTCTCGTACCAGACGAGAATATGTAGGCATAGGATGCGATATCCTAGCGAGCACACTAACAACTAACCTTTGGTTCTCTCGCTGCTGTGCGATCGAGACTTTCCCGCTGACGACTGATGTTATCCTTTTCTCTTGCCCTTGTGCATTTGAGACCAGACCGTAGTTTTAGTTCCCATAGGTTCCCGTACCTTTAAAACCAGATTAATTTCTCACTCCTGTGTGAGAACACCCTGTTTAGCCGTAGTTAGCCTGAACTACATAAGCTCTGATCTTCCATGCAGTGTGGAAGTACGTAGGCACAAGACGCGAAGTCTTGGCGAGCCAATTTCCCCGTAGTCCCGAACTACGTTGACTCTGACTTTCTCTCTTGAGAATACATAGGCATAGAGTGCGACACTCTATCGAGTCAATTCCTTTCCGTTTAGATTTAGCAGTCGTAGATAGATTGTTTTGCATCCTTTAGACAACCCAAGCAAGCGTGGATCCCGTCGAGTACGACGGACGTGAGGGGTGCTAATACCTTCCCCTCGCGTAACCGACTCCCGAATCCAGGTTTTGGTTGCGACGACCATACCTTTTCCCGTTTTTTGCGAGGTTTACTTCGAGCGTTTCCTTTCTCTCCGTTGGGATAAATAACGCACGGTGGCGACTCTTCTGTCAGCCGGCGCCGATTTTCGCAGTAGCGACAGCTGGCGACTCTGCTGGGGACCCAACGTCCCCTGGCTGCTAAGGACTGCGATAGTTCCTTATGCATGTGGGATCCAACGTCCCCTAAGAGAGTCAATCCTAGCGCTTGTTTGCTTGTATTTTGGGTGTTTATTTTTTTCATCGCTATTATCTGTTGTTGTTGTGCTGGGGAGGGTGATACTTTGAGTGATAGCTGGTCCTGGGCTGCTGGAGTATGCATTTAGACGTAGTTGTGGAGATTAGTGGGCGAACCTGTTTGCTGAGCAGGCAAGAGTTCCCCTCGAAATCCGCGCTCAGACGAGGTTCTCTCCGAGGTGCTTCTTTCCGATCCTGAGGATCTGAGGGGAGTCCAGACGTGAGGATTGTCGACTCTGGGGACCAATCTATTGGAAGTCAGCTAAGTGAGGCCTCTTCATGAGATGACGATGCCACTCCTTCTGGGAATCGTATCATTCCTCATGAAAGTCTGTGACGCTGATGACCGCATAGGATGCCGTACCTTAGGTCCATACCCGTGAGTGGGGTTTTTTTTTTTTTGCGAGAAACTTGACTTCCATCCTACCCGCTATTTTGGCGTTCTCTTTTAGAGAGAACGTACTCCGTCAGCAGTACAACAGTATTCAGAGCGTGTTGTGGGGGCTGTGATCCCGTGTTTGCTGCATTGTATCGCATTTGCATAAGCATCTTTGCATCATATTGCATAGCATTTCTCTAGCTGGCCAGAGCTCTTATCCAGCCTTTGTTTTGATTCAGAGGGTGATTCTCGGGGGATCGTTCGAGGCAAGTGTGGATTGTTAGAAGACGACCAAGGGGTTGAAACGGATCAAGCAGAATCAAGCAGTGCCGTCAGTTGAAAGTTGCTGATAGTCATGTCAGGAAACGACTTCCAGATTGCTAACGCCTTGTCAGGGTTCACTGTGACGTCCAATCCTTTGTATGATTCCACGTCTGACGAAGGCTTTCCGCAAGTGAATAACCTTACTGCAGCTCAACTTGTGCAGACTTCTGTTAGAGGCCAAAATCTGCACCAACAGTTTGTCATCCCAAGTGAACGTTCATCTTCTGATGCCGCGAATCATCAGAATGTTATTCCTGCTGGTTTGATCTCCCGAAGAGAAGTTCCGATAGTGAGGACTAATAATCCATTAGCTCTTGTGCAAGCTAAGAGGTTGCACGCATTGGAGGAACAAGTCAAAGCCCTGGAAGTTAAGAACGATGTTGGTCTCAATGCTTCAGATATGTGCTTGGTTTCTGACCTAGTGTTACCTCCTAAATTCAGAGCGCCGAAATTTGAGAAGTACACGGGAGATAGCTGTCCGAGGCTACATTTGGTGATGTTCTGCAGAAAGATGACTTCGTTTGTGCAAAACGACAAGTTGATGATTTACTGTTTTCAGGACAGTTTGACTGGGGCATCTTTGAGATGGTATATGCAGTTAGAGAAGGATCAGATTCGATCATGGGTGGATTTAGCCAGAGCTTTCCTGAAGCAGTATGATTACAATATGGACATAGATCCCTTTCGCATGGAGTTGCAATCTTTATCTATGGGGATCAATGAACCTTTCAAAAAGTATGCTCGGAGATGGAGGGATTTTGCTTCCAGAGTGGAACCACCGATCCCTGACCGAGAGTTAGCAGGCATGTTCGTAGACTCCTTGCAAAGCCCGTACTTTGAGAGATTGCTTGGAGTTTCGCTGAACTTCTCCGAATTAGTGGGAGTTGGAGAACGTATTGAGAATGCTATAAAGATTGGAAAAATTCAGGTTGTCTCAAGCGGTCAGGCTAGTGAAACTGAATCTCTTTACGACTATCAGAATGAAGAAGGAGTTGTGATCAATGCAGTCATGCCAGATGTTGGGTATCCTCAAGATGAGTCGGTGAAATCTGTTGGATCAGTATCTCCTGTGCCTTGTTATGCTGGACAGACCATTGTGCCTGGGGCACCATATCAGGAGTCTTATGTCGCTTCCTCTGTAAATCCGCGAACTCGTGGCCGAGGTTATCAAAATCAGCATCAGATTCAGAATCGACCTCGTAACAACTTGGAACGAAGGAATGGTCCTTCCCACCCAGTTCCTGTGTCGTACAGTCAGCTTTTGCCACAGTTGGTCCAGAGTTCTTTGGTGGAACCTAAAGCTCTCAAGCCCGTGCCAGAACCTTACCCTCCTGGGTATAATCCCCATGTTCAGTGTGGTTATCATGGCGGATCACCGGGGCATGCAACTGAAGATTGTAAAGCATTTCAGGCGAAGGTCCAGCAGTTGATCGACCAGGATTGCATTTCCTTTCGAGAAGGATTTCTGTTTGTGCATACCAACCGCTCAGCTGTCTAAGCTCATAGACTCAGAAAGTATTCCCTAGCAAAAGCCAGTGGTCCAGACAGGCAGGCGCCCTCAGCATTGGCAGTCCTCAGACTTTTTATCATTTGCATTTGTAGTTTCTTTTCTGTTAGTTACTACTTGTGTTTAAACATTGTATGTTTCAAATGGTAATAATAATAAAGTGACTATGCATTTTTCTGAATTAATCATGTCGTTGTCGCTCATTTACTGCATTGCACTGACACTTGCATTTTATTCACTCCACTTTATCACTGTGACTAGCAAAGACTGGAGGGAGGATAATGAAACTAAACTCATAACCGATGATCGTATGCTTTCAGATAAAACCTTGCCGATGACGTACAAGGCATTGTTTCAAATCCCCTAAACATTGGAGATATAAGGAGTTAGTCCCTTGTTAACCACTTCGAGCCAAGAAGTAGAAGTTTTTTCGGACTTTTAAACCCTCACATCTTAACCCGGGGCAGGGTAGTTGTCAGTTAGCTTGACCGAGCATTCAAGTCTTACAGAGGAGTGTTGTCTTTCGAGGACCAATTACAGTTTATGCCTTTCAAGAGGTCGTACCTCGTCAACCACAGTGGTTAAACCTCACAAATCAGGAGTGAGACAGTTACAATCCTTTCGGAGCAATCAAGACAACCAGTGTCACACGACTTTGTTCCAAAAGAAAGAAGAAAGAAAGCCCGCTAAGTAAAGAGAAAGAAAAGGCTGGAAAGCTGATACTTAGGCAAAAATCAGGGCATCCCGCTGGACTTCAAAAGAAAACGAAAAAACGAAAAGAACTCAAAAGGAGTCAGTCCAGGCAAAAATTAGGGAATCAAAAGAATGAAAAAGAAGGGATAGAAAAAAAAATATATAGATCCCCAGTGAAAGACAAAGTCGTGTATACAGACACCGAAAACGAAGAAGGAGTAACTATCACTCCGGAAAAGCCCTGTGAGTTCTTTAATTGTGGTTCTTACCATTCAACATACCTCTCGAAGAGGCGAGCGCTTGTGCCAGGTTAGCTGAACCTTAGGATCGGAGATCATCACGTAGAAGGGGTGGGTACAAATCAAAATTTGAGCCAAATATCCTTTGTTTCACGAACCGTGAACCCAACCACGATACAACCCTTAAAAGACCTAATTGAGGTAGGGTTTATTCTGAAAGCGCATTACGATAAGGTTGAGTAACCTGACTCCTTCATGACTTGCTAGTCACATCCTTGTTGTATTTCACTGATCAAATCACGTAAGCACTACGTTTGAACTTTGGTTCATTCGTCACTCAATCATGACATGTAAATGAGTGACAGCACAAAGTTTTTTCAAAATCTGCATAAACACTGCATTAAAATTACCATTCGTGAATAGATAGTTTTAATTGCAGGTTAGTAGTTGACATGAAAGAAATTCCAACAGGGAATCGTCAAGCAGGACTGAGTAATTCAGCAGTCTGAACCAGGATGGTGTATGTTGTGAAGCCCTGTAAATCCGGGGCATTGATTTCTAGTAAGTTCAGAATCAGTTAGTCTAAAGACAAGTCCCGAAGCTTCAGTCAATCAGGGGCAATTATACAGAACGTGGAGATTTGAAAACAGATACTTCAGGTGGATAATCAGATCAGGTTAAGTCGCTAGAACGCTCATTCAGGGGCAAGTCACCGCAGAGAGTGTTGAAACCAACTGGGTTGATAGGGGTTGAATCCTTTTGTCGTACAGATACTGGGGCAAGTCACCGCAGAGAGTGTTGAAACCAGCTGGGTTGATAAGGGTTTAATGGAGATTGAATTCTGTTGTCGTATAGATACCGGGGCAAATAACCTCGAAGGCGTCTCGTAGCAAGCTGTTCAGAGCAAGTATTCCCAGGAGTTAGATTGGGGCAAGTTGAGTGCACTGGGGCAAGTTATTCAAGCCAGTCTGTTTATCCCCAGCCGAAGTTGAGTATCGGGGAATCGTGTCATTACCCTTATCAAAAAACCTTAACATTTCGAAAAAGGCCTTGCAGTCGTTGGATCATTGACCTGCAGTCTAAACCTGTTACGTGTCAGAATTTCGTAAATGGTCGTTTCCCAAGTCCAGTTCTCGCCTGGCAAACCGGTAACCAGTTCTCGTCTGGTCATCGTTGCTTCAACCCTTCCGTAAGCATCAGTTCCCGTATGGTGTAGTTTATTGTAAGCATCAGTTCCCGTCTGGTGCAGTTTATTGTAACCAGTTCTCTTCGGGTCACCGTTTCTTCAAGTGTTGTATCAGTTCTCGTCTGGTACATGTCGTTGCTAAACCAATTCTCGTCCGATAACCTTTTTTCCTATCAGTTCTCGTCTGGTAGTCTACCTTTGAATGCTAGTTCTCATCTAGTATTTTCCATATCCTCCACTGTGTACATAATCCATGTTTATCCTAAACCAGAAAAACAAAAACCTAAAGGTATCTGACACAGTAATTCCCAATGACTCGCATGTTGTCATGTTCCCCGATACGAAGCTCGACGGATACCAGTGCTCCGATTAATGTTTGAATTCCTTGTGGATGTTGTTAAATCAGAATTGCTACTCTTCAGCAGATGGAAGCCACGTATTATCCCCGCAAGAGTTGAATTGCATTTTACCTCGTATCAGAGTAGGATCAGGAATATCCTCAGCAGATTAAGATTGATATCCTTGATAGAAGGGGCATCCTCCAGCAGTGTGCTGCGCGCAATCAGCCCCAGTATGGGTCAATCCCCACAGAGCATAATCAGTTGTCAATGGTTTGAAGAGAGCATCCCCAAGCAGGGTTGTTTTTTCTTTCTCCCCAAGCAGGGTTGCCTTTCCATTTCTCCAGCAGGACGGTTATCCCCAGCGGATTTGGTTTCCCTTTTCCAGCATTTATTTTGCTGAGATGATTCTGTGATATCAGGTTGCCTTCAGTGGAGTTGACGTTGCCTTAGGCATTTATTTTGCCAAACGGTTTGCAGACCTGGTGTTCTCTAGCAGCTCGAGTCTGCTTTAGCATTCGCATATATCGTCATAGCATTTATGCAAACATATAACATTTCCATGCCATCTGGGCCTCGCATTTTCAAACAGAACGCATAGCATTTCCATGTCATATAGGGCATTGCATCATTTCAAGCATACGCATTTCGAAACATGGACCAGGTTGGTTACCTCATGGCTTTCGGGTATGTTCCCTTGCAGAGTTGTTTGGTTAAGCTTCTTTTCTCCCCCAGCGGAGTGATTTCTTCACATTTGGTTGTTACGTCGGCACTGGAAAAAAGAAAGATTGACATATATCAGATTTCTGAAGCTGCCTCCTGTTGACAGAATGGGTGCCGAGCAGTCGATTCAGAAGTTCCCCAGGAGAATTGTCCTCAAGTTCGCCGTGAACTGTGAGATGACAGGATTTGATCCCATAAGTAAGATGGGAATCAAGTTGTTTGCTGTATGAAGCATTATTCCAATACTTGTGGCGTCACACAGGTGATTGATGTTGAAAAGGAGAGAAATTTTTATCAGATAATTGACCAGTTGTTGCCGTGACAACCAAACTTCAGTTTATTGGAGGCTATTCCTCAAGCAGTTTTGCAGTATATTCCCACGGTTGGCAAATTTCAGGGTTTCATTAGTATTCAACCGTCATCTACCTTTGAATGTTTGAAGGATGGGTGCTATTCAACCATTCAGGTCCAAGCCGCTTGAATAGGGGCAGCTGTTGCACCCTAAAATTTGACCAACCGGGTCCCGTATCTGGCTCGATGTTTCGACGCATGACCGCATTCGCATCCGCATATCGCATACAGTGCATTTTTTTCAGTTGTATTGATTTTATCGGGATCACAGCCCTCGTCTCGCGTTTCAGGTGTTTTTTAATCAGTTCGGATAAGTAGAATCGTATTTTCGGGAAGCTGTGCTCTTCCCAGTGTTTTCAGCTTTCGCTGTTGTTTTTCAGGGTATTTCGGTGTCCGTTTATTTTTTACCGGTTATTCCGGTGCGCTCTCGTGGTCCTATTTGTCGTTCTGTGCTATTTTTGTTCCTTTGAGAATTATTAGGATTTTCCGGATTTTATTAGATATTATTAGGGTTTTAATAGATTTTTTAATCATTTTAGAATAATATAGAATATTAATAGATTTTTTTATTATTTTTAATAGCTTTAAATCTTTTTTAGAATTTATAGAGTTTTTTAATAGGTTTTAATAGTTTTTTAATATTTTTAATAGAATAATAGAATTTCTTTTAAATAAATAGTATAGATTTTATTAGAGATTTAATAGAAATTTAATAAAATTTTAAATAGAAATTATTAGAGTTTTTTTGTCATTAGTCTAGTGATTAGTATAGATTTAATAGTTAATTCTTCTTTTTAGGTTTAATTAGATTTTAATCATTTAGTTAGACTTTAATTAGAGTTAATTGAGTCTTCATTTAGTTAATTGAGTCATTTAGAATCAATTAGAGTAAGTCAGGTTTTAATTAGTTAATTAGGTTTTCAGTTTTTAATTGAGTTTAATATTTCCATTAACCATCATTAGTCCATTTCCAGTCCCATAAGCCATTATTTTCGTTGGGCCCAGAGTTTTTGGAGGCCCAAAATCTCTCAGTCCATTTTTCGTCCAGCCAGGTGTCAATATATAAGCATTGCCACGCGTTCCCGTTTGGAGGAGGCCACATCACATTTTATCACTCTCAGAATCACACACGTAACCCTCCACTACCACCAGTAACCAACACGCGTCACCCATGCATCATTCTCTGCCACCCACCATGCCACTTGTCCTCACCCTGAGCCTCACCGGTTGCATGGCCGCCGGCCATGCAACCACCGCCGCTAACTTACTCCGGCAGCCGTAACCTCCTCCCTCCGCCGTAACCAACTTCGCCGGAGACCATTTTTTCCAGAAATTCATTTCTAACTCTTCATCTTTCTTCTCCGATCCACCTCCGATCTTCACCTTCATCACCAATAATCAATAAAATTTCCAGAATTTCATCTCCTTTCTCTAATCGTCATCAAGCGTCTCCGATCAACCTTCAACATCATTAACCTTCATCTATGATTTCATCAATCGTTCTTCAATACAATTTTCCAGATTGTTACATCTTCCACAAGAATATCCAACCGATTTCCATATTCTTCAGTTTCACAATAATCTTCATCGCCTCATCAGCAAGTAACTCAGGATCCTCAGCCATCGCGTTCATCACCTGAGATTCATGTTCATCCAATAGCACCATCACCGATCTTCAGTGATTTCCGTCAAGATCCACGAAGAACAGCTTCATCCAGTTCATCCTCATTTCTTCTTCAGAGATCGCCGAAGATCTTCAGTTTCGTTTATCAATCTTCATCAACTTTTAAACAAACCTTCAAGAACTAATAACAATGTTCATCATCATCATCTCCAGAAACATTCCTCAATTTCGTAATTCTTCAGCGAACCACATGCAAGCTCCGGATCAAACGTCTCCAGATTTGCAATAATCTTGTTGTACCAAGCGTGTTCGTGTTTTGTAGGTAGTTGAGCGAATGAGAATTTATGGGAGGTGGATGATTTTTGGTTGAACGGAGGGAGAGGGATTTTGTGAGACTGATAAAGACGGTGGAGGTTGAACGAAAGATTGAAAGAGAACTCTGAGAACGAAAGGAGAGTAAACGGCGCATGGGGAGGAGAATGAACAGTGTTAAGGCAAGGAAGTGAGTAGGGTTTTGTCTGATGGATCACATCCGTGTGTGGGATTGGGCCTTGGGCCCATTGGCTTCGTTCAAGCCATACACCCCGTTTCATTCCAGCGCAACCCCTTTTTTTCTTTTCTTCTTTGTGGACTGGGCTGGGCCCAGCGAATCCCACACACACTCTCCGTTTCCTCCATTTACCCCCCCCCCCCCCCCCCCCCCCCGGGTTCCTTATTTTTTTTCTGAGTTGGTGCATTGGGCTGGGCCCAGTTTGTATTTTTTTTGCTGAATGCCTCTCCTAGCAGCAGCCTGCACCCCCTTGTTTTTTCTTTTGTTTTTTTATTATTTTCTTTGTCCATTTGTGTAGATTTTATATGAAAAGTGTATAAAAAAAGGATTATGGAAAAGTGTATAAAAAAAAGGATTATGGAAAAGTGTATAAAAAAAAGGATTATGGAAAAGAAATAAAAAAAAATAGAGAAAAGTACAATACAAAAGAGAAAAAAGAATATTGGAAAAAAAGAAAGAGAAAAAGAAAAAAGAGTGAAAAATATATGAAGAAAAATAGAAAAAGAATATTTGGAAAAAAAAAGGAAATACTTGAAAAAGGGTATAAAAAATATTAGTTTGTCGATTTAATATTTTTCTTTTTAGGACAATTTTTCATAGGAGTTTATTTCACATTTTTAGAGATAGTTTAGAAGTCCACTTGTTAGGGGACTATTTTCCATTTGACTTTTTCCAGGATAGTTGGATAGTTTTCTAGGAGTTTATTTCCCGCATTCAATCATTGTAACCATTTTTCAGAATGTCAATAAAACGAGATTTGAGCTGTGGTCCCGAAAGTAGCCGAACTACAGCTGCTCTGATTTCTCGTACCAGACGAGAATATGTAGGCATAGGATGCGATATCCTAGCGAGCACACTAACAACTAACCTTTGGTTCTCTCGCTGCTGTGCGATCGAGACTTTCCCGCTGACGACTGATGTTATCCTTTTCTCTTGCCCTTGTGCATTTGAGACCAGACCGTAGTTTTAGTTCCCATAGGTTCTCGTACCTTTAAAACCAGATTAATTTCTCACTCCTGTGTGAGAACACCCTGTTTAGCCGTAGTTAGCCTGAACTACGTAAGCTCTGATCTTCCATGCAGTATGGAAGTACGTAGGTACAAGACGCGAAGTCTTGGCGAGCCAATTTCCCCGTAGTCCCGAACTACGTTGACTCTGACTTTCTCTCTTGAGAATACGTAGGCATAGAGTGCGACACTCTATCGAGTCAATTCCTTTCCGTTTAGATTTAGCAGTCGTAGATAGATTGTTTTGCATCCTTTAGACAACCCAAGCAAGCATGAATCCCGTCGAGTACGACGGACGTGAGGGGTGCTAATACCTTCCCCTCGCGTAACCGACTCTGGAATCCAGGTTTTGGTTGCGACGACCATACCTTTTCCCGTTTTTTGTGAGGTTTACTTCGAGCATTTCCTTTCCCTCCGTTGTGATAAATAACGCACGGTGGCGACTCTTCTGTCAGCCGGCGCCGATTTTCGCAGTAGCGACAATCCCCACAGAGTAGGTGCAAGGTTTTCCCCAGTAGTGGTCTGGTATTTTTCCCTCTCCATCAGCTTGATTGTAGGTACTCAGCTTACAGCAGTGCAGACCGAGGTCTCCAGCAGAGTTAGGTCTTTGTTCCCCAAGAGAGTTGCATCTTGGAAGGCTGCTCAGGGCGTTGTTGTTCTCCATCAGGTAAGTTGGGTTGTTCAGCCTGGACGTTTTAAGTACTCGGTGAGTTATCTGTTCCCCAGAAATTTGTATTCCAGGAGAGTCAGCCCGGACATTTTCCTCAGCAAGTGGTGATCCGCATCCTAAGTTGAGTTTGGATTTCCTGTTCTTGTATGAACTTTATTCTCGGTAGGTGAGCCTTTCGAGGCCTTTTAGTTTCAGTGTAAGTCCAATTGTTATTGGCATGAGTAAGCTTTTCCTGCAGGGTTGTTTGTTGTTCCTGACAGGATGGTTTCTGTTTCTCTAGCATTTACTTTGTTGTTTCAGTTCCGTTGCATCTGCATGCATGCATAGCATCTACCCAAACGCGTAGCATTCCCATCTTGTATGGGGCATTACGCCATTTTCAAACATTTGCATGTGAAACATAGACCGGGTTGTTATCTCTTTGTTTCAGGTGTATCTTCGGAGGTTTGATCTTCTCCTTTGGTATCTAGACCATGTGATTTCTCTTAGCCCGCGTGGTATCCAGACCCCGGCTCATGTTATTCTCCAACAGTATCTTCGGATCTGAGCGGATCATGATAAGTATGGTGATGATCTCCTTTTCCTGTTGAGTATCCAGACTCCGGTCCATTCCTAGTTGATGAGGTTTTCCTTTTTTCCGTCGAGTATCCAGACTCCGGTAAAGATGATTGTGGTATCCAGACCATGGTGATTGATATTATTATGCTTTCTCCATTGAGTATCTAGATTCCGGTAAAGTCAGTTGGGTATCCAGACCTTGATAAGTTTTGTGGTTGTACTCCTTGTCCGTTGAATATCCAGATTCTGGTGAGTTTCCAATTGATGGTATATTGTTTTCTCTGTAGAGTATCCAGACTCCGGCAAAGGGATTTATGGTATCCATACCATATTAGTTTATTTGATACTCCGTGATGTCCAGGTCACAATAATTGTTGTTATCTCCTATCGTCGTATGGTATCCAGACCTTGGCATCTAATGTTTTTCTCAGCCCATGTGGTATTTAGACCACAGCTCGTATTGTTTCCCAGCAACGTTGTTTGACTTGAACTCGTAGGATATCCAGATCTTGATGAATATTTTTCTTTTGCAACGAGCATCCAGACTCCAATGATTGAGTATCCAGCCTCAGGCTATTGCATAGAGCATCCAGACTCAGATTTGCATTGAGCATCCAGGCTCTAGTTATTGAGTATCCAGACTCATATTTATTTAACCGAGTATCCAGACTCAGGTTTCTTGCATAGAGCATCCAGGCTCAGATTTGCATTGAGCATCCAGGCTCAGATTATTGAGTATCCAGACTTAGGTTATTTGCATAGAGCATCCAGGCTCCGATTTGCATTGAGTATCCAGACTCAGATTTATTTAACCGAGTATCCAGACTCAGGTTTCTTGCATAGAGCATCCAGGCTCAGATTTGCATTGAGCATCCAGGCTCAAATTATTGAGTATCCAGACTCAGGTTATTTGCATAGAGCATCCAGGCTCCGATTTGCATTGAGTATCCAGACTCAGATTTATTTAACTGAGTATCTAGACTCAGGTTTATTGCATTAGAGCATCCATGCTTCAGTTTTTAAGTATCCAGACTCAGATTTGTTCTTTGAGCATCCAGGCTCCAATTTGTGTTTTTAAGCATCCAGGCTCCAGTTTTTGAGTATCCAGACTCAGATTTGTTTCTTTAAGCATCTAGGCTCCTAGTTGTGTCTTTTTGAGTGTTCAGGCTCCGATTACTTCGAGCATTCAGGCTTCGTTTTCTATGGAGTACCCAGACTCCGGTAATTTGGATTGTTACTTTTCGCCAATATGGTATCCAGACCATGGCGCCGCTTTTGACGTTTGTATTCTTTTTCCCCAACGGAGTGGTTTGGAGATCAGTACAGCTACATTCAGATTTTCTGCGGTTGGCAAATTTCCGGGTTCTTTGGTATTCAACCGTCTTTTACCTTGTTGGCATGAAAACCATTCGCTTTTCACTCATTCAGGTCCAAGTCGTTTGAATAGGGGCAACTTTTGTACCCCAAAAATTTGCTCAACCTTTTCTTAACTTGGTTTATGTTTCATTTCATTTCATTTTGTTCTAGCATTTGCATTGCATAACATATTTCATAGAATAGGGGATCAAGGGGTTGTGCATAGCAAGAGAAGTCTTCTCAGATGGTTGTGCATAGCAAGAGAAGTCTTCTTAGAGGGTTGAGCCTAAGAAAGGGATGTTACTCAAGCTTGAATGGTCATCAGGACATCTTGAAGTGGTCAATAGTCTTGTGAAAGAATAGATGGATGTGTGTGGGTCAGCTCCTAATTTGGAGGCCAGTTCAAGAGCATCAGGGGATTGTGAATTAATGATTATGGGTATAAGGTGTTGAGAGAGCTCATTGAGTGCTTTGAGAGCTATTTGGAGTTTAATCAAGTTGTTGTATGAAGTGGAACAAGCCACAATCAAGGATGTTGCATCTAGGGTTTTCATCTGGTAAATCCTCAGTTAACTGTGAAATTGAAGCAGGTTACAACTCAATTCCAAGTCTCTATGGTCATGGGGTGTTGTGTTGAGATGTCTAATATATCATTTCAAGATCAATTCATCAAGAATCAGGAGTGTGAGAAGTTACTAAATTAGGGTTCTCAGGGTAAAATCCCCTATTTAGTGCCTAACTTCAAGACCACCTATCTCAAGATACAAGTCTCATCACAACTTTTGGCCAACATGAAACTTGTAGAGCATGTTCTTAGCTTTCGTTTGAGTACTAGAAGTCCTTGATTGGATTTATAGAACTCAAGTTATGATCCAGACAAGTTATAGGTCATCAGATGAATGTGATTTTGGTCAACAAAAGTCAACCAACTTCCAAGCCATGTTTAACCTAGAAGGATGTTTCTCCTTAACTTTTGGACAACATGAAAGTTATAGGGCATGGTCTTAGCTTTCCAAATAGTACTAGAAGTCTTCCATCTGATTTGTAGAACTCAAATTATGAGGGTTACAAGTCAGGGGTATTTTGGGAAAGTGAGATTATAGGTCATGAAATTATAGGTCCATTTCACCAACTTGCACACTTCAAATGAAAATATTTTCAACATGAAACTTGCTCCAAATAGGGCCATTTGCATTACCAAATCATCTCTTGTCATGGTTGGAGTTTGGATTGAAGAATTAGGATTTGAATTTTTCATAAAGAAGGCATAAAATGAGAAAATGGGATTTAATTGATTTGGAACTTTTTCAAGGCAAATTTATACATTTTTTGAGTGCAAATGATGTTCTAAAGACAATGAAAATTTTACATTTGCAATTTGAGGTCATTTGGTTTGTCATTTTCATTGGTTTCTTCATCATGAAGTAACAAATTAAAAATCCACCATACAATCAAAACAAGGCTTAATTCTTGGCCCTTTGATTAACTCAAGCCATGTGGAATTGATTTGAAACAGAATTAAGGTTGGTGCAGTAGAGAATACACGAGTATGGCAAGTGAAAAAATGAGAAAAAAATGATTTGTCAATTGGGCTTTAGGGCATGAATTAAAGCATCATTCTCATCTGAACCCAACATATAAAAGGCTAGGAAGCTTCCCAAACCCTTGGAGCTCGTTTTGGTGGTGAATTGGCAGAAATAGAAACTTGAAAAAAGGAGAGAAAAGTGAGAACCGGTTTTGGAGTTTTGGCCATTATCAAGTGAAATTGAGCTCATCAAAAGCTTCCTTGAAGTATTTGGAACGTTTCTGGGTGGTTTGCTCAAAGGTTCAGCCAAGGACAAGACCCAGTGGAGGTGCTCCACTAGGTAATTTCAAAATCACCATATCTCTCTATTTAAGCTTTGATTCTATGCCATTCTTGCATATTTGAGACGTAGAAATAATGTAGATCATTAATATATAAAATGAACTGGCATTTGGTGTGATTTCTGTTTGGTGCATAAATCTTGTTATTTGGATTTTGGCTCGTTCTTGAGTTTTTAGAGCAAATGGAACATGGATTTTGTCTCCTTGTGAAGTGTAGATGAGTTCTGGACGTTTTGGTTGGCTGATTTTGAGTTTCACAGTTTATACACATTTCTTATTTGCTTTCGATTTGCTTTGTTTATTGCTCAAAAGTGAAAACCAAGGTTGGATTTGAGTTCCTCATGATGAGAGGATGAATTTGCACTATGATTTTGTCATTTTTGGTGGAGTTTTCATAACTGTGTTTTTCTGGAATTTTTCACGGTGGTTGAGGGGCCGGAGAATATGACCGGAAGGGATCTCCGGCCGCCCTCTGGTTCATGGACTTTTGTTTGACTTTTCATTTGGGAAGACGATGTCCTGGCCACACGATTGGATGACTTTTATGTTTAACGATTGAGATTAAGACGTACCCTATACCACCTTTGACCACGTCCACTTGATTGCATTTGAATTGGTCATTAATGCGTTGGCATGTTTTTGTCCGCTTGATTGGATTACTAGTAGATCAGATGGCCATGATTGCATCCCACGCTAGTCACTCTATTGACTAGTTGCACTGAATTTGTTTGGAAACCCTGAGTTTGTTTGGGCGCTTGGGCCTCAAATTCTATTCGCCCCCCCCCCCCCCCTCTTTGGCCCAGTTTTCATTTTCAATTAGTTTTTCTTGCTATTTACACCGCTGGTTTGTTTATTTTATTTTTTATTTCCATTTTATTTGTTGTTTATTATCTGTTTGTATTTAAATCATTTTAATTACTTCCAATTATCCAAAAAAAATACCAAAAATATTTTTTAGACACTTTAAGATGTCTTTTAATTTTGGAAAATTTTTGTTTTATTTTTTGTTTTATTTTTCAATTAATATTGGAAGTGTATTAATTGATTTAAATTATGACATTGTGTGATCTTTTAATTGTTTCTTCCATTTCCCTTTGGTCCAATGAATGAAAATTGATCCTCATACTCTTGATGAGTTGAACAATTTTTGAGGACCATTTTGCCCCTGGTTGGTTGACTTTAGGGTTGACTTTTGTTGCTTTCCTTTTGACCCTCGATTCTCCCATTTCAAAATGGTACATCTTGAATTCAATTTTCTTTTGATGGTGCTTTGAGGGGATATTGGCCTTGTGTTTTTTGCATCTGTTTTCCAACTTGTTTAGCCTTATTGTCCATTTTATTTGGTAATTTTTGAACCATTTTCCTATTTTTGAGGTAACTTGCAAGTCAAGTTACCTCCAAGGGAGGTTCACACATGCACCTTGACCTAGTTTGATTTGGATATGACATTTTTGGATCCTTTGAGCTCTCAATCCCTTTTGTTTCATGTTGCTAACATGTTAAGGATGATGTGTGTTCAATTTTAGGTCATGATATTGTTTTTTCCCTGTTCTTTTGTTTGTTCTCTTTTGAGCTTTCAAGTATGTTTTCATTGTGTAGTTTTCTTGCACCTCTTTGAGTTTTTGCTTGCATTTCCTTTTGAATTGAGTTGATATTTATTTTGAGCTTTCTTCTATTCATCTCCCTTCTGTCCAATGACTTTGGAACCTAATTTAAGGTATCTTAGTCCCTCCTGAGGAGGTACTTGAAGTATACCTAAAATGATGGACCCTTGAGGACTCTTTTGTGCTTCCTTTGCATTTGACTTGTGATGCTTATGGTGGAGTACCTATTATGAGGCCCTTGCTGCCTTCATTTGGTATCCTATCCTCACTTGGTTTTGGTTTTTGTTTTACCTTTCATTTTGGTTTAATTTTGTGGTGTGGTTGATGTTGTTTGACTTAGGTCATTTCATCCCACTTTTGGTGCACCTTTGTGTGGTTTGCTCTTGTTTGATTAATTTCTTCTTGTGATCTTCTCCTTCTTTTGTTTTCTTGCATTTCCATATGCATGCTTGGTTGAGATGAGTTTGTGGAGGCTACCACCCCACACTATTTTCCTCCCACTCTCATTATATTTGTGCATCTTATGTTTGCATCTTCATTTGCATATGCATTCTTCTTCTTCTTCTTATTTTTCTTTTCTTTGCCATGCTCCCCATAAGTTCTCTAACCTCTTGAGGTTATGATAGACATTAGGTGCCTAACCATGCATGATAACATTAGGTAGTTCCCTTTTGAAACTCAACTCTAAGTCCACTTTGCATGACAACATTTAGGATTGATTAGTCTCCCATTAGCGTCCTTTCTTCTCTTCTCATCTTCAAACATTCATAAAACACTTAATAAAGGATGACAATTGTTGTACGCTACAAGCCTTAAGCTATTTGGGAAATGATGATTGGGTGGTTTCCTCTCAATTGTCTAGAATGTTAGTATATGTCCTTTGGACGATATACGACGCATTCGCTCCTAAATCATAGTCTTTAGTGCAACATGAGTTACAAATCAAGTTCAAAATACTTCTTCTCTAAAAAACACAAAAACACTTCAAACCTTTTTCATCCTTCGGGATTCGAATCAGGAAAATCTTTTCAGATAAAAGAGTGTCGTTAACTCTTAGTTCTACCGCAAACGGTAACGCCTAAGTCTCCAATGGTCGAGCTGCATACACCAACTGCTAGAACTACTTGTTAACCCTACTCGGGCCTAAAAACTTTTGAACCCACTTGTGGTCCTTTTAGCCTGAACTACGTTCGCTCTGATCTTTCATACCAGATGAAAGTACGTAGGCACAAGACGCGATGTCTTGGCGAGCAACCTTTCCCCCTTTACCCGTAGTTAGTTGAACTACGTTGACTCTGACTTTCCCATTGCACGAGGGAGTACGTAGGCACAGAGCGGCGATGCCCTTCCGAGTCACTTCTCTTTTCTTTATCTTTTGTCCCTGAGCCTTTAGCTAGATAGTTTCAACCCACCCTTTTAGATAAACAACAATGCGTGGATCCCGTCGAGTACAACGGACGTGAGGGGTGCTCATACCTTCCCCTTGCGTAACCGACTCCCGAATCCAGACATGGTTGCGATGACCTTGTCTTTCCCTTTTCCGTCAGGTTTTTCGATCGTTTCCTTTCCCTCTCTTTGGGATAAATAACGAAAGTGGCGACTTTTCTATTTTTCCGCCGGTTGTTTTTCGCAGTAGCGACAGCTGGCGACACTGTTGGTTGAGGTCTTTTCCTTATTTTGTACTCAGTTCTAGTCTATACATTGCTTGTTGGCTTTTTGATCTATATACGAGGAGTTGGTATTCTATGCTTGTCCGTAGGGTCTCCATTGTTATGTTTTTCCTGGAAACTAGAATCGAGGGGGAAATTTCCCTGTTGCATAAATACATGTCTGCATTTTAGCATGTTTCTCGCATTTGCAGGTGCATTGGAACTGTTAACCTTATCTTGTTTCTTGTGCTCCAATAGTGTTTCAGGATTGCAGATCAGATAATTCATCGGTACGGTACCAGAAGAAACCAGAAAATACTGATGGATCAGATGCAGGCAGAAATGCAAGAGATGAGAGATCGAATGACACAGCTGATGGAGGTCATGCAAGGGGTTGCTAGTGGCCAGGCGCAACTTCAGACTTTAGTGCAACCTTTGATTGCACGAGTTGATAATGATGGGGTGTTACACAGTGGGATTGCTTCTAACCCTCCTCATATAGAAACTCCTCGTGCAGAAAATTCTATGCCAACTTTAGTCATCCCTACTGCTGGAGGGGGTGGTCACGCTGCTGGTGTTGGAAATGCGGCAGGTTTTAATCATGCTGGTTTTGCTAATGGTGGTAATGGTAATGGAAACGGCTTTGGCCTTGACACCACAGGTGTTGTACATGTTAGCATGGACCACACCTGGAATGAGGATAGGCAGGACGTTAAGTTTTTTTCTTATTAACAACCTTCTTCTTGGGGTATTGATGAACCACTTTAGGCTTGACCACTTTCTCTTTTGGAGGTTGTTCACTAGCTTTAACAAAGATGGTTTTGTTGGAACTTGGTTTAGAAACTTTTGAGTAACCAAGTCCACTTTTATCATTTAAAAATCTTTGTTGGCTAAGAATAACCTCTAATCCAATTTGTCCTTTTTCATATCTTTCAAGAACTCTTTTTAATTGGACAATTTGAAAAGAAAGTTGTTGCACCCCAAAATTTGACCAACATTTATTTACCCATCAAGAGTTATATGAGACTTTGAAGCTAGCCAAGAAGGTTATTCAAGTGTTCAAGGGTTGATACCCTTGTCAGAGAACTCAAGAGATCCTCAGAGAGATTGGTTGAAACCAAAGCTGTGTGCCTTATAACTTGAGAGTTGTGGGAGCTCCTCAGATGATTCTGAGACTATGAGGATGAACTTGAAGCTTTTAGAAAGCTTATGAGATGTCTTGAAGGCCATCAGGAAGCCTAGAGAGGTCACTGTACAAGAATTCAGAAGATTCAACCATGAGTGGTAGAATTAGGGTTTGACTGGGTCAACCCTAGGTCAACTGATGATTTGGAGAGGGTTGAGACCTAATCCATGAGCCATGTGATCATGGAGTGATGCATTGAGATGCTATAAGGATGATTCCTAGACCAACTCATCATGATTGAGGAGTTTGAGAAGTTTCAAGCTAGGGTTTCTAAGGATTGACAGTGTAAAATCCCCTAGTTTGATCCCTATCTTCAAGGCAGTTTAGCTCAAGATGTGATTGTCATATCATCTTCCCCATAACATGAATGTTGTATATCTTGTTCTTAGATTTAATTTGAGTACTAGAAGTCCTTTATAGGATTTGTAGAGCTCAAGTTATGACTTTGACAAATTACAGGTCATCTGAGGTATGTGAATCTGGGTCCTTGAAAGTCACCCAACTTGCATCCAACTTTTTCCCTAGTAGGATGATTCCTATGAATTCTTGGTAAACATGAATGTTGTAGAGCTTCTTCTTAGCTTTCTATATAGTACTAGAAGTCCTTGATAGGATTTGCAGAACTCAACTTATGGCTTTGACAAGTCAAGGGCATTTTGGTCATTTGGAGGTTATAGGTCATTTCAAGCATAAGGCCATATCTCCTATTTCCAAGCTTCAAATGGAAAAATCTTCAACATAAAACTTGCTTAGAATGATGTTTTAAGGCTTGTAGGGAGGTCATGAGATGTTGAAAAGGCTTGTATCAAAAAGTGATGAAAATGGCCTAAAATGGAGGCATAAGTTAATTAAGGTGAAATTGAAAATTGGAAATCACAAGCTATAAATCCAAACCATGTCATATAATAGGTCATTTTGACTCCAAATGACATTCTAAGAACAATTGTTCAGCTACAATTTTGATTTGAGGCCTAGATCTTAGGGCTGCTTTGGAAAAGGCTTACTTGCATATTAAGGTACCAAAGCAAAACTCAACAAAACTCAATAAGCAAGTTGGTTAGGCATTGTAACATATCATAAATCTCATATGGGGAGAATTTCAAGTCAGTTACAAAGGGTACAAGGACCATGGCATGAGATAGCACATAAGGAGAATTGAAATCAAAATGTCATGACATGAGAAGTTCAATTTCTCATTGGATGATCCTAGATGGTTCTAGATGATTCTAAACCACTCTATATAACATATGTAACTTGCTCAGATGCATGTTTGGTGAGAATTGGTGCAGAGAAGAGAGAGTGAGATCAAGAATCTTCCATTGCAAGTCAAGTTCCATTTCTTCATTCTTCTTCATTTCCATTCATTCTTTCCACACAAACACATTCTATACACCATAGTGAAGCTGTACAGATTGAATTGAGATCAAATCCATGGTGAATTGAAGAGTTGGTGATTGAAATTTCAAGGTGGCAAGTCAGAATCGAATTCTGAGATTGAGGCTCCCTCCATCAAAATTGTTGCAAACAGTAGCAAGATTGGCATCTAGGGAAACTTTCTGAAGAGTTTCAAGGTCTGAATTGGTGGATTTCATCATCTATTCATCAAGATTAACCAAGTTTGCAAATTCTTCCCTACACCATGTTTTAGGCATAATTAGGTTAATTTGTTAGTGTAGAAATGTTAGAGACCAATAGGTGATGGATTTTGGAGAGTTAGAAGGCAATTGGTGAAGATTGGATAGTGGACACCATTTCTGTTTGACCTTGTATCTTGCTGAATATTGAGAGATAGGCTTAGTTTAATAGCAAGAAATGTTCAGGGAAGCATGAGGATGAGATTAGGACCTTTAATTTTGTGAATTGTTAAGATTGGTTCTTGATCAATTATTGAAAGTTGCTATCGGGTTCTAGGTTTGAGAGGGTTTCAATAAATTCTGATGCCATGGCTAGATTCCTGATGAAATTTGGAGTAATCTAGGGTTTTTAATTGCTGCATTTGGTGAGGTGTTGATGGAGTTCGTATGGAGGAAGATGAAGCTCAGGGTTCTGCATTTCCATGGAGTCCCCAAGGGCCCTAGCTGGAGGAAGAAGATGACTTCCCAGCCATCAGATGCTAGCTTGACCAGTTGACTCCCCACTAATCCAACGGCTCATGTTCAATTTCATTTTGGGAGGGATTTCAGAACGAGCGAAACGCACCGTTTCATTAAACGGTGGTTTCTTGGGCTTAAGTGATCATTGCTTCCCACACCCCCAATCAAGGCCCACTCCATTTTGAACTGAAAACCATTTCTATTTGCACCGCTGGTTTTTTCTTTTTCTTTATGTTTATTAATTGATTTTCTGATTAAATGATGGGCCTGGCGCATTGCTTTCTGAACCCCCCCAGTCTGGGCCCATATGTGAATTGAACTATAGTTGGTTACTTCCTGCACCCCAGTTTCATATTTCATTTTTATTTTCTCCATTTTTATTCCAAACTTTGAAAACTCATAATAAATGGAAAAATAATGATTTTTTAATGGGAATTTTTGCTCCTATTTCATATTCATGTCTAGAAAATTATAAAATAAAAATATTTTCCTTTCATGCATTTTTAGTATTTTTTGTGTATTTTCTATTTATTGCATTTTATTTCTTTTATGTTGATCCATGAATTTGTAGAATTTTGTTTAGGTAGCTCCCTTAACATTTTTAGGCCATTCTTTTTAGGATAGTTAGATATGTGATTTAGTTTCCCTCTGGATTTATTCCATAATTTTGTGATGAATTTTAGGATAGTTTTGATTAGATGACATTAGGTTGTGTAGAATTAGGTCAAACTTCAACATAGGTCCATAATAACACTAGAATTTTGGGTTTTTAGGACAAATTAGACTATGGGACATATAAGGCATTAAGGGTAGGTATGTAGGATCCCTTAGAAATTATATTAGGATTTAATATAGTAGTATACTATTTTTGGATGACTTTTGTAGTTGATGATTGTTTGTGTTGCCCTTGTGGGCTTGTATTTTTGTTTGCTTTGCTTTGTGGGCTTGGAGAGCTTGGTATTGTTCTAAGGAGCATTGAGGAGAATAGTAGAAGACTTGAAGATGGATTGAGGAGCTTTAGAGCTTGATCTTATTTGTTTTGTTGATTGTTTTAGGGATAGGGATTAGGAAGAGTTTAGACTTAGATAAATTCTTTCTTAAACATGGATGGTATCTTTCACCTCCATTCCTCCCTATGATTCAAAGTCCTTCCCTGGTATACACCTCTCTCCTTTGGAGGGATAAGTGATGTACCTAGGAAGTAGAACTTTTGAGGGGACCATTCCTTTGATGTTGAGCCCTTATAGGTCACCTTTGGTGGTCAATAAGCAGTTCAATATCCCCAGCTTCTCCAGTTAAGTGATTTCATCTGGTTTGATTATCTTGAGAGATGTTGAGCTTGAGTTTGAAGATGAATACTTCATTGAAGAGTGTTGAAGAGGATGAATCCTTGAGCATTGCCATTCCAGCTAAAGCTTGAAGAGCAACAAGAGCAAGTTGATACTTGAAGACCCCTGAAGATGAAGTAAAGACTGAAGGATGAAGTTGACACTTCTAAGTGATTGAGATTGATTCTGAAGAGCTGAAGCTTGAAGAACAAAGGAAGTTGATACTTACTTTAATACAGGGAGATCCTGAAGGAGATCAAGTTGATACTTGTGGTTAATAGTGAAGCCTGAAGGTGGAGCTGATCAAGAAGCTGAAGCTTAAAGGAGAAGATAAGTTGAAACTTATGTTGAAAGGTTGAAACCTGGAAAAGCAAATTGATATTTGTCAAGAGTGATTGAAATCTGAAGACTGAATTGCTGTTGGAAGAGCTGAAGCTTGAGGTTGAGAGAGGAGTTGAGTTGCTTTCTTCTTTTTCTTCTCTGTATTGACATGTTTTATTTGACTTGCTTGATGCATTAGAATAAGTCCATATCTAGACCAGGTAGAATCTAGGAGCATGATTGCATTAGAGGTTGAGTTGCTCCCTCTGCTTGTACTGTTACTGTATGGCTTTGCTTGCGGGTATTCGGTAGAACCCAGCTTCCTTGCCTATGTGGTTTGTTTGCCTGATGGCATTTTATTTCATTTTATCTGTATGATTGCAGTTTACTGTTATTGCTTGATAGCATGTTTTATCCTTCAGTATGATTACTGTTATCCATTCTGGCTTGAGGTTGAGATGAGCTTGTGGAGGCTGAAGCCCCACACACATTTCCTCCCTCACTTGCATTGCATGCATTTTACTGTTTAAAGCTGATGCTTTGTCTGTTTTGGTGTATCATTGACATGATCCCCTTAGGACTCTCATTTCCTTTGATAAGGAATTGATGATAGAACTTTAGGTTGAAACCTATGCATGACAACTTCTAGGAGTTCCCCGTTCAAACCTTGACCATAGGATGAATCCTTGGCATGACAACAGTAGGACTTGATAGTCTCCCTCCTAGTTGGGCCTGTTCTCTTCTCATCTCAAAACAGCTTAAGATACAGTAATCATGAATGATTTCTTTCGTACGTTACGAGCCTTAAGCTATCTGAGAAAGGATTGTGGGAGAGTTTCTTTTCCACAGTCTGGATGTTTAGTATGGTACCCTTTGGGTGACATGCGACGCATTCACTCTCAGGTCATAGTCTCTAGTGCGATTGAAATCGCAAACACAATAAAAAACACTTCTTTCGTAAAAGACAGGAAATAAACCGTAGTTTCCCGAACTACGTGAGCTCTGATCTCTCATGCCTGTTGAGAGTACGTAGGCACAAGATGGCGATGTCTTGGCGAGCTACCTTCCCCCATAACCCGTCATAGGCCGAATTACGTTGACTCTGATTTCTCATTCTCTGATGAGAATACGTAGGCATAAAGTGCGACGCTTTGCCGAGTCATTTTCTTTTCTGTTTTAAGCCAACCTTGATAGGTAGATAGAATAAAACCAACCCGTCCAAGTAAACACAACAAGCGAGGATCCCGTCGAGTACGACGGACGTGGGGGGTGCTAATACCTTCCCCTTGCGTAACCGACTCCCGAATCCAGACAACGGTTGCGACGACCTTGTCTTACCCTTTTTCGTTAGGTTTTTTCGATCGTTTCCTTTTCCGTTCTGAGGGATAAATAACAAAAGGTGGCGACTCTTCTGTCCTGCCGGCACCTTATTTTCGCGTAAGCGACAGCTGGCGACTCTGCTGGGGACTCCAACGGTTCCCTGCGAGAGTCAATCCTAACGCTTGTATGTTTACTTGTTGGGTTGCGTTTATTTATCGCATTTTACTTCTCGCACTTTATTTCCCGCATTTTATATTCAGTATAATATGATTATCTGTGCTGTTGTGGGATAGGAGTTCTGATGAGTGAGAAGCCAGACCCAGGCTTGAGTGCACTATAGACTTAGAGTGGAAATTAGTGGACACGTGCTTGCTTTGCAGGCACTAGTGTCTCATGAAATCCACACTCAGACGAGGTTCATCCGGTTGGCTTCTCTTTCAACCCTTTGGGTTGAGACGGTTGCTGGTTTGGTGGATTGTCGACTTTGGGGACCGATCATTTGTGATTCAGCCGAGTGAGGCCGCTTCATGAGCTGGTGATGCCACACCTTCTGGGTATCGTATCACCCCTCTTGAATGTCTGTGACGCTGATGAACGCATAGGATGCCGAACTTGAGTCAGTTTAGGGCCATACCTGTGAGCAGGGTTGGGTTCATTGCAGGAAACTTTGACCTTCAGACTACCTGGTTTTCTTGACAGTGAATCAGTTTTGTTGGTACCGGGGTTTCTCAGTTGCAGATTTGTCTGTTCTTGATAGAGCAGGTTTTGATCAGAGGATCTTATCATCAGGTGTATGTCCGTTCTTGATAGAGCAGGTTTTGATCAGAGGATCTTATCATCAGGTGTATGTCCGTTCTTGATAGAGCAGGTTTTGATCAGAGGATCTTATCATCAGATGTGTTGTTTGTTCTTGATAGAGCAGATTTTTGATTGGGATCTGAGGATCTCATCAGCAGGTATTGTTTGTTCTTGATAGAGCAGATTTTTGATTGGGGTCTGAAGACCTCACCAGCAGATATTTCTTGATCCTACATTCGAGGTCCTTATTATCAGACATTTGTTCTTGACAGAGCAGAATCATGATCCTGTGTATATGGCCCTATCAGATGGTGGTTCGTGGCAGATCAGATTTGTGGTCTTACACCGGGGTTTTCTTCTTATCAGTGGTTGTTGATACAGAATCTCCACAGCAGCAGTTGCTTTGGCCTCCTATTGCATGATTGCATTTTGCATTAGTTTGCATGTTCATTTGCATTTCATTAACGTGTGTCTGTGTTGCAGGTACCGTTTTCCCCAATCCAGGATTTCTTGCCTCCTATTGTATTGTTATGGGCTCTCTGAGGAAGACCGTGGCTTACAAGTTCCCTACCCCTGATGTGGTTAAGCTGACTGGTTTGATAGCTCTAGAAGATGATTCTGTAAAGGATGAGTTCAGGAAATCTGACGGCAGGTTGCTCAGTTTGGTTCATAAGCCTTCTGTGTTTGAGTTGAATGGGTTGCACGCTCTGCTGCAGTTCTACGACCCTCCGCTGAGATGTTTCACTTTTCAGGACTTTGTTCTCGCACCTACGCTGGAAGAGTATGATGATTTGCTAGGTGTGCCTATCAAGAGGCAGATGCCTTTTGTTCATATGGATGCTGAGCCTGATCTGGCTGGTTTAGCTCCTTCACTTCATTTGAACGCCTCCGAGTTAGTATTGACTAGTTGGAACAAGGTTCCTGGGTTTTCATTGCAGTTTCTGGTAGGTAAAGCTCAGCAGTGTGCCAAGGACGGGTGTTGGGTCGCGTTCAATGCCATCCTCGCTCTATGCATATACGACATCATCTTGTTCCCTAACATGCCCGATTTTGTAGACTTTGATGCGTTTCACATCTTTGCTTCAGGGAATCCAGTCCCTACTTTGACAGGAGGTGTCTATCATTCAGTTCACTACAAAAACGAGAACAGGAGGGGGAAGAATGTCTCGTGCTGCGTACCTTTACTGTACAAATGGCTTGAAAGTCATCTGCCCAAGAGGGGTCCTTTTGTCTCATCTGCAGCCACAGCTGAGTGGCCTGAGCGTCTGATGAGTTTATCTGCAGAGGATATTGACTGGTTCGACAAAGATAGGTTGGGTACTGAGGTGATCTTCAGTTGCAGCGGGTTTCCTAATGTGCCTCTGATAGGTAGGAAGGGTTGTATAAACTACAATCCGTCGTTGCTGGTTCGACAGTTCGCGTATGCTCTGAGAACTCCGCCGAAGGATGAGGAGGTACAGGAATCTCTGTACCTCACTGGTATTCTAGAAGGGGATCTGCTGTCCAAGCTTCAGCTCGCATGGAATGGTATCAGTAAGCGAGGAAAGCCATTGCTGGGAAAAAGCAACAATCAAGCCTACCCTCCGTATGTGACTTGGATCAGAGCCAGAGTAGATGCTATAGGGATGTCGTTTCCTCAGGCCAAGCCAGAAATCCCTCCAATGATCGAAGAGCCTACTATTGTGCCCATTCAGCAACATAACCAGGTATTAGCTGAGCGGGATGAATTGAAGCGGGCGAACGAAGAACTGGAGAAGGAATTAGCTCAGCTCCGAAGCGAGAGGAACGAAGCCGTTCACTCTTTCAAAAGGCAAACAGAGTTGGTGAACCAGCTGGGTACAGACCTGACAAAACAGATAGCCGAGCGTGAACGCATGGGTCGAGACTTCAAAGCTGTCAACGACGTACTAGCTACGAAGAAGCAGCACTTGGATGAGGCATATCGGAGGATATCCAAGTTCAACCAGCACTGGAAGGCTTCCCTGGCCACCAGGAAAGAGCGGGAGGATAAGCTGATGCTGCAGATCTCCAAGCTGGAAGCCCAGGTGAAGGACAGTGAGCAGAGGTTTGACGAAGAAACCTCCCGCAGATACGCCGCCGAAGGCCAGCTCAACAAAGCTCTCGCTAACCTGAAGGAGCACAAGCTGACGTTTGAGTCCAAAAAGCGGAAGTTAGAAGATTGCTTCGGTGAAGGAGCATGGGAAAGTTCAGTTGAGGGACTTCAGTATACCATTGTGCAGAGGGAATTGCTCGTCGAGGGGTTGCTCACTCTGCCAGATCATCCAGAGACGAAGGAGTTGTTAGAAGAGTATCGCGCCCGTGGTCGTACTTGACTATTTGTATTCCTTTTGTTTTGATCATTATTGTATGCTAACCATCACCAGGCTTGTTGGCTGAGGTCACGCTGTTGATTCGTCTTGTACTCGCTGATGCTATGTACTACCTTGATAGGCTTTCTTTATATATGAGATTGATGTTCCCATGATTGGACTCAGACTTCTTATTATTATTATTATCAGCACTGGCACTCAGGCACTAGGATCGGGGGAGATCTCCCAAACACACAGACACACGCATGCATTTGCATGAAGCATTTGCATGACGAGCATTTTGTTGTTTTTCCTAACCCTTTAGTGTTTACAGGTTTTTCAGGTTTACAGGTCCCAGGCTGTTTCCGGTGGTTCCAGGATTGATCAGAGACTAATTCACCGTTATCCGACTAGAGCTAATCAGACCAGAATCATGGATCAAGTGCAAACAGACGTGCAGGAGCTCCGCGAGAGGATGGATCGCTTCATGGAACTCATGCAAGTGGTCGCCAATGGCCAAGACCAGCTCAGGACTTTGGTTCAGCCTTTGGTCTCCAGGGTTGATAGCAACGACATACTCCATGGCGGGGTTGCGCCTACTCCTCCACCAGTTGATACTCCACAGAATGGTGTCCCCGTGGCCGGGGGCAATGGCAGTGCTAATGGCAATGTGATGGCCAACATCAGACTCAATACGACGGGCGTCGGTAACGGGAGTCTGGGAGCTAATGTCAACATCGGGCCGGGCAACGGCAATGCAGGCGTCGGGAATCTGTTGGTGCCTCAACCATGGCTTGAGGATCATCAGGATGATGTGTTCTCTCAAAGAGGTGCTGAAGGGGAGCTGAATGCTGAAGCGCAACTTAGATTCAAAGCACTTGAAGACAAAATGAGAGATATTGAGAATCAGAATACTTTGGGCGTTGATATGTCCAAGCTGGGATTAATTGCTGATTTCAAGGTACCTCCTAAGTTCAGGGTACCTGACTTTGAGAAGTATAAGGGCACTACTTGCCCTAGTGTCCACCTTAGATCGTACTACAGGAAGATGTCTGCCTATTCCGAAGACGAGAAGTTGCTGATGCACTTCTTCCAGGACAGTCTTTCCGGACCATCCCTCGAGTGGTACATGGGTCTGGAGCCCACTAGCGTGCGCACATAGAAGGATCTCGCTGAAGCGTTTGTCCACCATTACCAGTACAACAGCGACTTGGCCCCGAACTGAGTCCAGCTCCAGAACCTGTCGCAGAGAAATAATGAAGGGTTTAAGGAGTACGCCCAGCGGTGGCGTGAGTTGGCAGCCCGGGTTCAGCCGCCGATGGTTGAACGCGAGCTCGTGCAGATGTTTGTAGCTACCCTCCCAGGGGTTTACTATGAAAAGTTAGTCAGCGGTATGTCTGGGACGTTCTCAGCTCTCATTATCATGGGCGAGCACGTCGAGAATGGAATCAAGATCGGGAAAATTCAAGGTGAGTCATCCTCGGCTGGAGGAGGTGGAAAGAAACCTTATACTGGCAAACGACGAGAAGGAGAAGCGAGCGCTGTGACCAACGCTCGAAGGAAGGGCAAAGGACCTCAGCAGCAGATAGCCAGTATAAATATCCCAGCAGCTCCGCAGCAGCAGCAGCAACCGAATCAACAGGGATGTAGAAAGTACCAGAATCGAGCACCTTTGGCAAATCGTCACTTCGAAGCACCGCCCATGTCGTACGCGCAGCTCTTGCAGACTTTGCTTCAGCTTCAGTTGGTTCAGAAGAGGACGATGGCTCCCTTGACAGGGGCACCTCCACCAGGGTACGACGCAAATGCCGCTTGCGATTTCCACTCAGGGGCACCAGGCCACACGATCGAGAACTGCAAAGCCTTCAAGCATAAGGTGCAGGACATGGTAGATGCCAAGATCATTAACTTCTCCGATAATGTGCCCAATGTTACGAAGAATCCTATGCCGAATCATAGGGGAGGCGGAGTAAACGCCATTATCGAAGAAGAGAGTGCAGATCTGTTGACTGATGTCAGAGACCTAAAGACGCCGCTTAGCTTCGTCAAAGCTAAGTTGTTGAAAAGAGGGTTCTTTCCAGGATGCGGAGAGCTATGCATGGACTGTGCTACACATTCTGATGGATGTGAGCAGTTGGTTGAAGGAATTCAAAGTCTAATGACTGAAGGGATTCTGCAGTTTAGCCGGAGGGCTGAAAGTGTATCAGGAGAGGTAGTGTTGAAGCAGGCCGATGAAGTCGCCACCATCACCATCCCTCGCCGGCCGATAACCATTTCTGCACCCAAACCACCTACAATTACTATTACCAAAGCTGGGCCGATACCCTTCGAGAGCACTAACACCGTTCCGTGGCATTATGGGGCTGAAGTCTATTGCAACGGACAGAAGTTGGAGCTGGAACCGTATGGGTCGACTGTGGAGAACCTTGCAGGAATCAGTGGTATTACTCGCAGCGGAAGAGTATTTGCACCGCCAGAGGTCATGGCAGATAAAGCAGTCAGAGCTGATGCGGCTGATAAAGGTAAAAGCAAAGTCGTTGAAGAGGTCCTGTGTGGGGTAGAGAAGGATTTGCTTGTCAAAGATGCCGAGGAGTTTATGCGGTTGATCAAAAAGAGCGACTACAAGATTGTAGACCATCTCCATCAGACGCCTTCGAAGATTTCTATTCTCAACTTGTTGCTGTGTTCTGAAGCGCACCGCAATGCGTTGCTGAAGGTATTGAACGTTGCCTACGTACCGCAAGAGATATCGGTGAATCAGCTAGAAGAGGTGGTGGCCCACGTTAATGCTGGCAATGGGCTAGGGTTCACAGACTTAGAGCTGACGCCAAAAGGGAGGAATCACAACAGCGCCCTGCACATCTCGATAGAGTGTAGGGGCACAATCATGTCGCACGTGCTGGTGGACACGGGTTCATCGCTTAATGTGCTTCTGAAGAAGGCCTTAATGAAGTTGGATACTCGTGGAGTGATCTGCACACCCAGTGATCTGGTGGTGAAAGCATTCGACGGAACTAAACGCCACGTTTTCGGGGAGGTGACCCTGTCGATCCAGGTCGGTCCGGAAACGTTCAACGCGGTCTTTTATATTATGGACATCATGCCTGCCTACAGTTGCCTCTTGGGCCGGCCGTGGATCCATGTTGCTGGTGCCGTGACCTCCACGTTGCACCAAAAGCTCAAATATGCTGTCGGAGGAAGCATAGTAACCATGTGTGGCGAGGAGGACATAATGGTGAGCCATTTGTCATCCTTTAAGTATGTTGAAATGGATGGCGAAATCCATGAAACTCTTTGCCAAGCGTTCGAGGCTGTCAAAGTGAAAGAGGTAGCTCCTGTAGTCACAGAAAAGCCAGAGATGAATCTCTCCTCATTCAAGGAAGCTTGGGCCGTCGTCCAAGCTGGATCTACCCCAGGCTGGGGGCAAATTTTGGAGATACCAATCAAGCAGGATAAGTTTGGGTTGGGGTATTCTCCTGGAGATGAAGCTTCTTCTTCTTCGTCTAGCAGTGCGTCTCGAGGTAATGGGCCGATCCAATTTACCAGTGGCAGAGTGATTTTTGAAAGCATCAGCGCGGTGTCTGAAGACAGCGGGGATAGCGATTGTGATCTCGACTCTTGGATTCAGCCAAGCAAGTCGGGCGAGGGCCTCAACAATTGGACCATCAAGGATATCATCCCGATGACAAGTGAAGAGTAATGACTTACTTTTTCCAATCATTGTACAACCCTATGTCCTACCCGGGACATAGCGGTTTTATTGTCAGGGCCTTGTTGGATTATGTACATGCATTTTGTTAATAAATCAAAGGCGTTTTCTTCGTATTCAAATATTGTGATCTCTGTTATTCCTGTTTTATATTTGTTTTGAAAAACAGTAAAATGGCAATGGGGTTTGTGCTAACCTGCATATTCTTGTTTTAAACTTAACCCTTGTTATTGCAGGATCCACATAACAGATGACATCGACTCTGGACCTTCTACGGCTCACTTCGACTTCGATTGCCCGATCTATCAAGCCGAAGAAGAGATTGATGAAGACGAAGACCTTCCTGAAGAGTTGGCCCGCTTGTTGAAACAAGAGGAAAAGGTTATTCTGCCTCATGAGGAGGAGATCGAAATCGTGAACCTGGGTTCTGAAGAGCTCGTCAGAAATGTCAGGATAGGGGCTGCGCTGCAGAGTGATGTCAAGCAGAGATTGGTCGAGATGCTAAGAGAGTATAGTGACGTATTTGCTTGGTCATACGAAGATATGCCCGGACTTGACACGGACATCGTGGTCCACCACTTGCCGCTGCGAGAAGATTGCCCTCCCATTAAGCAGAAGCTTAGGAGGACGAGACCAGACATGGCCGTTAAGATCAAAGAAGAAGTGCAGAAACAGCTTGATGCTGGCTTCTTAGCGGTCACCACTTACCCTCCGTGGGTCGCCAACATAGTACCTGTACCAAAGAAGGACGGTAAGGTACGCATGTGCGTCGATTATCGGGATTTGAATAGGGCAAGCCTTAAAGATGATTTCCCGTTGCCTCATATCGATGAGTTGGTCGACAATACAGCCCAGTTCTCCGTGTTTTCGTTCATGGATGGCTTCTCCGGTTACAACCAGATCAAGATGGCGCCGGAGGACATGGAGAAAACGACGTTTATCACCCCCTGGGGAACGTTTTGCTATAAGGTAATGCCTTTCGGTCTGAAGAACGCAGGGGCCACTTACCAACGAGCAATGGTGACTTTGTTTCATGATATGATTCATCATGAGATCGAGGTCTATGTTGATGACATGATTGCGAAGTCCCAAACGGAGGAAGAGCATCTGGTCAACTTATTGAAGCTTTTTGAGAGGCTTAGGAAGTTCAGGTTGAGGCTGAATCCTAATAAATGTACTTTCGGAGTACGGTCCGGAAAATTACTGGGGTTTATCGTGAGCGAACAAGGCATCGAGGTTGATCCTGCGAAAATAAAAGCCATTCAAGAAATGCCAGCGCCGAAAACAGAAAAAGAAGTTCGTGGTTTCTTAGGCAGAATAAACTACATTGCAAGGTTTATCTCTCAGCTCACGGCCACCTGTGAACCGATGTTCAAGCTTTTAAATAAAGATCAGGCAATTACTAGGAATGAGGATTGCCAGAAGGCATTCGATAAGATAAAGCAGTATCTTCAAGAACCTCCAATCCTGATACCCCCAGTGGCTGGACGACCATTAATCATGTACTTGACAGTTCTTGAGAATAGTATGGGGTGTGTTCTCGGTCAGCACGACGAGACGGGCAGAAAGGAGCATGCCATTTACTACTTGAGTAAAAAGTTCACGGACTGTGAATCTAGATACTCGATGCTGGAAAAGACGTGTTGTGCACTAGCCTGGGCTGCCAAACGTTTACGACAGTACATGCTCAATCACACCACTATGCTAATTTCGAAGATGGATCCGATCAAGTACGTCTTCGAGAAGCAGGCTCTTTCGGGCAGGATTGCCAGATGGCAAATGGTGTTAATGGAATATGATATTCAGTACGTGTCCCAGAAATCCATCAAGGGAAGCGTATTGTCTGATTACCTTGTCGAACAGCCGATCGAGGATTACCAGCCGATGAAGTTTGAATTCCCTGACGAGGATATTATGTTTCTCAAAGCGAAGGATTGCGATGAGCCGTTTCCCGACGAGGGGCCAGATAGGAAATCCCAGTGGAAGTTGATATTCGACGGGGCGGTTAATTCCTATGGAAGTGGCATCGGGGCTATCATCACGACTCCCCACAGATCCCACATCCCGTTTACTGCGAGACTGACGTTTCCAGTCACTAATAACGAGGCGGAGTACGAAGCATGCATCATGGGTCTAGAAGAGGCAATTGATTTGAGAATCAAGAACCTAGACGTATATGGTGACTCAGCGCTTGTGATCAACCAGATTAAAGGGGAGTGGGAGACTCGCCAATCGAATTTGGTGCCGTACATGAATTATGCCAGAAGGCTGATTCCGTTCTTTGATCGAGTGGAACTCCATCATGTGCCTAGGGCCGAAAATCAGATGGCTGATGCCTTAGCCACGTTGGCTTCAATGTATAAAGTCAATTTTTGGAATGAGGCTCCAAGAATTGTACTATCTCGTCTTGATAAACCTGCATTCGTCTTTGCAATCGAGGAAGCCGCCGATGGCAAGCCATGGTTCCATGACATCCAGACTTTCCTTATGACTAAGGAGTATCCTGCGGGTGCGTCAACCCAGGATAAGAAGACTCTGAGGAGGCTGTCTGGAAATTTTTATCTCAATCCTAATGGAGTTTTGTATAAGAGAAACCACGATCTCGTGCTACTCAGATGTGTAGATGAGAAAGAGGCGAGTATGCTCATGGAAGAAGTCCATGAAGGCACATTTGGTACGCACGCCGGCGGGCATGCTATAACGAGAAAGATCCTGAGAGTAGGGTACTACTGGCTGACGATGGAGTCGGATTGCTTTAAATTCGCGAAGAGGTGTCATAAATGCCAGATTTATGCTGATAAAGTTCATGTGCCGCCGTGCCCGTTAAATGTCATGTCCTCCCCGTGGCCGTTCTCCATGTGGGGCATCGACATTATAGGCAAGATCGAGCCCACTGCATCTAACGGTCATCGCTTCATTCTAGTAGCTATCGACTACTTCACCAAGTGGGTGGAGGCAGCCTCGTATGCTAATGTGACCAAGCAGGTGGTGGGTAAATTCATAAAAAGGGACATCATCTGTCGTTACGGAATTCCCGAGCGGATCATTACTGATAATGGTTCGAATCTGAATAACAAGATGATGAAGGAGTTGTGCCAGAGTTTCAAGATTGAACACCACAACTCATCTCCTTACCGGCCGAAGATGAATGGCGCCGTTGAAGTAGCCAATAAGAACATAAAGAAGATCATTCAGAAGATGGTTGTGACCTACAAAGATTGGCACGAGATGCTGCCATTTGCATTGCACGGTTATCATACGACGGTACGTACTTCAACCGGGGCAACTCCTTTCTCCTTGGTGTACGGTATGGAAGTTGTCCTACCGTTAGAAGTGGAGATCCCTTCTTTGCGAGTTTTGGTTGATGTGAAACTCGACGAGGCAGAATGGATTACGAACCGACTGAACCAACTCAGCTTGATGGACGAGAAGAGGTTAACATCGGTTGCATTTGGTCGTCTGTACCAAAGCCGAATGAATAAAGCTTATGATAAGAAGGTGCGTCCTAGAAGCTTTCAGACAGGTGATCTCGTCCTGAAGAAGATTCTTCCTCCACACTCCGATCACCGGGGCAAGTGGACTCCGAATTACGAAGGTCCGTACGTCGTCAGCAAGGTCTTCTCAGGAGGAGCTTTGTTGTTATCCACGATGGATGGTGAAGATTTTGCATCCCCGGTGAACGCGGACGCAGTTAAAAAATACTTTGCTTGAAAGCGACCCGCTGGACAAAAAAAAGAGAATCTAGGAAAAAAAAGGGGCATCCCGGCGAACCAAAAACAGAATAAAAAGGTTCGGGCAAAAATTAGGGATATAAATTGAAAAAAGGTACACCCGCAAAGTCGAAAACCTACACTGGGCAGCTTCGGCAAAAAAGGGTATCCCGGTGAACTGAAAACCCGCAAAGGGCGGTTCACGCAAAAGTTAGGGATTTGAAAAAGCAAATGACTGCGTTCCACGTGTGGACTTTCATTGTTAGTGGTTTGGAGGACCTGAGGGCCGTTTATCCGAATCAATCTCTTCCGAAGCTGATGCGTCGGAGAAGTATCGAAGTCGAGTGGGTCATAGAGGGATCAACTCATGGTGTTCGTCTACGCCTCGTTGCCGACATTTGTATATACTGATGTATATTTATGTTTTATTTTCGTGCGGCTTCCTCATTCCAGGAGCTTGCATCTGTTGTAAAACATTTTTTACCCATTCGGGGGTTCATTATCAATAAAATGCATACTATTCAGCAATTCTGTTTGTCTGTTTAGCATTTATCCGTTTTGTTTGCGAAAAAGAACGCCAATGTTTTTGATAAAATGCGCATACATAAACTTACCGGCCTAGGCCACTGATTGTTGAAACAATGAATTGCTTGAACATTGTCACGATATAATAACCTTGATAGGCCCCTTTGAGAAGGGTATCTTGTCTATTTGTTTGTGTTGTTACAGGTGTAGCATGTTCCAGACAGTGCGTCGTGCGCATCCCTGAAGCAGGATGATTCCTCCTTCCCCAGCAGAGTTCAGTAGCCTCTCCCCGCAGAGTCTGAACGCGAGAGCATGAGCATTGATATGTCTCCCCAGGAAGAGATGATTCTCTCCCCCAAGCAGATACGTCCTGAAGGAACGTCATCTCCTCAGCTGAGTCAGGCGCCGAAGCGCGTGTTCATCCCCCCAGCACCGGGTCACAAGTGCAGGTTTCGTAGGAAACTATTCGTACGCTGAAGTATGCAGCAACTGATGGTGCCAGACTGAAGTCTCCAGCGGAATTGAAATTCCCCACCAGAGTTGTACTCTCCCCCAAAGTCGGATGATTTCTTCTTCCCCAGCGGAATTGAAATTCCCCCCAGAGTCGTACTCTCTCCAGCGAAGCAGAATGATTTCTCCTTCCTCAGCCGAGTTTGCAGATACCCCAAGAGAGCCGAATCCTTGGAAGATGCTCAGACCATGATTGGTTTTCCCCAGTGGAGTGTTGATCAACTGAAGTTGTTTCCCCACAAAGTCGAGACGGCCACTCAGTTTATTCCCGCGACTGACATCGCTTTTCCCTCAGCAGGTCCAGGTTCTCGTAGAGCTTCGTACCCCTGCAGCAGTCAACGGAAGTTGTTTCCCCCGCAGCAGTCAACTGAAGTTGTGTCCCCTGCGGAGTCCAATCGATATTGGCGTGACCTTGTTCTCCTCAACAGGATGATTCCTCTATCTGAGTAGTTCTTTCTCCTTGACAGGAGGATTCTCCCTTCGGCATTTATTTTGCTGATGGGATCGCATCATTGTGCATGATTGCATAGCATTTATCATGAACGTATAACATTTCCACCGTGTGGAGCATTGTACCATTGCTGAAGCATATGCATAATAAACATGATCTAGGTTGTTACTGTTCTTGTTTTGCAGGTGTTCCGCTGCAGAATTGATTGCTCAGGATGATTCCTGACATCCTCACCAACGAAGTCGCTTGCTCAAGATGATTCTTGAGATCCCCAGCGAAGTCTGCAGTTCAAGATGTTCCTTGAATCCCGCAGCAGAATGTTTGCTTAAGATGATTCTTAAGACCCCAGTGCAGTCTCCAGAGTTGGTTGCTCGAGTTGATACTTAGAGTCCCCAGTGAAGATTGCCCAGGATGATTCCTGAAATCCCCAACGGAGTGTTCGCGCAGGATGATTCCTGAAGTCTCCAGAATGGTTATCAGTTCAAGATGATTCCTGAAGTCCCTGGCGGAGTTATTTGTTCAAGATGATTCTTGAAGTCCTCAGCAGAGTTGATCATTGCTTCCCACACCCCCAATCAAGGCCCACTCCATTTTGAACTGAAAACCATTTCTATTTGCACCGCTGGTTTTTTCTTTTTCTTTATGTTTATTAATTGATTTTCTGATTAAATGATGGGCCTGGCGCATTGCTTTCTGAACCCCCCCAGTCTGGGCCCATATGTGAATTGAACTATAGTTGGTTACTTCCTGCACCCCAGTTTCATATTTCATTTTTATTTTCTCCATTTTTATTCCAAACTTTGAAAACTCATAATAAATGGAAAAATAATGATTTTTTAATGGGAATTTTTGCTCCTATTTCATATTCATGTCTAGAAAATTATAAAATAAAAATATTTTCCTTTCATGCATTTTTAGTATTTTTTGTGTATTTTCTATTTATTGCATTTTATTTCTTTTATGTTGATCCATGAATTTGTAGAATTTTGTTTAGGTAGCTCCCTTAACATTTTTAGGCCATTCTTTTTAGGATAGTTAGATATGTGATTTAGTTTCCCTCTGGATTTATTCCATAATTTTGTGATGAATTTTAGGATAGTTTTGATTAGATGACATTAGGTTGTGTAGAATTAGGTCAAACTTCAACATAGGTCCATAATAACACTAGAATTTTGGGTTTTTAGGACAAATTAGACTATGGGACATATAAGGCATTAAGGGTAGGTATGTAGGATCCCTTAGAAATTATATTAGGATTTAATATAGTAGTATACTATTTTTGGATGACTTTTGTAGTTGATGATTGTTTGTGTTGCCCTTGTGGGCTTGTATTTTTGTTTGCTTTGCTTTGTGGGCTTGGAGAGCTTGGTATTGTTCTAAGGAGCATTGAGGAGAATAGTAGAAGACTTGAAGATGGATTGAGGAGCTTTAGAGCTTGATCTTATTTGTTTTGTTGATTGTTTTAGGGATAGGGATTAGGAAGAGTTTAGACTTAGATAAATTCTTTCTTAAACATGGATGGTATCTTTCACCTCCATTCCTCCCTATGATTCAAAGTCCTTCCCTGGTATACACCTCTCTCCTTTGGAGGGATAAGTGATGTACCTAGGAAGTAGAACTTTTGAGGGGACCATTCCTTTGATGTTGAGCCCTTATAGGTCACCTTTGGTGGTCAATAAGCAGTTCAATATCCCCAGCTTCTCCAGTTAAGTGATTTCATCTGATTTGATTATCTTGAGAGATGTTGAGCTTGAGTTTGAAGATGAAGACTTCATTGAAGAGTGTTGAAGAGGATGAATCCTTGAGCATTGCCATTCCAGCTGAAGCTTGAAGAGCAACAAGAGCAAGTTGATACTTGAAGACCCCTGAAGATGAAGTAAAGACTGAAGGATGAAGTTGACACATCTAAGTGATTGAGATTGATTCTGAAGAGCTGAAGCTTGAAGAACAAAGGAAGTTGATACTTACTTTGATACAGGGAGATCCTGAAGGAGATCAAGTTGATACTTGTGGTTAATAGTGAAGCCTGAAGGTGGAGCTGATCAAGAAGCTGAAGCTTAAAGGAGAAGATAAGTTGAAACTTATGTTGAAAGGTTGAAACCTGGAAAAGCAAATTGATATTTGTCAAGAGTGATTGAAGTCTGAAGACTGAATTGCTGTTGGAAGAGCTGAAGCTTGAGGTTGAGAGAGGAGTTGAGTTGCTTTCTTCTTTTTCTTCTCTGTATTGACATGTTTTAGAATTTCTTGATGCATTAGAATAAGTCCATATCTAGACCAGGTAGAATCTAGGAGCATAATTGCATTAGAGGTTGAGTTGCTCCCTCTGCTTGTACTGTTACTGTGTGGCTTTGCTTGCGGGTATTCGGTAGAGCCCAGCTCCCTTGCCCATGTGGTTTGTTTTCCTGATGGCATTTTATTTCATTTTATCTGTATGATTGCAGTTTACTGTTATTGCTTGATAGCATGTTTTATCTTTCAGTATGATTACTGTTATCCATTCTGGCTTGAGGTTGACATGAGCTTGTGGAGGCTGAAGCCCCACACACATTTCCTCCCTCACTTGCATTGCATGCATTTTACTGTTTAAAGCTGATGCTTTGTCTGTTTTGGTGTATCATTGACATGATCCCCTTAGGACTCTCATTTCCTTTGATAAGGAATTGATGGTAGAACTTTAGGTTGAAACCTATGCATGACAACTTCTAGGAGTTCCCCGTTCAAACCTTGACCATAGGATGAATCCTTGGCATGACAACAGTAGGACTTGATAGTCTCCCTCCTAGTTGGGCTTGTTCTCTTCTCATCTCAAAATAGCTTAAGATACAGTAATCATGAATGATTTCTTTCGTACGTTACGAGCCTTAAGCTATCTGAGAAAGGATTGTGGGAGAGTTTCTTTTCCACAGTCTGGATGTTTAGTATGGTACCCTTTGGGTGACATGCGACGCATTCACTCTCAGGTCATAGTCTCTAGTGCGATTGAAATCGCAAACACAATAAAAAACACTTCTTTCGTAAAAGACAAGAAATAAACCGTAGTTTCCCGAACTACGTGAGCTCTGATCTCTCATGCCTGTTGAGAGTATGTAGGCACAAGATGGCGATGTCTTGGCGAGCTACCTTCCCCCATAACCCGTCGTAGGCCGAACTACGTTGACTCTGATTTCTCATTCTCTGATGAGAATACGTAGGCATAAAGTGCGATGCTTTGCCGAGTCATTTTCTTTTCTGTTTTAAGCCAGCCTTGATAGGTAGATAGAATAAAACCAACCCGTCCAAGTAAACACAATAAGCGAGGATCCCGTCGAGTACGACGGACGTGAGGGGTGCTAATACCTTCCCCTTGCGTAACCGACTCCCGAATCCAGACAACGGTTGCGACGACCTTGTCTTACCCTTTTTCGTTAGGTTTTTCCGATCGTTTCCTTTTCTGTTCTGAGGGATAAATAACGAAAGGTGGCGACTCTTCTGTCATGCCGGCACCTTATTTTCGCGTAAGCGACAAAAGTGACTCACACTTTATGCATACAAAATTCTATTTTTGATCACTAATCAATTTCTGTTTTTCATTTTTGAAATTCTTTTCCATAGTTTCAATTTTTTCTTCTAGAGTTGAAATTTGATTCTTTTGTGATGAATTAGTTTTGTACAGAATTTTGCATTCACTCAAAAGTTCATCGATTGCCCCTTGAGCATCATCATCATAAATTAAAAAATTATTATTAACCTTGTCGTCTTCATCATCAGAATGATGTGAGGCCATTAGTGCAAGATTTGCGCTTTGATCACTATCTGATTCTGATGAGGAGCTTATCTCGTTATCTTCCCATGCTACATATGCTTTATTTTTCTTGAATCCCTTTTTGCTTTTAGAGACATCGTTCTTCGAGAGTTTAGGACAGTTTGGTTTGATGTGTCCTAATTTTCCACATTCATAGCATTTGACATCTTGTGTGGATGTTGACGCCTCTTTCTCTTTGCTTTTTGAAAACTTCTTCCTTTTCATATAGTCAGAATTCCCAATATTATTTTTAGAACCAAAATATTTTCCTAACCTTTTTACAAGAAGCATGAAGTTTTCATCTTCAACCGGATCGTCTACTTTTTCTACTTCTTTGGAATCATCCTTTAATGCGATGTTTTTAGATTTCTTCTCTTGATTCTCATGTTTCTCTAATCGCCCAAGTTTTGTTTCATATTCTTGAAGTTTTCCGAACAATGTAGCGGATGTCATCGAGGCTAGGCTTTTCTTTTTAGAAATTGCTGTCACCTTGGGCTGCCATTCTCTGGACAAAGATCTAAGCACTTTAAGATTTAATTCATCATTAGTTAATGTCTTACCGAGTGCTATAAGATGATTTATCAAGTGGACGAATCTTTTCTGCAAATCAAGAATTGATTCTCTTGGCTGCATTCTGAATAACTCGTATTCTTGACTCAACGTGTTCAACCTTGATCTTTTAACTTCAATGGTTCCCTCATGCATTTCCACTAAAGTGTCCCAGATTTCCTTTGCTGTTGTACATGTTGAGATGCGAAAGAACTCGTCCATACTTAGTGCACTTTGTAGGAGATTGATTGCCTTTTTGTCATAGAGAACCTTTTTCTTGTCATCGTTATCCCATGGGGCTTTCGGCTTTGTTGATCCTACACCGTTAACGACCGTTGTAGGAACAAACGGACCATTTTGAACAACATCCTAGATTTCATCTCCTTGTGCTTCTAAGTGAGCCTTCATACGAATTTTCCAGAAATCAAAGTATTCACCACAAAACAGTGGAGGTTTGTTGCTACTACCACCGTCTTTGAATACACCTTTGTTATTTGCAGAAGCCATACAGGATTGATTAGGAACAGGTTACCTAAACCTGCTCTGATACCAATTGTAAGTAAGAATTGTGCCTAAGAGGGGGGTGAATTAGGTTCTTTTGAAATTTTCTGGTTTTAAGAGAGTTATGTTACTTTCTTTTAGCGGAGTGATGTTATGAAAGCTTGTAAAGGCAGAAAGTAAAAGAGACACAAAAAATTATAGTGGTTCCCCTCACACTCCGAGGGTACTCCACTCCCCTTTCAACTCGAAAGAGATTTCACTATAGTTAGGATCAGTGTACAACTTTTCTTTCTAACCTATAGGGAGATCAAAGGCTCTTAAACACCTTTAAGAATTGAACACTAAGTGCAATGAGAACAGTCCTCTCCAATGTACACACTTGCTTTCAACAATCCTGAACAACAAGGGGAAATAAATACAATCTGATTTTTGTAATGATCTGTAACAATGTATACAGTTGTTTATCAATGTTGAGATTGATCTTCTCTTTCAATGAGAAATTCCACAAGTTTCTAAGACTTATTGCTCAAGAATTTTCTTTTCAAAGGATATGAAATTTATGCAGAAAATTCTTTATGAAAAATTGTTTCTGATTTAGATGTGGAAACTGAAAAGTATGTTAAAGAGTTTTTTTTATTGAAAGAGGTTATTTGAATTTTGAAAGAGTTAGGTATTTATATTACACAAACACCTCTTGAGAAAAACATGCAAATCTCCATAAAAATTGATGAATAGTTGTCATGTTTCAAAGGAAACATTCCACAGAAATTCAATTGAAGAGATGCAATTTTTCAAAAAGATTTTTCAAAAACGTTCAGTGAGCAATCGATTTCACAAAGAGCCCAATCGATTTCACCTTCACAAAAACACTTGAAAATTCAAATTTTCAATAGAGCAATCGATTGCACCTTTCAGACCAATCGATTGCACTTCAAAACAAAAGTGAAAAATTGAGAAATTTTAAGCATGTAATCAATTGCATCAAAGAAGCAATCGATTGCTTACTGAAACAGAAGCAAAAAATGAGTTAAAATATTGATCATGCAATCGATTGCTCTAAGAGTGCAATCGATTGCACTTACAAAAACTTAGAAAAATTCTCATTTTAAAAAGCTTGTGTTAGTGTGAAAAGTAATGTAAACGATTTTTAATGATTTGAGCAATTAGGACTTAAATACTTAATGGAAGTTCTCATTATACCTTCTGAGGAAAACATCCTTAAAGTTGTGTCTTTATCCTGATGTTGATGGTTGATCATCTTTGCCTTCTTAGGTGATTTGTCTTCATCAAAACATATGTTGATCTCTGAGAATCTTGATTTCACACTTGCCATGATAGTCAGACAACATGCTCTGCATGATGTTGTGACATGTTTCAGGACATGTTATACCAGATAGTTAGGGCATAACTATTTTGGTATTTTGAGTGTGATCCTTGAGTATGGTCTGATTCACACGTATGCGCTATCCAAGGAAGGATATTTTGGGAACTTCTGTTTTGACAGATTGTAATAGCTTTCTAGAAAAGGATCATTGAGTCTATTTAGGAAACTTTGTAAGTTGTTCCTATTTTTGTGCAGGAAATTGTGTTTGTGATTCTAAGCTAATTCTTGATGAATTGCGCCTAAAGAAGCCCAAGTTCAGTAGGCCTGAAGGCTATTTAAAGAAGATATAAACCTAATGTATTCACAGCTTTTCAGTTGTGTAAAATAAGGGGAGGTTTTGTAGTGTTAGGTTTGAGAGTCTCGTGTGACTTTGTAAGTCACCCTCTGTATCTTTTGATGCACTATGGTAGACATATTGTTTGTTGTATGTTATTCTCACTCTAAAGCTTTTAAGCAAAGAAGTTGAGTATTGTTCTTGGTTGAAGCTTTGAAGCAAAACCGAGTATTGTTCTTGTTCAAAAGTCTTGACCTAGTATTGCAGTAGAAAGAGGGTATATCTTTCTTTTTAGTTTCTCGTGGCATGGTCATTGGAATTATGACTGCTTGTTAGGAAATGAAAGGGGGATCTCATATCTAGATGGCGATTTCTAGGTAGAAGTAGCACAAGGCAGTGATTAGGCGAGAAGTTGTAAACATAGGAGTTTAGTTTTGAACTAATGTTATCATAGTGGATTTCCTTCCTGGCTTGGATGCCCCTATATGTAGGTGATGTTGCATTGAACTAGGTTACCAATTGACTGTGTTATTTATCTTTCTGCGTTTAAAATTTTGCATATTTACAGTTGGATAAATTGTTCTGTCAGTCTGAAGATGTCAAAATATATGTCATGAATTTGTACAATGATGTTGAGACATCAGAATCACCATCATGTGTTGTATGTGCCAGAAAATTTCAGCAACATTCTTTAAGAGTAGCATACTTTCATTGTGCAACATAACACGAAGTGTTTCCTATTTCCGAATTCAAACATGTTGCAACACTTCACAAGTGTTTCCTATTTCCGAATTCAAAATTAATCTTCACTTGCATATTTTCTTTTTAATTTTGGAACACACTCAAGATTATTAATTCTTAATAATTTACAATAATTCCCCACTTGTTCTCATAATGGCAAGACCAATTCCAAAGAAGGGGAGGAAAAGAATGTTAATATAACTAAGTATCTTTCGATTTGAACTTAACCTTTGTGAGGATAATGCAAAGTTTAATTGGAATGTTAGGAAGATATGCTTTAAACCATTATCCCTTGTGATTATACCGACGTTATATTAAACACATTCTTGATTGGTTCTTCACCTACATCTCTCGCCTAGCACTATTTATGGCCATGTTTTTTTTTCTTGTTTTTGTGAATTTTTCATGAGAAAAACTCCAGCTCTCACTTTGAGACGACACTATTTCACATAGGTGAAGTTCATATTGTATCCTTTTCCATGGGACACATAACCTCGGTATTTAACTTTATTTAGAGTTTAAATAAAACACAACTCTCATTTTAAAGGTTACATTATCACAAAATGTTCGATAAACATGCAAATCAACAATTTGTTGTTACCCATTGAATATTGAGGTTAATGTTCTACTAATGTAAGATTGGGTTGTCGCGACTGTCGAAACTCTTACTCAAGAAGTTTCAACCCCATGCCTCTCGATGTTATTTTTACTAAGTCTCTGGCCAATGGCTTAGTAAATGGATCAAGAAAATTATAGCTCGATCGTATATATTGAATCATTACATTGTTAATCAATTTTCTCACGAAAGAATGTCTAAGTCCTACTTGCCTAGACTTTATGTTATACACTTTTTGTATGCTTTAGTTAAAGTAGTTTGACTACCGTAATGAATCAACAACTTTGAAACGTTGTCTTTAGCTAATGGAACTTCCAGCAGAAGGTCCCTCAACCATTCAACTTCTTCACTAGCGGAAGCAGGAGCCTCAAATTCTGATTTTATGGTTGAAAGAGTGATCCACATTTGTTTCTTTCTCTTCCAAGAAATTGCACCCCCATCTAGTGTAACTATCCATCCAAATGTAGATTTATGATATTCAACACTCGATATCCAACTCGCATCGATATATTCTTCTAGTATGGTCGAAAATCTACCATAATGGAGGCCAAGATTTTTGGTTTTTATAACATAGCCAAAAATTCTAATGATGACCTTTCAGTGCTCGCCATTTAGATTGCTAGTAAAATCTACTCATTTTACTAATTGCAAATGCTATGTCAGGTCTAGTACATTACATGCACTTGCATATTCCAATTGAGTCACAACTCTATGAGGGAAAAGCCTCAGATACTTGATATGCGTGTTTCGATGATGTCAAAACTGAGCCGCATGGAAGAATAGTCATTTGACGTTATCACCATGATGCATAAGCATACCTTATTTCTCATGTTTGTTTGCTTGCACTAAAAATCTCGAGTACTGCATTTAGAGCTGTCAAAATATGCGTCATACGAGTCAAACTCAATTGAGTCGACCTAAACTCTACTCCGGTCGACTCATGGCAAGTGTCCTAGAAATGCATTTTTCTCGGGTCTAGTATGGTCAACCTACCGGTCGACGCATACTGTTGTCATTTGTGTTTGTCAAAAAATTCAGGCTTTTCATCGACGCATGCCTTGTTCTAGTCGACGCATAGCTGTGTGTTTTGCACAATATGTTGCCTCGGGTTAGCTCAGGTCGACCCTGCACTCTGCATGGGTCGACCGCTCGCTGTTTGCTGCATACTTTTTGTGTTGTCTATTATTTTTGAAAGTTGGTTTTATCAGTTATAACAGTTTTGTCTGGTATAAATATTCAGTTGCTCTATTCATTTCATATCAATTGAATCAATTACAAAAACAAGAAAAGTGAAAGAGGTGTCAATTCAAGTTCTCATCATCTTCATCTTCTACATTTTATACCACAATAATCACACACAATAAACTTGTTGTGCATTATGGATTGTCTAAGGTGATAACGTTCGAAGCCGTGATTGGGTAATCCGGTTCGGGTTGAGGAATTGACAGGTTTTTCTTGAATAAAACCTCTAGGGTTTTGTCCTCCTAGATTCTCTGAATTTGGGGGTTTTTGGACGAGTCTTCTCAACATATATTCGGCCAAGTGAAGGTGATCGAGGAGCGGTGAGTTCCATCGGTCTAGTAGCGGTAATCAGTGAATTATGAAGAAGAAGTTCGGGTTCGGCACGCGAGTGTGTGAGATCAGTCGGGATGGGGTTTGAAGACGGAAGGTTGTTCAAACATAGAGCTGTAATTGGAGGTTCATATACGAGCTGTCGAAGGACTTGATTCGACTTGAATCCAGGGACAAGAGGAGATAGCTTCTACAACAACAAAGGAGTTTGTTTGTTTGATTGCTATTTCATTCTTGTATATATGATTCTACAACAGGTTAAATTTATATTATAAGAGCTCAATTCTATTGTTAGAATTGAGGGCAGACGTACCCCGAAGCGAGGACGGCGGGGGAACTGCCTCAATAAATCCTTGTGCCTTTTACCTTTCGTTTTTACATTGCTTAATATTTGTGTGGTTTTAGTACAAGCAATTATATCAAATTTAGGACTGTTTTGAGTAAATGTTGGACTGTTTTTGACTCTAGTACAATCGTTGATTGTAAAAGGAAATTAGAGCAAATTACTCAAAGCTAAACTCACTTGATGTGCTCCACACGCCAAGTGTTTGATAAATTTCCTGAACGAAAAGCCTTGTGTGTTGTCCATTTATTGTGGTAATATTTTAAGGTATTGGAATTAGTGATACCACTTTGTGAGCTAAACCAAATTGAGAGTGTGACTAGCGTAGTGATTCTCATTATTCGTTATCCGATTCCATCGGCTAAAACGTATATCCGGTTTTCTAGTAATCGTTCGTTATAGACAGTAATTTTCCACGACCACTTCCTTAAATTAAACAATTTTTAAAAACCATTTTATTGGTAGCTCCGACTCATTTTTTAAATAAGGGATCTATTCAACCCCCCCCCCCCTTCTAGATCTGTGTCATCGTCTAACAAGTGGTATCAGGAGCACCGGTTCACTCCATGCTTCAAGTATAACTTAGTAGAAAATGGCTAACAGACCTAAAGGGGCCTATAATAGAGCTCTTATTTTTAATGGAGAAAATTATAGTTACTGGAAAGACAGTATGCGGGTGCACATTAACTCCATTGATAGGAAGGTGTGGAATGTTATTCTTAACGGTCCAATTGAAATAACTATGACCGATGAGAATAACATGATTGTGCCTAAGCCTGAAGCACAATGGACTGATGATGACGAGAAGAAATATAATTACGATTGGAAAGCCAAAAATATTTTGATCTCCTCATTAGAAGTTGATGAATATTATAGGGTTTCTCATTGTTTAACGGCAAAAGCTATGTGGGACTCATTGCAAGTTGCCCATGAGGGAACCAATGATGTTAAGCTAGCGAGAATCAATATGCTAACACAAGAGTTTGATCTCTTTCACATGGAGCAAGGGGAAACCATTATGGACATGCAAAAGAGATTCACTCATCTTATCAATAGATTGCACTCACTAGGTAGGCCAGTTGCCAATGATGTTGCTACTAACAAGATTTTGAGATGTCTTAACAGGGAATGGAAACTGAAGGTAACCGCCATCAAAAAAGCTAACGACCTCACAATTTTGGATCTCACAACATTGTTTGGAAAGCTGAAAGAGCACAAACAAGTGCTTCTAAGCCTAGAGCAATATGAAAAGAAGGAAAAGAAGGAGAAAATAAAAAATACTGAAAAGAAGTCTATTGCTCTCAAGACTTCTTCCTCAAAGTCTCAAACTAAGGAGCATAGTGATTACACTTCGAGTGACAACGAAGATGATGACAAGAGTGAGGATATGGGGCTGTTTGTAAAGCGTTACAACCATAATGTCAAAAAGAACGGCATCCAACACTCCGAGAAAAATCTTGTCAACTATCAGAAACAATCAAGGTACTCTAGAAATGACGACACTGAAGGAAACAAGACAAGAGGGTCATGTTATACTCGCGGAAAGACCGGACACTATAAATCGGATTGTCCCTTGAACAAAAAGGGCAAAGAAAAGGAAACAAGTAGATCACATAAGAAGCAATCTAAGCCAAGGAGAGCGTATATAGCTTGGGAAAGCGATAGCGATTCCTCCGAGGATGAAAGCTCAAGTGATGAAGATGAATCCGTAAATCTTTGTCTTTCCGCCCATCAAAAGAACAAAAAGAAACAGGTATGACATGCCAAGTATGAAAATTCCTCTAAAATGTCTCATTTTGAATTACAAACTGCTTTTAATACTTTGCATTGTGAAGCAAAAGAAGCTTTTAAAAGGCTTGCCTTAAATAACCAAATATTTGCTCACCTTGAGCAAAAGATTCGTGAGTCCGAAAAGAAACTTGAGGCACTAAAAGCTTCCATAGTGGAAAGTACAAAAGTAGGTTATGAGGATCTAAGAAAAAGAGTTGTTAACTTTGGGTGTGATACTTATTACATTTGGCAAAATAAAGTTAGAAACCTAAATGCCAAACTTAACAAGGCTTTAGAGCCCAAAATTACTTTTGCCATTGATAAAGCTAATTTTAGAAAGAGTATGGTTAACCCATATCAAAAATACACATATGTTGTAAGAGATCATGATAGAAAAAGTAATTCAAAATTTAACTTTTCTTGCTTGTATTGTTGCAAAAAAGGCCACACCATTGCTAAATGTTGCTTTAGGAGATTTTTGGCTCCTAAAGGCATTTTTCAATGGTTGCCTAAATGCGACCATTTTGTCGCTCACAACTTAGGACCCAATAAGCCATTGGGTACCTACTATTGTTAATTGTTTTTCATAGGTACAACGTCTTGAGATCACTAATAGAAGATGGGTTCTCGATAGTGGCTGCTCAAGACACATGACAGGCGACATATCTCTCTTCATCGACTTCGTCGCAAAGAAGAAGGTATATGTAACCTATGGAGACAACAACTGTGGTGCAATACTTGGAAAAGGTAGTGTAGGTAATCCCTCTTCCATTACTATCTCTGATGTATTGCTTGTCGAGGGCCTTAAACATAATCTCATTAGCATTAGCCAATTATGCGACAAAGGATATAATGTATCATTTTCAAAATATTGTTGCCAAATTGCGCATAATGATAAAATGAAGGATATGTTTAATGGTCTAAGAGTAAATAATGTCTATATGCTGGATTTGGATGAAGTATCTTTGACAAGTGGTAAATGTCTCATGACAATGAGTGAGGACTCATGGTTATGGCATAGACGTTTAGAACATGTCAACTTTGACTTGCTAAACGAGATAGTTTCAAAAGATCTAGTCATAGGTCTGCCCAAAATTAAGTTTACCAAGGATCACCTATGTGATGCTTGCCAAATGGGAAAGCAAACGAGGATCTCTTTTAAATCTAAAAACATCATTTCAACTATGAGACTTCTTGAGCTTCTCCATATGGATTTATTTGGGCCATCTAGAAATAAAAGTCTAAGTGGTAACTATTACGGTTGTCACACCCTAAATTTTGTCCTCCCTTTATTTCAAACATTTTTGTATTTTCAATTCTATTTTATTTCACTTAATTTCATGCCATTTAGACACGTGTCCACCCCCGATTGAGCGTTTTTTTTTTTTTGTAAATCTCTATTCTTTTACCTAATGAGAGCGTGACACGTTGCCTAAGGGTATTTTTTGTAAATATTAATTTCATTTTCATTTTCTCTTTTTCTTTTCGAAATATTATTATTTTTGTACATATTTTATTTGTTAATAGAAATTATATTTTTAGATTTGGAACTTAATTTAGAAGATAGAATTAAGATTTTCTTTTTAGATTAGAAATAGTTTTTTTATTTGTTTATTAGTTTTTAGAATAGAATAATAGAGTTCTTAGAAACTAGGTTTTTATTAATTAAGTTTATTTAGAACTAGTTTTAATTAGTTAGTTTTGGTTATTAGGTATTACTTAGGATTTAGAATATTATTAATATTATTTAACTAGAATTTTAGTTAGTTATTATTTAATTAATTGAGTCAGCATTTATATTAATCTTTAACTAACTAGTTTGTTCCTTAACATTATCATTAGTTAATTTAATCAGGTATCAGCATTTTAATTGAAATTAACTTAACCAAGCCTGTGCCACGTGTCAGACTCCTAGAGTATAAAGCCCTATTCATTGTCCCCTTCCTAAAGACCAACACAAAAAACCCTAAATGTAGAGAAGGTTGCGCCTCCCTCTTCCCTGTTCATCATCAGCCTCCTTCAAACCCCAGAATCAGCCGCTGAAACACGCACCATCACCACCATTTTTTAGCCTTCTTCAACTCATCTCCTCAACACCTTTTATCCTCCTACAAACCCAGAAATTAAACGGCAACGAAACCTATCCCTACACTACCCTTCATCATCTTCATCTTCATTGTATCACCTTTCAACCTCCAAATCGCTAAACCTAGCGATACTGTAAATCCACCATAACCCAACCCATTATCTCCTTCCAAAACCACCCAGATTCACCATCTCAAGCGAACCAAACACCTCGAACTACCGAAAAATTCCGACCACCCTCCATTCTCGAAACTCAACCAAACAGCCGTAAAACTCACCATCACAAAACTTCCATTTTTAAACCCACGACATCAAAACAAAATCCAAAACCATGTAACTGCCGGAAAACCTCTTTCCATCTTCAACAATGACCCACCGTGAAAACCCATTCGGCCACCTTCAATATCTCCTTCGGAATCCACCATCATCACCCAAACATCCACCATTTTCAAAAACTACAACTCCTTTCAACAACAACACAAAAACAAACCCAGAACCTCAATACTCATCCAAATCGAAAACCCACAAGCAACACCCTTCACCTCTCTCTACATTATCTCTCTTTGCGACATCAACTTTTCTTCTTCAAATGGAAGATCGAGTTAGAGAAGAAAAATGGGGTTAACGAAGCTTTTTCGGTCGGTTATTTGCGAGGAAGGAAATGAGAATTTTGATGGTGGGTCTCGATGTTGCTGGTAAGACCACTATCCTCTACAAGCTTAAGCCTGGAGAGATCGTCACTACTATCCCTACCGTTGGGTTCAATGTTGAGACTGTGGAATACAAGAACATTAGCTTCATTGTTTGGGATGTCAGAGGTCATCGGTTTTCCTTTTTTTCAGTTATTTATTTGGTTGACTGTTCTGCTTTTAAGAGAAAAAAGAAGAAAACTTTGATGTGGATAATGAATTAGGTCGGGTGGCCCGTGACTGATCCCATTCATTTTTTTAATGTTTTTTTCTATAAAAAAACAAGTACCTTGAGGATGATGGGTTTGAGGATAACCCACGTGAGTCCTTCTTATTATCAGCACCCTCATTTACTATTCTGTCCACCCTTTTTTATAGAAAATATGTAATATGTTTTTGGTTATATATATATATATATATATATATATATATATATATATATATATATATATATATATATATATATATATATATATATATATATATATATATATATATATATATATATATATATATATATATATATATATATATATATATATATATATATATATATATATATATATATATATATATATATATATATATATATATATATATATATATATATATATATATATATATATATATATATATATATATATATATATATATATATATATATATATATATATATATATATATATATATATATATATATATATATATATATATATATATATATATATATATATATATATATATATATATATATATATTGTAAATTAGTTTTAGTTTTATAATCTTTTCTAACTTTCCTTTAGAGTTTTATATATATTTATAAATGTTGGTTCTTGTTAGAATTTTAATATTTTATTTTTGAGGATTTACCTTTGTGTTTCCTCTTTGGGGTCGATGAAGAGACCTCTAAGTTTTTCTGTCAAATTATTGATGAAAAATGATAGATCTGAGACCTTCTTTCTCTCCTCATTTCTTCTTCATTTCGATTTCATCGATCTATGAAGCCTTCTATTCATAAGCGCCGTTTTATCGAAGTCGATAACCTTCTCGATTTCAAATCTATGGAAAATGACCATTTGAGTCATTTTCTTTACTTTGGTATTGTGATAGGCTACCTTCGATTAATCGACATAATGTTTGCGATTAAGACGAGATCCCACTTTTTTTTGTTCGTGCGACACGATTAAATCAGAGAATGATCCTCAATATCATTTCTCTATCTTGTGTTTTGCACGAATATCGATTTATGCAACCTCCTATAGTCCGACTTCCATTATAAGTCGAGCTACGACGGTTTAGCGTTACATTTGTCCCGATTCAATTCACCAACAAAACTAACCACTAACTACTGACTTTACTTTCAGTCAAATATTATTATGGATATTCTTGTACATATTATATACCTATTGATATTTATCTTGTATATATTCATCACCTCATCTTGTACATTCTTTCAAAAACACTTAATAAATATCGAAACCATAAAATCCTAATTGGTGGACTGTTGGTCATTCATCCTGTATATATTTGTATCCATCTCCGAACTCTTTCGCATCTTCTATAAAAATATATATTTCTCTTTGTATTGAACTAAAAAGAGAGGATTGAGTGTAGACTTATTTCTCTAAGAGTGTCAGGATACTCACTGTAGAGTGTGTGGTCTCGATACTCATCTTTCAATACGAAGACGCTTGTATTCACCACTTCTTCTTTTTGAAACTCTTTTTTCTCCTAAAACCTCGGTCTCGTACCGAGTGCATTTTCAAATTTCTTTCAGAACAAAACTTGAATGGTCGTGGAGTGGTTAGACGTAGGCCTTCTCCTATCCCGAGTGCTTGACATTACCTTTAGGGTTCACTGTCGCAAAGCACTTACCATTCAAAATCAAAAACATCTTTAATAAGAGAATGAAGTTCTCTTTGTATTGAACTAAAGAGAGAGGATTGAGTGTAGACTTCTTCCTCTCCGAGTGTCAGGATACTCATTGTAGAGTGTGTGGTCTCGATACTCGTCTTTCAATACGAAGACGCTTATATTCGAAACCTTTTCTCCTAAAAACCTCGGTCTCGTACCGAGTGCATTTTCAATTTCTTTTCACAAAAAAACTTGAATGGTTGTGGAGTGGTTAAGCGTAGGCCTTCTCCTATCCCGAGTGCTGACATTACCGTAGGGTTCACTGTCGCAAAGCACTTACCATTCAAAACCAAAAACTGTGGAGGCAAATCGCCACACATCACACAAGTCTGCAAGATATTGGTTAATGCAGGTTTCGACGATGACAAATTCCCTGGATAGATTGGAAATTATGAACTCCAGATCTACTAAAACAGATGCAACGTATCACCCACCATATCCTTTTATACTTGTCTTAAAACTGCTGTAATGAATATACTATATGTAGATAAAATGCAATCATGACCAAAGGCATGAAAGACCACAAACTGATGAATTTTTGCAGCTTTGCAGGGCATGAGTCGACCATAGGGTCGGCGCATGCATCAGAACAATTCTCCACTAGTCAGCGCACAAGGCAATGAGTCGACCATAGGGTCGGCGCATGAAGGAATAACTTTCCAACGGGTCAGCGCGTAAAGGCATGAGTCGACCATAGGGTCGGCGCATAAGGAAAATAGGTTTCAACGGGTCAGCACACGCCGACTGTATGGTCGACGCATACTGATGAATTTTCCAGATTTCCAAACAACACAGGCCATGCGCTGAAAATCTGTTTTTAAATGCTTCCCTCTTATATTTGAAATACTGTTATGTCTAGAATTGGGTTGGCACTATATATACTTGTTTAACCACTTGTGTCATTTTAACATTTGATAATCTTTTGATTCATGTGTTCAAAAACAAGAAAGAGTGAAATAGGTGTCCAAGATTCATCATCTTCATCTTCAACATCACACAACATTTCAATTACACACAATCATTTTTGAAATGCATTTGTGAGAGATTCAAGGTGATAAGGTTCGAAGCTTAGATTGGAGAATCAAGTTCGGGTTGAAGCTTGTGACAGGTTCTTTCTTGAATAAAATCGTTGGGGTTTTACCCTCCAAGATCGGTTTGAATTTTGGGGGGTTTTTGGACGAGATTCTTCATCGAGGGTCAACCGAGCGAAGGTGATTGTGAAGAGGTGTTCTTCACAAGTCTAGTAGCGGATTCAGTGATTTTGAAGAGAAGATCTCGGGGTCGATTTGGTGCTGTTGAGATCAGCCGGAGCCGAAGGTTTGAACGACAACGTGTTATTCAATAAGGTGGCTGGAGTCGGAGGTCCATCAACACAAATCGGAGGACTTGATTCATCTTGAATCAAGGGGCAAGGAGTGAAAGCAACTTTCAACACATTGAGATTTTTGTTGTATATTTGTTGCTCAATCCTTGTAGAAACTGTTACATTCAACAGGTGATATCTATAAAATCTATCTCAATTCTAGTTTTAGAATTAAGGGCAGACGTACCCCGAAGCGAGGACGACAGGGGAACTGCCTCACCAAATACTTGTCTTCTCTATTTTTCAGCATTTACGTTATAGCTCAAAATAAGTGATTTTTGTATAAGCTCTATTGTCAAATTTGTGATATCAATTGAGTAAGAGGTTAAAACTCTGTTTTTGACTCCAAAGTACAACAAGACATTGTACTAGGCTGGTTGGAATCACTTACTCAACATAAATATCACTTGGAGTGTTTTGCACACCAAGTGTTTGACATATTGCTTGAACCAAAATTATCTTACTTGTGTATCTAGTTTTGGTTTGCTCTTTGAATCATTGGAACTAGGAATCCTTACAACTGAAGTAGATAATTGATAAGTGTGATTAGTGTTGTGATTCTATCTTCCAAATTGTCATTAATCCAAAGGCTTACGTATATCCGGTTTTCCAATAACCGTTCGTTTTAGACTATATTTTCCTCGGCCGCTTCCGCACTTAAAACATTTTTAAAACCAATTTTAAATTGGTAGCGCCGACTCAAATTTTAATTGGGGATCTATTCAACCCCCCCTTCTAGATCCGTGCCATAGTCTAACAAAAACATCCTTTAATAAGAGAATGAAGTTCTCTTTGTATTGAATTAAAGAGAGAGGATTGAGTGTAGACTTCTTCCTTTCTGAGTGTCAGGATACTCACTGTAGAGTGTGTGGTCTCGATACTCGTCTTTCAATACGAAGATGCTTGTATACGCCACACCATTTTTCATAACAAAACTTTGAGATAAAGAATTAGGTACTATCCGCAAGAGGTTACTATCTGATGACATATTTCGCCTCTAAAAAACAACTCACACATCAAATGTGACATCTTGCCTCGCATGGCAAAATTTAATCTTTTCGAAAAGGATATGTTATGTCTGTTCTACCACAAATAGTTAATGCCTAAGTCTCCAATGAGCGAGCAGCAATACACCTAAACTGCTAGAATACGCACGATAGCATCATCCGTAAAAACACCGGTTACCCATATCACGAACTTCGTTGCTCAGATTTCTCATGCCAGGTGAGAATACGTAGGCATAAGACGACAATGTCTTCTAAAGTCTTCTTTTTGTATTGAATTGTTTATCACTGATGTGATTGAGGGGGAGTGAGAGGTGTCTCTTGTCTAGTGGTTTCTAGGCAAAAATTGCATTGGGTAGAGATTAAGTGAGGAGTTGTAAACTGGGAGTTTAGCTCTGAATTAATTCTGCTAATAGTGGATTTCCTTCCTGGCTTGGTAGCCCCCAGATGTAGGTGATGTTGCATTGAACTGGGTTAACAATTGATTGTGTTTTTTTTATCATTCAGCATTTACAATTCTACATTATTTAAATGGTTAGATAAATAGTTGTGTCAGTCTGTTGATGTTACAACTGATGTCACACCATTGTTAATTTGTAAAGGAATTTAAAATGGTCATGTTCTGTCCTTGTTCTGTTTTAGTAGAGATCAATGTTATTAGCATCTGTTAGGACATTTGAGATCTGCATACCAGAATTTCAATTGGTATCAAAGCAGGCATCCTGTCTATTATGGATGAGATCCTGGGACATACTTTCTAGTGTTTTGAACAAGGAGAAGTTGTAGCTGATTTTCTAATCTTGCTAAATGTTTGAGTTGCTGATGGGTTCTTAAGGAGTTACTGATTGTGGAGTTAAGGGGGGGGGGGGGTGCTTACTCCTGGTTGTGAAGGATTCTGCGTATCTGCTGTTGTGCCCTCTAATATAGGAGCTGTTGTGATCTGCTGATTGTTTTTCCAAAAGAGAAGTGGCTACTTTTGTATTATGTCCTATAAGATGTTCTGACATCTTATTTAGGGCATGTTGAAGATGTACATTTGGTGGTTCCGCTGCATATTTTTCTAATGAAAGAACTCTGGTAGCCCTGGGAAAGTATTGTGCATACTATATACAATTTGATATATGGCTATGGCAAGTGTGTAGCCAGTTGGAAGATGGTGTATGTGGCTGCTTTGTTAGATTTGACAGGATGTTGATCTGCTATTTGTTTGTGTGCCTGGGTTGTTGCTTGTATGCTTGGACTGTTCTATTATGTATTACAGGTTGCTGAAAGCTGTGTTAGAGAAGATAGTAGGAGGTGATTTATTTTCACCACTCATGACTTGCAGGGATTCTATCAGCAGAGGAAGTCATAGGGAGGTTGAGTCAAGGATGTCAGCCCTGATTTTTCAACATTAAAGATCCTTTAACTAAAGAATAATTTTGGTATTGCTGAAGTACAAATGGTCTTCTTGACAAGATGTGTGGTTTTAATATCAATTTTTACTTATGGAATGCACAAGTATTTAATTGGTTATCCATAATGTTCATATGGCTTATCAGGTAGATGATCCTAGAAGGATTCTTTATAAGGATTTAACATTCATTGCTATTTGTGTTATTCACAAATATTTAATGGATTATCCTTAGTCAATGATCAAGGTGTCTCATCTGTTGTTGCTCAAGTATCTGGCCCTTGATTTGTTTGGCCTTCTTCAAAGTTCTGATGATCAGATTATGAAAAATCTTGTTTCTTTGGAGCAAAGGAGATGTAGCTGATGATCTTGATACCATTTACTTGTGTGTTTGCATTCTTCATCAGCTTGGACCTACAAGGGCATGCAATTTGTCTAGAAAGTTTCCTGGCAAGAATTTTGACTAAGGAAGTAAAGTTGTAGATTTCATCATTTTGGAGTGCAGTAGGTGTCAGGGATAAGTGGCGGTTATCTTTGAATTCCTAAAGAAGTATCTACTTAAGGAAAGCGGGAGTCCTTTTGTACAGATTTTTGTGATCCTTCTTCTCTGAAGAATTAAGCCTTGGCACGTTTGGTTGCTCTAAAGAGGAGTTTTTGAAGCAAATACAGAATACAAGTTGTCTACTCAAATTGATAGCATCAATCAAGTCTTTGTACTCTTGTTCTGATAGAGTGATGTGGTCCTTCTAAGTGGTAGAATAAAGGACTGAAGTCACCAGCGGATGTCTCATCAGAGGTTCTGACATCAAGCTGATCTTCAGAGTCTAAGTTAAAGTGATGGTACATCATTTGAAGATAAGTTGATATGTTCTATCTCATGAAGGTTGTGGGAGCTACGAGAAGGAGTAGATGTTACAGGTCCAAACCTTGGTGTATCTAAGATGCCTTTCTATGGAGCAAGTAGGATATGTAACTTGAAGATCAAGCTTTCTTGGTGGATCAGAAGATCTTCTAGAGCTCTGAAAGATGCTGAGTAACCAAACAATGGCATTTGGTTATTTAAGTAGTGTGCTTGGAGAAAATTACTCTTGTGCAGAAGGGTAATTGTTTGAATATCAAAGGAGGATCTGGTTCTGTTCATATATTGGTGCTTGTGGTAGAAGCCCTAAGTTTCTTATGGAAGATTACCTTCTTTTGGAGATGTATTTGATCAAGCTAGTGGAGCTGTGTTCTCTGAAGATCTTCTGTTGGATTACTAGGCAGTAGTAAGTCCATTCGTGGGCATATAAAGAACCATTAGATGTTGTGTCTTTGATATGTATCATCTGGCTTGTTTTTACTTGGAGAAGGACTTGAAGATCTGTTGTGGAACTTGTGATTCACATCTTGACTAAGAAGTACTCTATCTTGTCATACGGGAGAATGATGAGGTAAAAGGACTGTCTTAGAGTATGATGTGAAGGTATTATACAAGACTGGAGTGGATCATTGGTTGATTGCATGAAAGTCTAGAGTATGATGTGTTATATGGAAGTGAATATTCACCAGTTAAACCAGAAGTATTCTAACTTATCATATGGGAGAATGATGAGGAAAGAATGTCTTGGATTATGAGGTGTCTATCTTGTTCTCTGACTCGGGCTGAGGTCAGAATACCTGTGGAGAAGTGGTTTCTTCTACTGCAGGAAAGAAGTGGAGCAGTTTGGTGCCTTCTCATTATATGAGCATAGAGATTGGTCATGAGAGATAATGTGGTGATCTTGGGTGTTTCTTGCTATAAGGAGCAGATTTTATAGAAGATAGGGGGAGAGCTTCTATCTGATGGGTGTACTAGTTGCTTATGGTTCAAGCAGTAAGTGAATGCGTTCAGCAGGTATGTTGAACAAAGAGTGAGCTCTTGAAGACATGAAGATGAGTCTTATGTTTTCCATTCATGTGCTTCTGGAAAAAGAGCACTGGTTATCCTTGATATGGGGAGCTATACTTCCATCTAGGATTTGTTGCTGCAATAGTACAGTTTTTCTCAAGACGGGTTGTGGTTTCAAGCAGTGTGTGATTGTATGTCTCTATGAGGATGGAATGTCAGACAAGATGTCTTGACATTGTGCTGGCTGGAGTACCTTTTTTCCTTAACAATGTGTTTATGGGTCTGGCTGATGGTTTGAACTAGGACTATGCTTACTTCTTATAAATGACCTGGGAAACAACATTGGTTATTGGCTGGGAGAATTTATTTATCTCTGCAGAACATTTGTGTCTCAAATTGGGGATTTAAAATCAATTGTTACTGGTGGCAAGTAGTTAATTGATTATCCTTTAATTAGGGATGTCAAAAGTATCACTCCTGAAGGGGCAACTTCAGACAAGGCAAGAACTCAAGATTCAATGACTATGCTCATAGGGTAAAGCTATGTTTCTCATCATGAGGAAGCATGGTGTATGATGGTCATGGTGAAGAATCGTTTTTTGATGGATCTGTGCAAAAGGGCAGCATAAGAGTGTATTTCTCGCTTGATGGTCTGGTGTTTACGGTGATCTGTTAAGCTGTTGCTGGTGTGTCCTTCTGAGATTTTCATGTGTATGGATTACTGTGGAAATGATAAGTCATGTGGTTGGAACTAAGGTGGATGGCACAGATGAAGAAAGGGATAGTGATGGTGATGGCTCTAAGTCTGATGACTAGAGTTCTAATGATTTTGTTTGCCACACAGGAGGAGCAGTATGAACAAATATTTTGTGAACAAATATTATGTGTTGATGTGTTGTAATAATCCTTTAAATTTGTGTTTCCTACTATGTGTGATCAATGCTACTTCATTAGTTATGATCTAACTAAGTCTCTAACGAGTGAGCATCAATACACCTAAACTGCTAGAATGCGTATGTTAGCATCGTCTACCAGAACTTCCCCGCAAACCGTAGTAGGCCGAACTATGGCTGCTTTGATTCTTTACATCTTTCGAGTAAAGATACGTAGGCACAAGGGTCACAATCCTTGCCGAGCATATTCGCCCTATATTTGTAGTTCCCCGAACTACGTTGACTCTGACTTTCTCATATCTTTTGAGAAGACGTAGGCATAGGACCACAAAGTCCTACTGAGTCTTTCTTCTTCCCTGTTACCTCTCTTTTCCCTGTTTCTAACCTCTCTTGGAACACTCTTTAAAGCAATAACCTTTAGCAAATATCTTCACACATACGACAAACAAATGGTTTCCATCGAGCACGATGGATGCGAGGGGTGCTAATACCTTCCCTTTGCATAACCGGCTTCCGAACCCGTTCATTGGTTGCGAGACCATCTTATTCGTTCTTTTATTGAGGTTTTCTCGATATTTACCTTTCCTCTCATAGGATAAATAAAGTTCAGTGGCGACTCTTCTGTCTTTCTTTTTCGCCTCCTCGTCGTTGCATTTTTCGAGTAGCGACAACGATTTTGTAATAGTTATGATTTTTCTATATTCTGTTGGACTATCTTCTTGGCTAGAAAGAGCGATACATTCGTAGCCTTTGAAAGATTTTCTAAGCTTTCTCAAAATAAATTAAACACAAACATAATATCAATTAGGAGTGATAATGGAGGTGAGTTTGAAAACCATTTGTTTGAGGAATATTGTGGTAAACACGGTATTGATCATAACTTCTCCGCTCCGTGTACCCCTCAACAAAACGAGGTTATAGAGCGCAAAAATTGTATTTTGGAAGAGTTAGGGAGAACCATGATCAATGAAAGTGCATTACCTAAGTATTTTTGGGCTGACGCCATAAGTATGGCATGTTATGTATTAAATAGGGTGCTTATCCGCCCATTTCTAAACAAAACACCGTATGAACTTTTAAAAGGGCGCAAGCCAAATGTTTCTCATCTACATGTCTTCGTTTGTAAGTTTTTCGTGTTGAATAAGGGAAATGAAAGCTTAGGTATGACTCCAAGGCTGACAAAGGTATCTTCCTCGGATACTCTCAGTCAAGTAAAGCCTATAGAATTTACAATAAGAGATTACTTACTGTTGAAGAGTCTGTACACGTAACATTTGATGAATCTTATCCGAGAGATGTTGGAAAAGGTAGTGTTGTTCATGGTGCAGGTATATCTTCGGAAGACATACTCAAAATTTTCGATCCGGGAATTGATCAACCCGACCTAGCCAAAATTGAGGAGGAAAAAGATGTTCGTCAGGAAGAAACCGGGGTAGTTCATTCATCTGCAAAAGATGATCTTCTTCCAGCTTGGAAGTCTTCCAAAGACCACCCCATCGACAATATCCTTGGTGATATATCAAAGGGGGTTACGACTCGGTCTAAGATAAGTAATTTCTGTTATCATTTCGCTTTCATTTCTCATATAGAACCTAAGAACCCAAAAGAAGCCTTACTCGATGAACATTGGTTCCTATCTATGCAAGAGGAACTTAACCAGTTCAAGAGAAATGAGGTTTGGGACCTTGTCCCTCCTCCGCGAGGTCATCGAGTAATTGGTACCCGATGGGTGTTTAGGAATAAACTGGACAAAAACGGGGTAATAACTCGCAACAAGGCGCGTTTAATCGCGCAAGGGTATAACCAAGAGGAAGGCATCGACTATGAGGAGACTTATACATCGGTTTCCCAACTCGAGGTTATACGCCTTTTACTTGCCTTCGCTTGTGAGAAAAATTTTAAGCTATTTCAAATGGATGTAAAAAGTGCATTTCTTAACGGCTATATAAATGAAGAAGTTTATGTTGCCCAACCTCTGGGTTTTGAGTCTCATAATATCCTGATCACGTATACAAGTTAAAATGTGCCTTGTATGAACTCAAGCAAGCCCCTAGGGCTTGGTATGAGAGCCTAAGCAAGTTTCTACTTGATCAAGGGTATTCAAGAGGCAAGGTCGACACAACCCTCTTCATTAAGCGTAAAGGAAAACACTTAATTTTGGTGCAAATTTATGTTGATGACATCATATTCGGATCAACTAACATGAATCTCATAAGAGAGTTTTCTAACCTAATGCAGGGTGAATTCGAGATGAGTATGATAGGGGAGCTCACATATTTTCTTGGGTTACAAATCAAGCAGCTTGAGGAAGGAACTTTTGTAAGTAAAACAAAATATTGTCTTGAGCTTCTCAAGAGGTTTGACATGGCAAACTCCAAATCCATTGAAACACCAATGCCGACCTGTGCAAATCTAAATAGAGATGAAAGTGGTAAGGATGTAGAGGTAAAAAGACATCGAGGTATGATCGGCTCTCTTCTTTATATTACCGCCTCTACACCCAATATTATGTTTAGTGTTTGCATGTGCGCTAGATATCAATCTTCTCCTAAGGAATCCCATCTAAAAGCAGTTAAGCGCATACTTTGATACCTTTTGGGTACTCCAAAGTATGGGCTATAGTATTCCAAAGGAAACGATTATTCCTTGGTTGGATTCTCCGATTCTGATTTTGCCGGGTGCAAATCGGATAGGAAAAGTACCAGTGGTACTTGTCACTTATTTTCAAACTCTTTAGTTAGTTGGCATAGCAAGAAGCAGGTTTCTCTTGCTTTGTTAACCGCCGAAGCGGAATACATTGTCGCCGATAGTTGTTGCGCTCAAGTCCTATGGCTTAAGCAACAATTTCTAGATTTAAATCTCAAACTTGAGCGTATTCCGATCTTTTGTGACAATACGAGTGCCATCAATCTTACCAAGAATCCTGTGTTGCATTCATGCACTAGGCATATCGAAATGCGACACCACTTCCTTAGGGATCACGTGGAGAAAGGCGATGTGGTTTTTGAACACGTTGATACTAAAAATCAACTAGCTGATATTTTCACAAAACCTCTTGCTAATGAGCCTTTCTTTCATATCCGACGGGAACTAGATATTCTCGATATTTCGGATCGTGTTTAGTGAAATTTCTTGCACATATTTTATATATCCATGTCTATATCTACTTTGATTATCGGATATCTAACAAATTGAAGATGTTGAAAGTATATGTGTGTGTTCATTTAGCTATATTTGGAATGGAGGTAATATCTTTCCTCAATTATCTCTCTCGATACTCATGTTCACAAAATGCATCAAATTATGTGTTACATTTGTCATATATGTCGTATTATATGTATGTTATCTCTTTGAATGCTTAAAATATGTTTTGGCTGGTTATCTATGTTTTTATGTATGCCCATATGATCAAAATTTCAAAATTTGCTAGTTTTACCTGCATGAGTCGACCTAAACAAGGTCCGATCGACTCACAAATATGTCTCCAAAATTGAAATTTGTTCGGGTACGCTCAGGTCGACCTACCGGTCGACGCATACCTTTTGATTTTTGAACGTGTAATTTTAAACACAGTATACGTCGATGCATACACAGAGCGGTCGACGCATCGTGCGAATTCTTTCAATTTTTTTGCAAACCGTTCAAAATTCCCTCTTTAAATCTCTTGTATGACTCATATTAATGTGTATCATTACATTTGCATAGAAACTTGACACCTATATCACATGCTACTCTACTATTCTCCTCTTCCCAAAACCTATAAGCTATTACAAAAGGGTCAAAGTCTTAAACTTCTCTCCATATTCAAGAATTCTCTACAATATTTGCAATCATCATCAACCCATTTCCTCTTCTTCTCTTTGCAAGCAAAAACCATGTCTACTCAAAACGTTATCGGTAAAAGATCCACAAGAGCTTCCTCCTCTGCATCTCTCCCGGTGACCGTCGTATCACTGGTTCCTCCTGAGTTTTCCGAGAGCTTCGCTAAAAACTTTGGCAAGCGGTCTATGGTGAAGCAACATGCCTATTATCACCTGTCTACTGAGCAAATGCACATTCCTCAGGTAATCAGTCTTCTTGATTTTCAAGGATTTAACAAATTTCTGGAGTGCAATACAAAGTACAACGAAGACCTTGTGAGGATCTTCTATACGTGTCTTCATGGTAAGTTTCCGGGTTCTGAGTTTCACACTAAAATTGGAAATACAAAGGTGTGTGTAAATAATCCTGTTTGGTTGAAATCGTTTGATAAACCTCCTGTTTCTGATGAGCCTCCCGTTAAGGTCACTAACACCCACACAGTTGATAGCTACGAGTTCAAAGAAGCTTTGAACTCAATGCTGAAGAAGCCGTATGCGGCTGATATTGTGGCTAGTGAGTTATTTCTGAAAACTGTCACTACAGGTAAACTAAAACCTATGGATATAATTTTACAATGGATTATGACGCACACTCTGCGGCCTAAGAAAAGAGGATTTTCTCGAGTTGATCAGGCCGAAGTTCATTTGATCTATATCTTGAAGAAAATGATCAAAATAAGTTGGCCTTATTGCTAGTAGGATGTATGCCCTCCGAGATTCGGGTCGAGGTACCGCTCTCTCCTATGGTTCATTCATTCAGGAGATTTTGAACAACACTCAAGTTACACTTCTGGGGATTCCATATAGATCTCTCACTTCGGATCAAGAGTTTTGTCAAAAGACTCTTATAATGATGGGTTATTTATGGATGCCAGAAGAACATCGTTATGGATTTGTTGTCAAAGCAACCGCCTCTCGGTTGGAAGACTCCGATGGGAGTGATGAGGAAGATGAAGAGGACGAAGAAGAACAAAATGACCAAGGTGATAGACAACCAAGGGAAGTTTTCGATCACATAAATGTGAGTTGGGCTAACCAATCCCCTACTTCAGATCATGGAAATAGTCAAGGTTGGGGCGAATGAAAAAATACCGATTGGACGTCATTACGTCACAACTATCAGCCTCCATAATATTCGGAGTATCAGGAAACTCTGCAGTGGGGTCATGAGGAGTCTTCACATTGGGGCTATGAGGAGCCTCCATAGTGGGGCTATGAAGAGCAAACACACTTCACGAATCCCCCGTAACAGCATTCTGCCAAACTCCTCGAGATGATGGGGAATATGCAATTAGAACAGCGTGCTTTCATGACTGATCAGGATGAACGTCTCTCACAACTTCAGACTCAATTTGAGACGCAGGCTGGAAACTTCAACACATTCTCCTCTAATATCAATCAACGGTTCGATGCTCGGGTTGAATAATCTGAAAGTTAGCACCAAGTCATTACAAATAGCCTCAACACCTTGAACCGTGCCGTTTTGGAGTTTAATGACATGGCTGAGGCTCAAATGCTTCCACCGTATCCGTATCATGGGAGAGACCAACATTTCAGGGAGAGGAGACATTGAAGGCTATGCATTCTGCATAATTACATTTCACCATTTTGTCATGTTGTGAATTTTGCCTTGTATTAAGCATTTCTAATGTGATTAATGTCTTGCTTCATAAACTTACTTGTCATTACTTGAATTAATTTCTAATGTATTCATTGTATTTCTAGCAATAATTACTATTTTTGTCTATGTATGGTGCTAATTATCTTTTTATTTCTTTATCATTAACTTTTTCATGTTTGGATGATTGTTAATGTTTATCCTGTTGTGCATGGTTTGATATGCATCCATTATTGGTTTATCATTTCTTAACAGAAATTTCTTTCTTTTTGATGTTGTCAAAGTGGGAGAAAGTGTCAAGCTATTTAGTAGCTATTTAGTAGAACCATAAATATCAAACATGAAGACGTCGCACAAAACGCAAATGAGTAAGTGAGAATGAAGGCATCAAGCAAGGGTGAGGATAATGTCGGATATCATACAAACAAGTTATACGTGTTTTACCATCATAAAAAAGGGGGAGTATGTGAGGGCAAAGCCTCAGATACTTGATATGCGTGTTTTGATGATGTCAAAACCGAGCCGCATGGAAGAATAGTCATTTGGCGTTATCACCATGATGCATAAGCATACCTTATTTCTCATGTTTGTTTGCTTGCACTAAAAATCTCGAGTATGCCTTTAGAGTTGTCAAAATATGCGTCATACGAGTCAAACTCAATTTTTCTATCATAGCTTTCATCTAAGAGAATCAAAAATATGAATTTAAGCATTTTTTGATGTTTCAGGTCTTTGAGTCGACCTAAACTCTGCTCCGGTCGACTCATGGCAAGTGTCTAAGAAATGCATTTTTCTCGGGTCTGGTATGGTCGACCTATCGGTCGACGCATACTGTTGTCATTTGTATTTGTCAAAAAATTCAGGCTTTGCATCGACGCATGCCTTGTTCCGGTCGATGCATAGCTGTGTGTTTTGCATAATATGTTGCCTCGGGTTAGCTCAGGTCGACCCTGCACTCTGCATGGGTCGACCGCTCGCTGTTTGCTGCATAAATTTTGTGTTGTCTATTATTTTTTGAAAGTTGGTTTTATCAGTTATAACAGTTTTTTCTGGTATAAATATTTAGTTGCTCTATTCATTTCATATCAATTGAATCAATTACAAAAACAAGAAAAGTGAAAGAGGTGTCACTTCAAGTTCTCATCATCTTCATCTTCTACATTTCATACCACAACAATCACACACAATAATCTTTGATGTGCATTATGGATTGTCTAAGGTGATAACGTTCGAAGCCGTGATTGGGTAATCCGGTTCGGGTTGAGGAATTGACAGGTTTTTCTTGAATAAAACCTCTAGGGTGTTGTCCGCCAAGATTCTCTGAATTTGGGGGTTTTAGGACGAGTCTTCTCAACACATATTCGGCCTAGTGAAGGTGATCAAGGAGCGGTGGGTTTCGTCGGTCTAGTAGCGGTAATCGGCAAATTATGAAGGAGAAGTTCGGGTTCGACACGTAAGTGTGTGAGATCAGCCGGGCTGGGGTTTGAAGATGGAAGGTTGTTCAAACATAGAGCTGTAATCGGAGGTTCATACATGAGCTGTCGAAAGACTTGATTCGACTCGAATCAAGGGACAAGAGGAGATAACTTCTACAACAACAAAGGAGTTTGTTTGTTCGATTGTTATTTCATTTGTTGTATATACGATTCTACAACAGGTTAAATTTATATTATAAGAGTTCAATTCTATTGTTAGAATTGAGGGCAGACGTACCCCGAAGCGAGGACGGCGGGGGAACTGCCTCAACAAATCCTTGTGCCTTTTACCTTTTGTTTTTACATTGCTTAATATTTGTATGGTTTTAGTACAAGCAATTATATCAAATTTAGGACTGTTTTGAGTAAGTGCTGGACTATTTTTGACTCTAGTACAATCGTTGGTTGTACAAGGAAATTAGAGCAAATTACTCAAAGCTGAACTCAATTGAAGTGCTCCGCACGCCAAGTGTTTGATAAATTTCCTGAACGAAAAGCCTTGTGTGTTGTCCATTTATTGTGGTAATATTTTAAGGCATTGGAACTAGTCATACCATTTTGTGAGCTAAATCAAATTGAGAGTGTGACTAGCGTAGTGCTTCTCATTACTCGTTATCTTATTCCATCGGCTAAAACGCATATCCAGTTTTCTAGTAACCGTTTGTTATAGACAGTAATTTTCCATGGCCGCTTCTGCAAATTAAACAATTTTAAAAACCATTTTATTGGTAGCGCCGACTCATTTTTTAAATAAGGGATCTATTCAACCCCCCCCCCCTTCTAGATCCGTGCCATCGTGTAACAAACTCTTCCATCATTATTTTGAAGTTTGATACTAGGATCAAATGGAATGGTCACGTTTTTAAAGTGTAAGTGTTTGAACTTATCAAGCACTTTGTCAACATAGTCTGTTTGACTAAGTTCATAGTCCCCATTATTTCACTTTACTTTGATCCTCAAAAGTGTGTAAACTAGTCCAAAATCATTCATCTTGAATGTGGAAGTATGAAACCTCTTTATTTCTAAAATTCCATTAATATCGTTGCTAATGATCAATCATATAATTATATAATCAACATGGAGACAAATGAATATCACAATATTCTCACACAACTTTGTGTATAAACACTTGTAACAAGAATCAAATAAATAATGTTTTTAGATTATCATGCATGATGATGTAAGAAGTTTTTAGATGAAGTGAGAGCTAAATTTATGAGTAATTTAAAGTACTATAGTATAAATTACAATGAGCACCTTATTTATGTTCACTTTTCTCAAATATTCACTTGAATTTATATGTTAAACCTTGATCAACTTCATCAATGATGTGCATGATGCTTTTAAATCTTTTCTCCTTTGATAATTTTTGTCTTCATCAAAATTGAACTAGATATAAGATTTATTCCTCATAATCTCCCCTTTTGATGATGACAAACTCTTTGAATGAGTGATTTGGTAATGGTTGAAAATTCTCCCCTAAGTTGTGTGCCTCCCCTTAATTTATGAATCTTACAATGACAGAGTCAAACTTTTAATGTCATTGTTTCCGTGCTTGTTTTGATACATGCAAGGATTTGTCAAACTTGCATATCTTTTGTTCATTTCCATATAACCTTCTAGTTGTTCCATGTAAATATCCTTGCCAAGATCTCTACTTTATAATGTCATTTTTACTTCCATTTGATGAATTATAAGGTCATGCAAATAATAATTTAATTGTAGTCATCCTTGTCGGTGCATATGTGATGAAATAACCAACACATTCTTTTTGTCTAAAAACTCATGACTACTAATCTAGCCTTGTAGTTATTTAGTATACCATCACTATGATACTTCCTTTTAGGTACCTACTTGCATCCAACAAATTTTGATCTTTTAGGCAGATTAACAAGTTCACAAGTGTGGTTTGACATTATTGAATTTGTTTCTTCTTAGATAACATCCTTATAAAACGAGGAGTCCCTTGAAGTCATTACTTCCTTGAATACACCAACAAATATAATGGATTTTGAATCAAACCAATTCAAAGGAACATTCTCCAACAAATAAAAAAATATACCACTTTCTATTTGCAAATATTTTTAGAAAGTACATACACTTTCTTTACAAATTATGTCACCACACACTTGGTGATCAATTACAATACTTGAACAAATTTGAATATATGAAGTTGTTCCTGAATCAATTTAAATAGAAAATTGTTCTTTTCTTTCAATTTATAATTCAATAATATATGAACCTTAAGTGCTAAAAAATTATTATGAAACTTTTATGAATGATTTTAAAGTTATGCACAAAGCTTCAACTTTTTTTTGAAAAGAATTAACACTTAGAAAATCATTTGAATTAATGTGAAAAACTAATAATGAAAGAGGTAATTTGAAAACTAATGTATTTTGCTTTAAATTCATCTTAAGAAACTTCTAGGAATTTGATGCAAGAGTTTGAGACATTTTCATGATGGTTTGCAATAGTTTAGAATGACAATGGTTCATGAAAAAACATAATTTTAAATTCTGTCCAGGACTTGTTAAGTCGTTTAAACAGAAACCTGACTTAACAAGTGCAGGAAAATTTTTGAATTTCAAATAATTTTTGTAAATTTCAAATAGCTGCAAGTTTTGTTAAGTCGGTTAACCAAATCAAACACAAAAAAATGCAACAAACCTGACTTAAAAAGTGTTGACTTCTTTTTTATATATAAAATAAGCTTTTTATGTCTTTTGTTCTTCTTACTCTTGAATTTATTCTTCTTTTGAAGTGTAGGGAATTTATTTTTAATATGTCCTATTTCTCCGCATTTAAAGCAAATAACATTTCTTCTTGGTGCTTATTTTTTACTCATTTATTTTGTCCATTTATTTCTCAACATTTTTTTTTTGAATTTCTTGATTAGAGTATTGTAACACCCCAAATTTAATCGGAATATTTTAATTAATTATTTAATTGAGAATATTCATGTTTCGGTGAATTTTCGGTGGTTTTGTGAAGTATTAGAAAAATGTGCATTTTTGGGTATTTATTTGATTAATAGCATATAATATTAATTTATTAGTATTATTATTGATTAAAATGAATATAATTGAAATAAGGGTAATTTGGGCATTTGAGGGAGTTAGTAAGGGTAATGAGGGAAAAGACCAATTTGTTAGGCCCAAGACTAGGTTGGACAAAATTGAGTTCTGAAGGGAAATTAGAATTCATTTGTGTTAACCGTGAAAGTTTGGTGGCCAGAGCTCTAAAGGAAAGGTTGGTGGCAGAAGATCCCAAAGTTAATCGTGAAAGCTGCGAATCGACTAAGGTATGGGAAGTATCGCTTTTCATGATTTTCTATGAATGCCTTTCGATTTGTTTATGGTGATGTTAAGATTTAAGGTATTTTGGGTTGATTGTGGGAAAATTAGGGAATTGATGATATGACTCTGAGGTTATGGCTAGTGGTATGTATCACTGAGTATTGATATGAGAATTAGGAATCCTTAGGCCTTTGTGGCCAAAGCCTTTCAATGTTATAAGTCTGACCCTGGAGGGATTTGATATGGGAAATTATGATGCCTTGGGTAATTGTAGGAAGATAATGTTTTAGGACGTAAATATGTCCCGGAATTGGCCTAATAAACCGTAGGTTTTGTGCCGTTATCTCCGTATGACCTTAGGGATTATTTAGGGATGTTTTGGGGGCATGGGGTGTGTAAATCATATGAGTTTTTGGGTAGAAATCAGTTATGGTGCATAGCAGATTTTGCTGTCATCGCGTTGTTCGCCTAGCGAGCCATGTGTTCCCAGACTCGCCTAGCAAAGAAAGCTTCGCCTAGCGAAGAAACTTGCCCCGACTCGCCTAGCGAGCATGCCAGCGAATGTAGCAGAGTTTCGCGAAATTTGATTGTGTGCAGTGATGTCATGATGTTTGAATCTATGATTTTTGTGATGAGTTACCATGAGTATGATAGTGGATTTTGGGTGATATGTACATGATGACATGATGGTTTCTATGATGTATTGATTGAATTAACATGATGAAATTACCATGATTTGATGAATTATGTGATAACATGAGATATGATGATTTATGTGATGATGATGAATGATGATGCACCATATGCTGTCTTATGAGGATTATTATTGTGACGTGTGCATCATGCATTCATGTGCATCCGAACTTTGGTTCAGGACCTCGATTACTTTGGCTTCAATCCCATTGTGTGGATGTGAAGTGTTTTGATGTGCTCCGGTTCTCTAGTAGAATCGATCCTATTGACGCGGATCTATGGAGGGTTGATGGCCCAGTGTCCATCGAGCTGTGATGATTGGTACCACATGCATTGAGTAGTGTCGCATTGCATTTATGAGTCTTTTTGTATAAATCATGACGTTGTGGCCTTTAAGGCATAATTGAGGAATATGAATGTGTTGAATATAATTATGATGTCGTTTATGCATTAATTGTTATACATTGATTATTATGAACTGTTTTACTCACCGTGCCTGTTTGAATGTTACCTCCGCATGGGTAACGTGCAGATGACCCAGTTTAGCCGTGAACTCCGTCGAGGAGTATTTTTGAAGTTTTTGAGTGTTTTAGCCTTTTGGTTAACTTAGAGGGTCTTGCTCTGATATGTAACATCGGGTTGGGTTCTTTGAGTTGATTTTATACTGTTGAAGTTATTTTGATTAATTTCCGTTTTTGAGGAAAACTTTGATTTATGCTTTGAGTTCCGCTGTTTTATGATGTTTTGATGTATTTTGGGGAAAACCCGTAGTTATGGAGTATGGACCTACTTTGATGACTTTGAGAAATGCACGCCCTTTTGGTGGCTTTTTATGAGATCTATTTATTTACTCTAAAATCTGTGTAATTTTGCCATGATAATTGTGGGGTAGAAAAGGGTGTTACAAGTATCACCTCTAAAACATGATTTGCGGTTTGGATTTCAACAATCCATGAAGAATCTTCCTCATGAGATTCTTCCTTAGTGATGAACTTTCAGTTTGTATTTTAACAAATCATGGAAAACCTTCCTCACGAGGTTATTAAGTTATCAAAATATCGGATTTCTTATCCTCCATGATAAGGTTTTAAAAAATTCTTCATATCGGAATTCAATAATTACATTCGAATCTAAGTTCAAAAATTTATATGATTTACTGACTACTGTTAGGTGCATAGCCTACAAAAGCGTATTTGATCCCTCGAGGAGTAAACTTAGTTCTTATAATAAGTTACACACCCCCACACTCTAAGATAATTGATATTTGGCGCTCTACCTTTCCATATCTCATATGGAGAAATACCAATTTTCTTCAAATGAATTTTATTCATTATATGACAATTTAGAATGCATTAACATGCAATTTATCATTTCTTGATATGTCCTATTCTTTCTATTTGAAAATCACTTGAACATTTCAAATAAAAAATTAGTTAAACATTTAAGAATTAAATTCATTTTAATTGAACTAGAATTTCATGATACATATATGATATGTATTGTATATACACACAACAAATAAAACCAACCATTATTTTCCAAAATTGTAACCTGTGTATACATTAGTTTTTGAGAAAGAAACTCATTGATGATCACTATGCATACATCATTTCAAGTATGTTAGAAATAAATACCATATAGGTTTTTGAAATGATATATACTGCATAACTTTTGAAATGCTATATGTATGTATTGTTTCAATTTTTATTTTCTATAGTGAAATAATGTTTAGTTTTGAAATGATATATACAAGACTTACAAAACGGTACTATATATTTCACTTTTGAAATACTGATAATGAAATACAATAATTAATCCAACACGTAAATACCGTAAATACATGTACGACATCCTCATGAAAAGTGAAATCATTCTTATGGTTTTTCTATCCAATATGCAAATTATTCTATGTATAACATATTAAAATCAAACTATGATACATATCAATAGAAAATATCATAAAATCACAATATCGACAATGTCGCTCTGATATCGACTATTAAATTAATTCTTTTTAAGACCTTGATATTATGATTTTCATAGTGCTCTAATTCTTATAAAAATAATAAGATGTGCCTGGATCCATAATACTGATACTTCTTGTGCTCTTGATTTGAATTGTTTTATCCTCTCTTTGATGCTTGAAACTTAAGCCATTGTTTGAGTTTCCTATAAGATTGTTAGAAAATTAATTTAAATTGAATGGATCGAGGCTAGAATCGTGAACGAAATCACTTTCCTTATAAGTATTTCAAGCACTCTCAAATGTCTTAGAGTTGGAATGCAGGAATACTTAGGATAATTCAGCTTATACTCAAGTTTGCAGAAGACCGATGAAAACTCAAATGTAGGGAAGAATATTTGGAATTTTAGTGAAGAGAATGTATGTTTTTGTTATGTTTTTCTGAATCCAGAATGAAGTATTTATAGGTCATATTGGTGTTTATTATAGTGAGAATCGGATATCAAGCTATTAATTAACTTGAATTGTAAATCTTTAAATATTCACCACCAAGCTTTGATTTATCCAAAGGAAAGAGTAAAGATCGAAGAAAACCCTAAGTGCACTACGTAACAACGAAGCTAAGAGATCGGGGGGTTTGGGGGTCGGTTATACTAAGGGAAGTTATTAGCATCCTAAGTATCTGTAGTATTCTACAGGAGCCTCTTGTTTGGTAGTTGTGTTTTTGTTAATGTTTGTTTGATAATGGTTATGTGATAAGGTAAGTATTGCTAAAGGTAAATACCTATGGGTTTGTACACTAAGTATGCTCCCCAGGACGTTGCATCTCGTGCCTACGTATCCTACCAAGGATGGAATCATAGAAACCGTAGTTCTCCTAACTAGGGAGAGAACTCTTGACTATGGTCAAGGCTCAAGGGGAATAAGCATCCATAGCAATGATACTTATGTAGAGTTAACAAACTCTCTAAGTCTAAGTTGAAAGACTAACTGGGGGGTTTGACTTTAACAAAAGCCAAGGGGAAAAGTGAGTACTCATAACAATGGTACACACATAGAGTTAACAAAATCTAGTCCTAAGCTCTAAGTTGTAGGATTCTTAACAAGGTGTGCTAAAGGTCTTGACTTGACAAAGTCAAAGGGATGGGGTCCTTACTTAAGGTTAAGTTGAAAGTCCTAATGACTCTAACAAGGTCAAAGGGAGGTTAAAAGAATGATGAGCTATCTATGACATTGAGTCAACAGAGAAAATTTCCTTTGAACTTAGGGACACAAGGCAACTCTTTAGAATGAGAGCTAACAAGCTACATCACTTAGGGAAACTTAACAAAGCTTAAGCATACTCATACATTCATTCAAACATGATGAAAATATAAAAATCATGGTAACAACCAAGAAAGTAAAGTAAGAATGTAACAACATTTAGCAAAGATAATAACAAGGTTACAACCAAGTATTCATCCACAGAAGATTGGAATTAAACTAAGTGGTTACAACCAAAAGGTAAACATAGATGTTACAACATCTAAGAAGTTTATGAAGTGAGGTTCTTACAAGACCAAACACCATAGATGGAAATTGAATCATGCATAAGTCAAAATATTACTTATCATGGCAAAGTTCAAAGATCAACATGCATAAATCATTTAAGCATGATACAAAATAGAGAATCATGTATAAGTCCAAACATTACTTATAGAAAAGTTCAAAGTTCAAGATTAAAATGCATAAATCATAACAATATTTTAGCATGTATACAAAATAGAGAATCATGTATAAGTTAAAACATTACTTATAACAAAGTTCAAAGTTCAAGATTAACATGCATAAATCATAAAAATATTTAAGCATGTATACAAGTCAAGTGGAATCATGCATAAGTCAAAACATTACTTAAGGCATGACAAAGTCCAAAGATCAACATGCATAAATCATAACAATATTTAAACATGGATACAAGTAGAGGTAACAACCAAAACAACTTGAACAAGGGTGTGACATGTGTGACAACAACATGTGAATTATGGTGAATCTTGTTAAACAAGTAGGTAACAACCAAACATGTAAAAGACATTCAATCATGGATTTGCAAGCAACAATGAGAAGCATCTCAAAGGGGATTCATATCAAACATGTTTCAAAGTAAAAACAACAAATGTTTAGAAACATTTAGGGCAAGGTATTAGAACCATAAAACACATGTTCATTCAAGACATTTGATTTCAAGGGAAGCACATGTCAAAGGCAAGGTAACAACCAAGGTTTTAATAACATTGAAACATGCATTCATATATGAACATGAACTTAAAAAAATAATAACAAATCATGTAACAACAAGGTTATACAAGTTCATATATCAAGTAAAGTTTATACAAGCAAGGTTGGGGTACATACAAGCAAGGATAATCAAAGAAATCCATCAAAAGATCAAAAAGAAACCTAAGAAACCCTAAAAAGGCCACAAACTTTGAACATACACAAGTACCAAATAAATGATTCTTTTTGGATTTTTCTTGATGTAAACAAAAAATAGACATTTTTATGAGCATTTAGCAAAAAGAGTGGTATCAAAATAATAAAAATTAAAGGAGTTACGATTAAATCAATTTGTAAAAGAAAACATAAAAAGTAGGCATTAAAAATAAAGGAAGTGCATCTAATGGGGTTTGAGCCCACGCCACTAGGGTTACTACCCAAAATTCTAACCATCTGACCTGCGCGCGCATTATGAATACTAAAGGTAGTCATGAAATAAAATAGAAAACAATTGATTAATTAGAGGAAAAAAAGAAACAAAAGATCTAGGGGGGATCGAACCCCAAAACCTTCGCTTAACACAACACACAAACTCTCCTTCTTGACCAGCGGTGCTACGCCCTCATCTAATAAGTATATGATTCACAATTTTTTTAAGTTAGAGACACCTCAAAATGGCCACCTCAACGCCATGTCATGTCGAGTCATCTCCACCTCAGCTTCATCTTCCCCAGCTCTCTCTCTCTCTCTCTCTCTCTCTCTCTCTCTCTCTCTCTCTCTCGCTCGTGCCCTAGGTTCATCACCATGGCCAGAAATTCCTCAATCCATATCTTCCTCAACTCTCTTGGAGAAAATGGTTTCTTCCTCAAAGCTTGCAGCTACAAGAAGATGATCCTTAGAACTTCCTTGAGCCTTTTAGAACTTGCTGGAATGGTTAAATGACCTGGAATAAGTCTGAGGAAGAGAACACAATCCTTTTGCTCAAATGGAGGTTTGAAAATAGTATGAGGTGTTTGGAGTGTTACAAAACTACTTCAATGGTTTGAATGCACTCTATTGAATGTATATATGTGGTTTGTGAACTTGGTTTTAGAAATGCACGAGCGAATTGTGTGTTTGAGGTGTTCTTGCAAGTTTGGATGGTTTTTGCAAGAACAAGCAGCTCTGAGTATGCAAGAGGTTTTGAGAGGTTTTGTTAGGGTATTTTATGATTGTTTTTACTGAGGATTGATGTCCTACTTATAGGAGAAGTGGAGAGTTTGTGGTCTGATCAGAATCCAAGTTTTTGCAAACTTGTCCACTTGAAAACCAACTTGCTTGTGATGATGGTTTCCCTCGGTTAAAGGGATCAAGTACAAGAGTTGCTGGGTAGATAGCATGCTTCTGAGAATAAAGTGTACTTTGGAGTGCAGAAGGAGGGTAGGGGAATGGCTCAAGGAAGATTTCAAGGAAAATCTATACTTTACCAAAGTGGAAGTGTGCACTTTATGCCATAAATGGAAAACCTTCTAGGTTCATGCCTTAGAAATTTGTGTAATCACTTGAAATTTCGTGTAACACTTTGTAAGTGCTCTTGATTGGTTGAATTTTGTGGCAAAATATTAGTATATGTATGAATGTCATGTCTGATGTTGTTACATTCATAATATAGACTGCGCAGGGTAAGTTAACTAAGCTAACTATAAGTTTAGCTGGATGTCATACTCAATGTTATGACATAGGTCGTATGACATCAAGCGGAAGTTTGTTATTCTGGTAGCTAGAACACAGGAAACAACTCAGAAGCTCAAGCTGGAATGCAAGAGACATTTTAGACGCCCTAGGGGAACTAATATGTACCTGATTAAAGTGGCAAACAGGCAGAATACTAAAGAGAGGTTTTATGATGGATAAAACCTAACTTATGCGCCCAGACCCAAGGACTGATCTGCTGCTATAAATACCAGGAGAAGCAATCCTAGAAGGCAACGGTTGGAGATAGAGAAGCAGAGAAATCACCATAGTGGTTTAGAAGTGAAGAGGTTGTTCTTCACGATTGTGTCTTAGGAACACTTGTAATCCAAGCAACTGTTGATTGCATTGTTTAGGTAGTTTCTAGGCTGTGTATCACTCAAAGCTGTTAAGCAAGAGTGTGTGTCACTTGATCAAAGCTTTGAAGCAAGATCAAGGTGTGTATGTAGTTGAAGTGCCTCTTCAATCTACTATTTAATTTGTAACTGTTTGTTATCACTGGTGTGTGATTGTAGGGAGTGAGTGGGTATACTCAGGTCTAGAGTGTCTCTAGGTTAAATTGTCATTGGGTAGGTTTTAAGTGAGGAGTGCAAACTGGAGGTTTGACTCTGAATTAATTCTACTGATAGTGAAATTTCTCCCTGGCTTGGTAGCCTCCATATGTAAGTGTGTTGCACTGAACTAGGTCAACAACCAACTGTATTATTTACTGCTTTGTTATTGCTGCATAATAGTAGGTTTGTAGTGAATGTCACAGCGGATGTTATAACTTCTGTTAGAACATCCATCGTGGGCTGGCCAGAATTTTCAATTGGCATCCGAGCAGGCACCCTTCCTGTTTATTACTGGGTGAGATCTAGGGAAACAAAATTCTGGTACTATAGATAAAGATATTGGATTCACCAATAGACCTCCAATTCTGGATGGTTCTAATTATGACTATTGGAAGCCTAGGATGATTGCCTTCCTAAGGTCCTTAGACAGCAAGGCTTGGAGAGCTTTAAACTCTGGCTGGAAACATCCTGTGAAGACTGACAAGGATGGAGGATCTGTGCAAATCCCTGAAGAGGAATGGACCAAAGAGCAAGAGGCATTGGCTCTTAGAAACTCTAAAGCATTGAATCCACTCTTCAATGGTATAGACAAAAACATCTTTAGACTAGTCCACCACTGTAAACTAGGAAAGGATGTTTGGGACACTCTCAGAACTACTCATGAAGGAACCTCCAAGGTCAAAATGTCAAGACTTCAAATGCTGACCACAAAATTTGAAAGTCTAAGAATGAAGGAAGATGAGACCATTCATGACTTTCACATGAATGTTCTTGAACTAGCTAACACCTCAGGAGCTTTGGGAGAAAAGATGGTTGAAGAAAAGCTTGTAAGGAAGATACTAAGGTCACTACCTAAAAGGTTTGCCATGAAGGTAACAGCCATTGAAGAAGCTCAAGACATATGCCACATGAAAGTGGATGAACTCATTAGATCCATTCAAACCTTTGAGATGGGGATGTGTGATCAGGCTGTGGAGAAAAAGAGCAAAAGTATAGCTCTCAAACACTGCTGAGACTTCAGATCATGAAAAAGAGGAAGATCTATCAGAGGCAATAGCCATGCTTGGAAGACAGTTCAACAAACTGGCCAAAAGGATAGATGCTAAGTCAAAACCTTATTTCAAAACCTTGCCTGCTGACAAAGAAAAAGCTGAAGATAAAGCCAACCAGAGCAGATGAGTATAGTGCCATGAGTGTGAAGGATATGGACATGTTAGAAAGGAATGTCCCACATACCTCAAAAAGAAGGGAAAAGGTCTAACAGTCACTTGGTCTGATGAAGATTCTGACAGTGGATCAGAAGGAGAATCATCCAAACATGTAATTGTTCTCAACAATGTGTGTTTATCTGATGGAGACTCAAGTGAAGAGGAGCTAACTTATGATGAACTAGTTGAATCATATAAGAAGTTATCCATCAGAAGCACAGAACTGTACCAACAAGGAGAGCATCAGAAGAAGCTCATCAAAGAGCTAGAAGCTGAGAAGAGAGAGCATCTAGTTACTATAAACTCACTCCAAGAAGAGGTAAAGGAATTGAAAGGAGAAAAGGAGCAAATGACAAAATCCATAAGGATGCTCAACTCTGGATCTGACATCCTAGAGGAGATTCTTCAGAGTGGTCAGACTGCAGGAAATAGGTCTGGTTTAGGATTTCTTGAAAAACAAAATCATGTCTTGAAACTCAGGAGGTTGCAGCCTGAAATTCAAAAGTTACAAAGGATGTCATAGTCAAAGTTATAACATCCTCCACACAGAAATTGGAATCAAGTCAAGAGACAATTCCAAAGGCATAGATGCTACCACTGTGGAAAACTTGGGCATATTAAAGCTGGGTACTTCTGGTTGCATGGATTTCCTAACCAAAGAAGTGATAACCAGGGTAATCATGGAAAAAGACAGCATCATGGACAAAGGCAACATCATGCCGACCAGATCTGGAGGCAGCTTCAAACCAAACCCAAGAAGAAGGAAGTGCCTAAGAAGCAAGAACAATGGGCTGTCAAGACTGTAGCTCTGACAGCTAACATTTCCCTAAGAATGCCAACCAATGAGGATTGGTACTTTGACAGTGGCTGCTCCAGGCATATGACTGGAATTGAGGATTTGTTGATCAAACTCAAACCTCATTCATCTAGTCATGTAACCTTTGGGGGTGGAGCTAGAGGAGAAATCACAGGTGTTGGACAACTTGACAGTCCTAAAGCTCCAGAATTGAAGGATGTCCTGTTAGTTGAAGGACTAACTGTTAACCTAATAAGCATAAGTCAGCTATGTGATCAAGGTTTAAAAGTACACTTTTCCAAAGACAAGTGTGTGGTGATCAATGAAGAGGGTAAGGAAGAAATGAGGGGATCTAGATCCAAGAATAACTGTTACCTATGGGAGCCAAGAAGTAACATAAATGGATTGGTTAACAAGGAAAAGAAGGACCACATAGGGTTGGAGAAAAGAACCAGGTCCAAAGCATCAGCTAAAGGACACTCAAAATATGCTTCAGAAAGAAGAACAGTGTTTAAGAAAAGTCAGGTAGGAAGTCTAGACAAGACGGGATACGTAAAGATTGGGCACCAGGTAAAACTAGATAGACTATTTTGGAGCCTGATGGAGTCCATGGAGGATACTCTGCAGAAAAGAAGCAATGTCATCCCTAATGTCATGACTTTGTTCTGTGACATTAAAGGCACCATTCTAACAAGATCTGCAAAGTTCAAGGGAGACATGCTTGAGGGTAACGCGTGGAAAGGGAAAAAAGCGTGTGCAACACCTGATGGCTATATCCTAAATATTGCTGGCGAGAAGTCAAGAAGCATCAAGGAACCTCAATTTAAAAAATTAAGTTCCTCTAGTGCTGATGAGTTATAGCAATTAAAGGAAATGGGGAATTACATTTTGATACTAAGTCATTTAATGATGAGTCAAAACGGTACATTCCCTCCTAGTGGGCAATCATACCTCACTCCCACGTATATAACACACTCTCACTACTCTTGGTTTCTTCACAAATGCTCCAGCTCCTATACCACCTCAAACAAGCACAAAAGTGTTCCCTCATCTTCTTCAACGACAACAACTATGGCGCAACCAACCTTCAGGATGAACACCAGTCCCAATGAAGCAAACCCTAATGAGGCTCTAGAGATTGCTCCACTACGTATGATGACCCCTGAAGGATTGTTGGTAAAGAAACCTAAAAGGAAGCATGCAAGACAATCAAAAATCTTTGGCTTAGGTTAAGCTACTCCTACGACCACATCTGGTGACCTAAATACAGAAGAAGCAAGACGAACGCACCTTGAAATTACTGTGATGGTTGCTAGTGCCCTCAACATTCCCACATCATCTACCATTAAGGGGACTGAGCCTAATCAAAGTGATCAAAGTAATGTCCCACACAATGTCAAAGCATTGGGAAACAACCCTCCAAAAGAGGAGAATAAGGATGAAGGGTCTGATAAAAGGGATGATGATCTGCATGAAGCCAAAGATGCTAAGGTAGTAAACTTAGACGAGTAATATGACAATGATCTCATAGCAACGATCAATCCAGGAATTGCCAAAAGATTGATGAAAAGGAAAGGGAAAAAGGTAGTTGACCAAAGCTCACCCAAGAAAAGGGATGTTGAGAAGACTACTGAGCAAGAAGATACCACCAAGAAGGTTGGAACTAAGAGGACTCAGGTTGGACCCTCCAAAGGGTGGAGCAAGGTAACCATCAAGAAGAGAAAGATTGAATCAAGACCAGAACAAGAAACAGATTCTGATGTTGATATGGATGTCACTGACACCCAAGCAAAGAGGAAACCTGCTTCAAGCAAGCTGGCTGAAAATGTTCCTGAGGTGCCCCTTGACAACATCTCCTTTCACTATCCCTCAGGTGTCATCAGGTGGAAGTATGTATACCAAAAGAGGTTGGCCCTGGAGAGAGAGCTTGCTCAAAATGCTCTGGAAAACAAGGAGATTGTGACCCCTATATGTGAAGCTGGCTTGATGAAAACTGTCACTCAGTTCTCCCAATGCTATGAAATTCTGGTCAAAGAATTTATAGTTAATTTATCTGATAAATGTGCTGATAGAAAATCGTCTGAGTTTGGGAAAGTGTTTGTCAGGGGAAATGGTGTTGTCTTCACTCCCACCATTATCAAAAACTTCCTTGAAAGAACAAATGAGGTTGTGCCTGAGTTAACCATCTATGACAACAAAATATGTCAAGTGATAACTGGGAATCAAGTCAGGAAGTGGCCATCAAAAGGGAAGCTTGCTGCCAGTAAGCTGAGCATGAAATATGCCTTGCTGCAAACTGGGTGCCAACCAATCACAAATCATTAGTGGCCACCATTCTGGGGAGGGTCATCTATATTGTGGGAACCAAGACCAAAATGGATTATGGCACATACATCTTTGATCAAACAATGAAGCATGCTGGCAGTTATAGCATCAAAGGACCTATAGCATTTCCTTCCCTCATCTGTGGAATCATGTTAGCACAGTTTCCAAATATCCTCAAGACCAATGATGTAGCAAGCAAAAGAGAAACTCCCTTAGCCTTTCATCACAAACTGTTTCAAGGAACCCATGTTTCAGACATTGCCATGGCATCCACTGAGACATCAAAAAGGGGTCCCAAAGCCAGAAAAGCTGAATTGATGACCATCATTAAAGAAACATGCAAGGAACTGGATGCAAGAAAGCACACACTTGAAAAATTGCTACAATCTCGTGAGCAAGATGAGGATACTGACAGCTCAGAGGATTCTACAAGGGAAGAAGGTGCCACAAAGGAAGATGATGGTACTAGGGAAGAAGGAGGTCAGGAAGATGGCTCAGAAGATGCTGTTGAGGAAGGCACTAATGCTGAGGAGGAAGGCACTGATGCTAAGGAAGAAGGCCCTGGAGAGACTGAGGAGGACAGGTCAAGCTCAGCTGCAGAAGAAGACTAATGTCTTATAGCTCAAACCACTGCTAGCTGGGGTGGTGCAAGAAGAAGGGTTGCTGTTGTATTAGTTTGATTTGTTTTGTTAGGCTTATGTGAGAACTGTTAAGACAATCTGTTTTTTTTTATGATCTATACGAGCAGGTTATGTAACTCCCAACACATGTATGATATATGCTATGTGTTAGTTGGATCTTAATTTCTGGCTAAAAAGGGGGAGAAAGTGTTAGATAAAAACATGAGCAGGTACAACAGATGGAAGAATTGGTGGATAACCAATATGAGTACCACAGGTTATGTGGTAATGGTAGTAACAGCAGGTGGAATAACAAGACAGTCATGAACTGTACTTGTGCATATGCATCATAATGCTTATGATATGTGTGTAACTATAGGTGCTGCTAATGAGATGTGTGTGTGTGATAACAGTTGTTTGGGTTGTTACTGATATGATATGTACGCCATGTATGATAAAACTAGGACTGACATGATGTAGGTACTAACATGGGTGATCCTAACAAGATGCTTAGGAGTTCTGTGTATGTCTGCAAGGAGCAGAATGCATCTCTTTAGGGGGAGTTGCACAACTTAGCATAGTGCATTCCTTCAGGGGGAGGTGCATAACTGTGTGACAGGAAGTTATCCTGAATGTCATAACATCCAGAGCAGGCTGGAGGAATATATGTAACTGCAGGCTGTTTGCAGGTGAAGTGTACAACTGATGTGCATCAGTTGAGGAGGAGTAACTCTGTTACTCAACTAGCCAAGGGTGACATCTGTAGTAGAAGTCTACAGAGAGTTAACAAAGTGAGTGTTAACAGGGCTAAAAGCCAACTGTGAGGATTCTGAGAGCTTGAGCAGCAAGTAACTTACCTGCAAGACAGGACCTATGATAAGTCTTCTACTGTGTGGAAATCTCTAATGTAAATACATAGTGTTTTAGCAAAAAATTTGCCAAAGGAGGAGTTTGTAAGTGCTCTTGATTAGCTGCATTATGTGGCAAAATATTAGTATATGTATGAATGTCATGTCTGATGTTGTTACATTCATAATATAGACTGCGCAGGGTAAGTTAACTAAGCTAACTATAAGTTAAGCTGGATGTCATACTCAATGTTATGACATAGGTCGTATGACATCAAGCGGAAGTTTGTTATTCTGGTAGCTAGAACTCAGGAAACAACTCAGAAACTCAAGCTGGAATGCAGGAGACATTTTAGACGCCCTAGGGGAACTAATATGTACCTGATTAAAGTGGCAAACGAGCAGAATACTAAAGAGAGGTTTTATGATGGATAAAACCTAACTTATGCGCCCAGGCCCAAGGACTGATCTGCTGCTATAAATACCAGGAGAAGCAATCCTAGAAGGCAGCGGTTGGAGATAGTGAAGAGGTTGTTCTTCACGATTGTGTCTTAGGAACATTTATAATCCAAGCAAATGTTGATTGCATTGGTTAGGTAGTTTCTAGGTTGTGTATCACTCGAAGCTGTTAAGCAAGAGTGTGTGTCACTTGATCAAAGCTTTGAAGCAAGATCAAGGTGTGTGTGTAGTTGAAGTGCCTCTTCAATCTACTGTTTAATTTGTAACTGTTTGTTATCACTGGTGTGTGATTGTAGGGAGTGAGTGGGTATACTCAGGTCTAGAGTGTCTCTAGGTTAAATTGTCATTGGGTAGGTTTTAAGTGAGGAGTGAAAACTGGAGGTTTGACTCTGAATTAATTCTACTGATAGTGAAATTTCTCCCTGGCTTGGTAGCCCCCAGATGTAAGTGTATTTCACTGAACTGGGTCAACAACCAACTGTGTTATTTACTGCTTTGTTATTGCTGCATAATAGTAGGTCTGTAGTGAATGTCATAGTGGATGTTATAACTTCTGTTAGAACATCCATCGTGGGCTGGCCAGAATTTTCACACTTTGGTAAAAGACTATCTTGCCACTAAACAACTTAAAACACCATGGTTTGCAGCAAAATATGGATTATGCATCATGTCCTGCCAAGTTAGAAAATCCCTAAACTCCTAGATCACAAATGCTATGAAGGAGTTCTTGTACTTTTTGAAAATCCCTAAACAAGCTCTATAACTTTTATGTTTTAAGAATTTCTTGAATCAAAAGGGATCATGGTGAAAAGTGGTCTTGAAGTTGACTGAAAAATGAAGGAACAAGGCTTCCTTTGAAATTTTGTGTTTTTGAAATCCTTCCAAACTTTGAAGCTTCATAACTCAAAATCTAAGCATCTTTTGCTCATAGGTCACTAGGACACTTTCGTAGTACATAAGAAGATCTTTAAATTGGTCTTTGGAACTCACAAAATGAATGTGTGGATTGGAAGTTATGGCCTTTCAAAGTTGGTACCAAAATTAGGGTTTTCCACACTTAGAAAAATTTAAAGTTTATCCAAGTTTTCTTCCTTTGCAAGAAACCTCTCAAATCTTGATTTCTTCATCACCAAACTCATTAATTGAACATACCTTGATGAAATTTGGCTTGGATGCTCCAATTTGAACCAAAAACCTAAAAGTCAAATAGTTGACTTTGTCAGATGAACTTTGAATCAAATGAATTCAATTGTGTGATCTTCAATGAATTTGCATCTTGAGACTTCTCAAACATCATACGTAGGCTCCAAAGATGTACATGAACATATGGAGTCATGTCTCAAGGCTTGGGATTATGCTTGAATCAAAAGTCAAAGGCACAGTTGACTTTTCTTGATAAAACCCTAATTTGGGGCCAAATGAAATTGGGCTTCAATTGACTTGTAGTGAGATCAACTTGCACTTGATTTTTGTTGAATATAATCTCCTTCAATGTATGAGAACTTGATTTGATGATGATCATTCCAAAACATTGATTGATCAAGCAATAGTCCTCTTGATTCCACAGATGCAAAACCCTAATTTAGATGAACTTTAACAACAACAAGCTTGAAACAAAGTTAGGGTTAGGAAACAATGTTTGATGCTCTAAAATGATAATGGGATCTAGGGGTCAAAATTTGGGGTATGACAGTGTTGTTTCACAAGGTTGCGACCCTTGGTGAAACAACTTCTTTTTACCAAGAGTTATAAGCTTTTGCCAAAAGTTACTTACCTTTACGAAAAGTTACATTGCATACTTTCATTCACAAGACTTCACGAAGTGTTGCCTATTTTCGAATTCAAATCTGCTGCAACACTTTACAAGTGTTGCCTATTTCTGAATTCAAAATTAATCTTCATTTGCATATTTTCTTTGTCATTTTAAAACACATTCAAGATTATTAATTCTTAATAATTTACAACAGATGAGAGAGAAATTTTTTTAATCTTTTAAGAGATACTCCCATGAAAAAAATATTATGACGTTTGTTTTAAGTCTAAAAATATAAGACAAAAAAAATTAAAAATTAAATATACCTATATTTGTTAGAAGATTAAAAAAAAATATTTTCAATTATAAAGGTTTTCGGAAATAAGTTAATCTCTAATAAAATTTTATATCCATAAAATTTTATATAATTACTTTTAAAAGATATAACTATCAATATTTTAAAAAACATTAATTATATGTTAAATATTTTTCAAAAAAAAATATTAAAAAATTAAATTTTAATATTTTTATTCTCGAATAGTTTGTTCTTAAAAATTCCTATAAAAAGCTTATTCTTAAAAATCATCTATAAATCCATTAAGTCAAATTGAAAATTTTAATTATTTGTATGAAATAATAAAATAATATATTTCCATTAGATTTTACATTATCACTGTTAAAGCATCTTTATTAAACTCATTTTTAAAGAAAAAATAAAAGATAAATTAATTTTTAATTTTCAAACAATAACAATGATATATTTTTATCAAATTAAATTAAAAACTTTAAATTATCTATACCTATATTTAAAGGGTATATGAGAGTTTGGGCTGACTCTTTTTCATTCTCAATTTATCCTTTAGAATATACTAGCGTCCAGACGGGCACTCGCGTGCCCGTCTGTCCGCTTTTTTATTGTACACATATAAATATAAATGATATATTTTTATTTAATATTAATTTTACATGGAAGTTATGTGGGAAGTTATTAGTAAGGAGTTATATGAAATATGATAGTAGTAGTTCAATGGAAGTTATTGTGTAACTTATATATTTTAAAATAAGGGTAAATTTGGTATAAAGAAAAGCTACACCAAAAACCAAGTATTGCCTTTATATATGTTATAGATTATAGATTATAGATATATTTATTTTTAAAAAATAAAATGGTAATAAAAATGTGCAGTTATTTTTTCAAGATATAACTGCAGAGTTGGTTATCTCAACTTATAATTTCTTAACACAACACAAATATAAATCAGTGATAATATAAAAGATAAAAGAGATTAATTCTTATGCATTGTCAATGTAAAAAATTTTAAAATGTCAGTATATATTAATTAATTCATGATAAAATACTTTCATTCGATGATAGTTACTGTTGGAATTATATTAATTAGAGCGGGAATTGGAAAGATTTATTGACAATTGATGGGCAATAAATGAACACAAGTAAGAACTAATATAGAAGTGAATTTGAAAAGATTCATTTTAGTCCCACGTTGAAGGGAATGAAAATATTAGTAGTGTTTATATATTCCAACTTGGTCAATTGGGTTGGGCCCTAAAGGGCACCCAATTTTGTGAAAGGAGTGAGGACACACCCATGACCATCAACACACACGCGCGCCGCCCTCGGTCCGGATGAATTATTTTTTAGACCCGAATTTATAGAATTTAATTATCATTAATTAATTAATATAATTCGGTGGAAAATTAATTAATATCTCTCCCTTAATTCTCTTCGTCTACAAATTCTTTTCTTGTTTTTTTCGACTGGCTATTTTCGCCTGATACTGTGACTTAGAAAAGTGTATTTCTAGAGCGATTTATCAATCGTACGTTATTGAACGGGCTGTTTTATCCTGGAGACGTCGTCGTAAATCGACTGCTTTGCATATTTTGGCAGTACGGCAAAACGTCTTAAAAAAAGCGACCTAGTACGCGACTCGTCCCGATAATTTCCTTGTGCCAAACTCAATTTTTCAAATCCGAAAACAACAATTTTAAGACGTTTTAATAACTGCCATGGCAACTGAGGAAATTATCGGTACTACTGCGGCAGCTTCGGTCTCTGACAAACCTTTCAGGTTTGAGGGTTCCAATTTCAAACGTTGGCAAGCTAAGATGAAGTTTTTCTTAACTCTGAAAAAGGTTGCCCACGTTTTGACTAAGGATATCCCGGTTGTCCCTTCTGCATCATCTGAACTACCTAATGGTAACTCACTTACAGATTTAGACGGGACTTCCAAAACGTCTGACTCGGATGCTGCAAAAGCTAAGGCTGCAGCAGATGATCACTTTTATTGATTCCAATAAATGTGAATTTTGCAGTCAAACAAAAATAACAAAGACTTCACATAAATCAATTATAAAAGAATCTGATCCCCTAGATCTTATACACTCTGATATATGTGAATTAGATAGAAATTTAACTAGAAATAATAAACGTTATTTTATCACTTTTATTGACGATTGCTCTGATTATACTTTGTATATCTAATGAAGAATAAAAGTGAAGCGCTTGACATGTTTAAGGTGTATGTAACTGAAATTGAGAATCAATTTAACAAGAAGATTAAGAGACTTCACAGTGATAGGGGAACTGAATATGACTCTAGCTTGTTTAATGATTTTTATGTTGAACATTGTATTATACATGAAACGACTGCTCCGTACTCTCCTAAAATGAATGGTAAAGCAGAAAGAAAGAATAGGACTCTTACTGAACTTGTAGTCGCAATCATGTTAAATGCTGGTGCTGCACCTCACTGGTGGGGGGAAAGTTTATTGACTGTTTGCTATGTCCTGAATAAAGTTCCCAAGTCAAAAAGTAAGATCTCACCTCATGAGATATTAAAGAAAAGACAACCAAATTTGTCTTATTTGAGAACTCGGGGCTGTCTGGCTTATGTCAGAATTCCGGATCCGAAACGAGTTAAACTCGCTAGTAGAGCCTATGAATGCGTATTCATTGGGTATGTAGCAAACAGTAAGGCATACAGGTTTTATGACCTAAATGCCAGAGTAATCATATAATCAAACGATGTTGAATTCTATGAAGACAAATTTCCTTTCAGATCGAGAAATAGTGGGGGCTCACAATCGAGTCACATTCCTGTAATAAAAAGCACTGAAAGCAGCGACAATGTAGAAACAGAACTTCGAAGAAGTAAAAGAGCAAGAGTTGCTAAAGAATATGGGGCCGATTATGTGGCCTATAATGTAGAAGAAGATCCAATAAATCTTCAAGAAGCACTGTCATCTATGGATGCAGACTTATGGCAAGAAGCCATTAATGATGAGATAGATTCTCTAGAATCTAACAAGACCTGGAACTTAGTAGACTTACCCCCGGGTTGCAAACCAATTGGTTGCAAATGGGTTTTGAAAAAGAAACTAAAACCTGATGGAACGATTGAGAAATACAAGGCTCGCCTTGTAGCCAAGGGTTTTAGACAAAGAGAAAATATAGATTTCTTCGACACCTTTTCTCCGGTCACTAGAATTACATCCATTAGGGTACTCATTTCAATATCAGCCATTTATAACTTAATAGTACACCAAATGGATGTTAAAATAGCTTTTTTAAACGGTGACTTAGAAGAAGAAATCTATATGGAACAACCAGAAGGGTTTGTAATCCAAGGACAAGAAAGCAAGGTCTGTAAGTTAGATAAGTCTCTGTATGGACTAAAACAAGCCCCTAAACAATGGCATAAAAAGTTTGATATCTTAATGATAATTAATGGGTACAAAGTGAATGAAAGTGACAAGTGCGTTTATTTCAAATCTGAGAATCGCATTTGTACTATCATATGTCTATATGTAGACGATCTACTTATATTTGGATCAAACATTCAGGCCATTAATGATATGAAATCATTGTTATGCAATAACTTTGATATGAAAGACCTCGGAGAAGCAAGCGTGATCCTGGGTATCAAGATCACGAGATCCGACCAAGGAATTTCTTTGGATCAATCTAACTATGTGGAGAAGATCTTAAAGAAATATAAATACTTTGATTGTAAACCTGCATGCACTCCGTATGATCCAAGTGTGAAATTGTTTAAGAACACTGGAGAAAGTGTCAAACAAGCAGAATATGCGAGCATCATTGGCAGTCTTAGGTATGCCACTGATTGTACTAGACCCGACATTGCATATGTCGTAGGATTGTTCTGCAGATTTACAAGTAGGCCGAGTAACGAACATTGGCAAGCTATTGAGCGAGTAATGAGGTACCTTAAAAGGACTATGGACCTCGGCCTACCCTATCAGAAATTTCCTGCTGTACTAGAAGGGTATAGTGATGCAGATTGAAACACCTTATCGGATGATTCCAAAGCTACTAGTGGTTATATATTTAGTATAGCCGTAGGAGCTGTATCTTGGAAATCAAAGAAACAGACCATTCTGGCACAGTCCACAATGGAGTCTGAGATGATAGCATTAGCTACAGCTAGTGAAGAAGCAAGTTGGCTAAGATGCTTGCTAGCTGAGATTCCTTTATGGAAAAAACCTATACTAGCTGTGTTGATCCACTGTGATAGTACCGCGGCTATTGCAAAAGTTGAGAACCATTATTATAATGGTAAAAGACGTCAAATTAGAAGAAAACATAGCACTGTTAGAGATTGTATCTCTAAAGGAGATGTGAGAGTGGATCATGTACACACTGATGAGAACTTAGCAGATCCTTTGACGAAAGGATTAGCTAGAGAGAAAGTCCATAATACTTCCAAAAAGATGGGACTAATTCCTATAAAGCAATTAGTTACTCATGATGGTAACCCGACCTAAATGACTGGAGATCCCAAGACTTAGGTTCAATGGGTAATAACAATTTGTGAGTAATATGAAAATGATCATGCAAGTTGTAATACCCCAAATTTTGCCCTAAGATTTGTCGTCGCATTTTTATTGCATTTAATCAATTACTAACAAATTTGTGTAGTCGTTTGACTTTTTGCAGGTAAATATCATATGGCATGCATTTTTTTTCTAATAAATAAAATGGCACAATTGGCAAGAGGACATGTGTAAGGAGTTATGAGTTCGAATCTCACCTTTGTCACTTTTTGTTTTTTATTATTTTTACTCTAAATGTTTCTATCTCTCATTAAAAAATAACAAAAATAGTTTTTTATTATTATTTAATTATTATTTTCGTATTTTAATTAAATCATTTTTTAAAATATTATTTTTTTTCACTTTTTTCTAAATTATTCATAAAAATATCCAAAAAATCATAAAATAAAAAATATTAGAAATTGTTCCCTATATATACATGTGTTGCCTTGTTGAAAAAGGGTCAGAAGGTTTTTCTTCAGAAAAGAGGAGAGAGAAAGGGAGAAACAAAGGAGATCCCCAGAGAAGAAAGGTGGTCGTTCCCACAACTCGTCAGAAGGATTGGAGCTCTCCAGTGTTCCCTTATTCAAACCTTTTTCACATTTATCGAAGCAAACCTCCGCTTCGTAGGTTAAATTACTAAATCTTTTGCCTTTTCATGTTTATGTGCATATTTTGCCATGTTAATGTGTTTAGGTCCGTTAAATTACTAAACCTTTTGCTTTTTCATGTTTATGTGCATATTTTGCCATGTTAATCTCCATGTGTGTTTAGGTCCGTATATTTTAATATCAAAACCCTTTTTTAACAAAACCTTTTTTTAAAATCAAAACCCTTTTTTTTATTTATTATTAAAACCTTTTTTTTAGTAAGACATTTTTTTAAAAACTGAAAAGCCTTTTTGTTCTGAAGAAAAAAAACCTTTTTGTTCCCAAAAATCTTTTCCCAAAAAAACTGAAAAGCCTTTTTTTGGGATGAAAAGCCTTTTTTGTTTTAAAAAAAACTGAAAAGACTTTTCCCCCAAAAACTTTTTTTTATAATTTAAACTTAATTTTTTTTATAATTTTAACTTAAATATTTTTTATTAAAAAATTAAAACCTTTTTTTTATAATTAAAATATTAAAAAATTAAAACCTTTTCGTAAGGAACTCCTGATGTTTGATGTTTGTCGTGTCATTTTATGTACCTTTTATTACTTTTCTTTCTTTGGGCATTTCATGTGCATGCTCGAGGTTGAGATGTGCTTGTGGTGGCCACAGCCCCACACTATTTTCCTCCCTCACTTCATTCTAAGTGTCATTACATATTTTCATATTCTTCATGTTTTCAAAAATGTTTCTTTGTTTCTTTATACCCTCTGCCTTTATTACTTTTCTTATTTCTGTACCTTAATTATTCCTCCATATAATGATTTGTCATATTTTCACATTTTTTTACAGTTTTATCCTTCCGAAGGATTAGGTCCAGCCTTTTGGTCGCCGAGTCAATAGCCTTACCCCTTTAATGGATCAAACCCTGTTTAGCCTAGGTGTCCCGCCGTGGGCAAAATTGCTTTTATCCTAGTGTTAGGCCAAAAGAGTCGCCGTACCCTGTTTTAAGGTTTTCCGCCGTGGAATCCCTAATTTAACCCTATTTTAATTTTAATTAACATTTTTTTAACATAGAGATTGGAGTCTCTGAATAAACCTTGGTCACAGTCAAGACGTTTCTAGGGGGAACTACAGTTACTCTGATTCCATTCCCGTAAGGATATGTAGGCACAAGATGCGATGTCTTGCCGAGTAAAGTTAGAATTAACCCCTAGGTCTTTTTTAATTTTCAATCCTTTGTATATACCCTTAAGCAAAATAATTAATGAAATAAATAAAAAAAAAATAAACAAAAGGTTCTCGTAGAGTACTACGGAAGTTTAGGGTGCTAATACCTTCCCTAAATTTAACCAACCCCCGAACCTTAGATCTCTCCCTTTTAGGTTTTTCCTTTCTTTAACCTTTCCTTCGGATAAATCAAAGACCGGTTGTAAATGAATTAAGATTCAAGTTAATCAATAGCTTGACATCCAAATTTCACCGCACAGAAAATGGCGACTTCACTGGGGAGTCCTAATTATTGAGGGTTATCCCTATTTTGTTTATTTTTCTTTATATATTTGTTTTATTATATATTTTGCTCACTTGTATGTATATATTGGGGTACCTTACTTGGAGTTACTGTGTTGTGAGATAAGTCCTACACCCGGACTTGAGCGACCTTATGATAGGATGGCTGATATATTCGACGAGGCTTATAGGGAGTGAGTCCTGACTAAGCTAAATCGAGAATCACCGCTCAGTTGAGACACTTTCGAAAATGGTTCGGTTGATCGAGTGTAGTCGTGAAAACTTTTACCGTTATCGATTGGAGTCTGTGATACTGGGAACCGTAGTACCTTTACACCATCTTGACCTTATATAGGACGTAGTGCGGGAACTATGTGGGAGTAGTCCTACAATGGTTGCTACGCGATGCTACACTTAAAAGAGGTTCTCTTGAGAATATTATTGACCCTCGAGTCAGTCGGGAAGTCGATAATATCCGAAAGATGGACTGATGACTTTGGGCACTGATTTAGAACCCTTGTTCTGTAGGTACAATCAACCTATAGTACATACCTCTTTGGGAAGGGTAGACCTTGACTCCATTCATTGTTCCTCTAACTTAGGACCTTTTGTTTGCTTATGTGTATTTGTGCTTTGCATCCATAAAGCATCATATCATTTCTAGTTTCAAGGAATTCAACAGTCCTTTGCAAATTCGAAAAGCCTTACATTTTAAAGTATAAAATTTTTTCCAACTTTCTTAAAAAGCAATATTCGCAATCGACCGTTGAAATTCTTGAAACCATTGCATGGCATCAGCATCACATTTTTGCATTGCATTTGTCCCCCGGTTTCTCATTCTCGGTTCTCTCGTCTTCTAGTGTACCTTTGAGTCGTCAAGCTGATTCCTCGACACAGATATCAGACCAGAAACGGAACAGGAGTCACTTTGATCCTATTCTCATGACTTACACAGAGCTATATCCTGACTTAGTCCGGCAAGGACTGATTACTACAAAGGCTTTACCACCTCCTCTTAATCCTCTGGCTGGATTTAGGGCTGACCTCCATTGTGCTTCCCATGAGGGTGCCCCAGGCCATGACTTGGAGCATTGTTTTGCATTGAAGGCTAGAGTATGTGAATTGGTTAGAACTGGAATACTTGATTTTACAGACAGTCATCCGGATGTTCAGAAAAATCCCTTGCCAGTACATCAGAAATGAAGTTTTGTCACTAGGCCTTTTGTTTCTCGTTGTTTGCACTTTCCTTATTTTGTTTAAGTTGTTTGCTTTCAATTATGTTTGTACTTTCATTAATGAAATAAGCATTGCGACTTTTGATTCAATTCATTTATGTCCATCTATTTGCATCTTTATGCTTTATTTTTCAAATGTTTACTTCTTGTCCAAAATTTTGATATGCTAAGATCGGAGGGAGGATGATGAAAACGTTATACCCATAATTGCTGTCAGTATGCTTTCAATCAAACCTTGTTGACGATGTAAGGCATTGTTTCAATTCCCAAACACTGGAGAAATAAGGAAGTTAATCCCTCGTTACCCCCTTCGAGCCTAGAAGTTGGAGTTTCTTTCGTTACAAAAAACCCACAATTTTAACCTTGGGATGGGTAGTTCTCAGTTAACTTGGTTGTGTGTTCATACGATACACCTTTCATTAACAAATTTTCCTTCGCACACGTCAAACAAGTGTCGAAGATGTTTTCTAATCAAAAGGTCGATGATGGTTCACCGTAATCATTAAAATCAAACAGTCACTTTCCTTCACACAAAAAAATAATATAAAAAAATCAAAAGAAGTCCGCTAAGTCAAAACCTATGAAGGAGACTTAGGCAAAACTGGGGCATCCCGCTGACTGTAAACTCTAAAATAAACAGTTCAGGCAAAATTTAGGGATAATACAATGAGATTTTTAAATCCTTATCTTGAAAATCCTCAATGTCAAAACAATCAAATGTTATAGGGGAGTAGTGGCTGCCTTTTCATAGGTCCCTTTGACTTCTGAATCATCACTGCGACGATCAATGAAATCCCTAACTTATGGGAACCTGAATGCATAGTATGAGTTAACTGAGCATAGGACTGAAGATCATCACGTAGATTGGGTGGGTACAAATAAATTTTGAGCCTTTATCTTTTGTTTCATAAACCGTGAACCAGGCCACATTACAACCCTCAAAAGACCTAATTGAAGCAAGGTTATTTTGAAAGTATACTACAGCAAGGTTGCGTAACCTGACTCCTAAAGATCTTTGTGAATCATTTATTTTGGCAGTACACCTTTGTTTTAAACTTTGAGCGTCTTGAACCGCCTTGTTCTGACTAACGACTCATGTATTTTCCATCATTCAAAAATAATTTTTCAAAAATCGCATGAACTTTGCATTACCATGTTTGTATGAATATTTTTGTTTGCAAACTGGCTTTCCTCTAAGGAATTTTCAAACAATGAGAAACTTGGTCAAGTGATCTTATCAGGGGCAAGTTCCTTTTACATCCTGTCAAAGAATTAGTTCAAGATTTGTTCAAGGCAATATCTTCTCAGATTTGGTTTATCCAGAGAATTGTTCAAGACCCAGACTGAGGCAAGCCCTCCGAGGATACAGCAAAACAGTCGATTCCATGAATTAGACAGCTGAAGCAATTATCAGTTCATTTGACCTGGGGCAGTTTACTTGCATAATCCCTAAGCAGTTATTCATCATTCCTACAGTGACTATCAACTTGATACAGTTTAACAGAATGACAGTGATCTCCGTGTTGAGGAATCAGTCCTCCAGTTTTGTCATCTCACAGAAAGAGTCGAGTCTTGTCGTCGACGTCTGCATTTACATTTCTATCTTGGGTGCCTTACTCCCCATTTACATTTCTATCTTGGGTGCTTTACTCCCCATTTACATTTCTATCCTGGGTGCTTTACTCCCCATTTACATTTCTATCCTGGGTGCTTTACTCCCCATTTACATTTCTAGCTTGGGTGCTTTACTCCCCATTTACATTTCTATCTTGGGTGCTTTACTCCCCATTTACATTTCTATCTTTGGTGCTTTACTCCCCATTTACATTTCTATCCTGGGTGCTTTACTCCCCATTTACATGTCTATCTTGGGTGCTTTACTCCCCACTTACCTTCTATCCTTGGGTGTTTTATCCCCCATGTACCTTTATCCCGGGTGTTTTATTCCCCGTTTACCAGATATTCCTGGGTTTACCTAACATCATGGTGTTTTACCCCCATTTGCTTTTTTTTCTCCCTGAGGTCGTGTTTTACTCGCGTCTTACCTTGTGGGCAAAATTTATTTACTTGGCATCATGGGTGTTTTATCCCCATTTGCGTTTTTCTCCTGAGCTCGTGTTTTACCCGCGTCTTACCTTGCGGACAATTTCTAATTTACTTGGCACCTATCAACAATTCTGTGTCGTATCTATCCGACGTTCTTCCAGATATGACATGTCTTCTTCCCTAGTGCAATTCCTCGATGGGTCGTCCCCTGTGACGTTGTTTCGTCTGTATCCGTGCATTTGTCATTTTCATCATACGCATCATATCAGATTCATATTATATTTAGCATTATAGTTCGTTTTGTTTTGTCCATATCATTGCATAGCACTGCGTCTAAAGGCAAAATTTTCGGTTATCTGTATTTAAATCCCTCCACCATAATTTCTCGAGTCTCCGTTGCTCAAATCACCCGGTGAAGATATTTAAATAGGGGCAACTGTAATACCCCAAATTTTGCCCTAAGATTTGTCGTCGCATTTCATTGCATTTTTATTGCATTTAATCAATTACTAACAAATTTGTGTAGTCGTTTGACTTTTTGCAGGTAAATATCATATGGCATGCATTTTTTTTCTAATAAATAAAATGGCACAATTGGCAAGAGGACATGTGTAAGGAGTTATGAGTTCGAATCTCACCTTTGTCACTTTTTGTTTTTTATTATTTTTACTCTAAATGTTTCTATCTCTCATTAAAAAATAACAAAAATAGTTTTTTATTATTATTTAATTATTATTTTCGTATTTTAATTAAATCATTTTTTAAAATATTATTTTTTTCACTTTTTTCTAAATTATTCATAAAAATATCCAAAAAAATCATAAAATAAAAAATATTAGAAATTGTTCCCTATATATACATGTGTTGCCTTGTTGAAAAAGGGTCAGAAGGTTTTTCTTCAGAAAAGAGGAGAGAGAAAGGGAGAAACAAAGGAGATCCCCAGAGAAGAAAGGTGGTCGTTCCCACAACTCGTCAGAAGGATTGGAGCTCTCCAGTGTTCCCTTATTCAAACCTTTTTCACATTTATCGAAGCAAACCTCCGCTTCGTAGGTTAAATTACTAAATCTTTTGCCTTTTCATGTTTATGTGCATATTTTGCCATGTTAATGTGTTTAGGTCCGTTAAATTACTAAACCTTTTGCTTTTTCATGTTTATGTGCATATTTTGCCATGTTAATCTCCATGTGTGTTTAGGTCCGTATATTTTAATATCAAAACCCTTTTTTAACAAAACCTTTTTTTAAAATCAAAACCCTTTTTTTTATTTATTATTAAAACCTTTTTTTTAGTAAGACATTTTTTTAAAAACTGAAAAGCCTTTTTGTTCTGAAGAAAAAAAACCTTTTTGTTCCCAAAAATCTTTTCCCAAAAAAACTGAAAAGCCTTTTTTTGGGATGAAAAGCCTTTTTTGTTTTAAAAAAAACTGAAAAGACTTTTCCCCCAAAAACTTTTTTTTATAATTTAAACTTAATTTTTTTTATAATTTTAACTTAAATATTTTTTATTAAAAAATTAAAACCTTTTTTTTATAATTAAAATATTAAAAAATTAAAACCTTTTCGTAAGGAACTCCTGATGTTTGATGTTTGTCGTGTCATTTTATGTACCTTTTATTACTTTTCTTTCTTTGGGCATTTCATGTGCATGCTCGAGGTTGAGATGTGCTTGTGGTGGCCACAGCCCCACACTATTTTCCTCCCTCACTTCATTCTAAGTGTCATTACATATTTTCATATTCTTCATGTTTTCAAAAATGTTTCTTTGTTTCTTTATACCCTCTGCCTTTATTACTTTTCTTATTTCTGTACCTTAATTATTCCTCCATATAATGATTTGTCATATTTTCACATTTTTTTACAGTTTTATCCTTCCGAAGGATTAGGTCCAGCCTTTTGGTCGCCGAGTCAATAGCCTTACCCCTTTAATGGATCAAACCCTGTTTAGCCTAGGTGTCCCGCCGTGGGCAAAATTGCTTTTATCCTAGTGTTAGGCCAAAAGAGTCGCCGTACCCTGTTTTAAGGTTTTCCGCCGTGGAATCCCTAATTTAACCCTATTTTAATTTTAATTAACATTTTTTTAACATAGAGATTGGAGTCTCTGAATAAACCTTGGTCACAGTCAAGACGTTTCTAGGGGGAACTACAGTTACTCTGATTCCATTCCCGTAAGGATATGTAGGCACAAGATGCGATGTCTTGCCGAGTAAACTTAGAATTAACCCCTAGGTCTTTTTTAATTTTCAATCCTTTGTATATACCCTTAAGCAAAATAATTAATGAAATAAATAAAAAAAAAATAAACAAAAGGTTCTCGTAGAGTACTACGGAAGTTTAGGGTGCTAATACCTTCCCTAAATTTAACCAACCCCCGAACCTTAGATCTCTCCCTTTTAGGTTTTTCCTTTCTTTAACCTTTCCTTCGGATAAATCAAAGACCGGTTGTAAATGAATTAAGATTCAAGTTAATCAATAGCTTGACATCCAAATTTCACCGCACACAAGTAAAGCATGAATCCTAAAGTAATGAGAGGATGAGATAATAGAAACTCTTAATGAGATCTATACTCTGTATGAGGGAGTACCTAGGCTACAGGAGTACTCTTGATAGATTCACCTATGTGACTGTGGAACTAAGGCCGGTTCCTATGGAATTTCGAGGAAGAATTCCTAGAGCATTCACTAAACCGGGATACACGTGTGTCGCTTCCGCGAAAATAAGGTGCCGACAAAACAGAAGAGTCGCCACCTTTCGTTATTTATCCCTCAGAACGGGAAAGGAAACGATCGGAAAAACCTGACGAAATGGGTATAAGACAAGTTCATCGCAACCGTTGTCTGGGTTCGAGAGTCGGTTACGCAAGGGGAAGGTATTAGCACCCCTCACGTCCATCATACTCGATGGGATCCACGCTTGTTGTGTTTATCTGACGGGTTGGTTTTATCTATCTACCTATCAAGGCTGGCTTAAAAAGAAAAGAAAATGACTCGGCAAAGCGTCGCGCTTTATGCCTACGTATTCTCATCAGAGAATGAGAAATTAGAGTCAACGTAGTTCGACTAACTACGGGTTACGGGGAAGGTGGCTCGCCAATACGTCAGTATTGTGCCTACGTACTCTCAACAAGCTTGAGAGATCAGAGCTTACGTAGTTCGGGATAATACGGATTATGGGGATTCAGATTCATCTGTTTTTTCGAGTAGGGTTAACAAACAGTTCCAGCAGTTTAGCGTACGCAGCTCGACCTTTGGAGACTTAGGTGTTACCATTTGCGGCAGAACTGGGAGTTAACGACACTCTTTTCTTCAGAAAAGATTTCCTTTGAATTACGGGCCCACGGGGCAAAAGGTTTGAAGTTTGTTTTCTGTCTTTTACGAAAGAACTATTTTTTATGGTTGTCTGTAGTTTGTACAGCACTAGAGACTATGACCTGGGAACGAATGCGTCGCATATCTTCCAAAGGACGTATACTAAACATTCTAGACGATTGAGAGGAGGCCGCTCAATTATCATTACCCAAGTAGCTTAAGGCTCGTATCACGCTTATACTAACTTGCCTTTATTACGTTTTTTACTGTTGTTTCAAGATGAGAAGAGAGAGGGACAACTACGGGGAGACTATCAAGTCCTAATGTTGTCATACCAAGGATTCATCCTATAGTTGAAGTTTGAAACAGGGAACTCCTAGAAGTTATCATGCATAGGTTTCAACCTAAAGTTCTAATCATCACTTCCTTATCAAAGGAAGTGAGATTCCTAAGGAACATGCCAATGATAAGCAGAAACAGATAAAGCATCAGCTTAAACAGTAAACAGTAAACGACTGTAAAATGCATGCAATGCAAGTGAGGGAGGAAATGTGTGTGGGGCATCAGCCTCCACAAGCTCGTCTCGACCTCAAGCCAGATATGAATAACTGCAATCATGAAGGAAAGTAAAATGCCGTCAAGAAAATCACAAACCACATAGGCAAGGGAGCAGAGCTCAACTGAATACCCGCAAGCAAATCCATACAGTAAAAATACAAGCAGAGGGAGCAACTCAACCTCTAGTGCAATCATGCTCCTATCTTAAAACAATTTAAACATGAACTTATTCTAATGCATCAAGCAAATCAAACAAGTCACATCAATACAGTTGCACAGAAAGCAAACAGACAGTCAAGAAAGCAAATCAACAGCTTCCATAGCTTCACAGCAAAGCAATCCTCTGAGAGCAGTCCAGTCTATAGTCTGTAACTGTTCTTCAAGTCTATCCTCTTCAAGAGAATGAAAGGTACTCCATCTTCAAGCTTCAATCTTCAAGGTAGACTCCACCTTCAGGCTTTCATCCTCAATAGCAAGTATCAACTTGCTTCTTCACGCTTTCAATGCATCAAACACAAGTATCAACTTGTTCTTCATCTTCTTCAAGCTTCAGCTCTCTCTTCAATCTCAATTTGATCTTCTTCACACAAGTATCAACTTGTTCTTCCTGATCTTCAAGCTTCAACTTCAATGGCAGTCTTCAAACAAAGGGGAAGTGCAACCTCTAGCATCTTCAATCTTCTAACAAGGAACTCCACCCTCTAGCAAGGGAGAAAGATTCATCTAACAAGAGCAAGGTGGGATAGGGAGAAGCAAGGTGAAGACCAAAGGTCACCACTAAGCACTCCACCATCAAAGAAAGGAACCCTCAAAGGTTCTAACAACTTGTGAGGAGCCACACATCCTACCAAAGGAGGGATGAGGCCTTCACAAGGGGACCTTACATCATAGGGAGGAAGGGAAGTGATCAACACCTTCCATGTTTCATGAAGGAAGAAAATCTATTCTAAGAGATCTCCCTAAAAACCCTAATCCTTAACCCTAAACAAACTACACCAAAGGGAGAGCAATCTTCAAGTCCAAGCTCCACCATGCATTCCACAGCAGCCCACACAAGTCTTCATCATCATCCAAAAGCAAGAGAAGCAAAACCCTAGTCTAAGGGAACTAATGAAGTCATTCTAGTTGAGTTAGCAAGTTAGGATCACCTAAAACCTAGTATTAAAGTTAATTCTAACTAAAATACTAAAATCAATTATAAAATCCTAAAAAAGTAACTATAAGAACCTATGTCAATCATGACTCTACCATGTTAATTCCAGAGATCAAATCCTCAAATAAGACCTAGAAATAAACTCTAAACTACAAGGTACTAAACTTAAACCCTCAAAGGGAGCACCTAAGGTTTCAACCTAAAAACAGAACCTAGTTTCATCACAAAAATGTGAGAAAAATACTATGGGAGCATACATGTATAAACTAATCACAAACCAAAAATCAAGCAAAAACTCCATACCAAATGCTCAAACAAAATTCACCAAACAGATGAATCAATTAATACAATTTTATTACCAAATAAAATGGGAAAAAATCAAATAAAATGAAAATAAATGCTAATCCTAATCTTTTTGTTTCTAAAATTCCTAAACTCATTCATGAATCAGGGGAAAAAAACTCAGAATTAATTGATCAATTTTTCTATTTTTTATGAATTATTATCAAACTATCAAAAAATAGAGAAAATAAGAAAAAAGAAAGGAAATTAATAAAACCAGCGTGGCAAATAGCAATGAACTTCAGTTCATATCCTGGGTTGGGCCAAAAAGGGGGCGTGTATATCAATTCAACATTAGGCCCATGCGCCTGAATTCACTCATGGTTCTCTTCCAAAATTGAAATGAAGGAAAAAAATGAATTTGCCAGGGTTCGAACTCGTCCCTTCTCTCTGAATTACTCACTAATCCAAAACGGGGCGTTTTGAGGGGGATTATGTGGCAAGCTCCTGAACACACGATGGTGAGACTGGTCAATGCATCCAAACGTCCTCATGTTGCCAGCACATTAATGAAAACGGTGTGTTTCGTGCAGTCAATAGTCAGCAACTGAAACTCAATCGTGGCCGTGGATGATGAGTACTAAGTCCAGTCTTCAGCAGGATCCAATGGCTCAGGTGCATCTTCTCCGATTTGAATTCAGATGGAGGGAGAGTTCAGACGGTGGCCTGAGCAGTGGCGACACCGTCTTCTCCAGTGAGGTCCTTCACGCAGGTCAGCCAAAGTCACAAAACCATATATCATTCTACTTAGATTTCAATGCTGATCACGAATCTAACCTTAGAATCCTCTAACTCGCCATGGATTTTCAAACCCGATAGCTCTTTCAAAATATACCTCAATCTTGAATCTCATCAGAACTTTAATTAAATGCACAGATGTAATCCTCATCTCATGGTGACCATTCTACACTATCCAATCTTGATTAACAGTCCAAGAATCACCTAATCCAAGGCTCAACAGAAAATGATCCACATCCTAGTTTGTCTCTAATTCACCAATTTCTGATCCTAAATCCAACTACACATTGCAAGGATCCTAACCACCTATTGATTTCTATCTATCTCCTCCTAAATTATGCACATGGATGAAAGTTACCAACCTGAGTTCAGAAGTGTGACAGAAGCACTTCTTGCTCGATTCAACCTTCAAGATGATGCAGATTCACTCTAAATCACCTTCTGAAGCTAATGCCACCTTCAATTTGCCTTGATTCCTCCTTGAACTCAGAACACGATCTTCACTTGCAACTCTGAATTTTCAATTGCTCTTTCTGCTACCAGCTTCAAACTCCTCCAAAAAAAATGGATGAACACACTCAGTGGTTTATATAGAACTTGATGGAATCATCCAGAAGTTTCTCAAAGCTTCAGAATGAGATCTTGGAATTTCAAATTCTCACCAAAATCTCATTCATGGCAGTCATGGTTTCCTCTCTGTTTTGGCCTCAGCTAGCTTGCATTCAACTTCTCATGAGATATCGAACATGACTGGTGGTGATTCTCCCCTTGTTTCAATCCAATGGCTCATGTATGTTATGTTACTTCATCATGAAGCAATGAGATAAAAGTCCATGAAATTGAACTCAAATCAAAAATTTAATATTGCCAATGTTTCTAAAATGCATTTTCCATTCAAAAAATGCTATTATTTTGCCTCATTTTCACACATATCATTTATTTTGAATTTTTGGTCTTTAATTCTCTTTAATTCTTCCTTTTTCACAATTTCTTGAATCAAGTCTCTCCTTGAGCCATTTCAATGCCTCCTTGATACATGGTTAAGGTTAAAACCCCATTTTGAGAAACTTTCAAGTTGAACAAAATTTCATTTGAGATGTCTAAGTTGGTGAAAATGACCTATAACCAAAAATGACCCATAATCACAACTTCCCAAAATGCCCTTGACTTGTCAAAGCCATAACTTGAGTTCTACAAATCTTATCATGGACTTCTAGTACTCTCTAGAAATCTAAGAGGATAAGGAAAAACATTCATGTTGACCAAAAGTTCATAGGAATCATCCTTCTTGGGCAAAAGTGTCATGCAAGTTGGGTAACTTTCAAGCTCCAAATTCACATGCCTCAGATGACTTGTTACTTGTCTGGCTCATAACTTGAGTTCTCTAAACCCTATCAAGGACTTCTAGTACTAAAATTAAATCTAAGTCCATGCCCTACAACAATCATGTTAAGGTCAAGATGAGATGACAATCATATCTTGAGCTACATTGCCTTGAAGACAAGGGTCAAACTAGGGGATTTTACACTGTCAAGTCTTAGAAACCCTAGCCTGAAACTTCTCAAACTCTTCAATCATGATGAGTTGACCTTGGGATCATCCTTAGAACATCTCAATGTATCAGTCCATGATCACATGTCTCTTGAATTATGTCTCAACTTCCTTCAAATCATCAGTTGACTTAGGGTTGACCCAGTCAAACCCTAATTGCACCACTCATGGTTGAGTCTTCTTAATCTTGCACAATGACCTGTCTAGGCCTCAAAGTGATCTTCAACTCTTCTCATGAGCTCTCTCAAGACCTCAAGTCCATCTTCATGGCCTCAGAATCATCTGATGGTCTTCCCCATAACTCTCAAGTTAGGAGACCTACATACTTGGTTTCAACCACTCTCTCTAAGGATCCTTTAACTTCTATGACAAGGATATCAACCCTTGAACATCTGAGTAACCTTCTTAGCTAGCCTCACTGTCTTTTATAGCTCTTGATTAGTAATCATACCTCTTGATCTCCTACATACATGTCAATGAAATACAAATGATAATGCTAATGTGAATGAAATGAAACATAAGCTAGGTAAAGAAAAGTTGGGCAAATTTTGGGGGGCAACAGCTGCCCCTATTCAAACGGCTTGGACCTGACTGGGTGAGAAGCGAAAGACTCTCAAACAATCAAGGTTAAAGACGGTTGAATACCAACAAACCCGGAAATTTCCCAACTGCACAAGTACACGGTACTCTGATGGGGACAAATCTTCGGAAACTGAAACAATAGCTGCACGACAACTAGCTAGAGAAATAATGATCTGAACCTCCGTCAGGATGATTCTCTGATTTATCTGATATCATTGCATCCTCAAATCATCAAGGGATCACCGGTTACACGGAAACTGGTGATTTTCTAACCGTACGGGTAAACGGTACTCCGATTGGTAGGAACATCTTCGAAACTGAGCATGACAGTTGCACGGCAACTCTGTTGGGGAATTGGTCACACGATAATTGGTGAAGGGTCGAATCTCCGTCAGGATAATCATCTGATTTTGCTATAGATCTTTGTCCTCAAGTCATCAAGGGGTCACCGGTTACGCGGTAACTGGTAATGGAGGGTCGATTATGCTGTCAGGCATTCTGCATCATAGCAGAAGAATTCCTTATCGTCGCCTATGGACTTATCTGTCACTAGGAACGTCGACAATATCTTTGTCGGACTTCATCAGTAAGTCAATAAGGGATCACCGGTTACTCGGTAACCGGTGAAGGGCTACTCTCAAATCTCCGTCGGGATGATTATCAGATTTCGCTACAGCTTCTTCCTCAAGTCATCAAGGGATCACTGGTCACTCGGTAACCGGCGATACACAGCTGATATTACCGTCAGGCGTTCTGCGACACTGCGGCAGAAGGATTCCTCGGGACTCATCAGGTCATTAGGAACTTTTTTTAACAATCAAGTTAATCATGTCGTCGGGCATTCAAAGGAATTCTCGGGCGTCAGCCGGACTTTGTCAGTAAGTCGGGAATAGAATTCTTGGTCAATCATGAACCAAATAGGGGTATCCAAACTTCCTCCATCAGGCACTCCGCATCAGCTGAGAGAACTGTGTCGACATCACAGTTGGACTTCGTCAATAAGTCTTAAAATAAAATCCTTAGTCAATCAGGAACCAATAAGGATATACATTCTTTTGCCGTCAGGCACTCCGCGTCAACTGGGAGAACTGCGTTGACATCGCAGTTGGACTTCGTCAATAAGTCTTAAAATAAAATCCTTAGTCAATCAGGAACCAATAAGGATATGCATTCTTTTGCCGTCAGGCACTCCGCGTCAGCTGGGAGAACTGCTTTGACATCGCAGTTAGACTTCATCAGCAAGTCCGGGGTTTTGGCACCGCTGCCAGACTTCAATCATCAAGTCTTCAAGGGAAGTTTCAACTTCGTTGTTCAGAAACCTACTGGGGGATGACACACCTCCGCTGGGGATTCTGGAGAACTATCAAGTAACTCTGGTTCGGGGACCCAGAAATCATTCTGGATGAATCAACTCTGCTGAGGACTTCAAGAATCATCTTGGACAAATAACTCCACCGGGGACTTCAAGAATCATTCTGAACAAATAACTCTGCGGGAGATTTCAGGAATCATCCTGAGCAAACACTCTGCCGGGGACTCTAAGCATTAACTCGAGCAATCAACCCTGGCGACTTCACTGGGGATTTTAAGAATCATCTTTAAGCAATAACTTCGATGGGGAATTCAAGAATCATCTTGAGCAAGCAACTTTGCTGGGGAATTCAAGAATCATCTTGTGCAAGCAACTTTGCTGGGGAATTCAAGAATCATCTTGAGCAAACCATTTTGTGGAGGAACACCTGCAAAACAAGAACGGTAACGACCTAGCTCATGTTTCATATGCATATGATCGCCAATGGCGTAATGCTCCACACAGTGGAAATGCTATGCGTTTTTAGGGTAAATGCTATGCAATCATGCCAAATGCTACGCCCCACTCAGCAAAATAAATGCTGAAGGGAAAAGCCTCCTGTCAAGGAGAGAGAACCACTCTGGTGGAGGAAGGACTCATCCTTCCAAGGAGAAGAAGTCACACCAATCTCAATTGGACTCCGCATGGGGAAACAAACTTCAGTCGACTGCTGCAGGGGAATAAAGTTCTACAAGAACCTGAACCTACTCAACTAGGTGTACGAACCGCAAACTGCTGAGGGAAACGATGTCATCGCAGAAATAAACTGCCTGGCATTCACAGATAGAACTTTCCTAGAGATAACGACTCTGTTGGGGAAATACAGCATCAGCTATTCAACACGCTACTGGGGAAAACCAATCATGGCCCGCGCGACTTCCAAGGACTCGACTCTTTTGGGGATTTGCCAGCTCGGCTGGGGAAGAAGGAATCATCTTGCTTGCTAGGGAGAGTACGACTCTGTGGGGAATTTCAATTCTCCAGGAGACCTCAGTCTGGATTATCGAAAGCTACATACTTGTAAGTAGTCTTTCATGAGAAAACTGCACATTGACCCAATGTTGGGGATGAACATATACTTCAGTGTATTACTCAGCTGGGGAGATGACGATCCTTCAGGATACATCGGATCAGGGAGAATCTTCTTTGCTTGGGGAGTCATATCAATGCTCTTGGTCCCATGTTTAGACTCCGTGGGGAGATGATGCTGAACTCGCTGAGGTAGAAGGAATCATCCTGCTTGGGGACGCATACGGCGTACTGCCTGGAATATGCCATACCTGCAACAACACAAACAACAGACAAGATACCCTTCTCAAAGGGACCTATCAAGGTTATCATCTCGTGACAATGTTTAAGTAATTCATTGTTTCAACAATCAGCGGCCTAGGCCAGTAAGTTTATGTATGCGCATTTTATCAAAAACATCGGCGTTCTTTTTCCACAAAACAAAACAGATAAATGCTAAACAAACACACAGAATTGCTGAATAGTGTATATTTTATTGATAACGAACCCCTGAATGGGTAAAAATGTTTTACAACAGATGCAAGCTCTTGGAATGAGGAAGCTGCGCAAATATAAAAACATAAATATACATCAGTATATACACAAATGTCGGCAATATGGCGTAGACGAACACCATGAGTTGATCCCTCTATGACCCACTCGACTTCGATACTTCTCCGACGCTTCAGCTTCAGAAGAGATTGATTCAGATAAACGGCCCTCAGGTCTTCCGAACCACTAAACAATGAAAGTCCATACGCGGAACGCAGTCATTTGCTTTTTCAAATCCCTAACTTTTGCCTGAATCGCCCTTTTGGGTTTTCGATTCACCGGGATACCCTTTTTTGCCAAAGTCTCCCTTCCAGGTTTTCGACTTTGTGGGTGTACATTTTTCCATTTATATCCCTAATTTTTGCCCGAACCTTTTTCCCTTTTTATGGTTCGCCGGGATGCCCCATTTTTGCCTGGATATTCTTTTTCTTTCCAGCGGGTCATTTTTTAAGTAAAGTATTTTTTAACTGCGTCCGTGTTCACCAGGGATGCAAAATCTTCGCCATCCATTGTGGATAACAACAAGGCTCCTCCCGAGAAGACCTTGTTGACGACGTACGGACCTTCGTAATTGGGAGTCCACTTGCCCCGGTGATCAGAGTGTGGAGGAAGAATCTTCTTCAGGAAAAGATCACTCGTCTGAAAGCTTCTAGGACGTACCTTCTTATCATAAGCTTTCTTCATTCGGCTTTGGTACAGACAACCATATGCAATCGATGCTAACCTCTTCTCATCCATCAGGCTGAGTTGGTTTAGTCGGTTCTTAATCCATTCTGCCTCATCGAGTTTTACGTCAACCAAAACTCGTAAAGAAGGAATCTCAACTTCTAACGGTAGGACAGCTTCCATACCATACACCAGTGAGAAAGGAGTTGCCCCGGTTGATGTACGTACAGTCATACGATAACCGTGCAATGCAAATGGCAACATCTCGTGCCAATCCTTATAGGTCACAACCATCTTCTGTACAATCTTCTTAATGTTTTTATTGGCCGCTTCAACGGCGCCATTCATCTTCGGCCGGTAAGGAGATGAGTTGTGGTGTTCAATCTTGAAACTTTGGCACAGGTCCTTCATCATCTTGTTATTTAGATTCGAACCATTATTAGTAATGATCCCCTCAGGAATTCCGTAACGACAGATGATGTCCCTCTTTATGAATTTAGCCACCACCTGCTTGGTCACATTAGCATACGAGGCTGCCTCCACCCACTTGGTGAAGTAGTCGATGACTACTAAAATGAAGCAATGACCGTTAGATGCAGTGGGCTCGATCTTGCCTATCATGTCGATGCCCCACATGGAGAACTGCCACGGGGAGGACATGACGTTCAACGGGCACGGCGGCACATGAATTTTATCAGCATAAATCTGGCATTTATGACATCTCTTCACGAATTTAAAGCAATCTGATTCCATCGTCAGCCAGTAATATCCTGCTCTCAGGATCTTTCTTGTCATAGCATACCTGTCGGCGTGCGTACCAAATGTACCTTCATGGACTTCTTCCATGAGTATACTTGCTTCTTTCTCGTCTACACATCTGAGTAGCACGAGATCGTGGTTTCTTTTATACAGAACTCCATCAGGATTGAGATAAAAATTTCCAGACAGCCTCCTCAAAGTCTTCTTATCCTGGGTTGACGCTCCCGCTGGATACTCCTTAGTCATAAGGAAGGTCTGGATGTCATGGAACCATGGCTTGCCATCGGAGGCTTCCTCGATTGCAAAGACGAATGCAGGTCTATCAAGACGAGAAAGGACAATCCTTGGAGCTTCATTCCAAAAATTGACTTTATACATCGAAGCCAACGTGGCTAAGGCATCAGCCATCTGATTTTCAGCCCTGGGCACATGATGGAGTTCCACTTGATCAAAGAACGGAAGCAGCCTTCTGGCATAGTTCATGTACGACACCAAATTCGATTGACGAGTCTCCCACTCCCCTTTAATCTGGTTGATCACAAGTGCCGAGTCACCATATACATCTAGGTTCTTGATTCTCAAATCAATCGCTTCTTCTAGACCCATGATGCATGCTTCGTACTCTGCTTCGTTATTGGTGACTGGGAACGTCAGTCTAGCAGTGAACGGGATGTGGGATCCATGGGGAGTCGTGATGATTTCCCCTATGCCACTTCCGTAAGCATTAACCGCCCCGTCAAATATCAATTTCCATTGGGATTTCCTATCTGGACCCTCGTCGGGCAACGGTTCATCACAATCTTTCGCCTTGAGAAACATGATATCCTCATCAGGGAATTCAAATTTAATCGGCTGATAATCTTCGATCGGCTGTTCGGCGAGGTATTCAGACAATACGCTTCCCTTGATGGCCTTCTGGGAAACGTACTGAATGTCATATTCCGTCAACACCATTTTCCATCTGGCAATCCTTCCCGAAAGCGCTTGTTTCTCGAAGACGTACTTGATCGAATCCATCTTCGAAATTAGCATGGTTGTGTGATTGAGCATGTACTGTCGTAAACGTTTGGCAGCCTAGGCGAGTGCACAACACGTTTTCTCCAGCATTGAGTAACGGGATTCACAGTCTATGAACTTTTTACTCAAATAGTAAATGGCATGTTTTTTTCTGCTCGTCTCGCCGTGCTGACCGAGAACACACCCCATACTATTCTCAAGAACTGTTAAGTACATGATTAAGGGCCTTCCGGCCACTGGGGGTATCAAGATCGGAGGTTCCTGTAGATACTGTTTTATCTTATCAAATGCCTTCTGGAAATCCTCGTTCCAGATAATCGCCTGATCTTTTTTCAGTAGTTTGAACATCGGTTCACACGTGGCTGTGAGCTGAGAGATAAACCTTGCAATGTAGTTTATTCTGCCCAGGAAACCACGAACTTCTTTTTCGGTTTTTGGCGCTGGCATTTCTTGTATTGCTTTTATCTTCGCAGGATCAACCTCAATGCCTCTTTCACTCACGATAAACCCCAGTAGTTTTCTAGACTGTACTCCGAAAGTACACTTGTTAGGATTCAGCCTCAACCTGAACTTCCTAAGCCTCTCAAAAAGCTTCAGCAAATTGACCAGATGTCCCTCCTCCGTTTGGGACTTCGCAATCATGTCATCAACATAGACTTCGATCTCATGATGAATCATGTCATGAAACAAAGTGACCATTGCTCGTTGGTAAGTGGCCCCCGCGTTTTTCAGACCGAAAGGCATTACCTTGTAGCAAAATGTTCCCCAAGGTGTAATAAACGTAGTTTTCTCCATGTCCTCCGGCGCCATCTTGATCTGATTGTAGCCGGAGAAGCCATCCATGAACGAAAACACGGAGAACTGAGCTGTATTGTCAACCAACACATCAATATGAGGGAGCGGGAAATCATCTTTAGGGCTCGCCCTATTCAAATCCCGATAATCGACGCACATTCGCACCTTACCATCCTTCTTCGGTACAGGTACTATGTTGGCGACCCATGGAGGGTAAGTAGTGACCGCTAAGAAGCCAGCATCAAGCTGCTTTTGCACTTCTTCTTTGATCTTAATGGCCATATCTGGTCGTGTCCTCCTAAGCTTCTGCTTAATGGGAAGGCAATCTTCTCGCAGCGGCAAGTGATGGACCACGATGTCAGTATCAAGTCCGGGCATATCTTCGTATGACCAAGCAAAGATGTCACTATACTCTCTCAGCATCTCGACTAATCTCTGCTTGACATCACTCTGCAATGCAGCCCCTATCCTGACGTTCCTGACCAGCTCTTCAGAACCTAGATTCACAATCTCAATCTACTCCTCGTGAAGCAGAATAACTTTCTCTTCTTGTTTCAACAAGCGGACCAACTCTTCGGGAAGGTTTTCGTCTTCATCAATCTCTTCTTCGGCTTGATAGATCGGGCAATCAAAGTTGAAGTGAGTCGTAGAAGGTCCAGAGTCGATGTCATCTGCTATGTGGATCCTGCAATAACAAGGGTTAAGCTTAAAACAAGGATATGCAGGTTAGCACAAACCCTATTGCCATTTTATTTTTTTTCAAAACAAATATAAAACAGGAATAACAGAGATCACAACATTTTGAATGCGAAGAAAAACGCCTTTTGATTTATTGGTAAAATGCATGTACATAATCAAACAAGGCCCTGACAATAAAACCACTATGTCCCGGGTAGGACATAGGGTTGTACAATAATTGGAGAAAGTAAATCATTACTCTTTTCCTGTCACTTGGATGGTATCCCTGATGGACTAGTTGGTGAGGCTCTGGCCTGGTTTGCTTGGCTGGATCCAGGAATCCAGGTTGCAATCGCTGTCTTCGCCGTCTTCAGACACTGCGTTGACACTTTCAAATATCACTCCGCCACTGGTAAACTGGATCGACCCTTTACCTCTCGACGCGCTGTGAGAAGAGGAGGCTTCAGCCGTAGGAGAGTATCCTAACCCAAACTTGTCCTATTTGTTAGGTATTTCTAGAACTTGCCCCCAACCTGGGGTAGATCCGGCTTGAACAACAGCCCGAGCTTCCTTGAAGGAAGAGAGAGTCATCTCTGATTTCTCAGTCATTACTGGAGTCACGTCCTTGACTTTAACAGCTTCGAATGCCTGACATAGGGTTTCGTGGATTTCCCCATCCATCTCAACATATTTGAAGGACGACAAATGGCTCACCATTATGTCTTCCTCGCCGCAGACAGTTACAATGCTGCCCCCTACAACATACTTGAGCTTCTGGTGCAACGTGGAGGTCACGGCACCAGCAGAATGGATCCATGGACGGCCTAAGAGACAGTTGTAGGCTGGCATGATGTCCATGATGTAAAAGACTGCATCGAAAGTTTCTGGCCCAACTTGGATTGGCAGAGTTACCTCTCCAAAGACATGACGCTTGGTCCCATCGAAAGCCTTCACAACCAGATCACTGGGTGTGCAAATCAATCCTCTCGTGTCTAGTTTCATCAATGCCTTCTTCGGGAGAACATTGAGAGATGATCCGGTGTCCACCAACACATGGGACATAACTGTTCCCCTACACTCTATCGAGATGTGCAGGGCGCTGTTGTGGTTTCTTCCCTTCGGCGTCAGCTCCAGGTCAGTGAACCCTAACCCGTTTCCAGCATTCACGTGGGTTACTACCCCTTCCAAATGGTTGACCGAGATCTCCTGCGGTACATACGTGGCATTCAAAACCTTTAACAGCGCGTTGCAATGTGACTCTGAACACAACAACAAATTCAGGATGGAAATTTTCGAGGGTGTTTGATGAAGGTGGTCAATGATCTTGTAATCACTCTTCTTGATCAACCTCATGAACTCTTCAGTGTCCTTTACAAGTAAGTCCTTCTCTACCCCACGAGGGGTTTCCTCAACGACTTTGTTCTTTCCCTTATCAGTTTTCTCAACTTTATCTGTTTTGTCCACTACAATCTCAGGTGGAGCAAATACTCTTCCGCTGCGTGTGATTCCGCCAGTTCCCACTAGGTTATCCACAGACTGCCCAGATGGTTCCAGTTCCGATTTCTGTCCGTTACAGTAGACGTCCGCCCCATAGTGCCATGGGACAGCGTTGGTGCTTTCAAAAGGTATCGGTCCCGCTTTTGTGATGGTAATTGTGGGCGGCCTGGGTGCAGAAATGGTTATCGTCTGGCGAGGGATGGTGATGGTGGCAACCTCATCATCCTGTTTCAGCATTACCTCTCCAGATCCACATTTGGCCCTTCGGCTAAACTGCAAGACTCCTTCAGTCATCAGACTCTGAATCCCTATTGTCAACTGTTCACATCCATCAGGAGGAGTTGCACAGCCCATACACAATTCTCCACAGCCCAGAAAGAAGCCTCTCTTCATCAGCTTGGCTTTAACGAAGCTAAGCGGTGTCTTCAGATCCTTGACATCAGTCAACAAATCTAGGTTCTCTTCTTCAATAATGGCATTCACCCCACCTCCCCTATGGTTCGGCATAGGGTTCTTTGTGACATTCGGCACATTATCTGAGAAATTGATGATCTTAGCATCCACCATATCTTGCACCTTGTGCTTGAAGGCTTTGCAGTTTTCTATCGTGTGGCCAGGTGCCCCTGAGTGAAAATCACATGTTGCATTTGCATCATAACCCTGCGGAGGTGCCCCTGTCAAGGGAGCCAGGGTTCTTTTCTGGACTAGCTGTAACTGAAGCATAGTTTGTAATAGCTGAGCATAAGACATGAGCGGTGTCTCAAGGTGACGGCTTGACAGAGGTGCCCTGTTCTGATACCTTCTGTACCCTTGCTGATTTGGTTGCTGCTGTTGCGGATGGGGTTGTTGGATAGCAGGGATGGTTATGCTAGCCACCTGCTGGCGCTGGCCTTTACCCTTTCCTTCGAGCGTTAGACACGACACTCGTCTCTCCTTCACGCCTTTTGTTACTGTATGGTTTCTTTCCTCCTCCAGTTGAGGATAGATCAACACCTTGAATTTTTCCCAATTTGATCCCATTTTCAACGTGCTCGCCAGTAATGATGAGATCAGAGAAACTCCCTGACATACCGCTGACCAATTTCTCGTAATAGACCCCCGGGAGAGTGGCTACAAACATCTCAACAAGCTCTCGTTCAACCATCGGCGGCTGAACTCTAGCTGCTAATTCACGCCATCGCTAGGCATATTCTTTGAACCCCTCGTTGTTCCTCTGTGACATGTTCTGCAGTTGAACCCGGTTCGGATCCAAGTCACTGTTATACTGATAATGGTGTACAAAGGCCTTAGCCAGTTCTTTCCATGTGCGCACACTGGTGGGTTCCAAACCCATGTACCATTCCAAGGATGGCCCGGACAAGCTATCCTGAAAGAAATGCATCAGCAGCTTCTCGTCTTCAGAGTGAGCGGACATCTTTCGGTAGTATGACCTTAAGTGGACACGAGGGCAGGTGGTGCCCTTGTATTTCTCAAAGTCGGGTACCTTGAATTTAGGAGGCACCTTGAAATCAGAAATGAATCCTAATTTAGTCATGTCGACACCCATAGTGTTCTGGTTCTCGAAATTCCTCATTTTATCCTCGAGTGCCTTAAACCTCAGACGTGCTTCAGCAGTCAGTTCTCCTTCAGCACTCCTCTGTGAGAACAAATCTTCTTGACGATCTTCTAGCCATGGCTGAGGCCCATACAGATTTCCAGCACTTGTGTTGCCATTGCCTAGTCCAGTGTTGCCATTAGCTTCGAAGTTTCCATTACCGACGCCAGTCGTATTACCGTTGAGCCCAATGTTAGTGATCACATTGCCGTTACAACTTCCATTCCCCCCGGTCATGGGGATGCCACCCTGAGGAGTTTCAACAGGAGGAGGGACTGGAACGCTCCCTCCATGCAGCACACCATTGTTGTCAACCCTTGAGATCAGAGGCTGGACCAGTGTTCTGAGCTGGTCTTGGCCGTTAGCAACCACTTGTATGAGCTCCATGAAGCGGTCCATCCTCTCTCGGAGTTCCTAGACGTCAGTTTGCACTTTTTCCATTGCTCTAGCTTGATTCGCTCTGGTCGGATAGCGGTGGATCGGTCTTCGGTCAATCCTGGAACAACCTGCATACACAAAGGGTTAGAAAAACGACAAGGTGCTCGTCATGCAAATGCAAACATGTGTCTGTGCCTTGGGGAGATTCCCCCCCCCCCCCCCCCCGATCCTAGTTTCCGAGACAAATAAAGTCTATCATCCAATCATGGAAAAGAAATCCTCATATATTCATCTGAAAAGCCCGCTCGGGTAGCGTACAACTGTAATCACATACAACTGAAGCAACAAGGCATAACCCCAACCAACAGACCTGGCGGTGATCAGCATATCAATGCATAAAATGTACAAAGAAAATACAAAAAGATCAGGTGCGGCCACGGGCACGAAGATCTTCTAACAACTTCTTTGTAGCGAGATGATCTGACTGAGTAAGTAAACCCTGGGCCAGCAGGTCCCTCTGCCTGATGGACTCTGGGAGGTTCTCGACAACGCTCCTAGAAACACCTTCTTCAGAATGGTTCTCGACTCTACTCCTCTTAGCATCATCCCGAAGTTGAAAATCTTGCAAATTCGCCTCGGCCTCAGCCAATCTATATTGGACGTCTCGTCGCAGTGAGGCTTCAGCCTCTATCTTCTTGTCTTTCACCATAATCTGAGCTTCTAGCTCGGCTACTTGCTGCTTCAGCTTTTCTTCCCGCTCTTTATATTTGGCTAGGGTGCTGCTTCAGACCCTCTCATATTGGGTTAACTTTCGGTACACTCTGTCCAGATCCTGTTTCTTGGTTGTCAACACGCCATGTACTGACTTCAGGTCCAACCCCAGACGTTCCCTAGCATCAGTTTCTTTGGTCAGGTTGGAGCATAAATGGTTGATCATCCCAGTCTACTTCTTGCAGGTATAAACGGCTTCACTTTTCTCTTTCCGAAGTTGAGCGATCTCTTTCTCCAACTCTTCGTTAGCTTTTCATAGCTCTTCCTTCTCTTGGAGTACCTGGTTGAATTTCTGAATATCAACTGTAGTAGGCTCTTTGTACACGGGAGGATACAATGGTTCCACAGCAAGAAACGGCATTAGAAACTTGGCGGCTCTTTCTCGAACCCAAGTCACATACGGATCAAAGGCCTTGTTGTTGCTCTTTCCTAGCAAGACTTTCCCCTTTCGGTGAATTTTTCTCCAAGCATTCTGTACCTTGATCAAAATGTCACCTTCAAGCAACCCTGTGAGATACAGAGATTCCCGTATCACTTCCTCTTCAGGAGGACCTCGTAGCGCATACCCAAATTGTCGTACCAGCAGAGATGGATTGTAGTTGATACATCCATTCCTTCCGACCAAGGGGATGTTAGGAAAGCCACAACAGCTATGTACAACATCCTTACCCAGTAGATCTCTATCAAACCAGATAATATTGTCAGCGGTCAAACCCATCAAACGCGCAGACCACGGTGAAGACTCAACAGCATCAATGAACGGCCCCGACTTAGGAAGATGGCTAGCAAACCACTTATACAGTAAAGGAGCACAACATGCCACGTTCTTCCCCTTTCTGTTTTCATTCTTGCTGTGAACTGAATGGTAAACGTCTCCGAGGAGAGTGGGTACTGGATTCCCGGAGGCAAATATTTGGCAAGCATCCATGCTTATGAAGTCCGGATGACTTGGGAATAGCATGATCCCATAAATGTAAAGTGCTAAGAAGGCATTGAATACATCCCAGCGATCCTTCTCGGCAAACATTCGGGCTTTTTCCATCAGGAAAGGCAAAGGGAAACCATGAAATCCAATCTTTCTGGATACCATCCCTTCCAACTCAGCCTCATCTACATGAAGAGCGTCAGTCAACTTACTCAATTTGGGTTCACCCTCAACACGGTAGTAAGGCATTTGATTCATCAAAGGCACCCCCAACAGGTCAGAGTACTTCTCCAGGGTCGGAGCTAGGACATAGTCGGGAAACATAAAGCATCTGAGCTGTGGGTCGTAAAACTGCAGCAGGGCGTAGAGGCCATTCAACTCGTACGCAGAAGGCTTATACACAATACCCAGAAGTCTCCCATAACTCTTTCTGAAACTCTCCATCACTGTCTTATCATCCAAGGAAATCAAAGTCCGTAACTCTCGGATGTCAGGTGTTGGTAGCTTGTAAGCCACAGTCTTCTTCAGAGATGCCATATCTGCCATGAGGATCAAGATCACTAGAACCCTGGGGAAATATGCACCTGCAACACAGACACACGTTAATGACATGCAAATGAGGATGCAAACAATGCAAAATGCAATCATGCAGCAGGAGATCAAGATGATTGTGCTATTGAGGAGATAAAGGCTTTGTATCAACAAAACCACAATACTGCTCTGTCAAGAAGAACCATATCCCTGATGAGAAGAAACCCTTGATACCAAACCATAAATCTGCTCTGTCAAGAACAAACACATATCTGATGATGAGAACCTCTGATACCAACAAAACAGATTCACTGTCAAGAAAACCAGGTAGTCTGGGGGTTAAGGTTTCCTGCATCACGCCCGACCCTGCTCACAGGTATGGACTTAATCACGGAAAAGGTTCGGCATCCTATGCAGTCATCAGCGTCACAGACTTTCAAGAAACGATGATACGATACCCAGGAGGTGTGGCATCATCATCTCTTGAAGCGGCCTCACTTAGCTGAATTCCAAATGATCGATTCCCAGAGTCGACAATCCTCAGATCCAACAACCCCTCGAGTCCAAAGGACCGATAGGAAGCCATCAAAGAGAACCTCGTATGAGTGCGGATTACATGGGAACAAATGCAAGCAAAGCAAGCACGTCCTCCATTAACCCACTCTAATACTATGTAGCTCTCAAGCCTGGGTCTGGCTTCTCACTCATCAGAATGCCCGTCCCACAACAGTACAGATAATCATATCATACTGAAAATAAAGTGCGGGAAATAAAATGCGATAAATAAACACAATCTAACAAGTAATCATACAAGCGCTAGGATTGACTCTCGCAGGGGACGTTGGATCCCCAGATTGACTTGCATAAGGGACGTTGGATCCCAAGAAACTATGAAGTCCCTAGCAGAGTCGCCAGCTGTCGCTTCCGCGAAAATAAGGTGCCGGCAAAACAGAAGAGTCTCCACCTTTCGTTATTTATCCCTTAGAACGGGAAAGGAAATGATCAGAAAAACCTGACGAAATGGGTATAAGATAAGGTCATCGCAACCGTTGTCTGGGTTCGGGAGTCGGTTATGCAAGGGGAAGGTATTAGCACCCCTCACGTCCATCGTACTCGATGGGATCCATGCTTGTTGTGTTTATCTGACGGGTTGGTTTTATCTATCTACCTATCAAGGCTGGCTTAAAAAGAAAAGAAAATGACTCGGCAAAGCATCGCACTTTATGCCTACGTATTCTCATCAGAGAATGAGAAATCAGAGTCAACGTAGTTCAACTAACTACGGATTACGGGGAAGGTGGCTCGCCAATACGTCAGTATTGTGCCTACGTACTCTCAACAGGCTTGAGAGATCAGAGCTTACGTAGTTTGGGATAATACGGATTACGGGGATTCAGATTCATCTGTTTTTTCGAGTAGGGTTAACAAACAGTTCTAGCAGTTTGGCGTACGCAGCTCGACCTTTGGAGACTTAGGCGTTACCATTTGCGGCAGAACTGGGAGTTAACGACACTCTTTTCTTCAGAAAAGCTTTCTTTTGAATTACGGGCCCACGAGGCAAAAGGTTTGAAGTTTGTTTTCTGTCTTTTACGAAAGAACTGTTTTTTATGGTTGTTTGTAGTTTGTACAGCACTAGAGACTATGACCTGGGAACGAATGCGTCGCATATCGTCCAAAGGACGTATACTAAACATTCTAGAAGATTGAGAGGAGGCCGCTCAATTATCATTACCCAAGTAGCTTAAGGCTCGTATCGCGCTTATACTAACTTGCCTTTATTACGTTTTTTACTGTTGTTTCAAGATGAGAAGAGAGAGGGACGACTACGGGGAGACTATCAAGTCCTAATGTTGTCATGCCAAGGATTCATCCTATAGTTGAAGTTTGAAACAGGGAACTCCTAGAAGTTATCATGCATAGGTTTCAACCTAAAGTTCTAATCATCACTTCCTTTAAGGAAGTGAGATTCCTAGGGAACATGCCAATGATAAGCAGAAACAGATAAAGCATCAGCTTAAACAGTAAACAGTAAACGACTGTAAAATGCATGCAATGCAAGTGATGGAGGAAATGTGTGTGGGGCATCAGCCTCCACAAGCTCGTCTCGACCTCAAGCCAGATATGAATAACTGCAATCATGAAGGAAAATAAAATGCCGTTAAGCAAATCACAAACCACATAGGCAAGGGAGCAGAGCTCTACCGAATACCCGCAAGCAAAGCCATACAGTAAAAATACAAGCAGAGGGAGCAACTCAACCTCTAGTGCAATCATGCTCCTATCTTAAAACAATTTAAACATGAACTTATTCTAATGCATCAAGCAAATCAAACAAGTCACATCAATACAGTTGCACAGAAAGCAAACAGACAGTCAAGAAAGCAAATCAACAGCTTCCACAGCTTCACAGCAAAGCAATCCTCTGACAGTAGTCCAGTCCACAGTCTGTAACTGTTCTTCAAGTCTATCCTCTTCAAGAGAATGAAAGGTACTCCATCTTCAAGCTTCAATCTTCAAGGTAGACTCCACCTTCAGGCTTTCATCCTCAATAGCAAGTATCAACTTGCTTCTTCACGCTTTCAATGCATCAAACACAAGTATCAACTTGTTCTTCATCTTCTTCAAGCTTCAGCTCTCTCTTCAATCTCAATTTGATCTTCTTCACACAAGTATCAACTTGTTCTTCCTGATCTTCAAGCTTCATCTTCAATGGCAGTCTTCAAACAAAGGGGAAGTGCAACCTCTAGCATCTTCAATCTTCTAACAAGGAACTCCACCCTCTAGCAAGGGAGAAAGATTCATCTAACAAGAGCAAGGTGGGATAGGTTGAAGCAAGGTGAAGACCAAAGGTCACCACTAAGCACTCCACCATCAAAGAAAGGAACCCTCAAAGGTTCTAACAACTTGTGAGGAGCCACACATCCTACCAAAGGAGGGATGAGGCCTTCACAAGGGGACCTTACATCATAGGGAGGAAGGGAAGTGATCAACACCTTCCATGTTTCATGAAGGAAGAAAATCTATTCTAAGAGATCTCCCTAAAAACCCTAATCCTTAACCCTAAACAAACTACACCAAAGGGAGAGCAATCTTCAAGTCCAAGCTCCACCATGCATTCCACAGCAGCCCACACAAGTCTTCATCATCATCCAAAAGCAAGAGAAGCAAAACCTTAGTCTAAGGGAACTAATGAAGTCATTCTAGTTGAGTTAGCAAGTTAGGATCACCTAAAACCTAGTATTAAAGTTAATTCTAACTAAAATACTAAAATCAATTATAAAATCCTAAAAGAATAACTATAGGAACCTATGTCAATCATGACTCTACCATGTTAATTACAGAGATCAAATCCTCAAATAAGACCTAGAAATAAACTCTAAACTACAAGGTACAAACTTAAACCCTAAAAGGGAGCACCTAAGGTTTCAACCTAAAAACAGAACCTAGTTTCATCACAAAAATGTGAGAAAAATACTATGGGAGCATACATGTTTAAACTAATCACAAACCAAAAATCAAGCAAAAACTCCATACCAAATGCTCAAACAAAATTCACCAAACAGATGAATCAATTAATACAATTTTATTACCCAATAAAATGGGAAAAAATCATATAAAATGAAAATAAATGCTAATCCTAATCTTTTTGTTTCTAAAATTCCTAAACTCATTCATGAATCAGGGAAAAAAACTCAGAATTAATTGATCAATTTTTCTATTTTTTATGAATTATTATCAAACTATCAAAAAATAGAGAAAATAAGAAAAAGAAAGGAAATTAATAAAACCAGCGTGGCAAATAGCAATGAACTTCAGTTCATATCCTGGGTTGGGCCAAAAAGGGAGCGTGAATATCAATTCAACATTAGGCCCATGCGTCGGAATTCACTCATGGCTCTCTTCCAAAATTGAAATGAAGGAAAAAAAATGAATTTGCCAGGGTTCAAACTCGTCCCTTCTCTCTGAATTACTCACTAATCCAAAACGGGGCGTTTTGAGGGGGATTATGTGGCTAGCTCCTGAACACATGATGGTGAGACTGGTCAATGCATCCAAACGTCCTCATGTTGCCAGCACATTAATGAAAACGGTGTGTTTCGCGCAGTCAATAGTCAGCAACTGAAACTCAATCGTGGCCGTGGATGATGAGTACTAAGTCCAGTCTTCAGCAGGATCCAATGGCTCAGGTGCATCGTCTCCAATTTGAATTCAGATGGAGGGAGAGTTCAGACGGTGGCCTGAGCAGTGGCGCCACCGTCTTCTCCGATGAGGTTCTTCACGCAGGTCAGCCAAAGTCACAAAACCATACATCATTCTACTCAGATTTCAATGTTGATCACGAATCTAACCTTAGAATCCTCTAACTCCCCATGGATTTTCAAACCCGATAGCTCTTTCAAAATATACCTCAATCTTGAATCTCATCAGAACTTCAATTAAATGCACAAATGTAATCCTCATCTCATGGTGACCATTTTACACTATCCAATCTTGATTAACAGTCCAAGAATCACCTAATCCAAAGCTCAACAGAAAATGATCCACATCCTAGTTTGTCTCTAATTCACCAATTTCTGATCCTAAATCCAACTACACATTGCAAGGATCCTAACCACCTATTGATTTCTATCTATCTCCTCCTAAATTATGCACAAGGATGAAAGTTACCAACCTGAGTTCAGAGGTGTGACAGAAGCACTTCTTGCTCGATTCAACCTTCAAGATGATGCAGATTCACTCTAAATCACCTTCTGAAGCTAATGCCACCTTCAATTTGCCTTGATTCCTCCTTGAACTCAGAACACGATCTTCACTTGCAACTCTGAATTTTCAATTGCTCTTTCTGCTACCAGCTTCAAACTCCTCCAAAAAAATGGCTGAACACACTCAGTGGTTTATATAGAACTTGATAGAATCATCCAGAAGTTTCTCAAAGCTTCAGAATGAGATCTTGGAATTTCAAATTCTCACCAAAATCTCATTCATGGCAGTCATGGTTTCCTCTCTGTTTTGGCCTCATCTAGCTTGCATTCAACTTCTCATGAGATATTGAACATGACTGGTGGTGATTCTCCCCTTGTTTCAATCCAATGGCTCATGTATCTTATGTTACTTCATCATGAAGCAATGAGATAAAAGTACATGAAATTGAACTCAAAGAAAAAATCTAATATTGCCAATGTTTCTAAAATGCATTTTCCATTCAAAAAATGCTATTATTTTTCCTCATTTGCACACATATCATTTATTTTGAATTTTCGGTCTTTAATTCTCTTTAATTCTTCCTTTTTCACAATTTCTTGAATCAAGTCTCTCCTTGAGCCATTTCAATGCCTCCTTGATACATGGTCAAGGTTAAAACCCCATTTTGAGAAACTTTCAAGTTGAACAAAATTTCATTTGAGATGTCTAAGTTGGTGAAAATGACCTATAACCAAAAATGACCCATAATCACAACTTCCCAAAATGCCCTTGACTTGTCAAAGCCATAACTTGAGTTCTACAAATCCTATCATGGACTTCTAGTACTCTCTAGAAATATAAGAAGATAAGGAACAACATTCATGTTGACCAAAAGTTCATAGGAATCATCCTTCTTGGGCAAAAGTGTCATGCAAGTTGGGTAACTTTCAAGCTCCAAATTCACATGCCTCAGATGACTTGTTACTTGTCTGACTCATAACTTGAGTTCTCTAAACCCTATCAAGGACTTCTAGTACTAAAATTAAAGCTAATACCATGCCCTACAACAATCATGTTGAGGTCAAGATGAGATGACAATCATATCTTGAGCTACATTGCCTTGAAGACAGGGGTCAAACTAGGGGATTTTACACTGTCAAGTCTTAGAAACCCTAGCCTGAAACTTCTCAAACTCTTCAATCATGATGAGTTGACCTTGGGATCATCCTTAGAACATCTCAATGTATCAGTCCATGATCACATGGCTCTTGAATTAAGTCTCAACTTCCTTCAAATCATCAGTTGACTTAGGGTTGACCCAGTCAAACCCTAATTGCACCACTCATGGCTGAGTCTTCTTAATCTTGCACAATGACCTGTCTAGGCCTCAAAGTGATCTTCAACTCTTCTCATGAGCTCTCTCAAGACCTCAAGTCCATCTTCATGGCCTCAGAATCATCTGATGGTCCTCCCCATAACTCTCAAGTTAGGAGACCTACATACTTGGTTTCAACCACTCTCTCTGAGGATCCTTTAACTTCTCTGACAAGGATATCAACCCTTGAACATCTGAGTAACCTTCTTAGCTAGCCTCACTGTCTTGTATAGTTCTTGATTGGTAATCATACCTCTTGATCTCCTGCATACATGTCAATGAAATGCAAATGATAATGCTAATGTGAATGAAATGAAACATAAGCTAGGTAAAGAAAAGTTGGGCAAATTTTGGGGTGCAACAACGTGCAGGGCCACTAAAGCACGAGCTACAAGAATACACCTTACGGAAAGGTTGTGTGCGGGTCTGATGTTCGAGATAGAGTTCAAGACAATGGTGTCACTCTTGTTAAATCAGAATCCTACTCGCTATGCTAAGGTTCAAGTCGTAGACACCTTTGCTTATGCTCAATTTTAGAAACGTCTGACGTACTTCTAAAATCTCTTTTAAATTCAAGTGGGGGAATGTTGGAATTATATTAATTAGAGTGGGAATTGGAAAGATTTATTGACAATTAATGGGTAATAAATGAACACAAGTAAGAACTAATATAGAAGTGAATTTGAAAAGATTCATTTTAGTCCCACATTGAAGGGAATGGAAATATTAGTAGTGTTTATATATTCCAACTTGGTCAATTGGGTTGGGCCCTAAAGGGCACCCAATTTTGTGAAAGGAGTGAGGACACACCCATGACCATCAATACACACACGTGCGTGCGCCGCCGCCGTCGGCCGGCTCGGTTCGGTTCGGTCCGGTCTAGATGAATTATTTTTTGGACCCGAATTTATAGAATTTAATTATCATTAATTAATTAATATAATTCGGTGGAAAATTAATTAATTAATTAAGAAAATAATTGGTCAGTAACTGCCATATTGACTAGATCCAATATTTCCCATTCTCCCACGATTTTCTCCATTCACCACGAATTTCTCCCTACTCAGCCTTACTAGCTGCCTATTCTCTCCCTTAATTCTCTTCGTCTACCAATTCTTTTCTTGTTTTTTCTTGTTTTTTCGACTGACTATTTTCGACTGATACTGTGACTTAGAAAGGTGTATTTCAGGACGATTTATCAATCGTACCTTATTGAACGGGCTGTTTTATCCTGGAGACGTCGTCGTAAATCGACTGCTTTGCATATTTTGGCAGTACGACGAAACGTCTTAAAGAAAGCGACCTAGTACGCGACTCGTCCCGATAATTTCCTTGTGCCAAACTCAATTTTTCAAATCCGAAAACAACAGTTACAATTAGATAAAACACATTCATAATCGATGGTGTGTAAGAGGTAAGTAGGGGGGGGGAAATTCCTCATCTTCACTTATATATATTTTCTCCTCACTATGCGTTTCAGATTTTTGTAAAAGTGCAACCACTCTCTTTTAGTATTATGTACAAGTACAACAACTCTTTTCAGTAATAAAAAACAACCATTCAGAACAAAAACATACTCTGGTTAATTGATGGTATCATGTGTTTTGTAGATTCTTTTATTTTTTTGTTACGTTTTCTATTTTCAATAAAAATAAATAAATTATTCTTTTCTCCATTTAAGATTTATGTGTACTTTATTTTTTTCTTATATTTATTTGTACGACAAGAATTTAATACAAATTAATATTACTTTTTAATATATTCTTAAATAAAATTTAATATTGCAATACATAACTAAAATAAAATATCAATAGTATAATTAAATGCACTAAATAAAAAAAAAATCTTTAATAAGAATTGATGATGAATAATATATAATTGTCAAAAAGGAACACTCAAAGTCTTTGTTGTTTTCTCTTTCATTCTATTGTTTTTGCATCCTATTTTTAAATTTTGATGATTAACTATAACTAATAATATACAAAATTAGCGTTAGCGCAATAAAATCTTTAAGAAGAATATATATACCTGCTAACGGTAGTTTATATTGAATAAGATTTTTGTTCTTTATAATGAATAAAACTTTTGTTCTTTATATCAAAATTTCTGCTAACGACATTTATATTAAATAAGACTTTTCAATATAAATAATTCATATTCAAAGTTTCTGCTAATGGTAATTTATTAGTCATAGGGAGGGAGGAAGAGAGATTGAAGAATTGAAAATATGATTACTATTAATTTTACTATCTTTTTCTTTATAAGAGTTTTGACTAAGTTATGATGTGAGTCTTATATTTTTGAACTACTGGAAAAAACTGCAGAAAAAAAAATTATTTGGATAAAGATTTAATGTTTGGTCTTCTTCTTAAAGAACGTCATCGTATTCAATATAAATAATATGACAGAAAAAAGAACAAAGACTTTGAATGTCTATATCAAAGAATGGTAATTTATATTGAATAAGATTTTTGTTCTTTATATCAAAGTTTTTGCTAACATAATTTATATTGAATAAGATTTTTCAATATAAATAAGCATTCAAAATTAATAATATGACACAATATAAATTGTATTTTGAATGCTTTGGTTTTTGAATAAGATTTAGAATCTCTATATCAAAAACATCATAAAAGATATATACTTGTTAGCGCAATAAAATACATTTATGTATTGACCCGTATACACATTAAAAAAATAGATAAATAAATATGAGAGTGTACGTTTGAACGTTAATTTATATAATTTTACTGATGATTATATAAAACTTTTTATATAATATTGCTGATGATTGTATAAAACTTTTTTATAAGTTAGTCTATGTATGCCCGGTAAACTTTGTTAAAACAAACACCCCTATCTATACTAACTTTTTATTTAACGGATTTTTTTAAGATAATCGAAAATTACTCTTATCCAATGTTTTTCATTTTTGTTGCTAAATTTAACAAAATTTAATTTATGATAGCTCAATCTAGAACTAACCCAATCTGTAACTAACATACAACCATGAACTATTATTACTCTCACAACTCACCACTTTTATTTTCTTCACATTCACACACTATCATCATAAATCTTCAAACCCCTCTCTCTCCTAACTTGCAGGCGACTTCAAACTCTCGTCGCCGGCGACGCCATAACTGACTATTTCCCTTTCAATGGCTTCAGTTTCCGTTTTCTCTCCTTTACCCAACACAAAACAAAAACATAACCTTTTAACTTCACAACCCCTGTTACGTTGTTCTCGCTCTTCCTTTTCCATTCAAAGGGTATCATCAAACAGTGGCTCTATGTCGAGCTTCGCTTGCTCTACTTCGAATTTTCATCGGAGGGATGGGTTTAGTGACAGACAACGGAAATCTCTTAAATTTGTTGTTGATGATGAAAGTGTTGATGAAAGTATTGTTGTTGGTGGTGATAGTGATGGCGATGTTGGTGAAAGAGATTGGTCTCAGATTTTGTCTGCATTGCTTCCGTTTGTTGTTGCTGCTACTGCTGTTGCTGCTCTTTCTCAACCTTCCACTTTTACATGGTGGGATTTTTTAATTGGTTTTTGTTTTCATTAAAATATTCCATGAAACTGACATTTACTATTTTCTATTGATTGAACTTATGCTTGAAAGATTGTTTTTTATTTTATTATTATTGAGACTATTGGTGAATGTTAATTAATTGCTAAATGTTTAACTATTAGACTGTGATGTGTTTGATTAATGGCTTGTAAGAGAGCAGTGTATTATATTAGATCCTCTTTGCTATGGAAATTTGTTCATGTATGGTGCAGTTGAATTATGATTGAACTGTCCAAATTCGAATCTGGTTTTTTGGACAGGTCAACTTTGATTTAACTGTCACCAATGTGCTGAATATGCGAGTGTGAATCCATATCCTTATTCTGAATGCCCTCTTGTCGGTCTGTATACTCCACCTGGTCCTTATTATAAGAAAAAAAAAATCACTTTTAGGATTTATTGAATAATCAAATGTATTTTGCTTGTCTTTTTCGGTTAATAATTTGTAATTCCTAAACATATAGATATGAAAAAAGCTGAACCTTCGATTTGTTTAACTGTTTTCAGGGTATCTAAGGAGTTATATGCTCCAGCTCTTGGTGGCATTATGTTGTCGATTGGGATAGGACTATCCATAGAGGATTTTGCTCTTGCATTCAAAAGGTTGGAATTTCATTACTATTTTCTGCCGATTTTTTAAGAATTGAATTGAAATTCTTCCAATATTGATTATTTTGATGATTCTGTTGTTGCAGGCCTTTACCACTTTCCATTGGATTTATTGCTCAATATGCGCTGAAACCTGTACTTGGTGTCTTGATTGCAAAGGCTTTTGGTTTGCCTAGAATGTTTTATGCTGGCTTTGTCCTAATGGCTTGTGTTTCAGGGGCTCAGTTATCTAGCTATGCAAGCTTTATAAGCAAAGGGGATGTAGCCCTATGCATTGTCCTTACAAGCTATACCACTATTGCATCGGTTATTCTTACGCCTTTATTAACTGGTCTTCTAATTGGTTCTGTAGTGCCAGTTGATGCTGTTGCCATGTCAAAGTCAATATTACAGGTAAGTTGTGACTGCTTCTGCATTATTATTCTACTCGAATCAATGTTGTTAAGTAGCAGTGCTATGGCACCAAAGCCGTCTTAAGTTTTTAGAGGCTTTGTGTAGGTTAGTCATGACCCAACCTAGACAAAACAACTAGGAGTCCTATTTAGCTATGGTTTAGCCGTGACAAATCCATTATGAGCCCCTATTTAGCAACAATTTAACCGTGACAAATCGGAGACCCCGTGTTATAGCCTATGTTGCACACCCTCAAAGATGACTCTGTATAGCGCTATCGCATATCAGAATTTAAACAAATTGTTCTTGTTCTGCGAAAACTATTTACTACAAAAGTGTGGTTGCTATAGCGCTATTGCATTTTGGAATTTAAACAAATAACTGTTATTCCAAGATACACTATTTAGCACAACTATTTAGTACAAAGTGTTGTCGCTATAGCACGTAGCTTAGTGAAATTTGAACAGACCATTATTTCTGCAATTTGCAATTCACAACACTAACCTGAATTTGATTTAATGAGAATTTAATTTGTAAAAAATCGACAGGTTGTTCTTGCTCCGGTGACACTTGGTCTTCTTCTCAATACATATGCAAAGCCAGTTGTATCTCTTCTTCGGCCTGTGATGCCGTTTGTTGCTATGATTTGCACTTCATTATGCATTGGCAGCCCTCTTGCTATAAACCGAAGTCAAATTTTGTCAGGCGAAGGTCTTCGGTTGGTTTTTCCAGTATTAATATTTCATGCTGCTGCCTTCACGTTAGGATATTGGTTCTCGAAACTTCCACCCTTAAGGTATGCTAACTTTAGAAAGTATCGGGAAAAAATAAGTACTAAATTAAGTTGCAGATTTCAGTAATTAGTTATATTAGTTCAAAATATTGTCTGACATATCACATAAATATACTGTCACAGGCAAGAAGAACAGGTGAACCGAACAATTTCATTATGCACCGGAATGCAGAGCTCCACCCTTGCAGGTCTTCTTGCAACACAATTTTTAGGAAGTAGTCAAGCAGTTCCTCCTGCATGTTCTGTAGTTTCCATGGCTATAATGGGTCTCTGCCTTTCTTCCTTTTGGGGAAAGGGTTTTGAAATTAGAAATCTTCTGTCATCATTACCTTCACTCAGAACAAATTCTGCTGTTAAGGCTTAACTTGTTTCTTATTTGTTGGTTTTGGTTCTACGATGAATCTTGATAAATTTAATGTAGGTAGGTATACAAGAAATTTCAAGTGTATAGGTTAGTCAGAAAGAGTTTTTGTTAGTAACATGGTAATATGGTATGAACATCTGAAGGAAATATTGCGTTGTAATGAGGATGGTGCGGAAAAGGATGCACTTATACAATCCATTCATATGCAGCTAGCTGCAAAATAATAAACCTTGTACATATAAATTTGGTATATCATTGATGATTGATTTACCAATTAACAAATTGCTCTTATTGGTTTATGTGTTTTTGTTGTGATCAAGGTCGTATTTGAGAGTGTGTAAAGTGGGTTGCCATACATTGTCTCAAATTTTCCACTGTTAAATTGTGCCAAAATACGATTACATGTGTCAAATTTTCAACGGTTAAATTGTGCCAAAATACAATTTCATAAAATATTTATCACCGTTTAACCTAGGAAAATAGAACCCTTTTTGTTTTGTCAAAGTTGAACCTCGCCTAAGGCGATAATTACATGAATTAGCAGAAGCAAGTGCAAAGGAAAATTACCTAGACCTCAAGCTAGGGTTCCATATTCTTTGCAAAAGTCTTATCTTCCCCTAAAAATTTTCAGCCGACATTCCTACTTTATCCTTTACAAGGAACCTCATATATTGCCGGCCTTTCTTAATTGCACATCCCATATTTAACATTCCAACACTATAACATTTCTCTCCTCTACTCCCCTAGGCAAATAAGAGTGTTGTTTTTCACTTCTTTCTATTTATGCAGAAATCTCTAGACATATTTACCATTGAACATAGGCATTCCTTAAAAATATTGTCAAGATGATAAACATCACATGATCAATGCGTTCTTTTTTTGGATACTTTTTTATAGGTGAATTATAATATAATAACGGTTTATAAAAATTGATCTTGATTTTACCAATTAAAATAAAATTTATTATATTTAATTTGTTTAACACTATTTGTTTTGTTAAATTATAGTTATTACAATGGGTATTAACTTTATGTAGCTTGATGGCTCACTACATGAACCACAAATATATACTACATCTAGCTTTACATCTAGCTTTAATTCAATCGTCTTATTGAATTTTTTTTAAATAACCTAATAATTCAATTAAAATATCAAAATAATCCAGCTTTCAAAAAAATTTCAAACTAACGTAGTTTTAACATTGATGCGCCATATAATATGGCGACAACATTGAATGTGTGTCATAATTAAAGAGAATGCACCATATCATATGACGCCTCAGTTCATTCCTTTTTTTTAAAAGCCATTTGATGTGTTTTTTTTATTTCTAATTAAAACAATGTTTTTTTTTAATGGGTAGATATGCCATATGATATGGCTACTACCCTATTCCATTTTTTTCTAAATAAGATTGTATCCTCATTTGTTACTCCACAACAATTATCACCAATATCCTCAACTCTCCACCACAACAATTATCACCAATATTCTCAACTCAATCTAAAAGTATGTATGCATTCTTAAATCAGCGTTCATCATCATCATCATCGGAGGAACCACTTCCAACATTTCCACTTATGAAAAGAAATGCCCTAGTTTATTTTTCAGCAACAAAGCCTCCGATGAAGGTCCTAATCTAGAACACGCAGACCTTAGAGCATTTGCATAAGGAATTGAATCGCTGGCTAGAAGGAGAAATTGCTGCAGGTGAAAAGATCAGGAAAATTGAGAGGCTAGTTGAGGAGTCAGACCCAAATGGAGTTAGTCGTGCTTGGAGAAAAGTGGAAAATGATGTTGGTGTCCTTATGATGATGTTAACACCAAAGAAAATCATCTTGATGGTTGTAATATCCTAGATAAGTTGATGCATTGAGTTGTTTTATTTGGGTACGTTGTTATTTTCCGATTGTTGAGAATGGTGAAGACTTTTGGTATTAGGTTATGTCGTTGTTAATTGTTGTTGTGAGCATTGTTGAAATGATCAAGTACTTTGATGAGATCACTTTCAAACATGTCCCGAGGTCTGAAAATCATATTGTCGTTGCATTGGCTATGTTGGCCTTAATGTGGAAGGTCAGATTTTTTAATGAAGCTACACTCATCAGGATTGAAAGGAACATCGAGCTAGCCTACTGCCAGATGGTTGAAAAAGAGATAGACGGGAAACTATGGTTTTATGATATCAAGAAGTATCTTCAGAATCAGGAGTACCCAGTTGACGCTACATCCCTTGACAAGACAACTTTGAGGAGACTAACATCCAAATTTTTTCTCAGTAATGATGTACTTTATAAAAGGGATTATGACATGGTCTTACTTAGATGTGTCGACAGACGAGAAGCATACTTGTTAATGCAAGATATTCATGAAGGAACATTTGGCACTCATGCCAATGGATATGCTATGTCCAAAAGGATTCTGAGAGATGGGTACTGTTAGAAAGTATTTTGCGGTAGTGTTTTATCGTATCCACAAGGATTGATGAGAATATAGATGCTTGTCGTTCAACGGTTTAATGATTTAAGAAAGGGGTTTTTTTAAATGGTTTCTATTTTTGTAACAGAAGTTTGCAAGAAATAAAACGGAATAAAATTCGGTCTAAGTTTGATAAAAGCATGTCAAGATTAGGGTTCGCTAATCCGTCCTAAACGTATCCAACCGATCGAATATGTGAACAAAGTTTTAACCAACATAACCGCGTATTCTCGCAAAAACGTTAATTTCTAAAGCGATTTCGTGAATGTTATTGTTTCGACCGTTAAATGATCTCTCTAAATGACACTCGAAACATTAAGATTAATACAAAGCAGATATCAACTTCAAACCTATGTCTAGAATTTGTATAGTTGATAGATGAAGAAATTAGGTCAAGACTTGAAAAGTTCATGTCTAAAGCAATCCATGAAGGTGAGAAAATACTTAGAAGGGGGGGGGGGGGTGGAATAAGTATGAAGATAAAACATAGAAATAAAAACTCAAGGATTTTTATCCTGGTTCGTTGAACTCAACTACTCCAGTCCACCCTATCTAGAGTGATTTGCCTTTCTCAAACAAGGACTTAATCCACTATTTAATCAACTGATTACAATAGTAAGCACTAAGAACAACTGTTCAAAGTCTTCTCAAGAACTACTGATCCTAACTGAATCTTTTTAAGGTTATCTTACAATCAAATGTAATGTTAATACAAGTGTTAAAAATGCTTCTAATAAAGCTTTATCACAACTGTGATTTTTCACTTAAGATTAAGAACAATGAAATAATTCTAGCAAGAATGTATGAATTGTATGAGAGCTTTATAATGAATTCTTTTCAACTGTTTCGTCAACTAAAGAAGATGACTGGAGACTTGCTTTTATAGGCACAGTGATCCAAGAGCTTTTCACGTTGAGAATAGTGTACCAAAAAGGTCTGAGCCTTTTTGTCTTCACATCATGTGACCTTTCCTAGAAGAAGAATACACAGAGAAATCCTTTTTGTCTGTGTTCTTGTGTCTAGCATAAATAAGGAAAGAGTCGTTTGGTTATTCCAACGGACATAATCTTTGAATTCTTCTTCAATAATTTTCAGCAAGAATCATCAGAGTCTAAATTGGTAAGAGCCTTCTGATGTTCATCAGAGTTTGCTGAATCAGAGTCTTTGCAGCAAGTGTGCTTTCAGCGTGTATATGTTCAGAGCAGAGTTTTGGGTCAGATCCTCAGTACTAGCAGCGTTAGTACTATCAGAGTCTTCTGAAGTAACTGTGCTTGAAAACTCCTCATACAAAATTCTTCATTTCTTCAGATGCTTCTGGCTTCTGCTTCAGATGCTTCTGTAGCTTCTGCTTCAGATTCTTCTGGAGGCAGCGCTCAGAATCTTCTGGAGGCAACGTTCAAAATCTTCTAAGAGATGCTTCTGACGCTTCAGAGCCTTGCAGATTTCTTTTGTTCAGATCTAATTTGCTTCTGGAGTGATATTTACTTTAACATCTGCAGCAAACATTCTCAAGCAAATTTTAGAGTATATAATTCTTTAATACAAAATTTCATAATAGTTATCATCAAAACATAGAGATATTATTAAGAACCAATCTGTGTTCTAACAATCTCCCCCTTTTTGATGATGACAAAAACATCAGAAATTTTGTTTAATAGTAAAGAAAATAATTATAACTCCCCCTGAGATGATGAATCTCCCCCTGAATTGAATATTAATAAGGAATAGAAACTTCCCTTTTTGTCTTGAGTATTCTTTTCAAAATTAGAGCTTGAATGTTCTAAACATTAGATCTTGTATGTTTCAGATTCAGAGTCTGATAAGTTAAATATGATCTGGGAGTCTCAGAGTTTCTTTTAAAGAATATGTCAGATTTATCAAATGTTCTGAAACACTAAGAGTTTACGTTAGTTAGAATTGATATGTCTGAAGTCTCATTTAGGTAGAGTTTATTTAAACAGTCAGATCTATTTTCTCCCCCTTTTTTGTCATAATCAAAAAGTAAAAAACTTTAAAAGACAAATAAAAGGAAAGACAGAAAAGATAAATTAGGTAGAGAAAACATTGAGTCATTCATTCATTCAGAGCAAATAATACAAACATTAGATAAGATTCAAGTACATGTGCAAACATCAGATAAAAAAATAAACTAAGTTTGTTTGGACAAAATCATCTTCAATAGGTTAGTGATCTCAGAGGAGGACTGTTCTTGCTTTGACATCCACTTAGCCATGGTTTCATTCTTCTGATCTTGTTTGGACATCCATTGAGCCATATCTTCAGACTTCTTATCTTACTTGGCCATCCATGACTTAATCTCAGATTGACCGGCTTCCAGAACTGCAATCTTATCTTCAAGATCTGGATATTCTTTCTTGATCTCAGATGAAGAAGGTGGGGCAGATTCTGAAGCAGGAACAAAGTCAATTTCCATAAGAGATGCAGAGTCAGGAGCAACAGATCCAGAGGGATGTTCTACAAGAGTCATAGCCAGAGGGTTTTCTTCAGATGCAGACTCAGCAGTCACTTCTGTATCACATACTGCAGAGGATGAAGGAGCATCTTTAAGAAGCAATAGTGCAGATCGTTTAATAGTCCAAATCAAACTTCTAGCAGTCTCAGCAAATCTGAGCTTCGCATCATCAGAACATACATTCTTCAGATTTGATGCTACAGTACTGAATCTGTTGATGAAGCTATTCCAAATAGCATCAGATTCATTTGCATCCATTGTTGATAAGCACTTCCTTTGAATAGAGCCTAAATGCATCTCTATTTCTTTCATAAAACTTGTAAATAAATGATCAACATTCAGCCTAGGTTTTGGTTTTAGAAGGGTTTCCAATGTGAGTGGCTTGGGTTGAGGTGAAGGTGGAATGGTAAATTCTGGAATGATGACCAGAGGGCGAGGGTAGAAGGGTAAGGATGGAGAATCAGATGAAATGACAATTTTTGATCTGATTAAAGCATTCAACAGAGATGGTTTTGCATTTGATGCATAGGAAACAACATCAAATGTGGTAGAAGTGTAAGGAATGAATGCTGATTTATCAGATAAAAGAGATTTTGATGAAATCATGTTTGGCAGTTCTTTTATATATGTTTGGAGAACAGATGGTAGATAATGGAAAGCTTGGGTTTAAGAGGGGTGATAGTGTCAGATGGTTCAATTCTAGTATAGAAAATTTTGAATTTGAAACCAGAGGGAAGTTTGTCAGAGGAAAATGGTTTACACGAGGCAAAGGATACACACTCAGATGTCCTTGGCTTAGGTGTTGGGATGGGATTGGAAATGAGAATTACAGAAGAAATAGGTGGTTATGGTTGGTTAGCTTCAAAAGTTCTGAGAGAAGGAGGTGAAAGAATATCTGGGTGTATATCAGATTCTGATGAGTTAGAGGATGTGGTTGGAGTACAAGACGTAGAGGGCACTTCAAAAACAGTTTTAAGAGGTGTAACGTTTAGAACCTCTGTCTCAGGTAAAGTTGTTTCAGGAGGGTTGGTTGGTTCTGATTGATTTTCAGAAGGTTTTGATGGAGGTTCAGATACAGGTGGTTCAGATATAGGTGGTTCAGTTATAACTTGTTCAGATGCAATAGGATCAGATGCAACTGGATCAGATGTGTCTGATTGTTTTTCTGGTTGTTGTTGTGGTGTAGATTGTTCTGTTGGTTTTGTTATAGGTGTAGGAATTTTGTTTTCTGGTGTTGCTGTTGTTGTTGGTTCAGATGATGGAATAACAGAAGTTTTTAGTGGAGTAGTGGAAATATGATCAGATGATTTTTATGGGGAAGGAATTTTGGATGGTTCAGATTTTTAGGATGGAGCAGGAATAAAACTAAATGTTGATTCATTCATAACAATTTTAGAAAAAGAAGATACAGATGTTTTAGTACCTTTAATTTTGATACGCTTTGTGGGAACAGAAGGAATGTCACCAGAGGCTTTTCTCTTGATCAGCTTCTGTGGTTTGTCAGTAACTTTTGGCTTCTTCTGAGCAGCAGTTTCTTCTGCTTCTGACTGACTTCTTTTCCTCATGTTCTCATTGTATACATCTGGAATTGGTTCTCTTGCTCTTTTCAAAATATCTGCAGGAATGGGAGTCCCATCTGCTTTGCATGAATCAATATATCTCACAATTATATCCCTTGGTTCTTCAGCACCAAACAGTGGAAAGTTTTCAACTGGAATTCGTTTCTGACTGATTTCAGAAATATTCAGCTTCTTGGGTTCAGATGTGAGTTCCTCTACAATTTTTAGTCTCTGAAGACTCTTTGCATTCAAAGGTTTTCCAACAATGGATTCAAGTTCATCCTTTACTCCAGCTTCATACAGAGCAGTCACCAGACCATTCTCTGTCAGAATGTCTGAAATCAACCTTCCAAAGGGGATCCATGTTCTGATCTTCTGACCCTTATCCTTTACAGATTCTCTTGAAGCATTGATATGGTTCCATAAATGTATAAATAGAATGTAAGGAAGATCTACCTTAGTGCTCTGACTTAAACAGTACATGAAATAAAGTTGTTCATTGTTCACGTAATCTGGAGAGTTGGTAGATTTTCTGTGATGAATGCATCCCAGAAAAATCTTTGCCCAGATTTTGTAGTCAGGCTTCAGATCTTTAAATTTGTTAGAGGCCTGTCCAGAAGTGATGACTTCCTCATAAACTTCCTCCATGTCCACACGCCCAGCTGGCAGATGACATACTCCATCAGTCTCCTCATACCCTATGAGTTTCCTGATTAGATCTTCAGAAATTATAATCTCCTTACCCAGAACAGAAGACAAGATGAATTTTGGATAAACAAATGCATGTATCCAGAATTCTTTCACCAGATGAGGGTAAACTGGTCCAAATAATCTGTCAAAGTATTTTACCCAGCCTTGTGCATCAATTATTGAACGAAATTCAAATTCATTTTCAACTAACGAATCAAATTCCACCATTGATTCACAGAGAACTTCAAGTTTGTCAACAGGAGTTAACAATGTCCTTTTAGGTACAATGAATGGAGTCACACCCATATTTGCAGAAGTAACTGCAGCCATGGTTGGTTGAAACTGAGCTGCTGTAGAAGATGAGGTTTCCATTGAAGATGATGAAGATGATTTGGACGAAGGTTTAGGGTTTTTGTGAAGAGAGAATAGAAGACAGAAATGCATAAACTTGTTTGTGATGTGAAAAGTGTGAAATTGGTGTGAGATGTGGTATTTATAGAAAATACTTAAGGCAATCAAGCAGACATACAAAGCACGTTTTCACATAGCATTTAATGACAATTAATGAAAGAGAATAAAAATCATTTCAAGCATTAATTGATTCTGACAAATTGGGGGGAAAATCAAGATTTTCACTATTCAAACCATACCTCAAATGTCTCTTCAGTAGTGTACACGCCATCTTTTCAGATTCAGAGTGACACATGTTTGCTTGCATGTGCTTCTGAATTCTCTTGAGAAATGAAACGTTAGCCAACGTTCAGATCCTCTAAGATTGGTTAGTTCAGATACACACAAATAAACATAAATCTAATAAGCAACAGATGAAATACTTCAGAGTTATAAACATTTTACATAAAAAAAATTTGCTTCTGATAAATATTATTCTGGACAAAAATCCATACCAATGTTTTTTCAGAATAAATTTGAACCTATCTTCAGCAAGGGGTTTTGTGAAAATATCTGCCCATTGATGATCTGTATCAACAAAGGCTAAGTTTATAATTCCCTTCTGAACATAGTCTCTGATGAAATGATGTTTAATTTCTATATGTTTTGCCTTAGAGTGTAAAATGGGGTTTTTAGACAAACATATAGCAGAAGTATTATCATAGAATATAGAAATGTTACTTTCAAATATCTGATAGTCTTCTAGCTGACTTTTCATCCAGAGCATCTGCGTGCTACATCCAGCAGCAACAATATATTCTGCCTCTGTAGTTGATAGAGCAATTGTGGGTTGCTTCTTGCTGTACCAAGAGATTAGATTTCTTCCTAGAAATTGACAACTTCCAGAAGTACTTTTTCTTTCCACTCTGTCTCCAGCGTAATCAGCATCACAAAATCCAACTAATTTGAAATCATCAGATTTTCTGTAACACAAACCCACATTAGAAGTACCTTTCAGATACCTCAGAATCCTCTTAACAGTTGTTAAGTGTGATTCTCTAGGATTTGATTGGAATCTTGCACACAAGCATACACTGAACAAAATGTCAGGTCTAGAAGCAGTTAAGTAGAGAAGAGATCCAATCATACCTCTGTAGAGTTTCTGATCTACTTTCTTACTTACCTCTTCCTTGCCTAGTGTACTAGTTGGATGCATGGGAGTTTTTTCCATCTTACTATCAGTCATGTTGAACTTCTTCAGAAGCTCTTTAACATATTTGGTCTGATGAATGTAAGTGCACTCTGGAGTTTGGTTGACTTGAATTCCCAGAACGAATCTCAATTCTCCCATCATGCTCATTTCAAATTCTGCCTGCATACATTGAGCAAACTCCTTTCCCAGAATAACATTGGTAGATCCAAATATAATATCATCCACATATATTTGACAATTAGAAGATCTTTCTTAAATGTTTTACAAAAGAGTGTTGTGTCCACTTTGCCTCTGATGAAGTTTTTCTCCAGAAGAAAATTGCTTAATCTCTCATACCAAGCTCTGGGAGCTTGTTTTAAACCATACTGAGATTTCTTTAGTTTGAAAACATGTTTTGGAAATTTTTCACTCTCAAAACCAGGAGGTTGGTGGACATAAACTTCTTCTTCTATAATACCATTTAGAAAGGCACTTTTAACATCCATCTGATATAGAGTGATGTTATATTGTGCAGCAAAAGAAATGAGTAAACGAATAGACTCTAACCTTGCAACAGGAGCATAAGTCTCTGTATAATCAATTCCTTCTTGCTGGTTGTAACCTTGAGCAACTAGCCTTGCCTTATTTCTTTCAACTTCTCCTTTCTCATTAAGCTTGTTTCTGAAGACCCATTTAGTTCCAATTATGTTGAATCCTTTTGGTCTTGGAACTAAATCCCACACATCATTTCTTATGAATTGATTTAGCTCTTCTTGCATGGCAATAATCCAGTCATTGTCTTGCAGAGCTTCATCCACAGAAGTTGGTTCAATTACTGACACCAACCCAAATAATGATGCTTCAGAAGATCTGAGGAAGGATCTTGTTCTAATGGGGTCATCCTTCTTTCCAATGATCATGTCCTCTGGATGAGAGGCTTTGATTCTGGAAGATGATCCTCTAACAGATGATTCTTCAGAAATGTTTAAGTTATTCACCTGAGAAGTTAAAGGAATTGCATCTGGCGTTGCTTCAGGTTCCTTCACTTGAGCTTTGTCTACCTCTGAGCCTTCAGAGTCTGTGAGAATTACTTCTCTATCTGTAGAACTTTCAAACTTCTTTGGCTTTTCAATGCCAAGCTTATCATCAAATCTAACATGAACAGATTTTTCCACAATCTGTGTTTCAGTATTGTATACTCTGTAGCCTTTAGAGCGTTCAGAATACCTAAGCATGAAACACTTCTGTGCTTTAGAATCAAACTTGTTCAGATTCTCTTTAGTATTCAACATATAGCAAATACATCAAAAAGGATGGAAATATGAAATGTTGGGCTTTCTGTTCCTCCACAATTCATAGGGAGTCTTTTCCAGTAGAGGTCTTACGGACACTCTGTTCTGAATGTAACAGGCTGTGTTGATTGCTTCTGCCCAAAAGTGCTTTGCCAGATTAGTCTCATTGATCATGGTTCTGGCCATTTCTTGCAGAGTTCTATTTTTCCTCTCTACAACCCCATTCTGTTGTGGAGTTCTAGGACAGGAAAAATCATGAGCAATGCCATTTTCATTAAAATATTTTTCAAAATATTTGTTTTCAAATTCACCACCATGATCACTTCTGACTTTTATAATTTTGAAATCTTTTTCATTCTGGACTTGTTTGCAGAAGTCAAAGAACATAAAATGTGACTCATCCTTGTGTTTTAGGAACTTTACCCATGTCCATCTGCTGTAGTCATCAACAATAACTAATCCATACTTCTTGCCTCTGATGGATGCAGTTTTCACTGGTCCAAACAGATCAATGTGAAGTAATTCTAATGGTCTTAAGGTTGATACAACATTTTTAGATTCAAAAGAGGATTTTGAAAACTTTCCCTTTCGACATGCTTCACAAAGAGCATCTGAGTTGAACTTCAGCTTAGGAAGTCCTCTGATCAGATTGAGTTTATTAATCTGAGATATACGTCTCATATTAATATGCCCCAATCTTCTGTGCCAGATCCATTGCTCATCATTAACAGACAAGAGGCATTTAACATTTTGAACTTTAAATTCTGAAAGATTTATTTTGTAAATGTTGTTCTTCCTCTTTCCCTTGAATAAGATTGAGCCATCCTTCTGACTAACAGCTTTACAACATTGTTGATTAAAGATTATATCATAACCATTGTCACTTAATTGACTTATGGACAATAGATTATGCTTTAATCCTTCTACAAGAAGAACATTAGATATATAGGGAAGGTTACCATTACCAATAGTACCAGAGCCAATGATCTTGCCCTTCTGATTCCCTCCAAACTTTACTTCTCCTCCAGATTTAAGCTCCAGGCTTTGGAACATAAATCTTTCTCCCGTCATGTGACGTGAGCAGCCAGAGTCCAGGTACCATGATTGGCGTCTTGACTTTTCTGCTAAAAACATCTGCAACAGGGATAATCTTATCCTTAGGTACCCAGATCTTTTTGGGTCCTTTTTGGTTAGCTGCCTTGAAAGTTGGTATGAACTTCTGTCTTTTTACAACAATATTGTTCTGACTTACTTTTGGCTTAAACACATTAACGTTCTGATCAAAACGTGTGTGTTTAATGTCATTCAGATGACCAAACTTGAAATGAGAATACAAGGGAGTTTTCTTGATAACAAGTTTATCAACAGGCATTGGATTTAAATCCTTTTCAGAGGAGGATTCATATCCAATTCCTTTCCTGTTATTTCTGCTAACCCCATAGATCATAGAAGCCATCTTGCTTCTGTCTATGCTTTTAGCAAGAAATTTTTGAAAGCTAAAGTCATATTCTTCTAAAATGTTTTTGCATTTAGACTTACTTTCAGATTCAGAATTTTGTTGAGCTATTTCAGAATCAGTTTTCATTTTTAAATTGTTTTCTTTTAGCTCAGCAATTTCTGATTTTAACAGATTATTCTCAGAGCCAAGATTGCACTTAAGCTTCTTGCACTTGAGCTTAATCTAATTATAATTTTTCAGACTTCAGGTAAGACTTTAATAAGCTCTTCCTTAGTGAGATCAGAAAGTACCTCTTCTGAGTCAGATTCAGAATCAGACTCAGATCCAGATGATTCTTCATTCTGATATTCAATGCCTGCCATCAGAGCCACGTTGGCGCATTCATCTTCAGATTCTGATGAGGATCCAGATTCATCAGAGTCATCCCAAGTTGCCATTAGAACCTTCTTCTTTTTGTCAAACTTCCTATTAGGTTTTTCTTTAAGAAGCTTTGGACATTCACTCTTGTAATGACCAGGTTCTTTGCATTCAAAACAAACAACTTCCTTCTTTCCAGATCTTTTTGGTCCAGAGGACTCCTTGCGCTGATCTGGTCTTTTGAAGTTCTTGAACTTCCTCTGCTTGTGCTTCCAGAGTCTGTTGATTCTTCTGGACAGCAAGGATAATTCATCTTCTTCTTCAGAAGAAGATTCGTCAGAGCTTTCCTCTAACACCTGCAAAGCTTTCACAGATTTGTTAGATTTTAAGGCAATAGACTTACCTTTCTTTTGAGGTTCATCTTCCTCAAGTTCAATTTCATGACTCTTTAGTGAGCTGATTAACTCTTCCAGAGTGATCTTGTTCAGATCCTTGGCAAGCTTCAGAGCAGTGACCATAGGTCTCCATCTGATAGGCAGGCTTCTGATGATCTTCTTCACATGATCAGCAGTTCAGTAGCCCTTGTCCAGAACTTTTAGACCAGCTGTAAGAATCTGGAATCTAGAGAACATAGTTTCTATGGACTCAGATTCTTCCATCTTGAACGCTTCATACTTCTGTATTAACGCCAGAGCCTTGGTCTCTTTTACTTGAAGGTTTCCTTCATAAGTCATTTTCAAGGACTCAAACATGTCAAATGCAATTTCTCTATTTGTGATCTTTTCATACTCAGTGTGAGATATTGCATTTAACAATATTGTTCTAGCCTTGTGGTGATTTCTAAACTCCTTCTTTTGGGCTTCTGTCATAGATTTTCTGTCTACTTTCTTGCCATTCCCATCAGTGGGATGAACATACCCATCTATGACCAAGTCCCACAAATCAGCATCATAACCAAGGAAAAAACTTTCAATCCTGTCTTTCCAATAATCAAATTTCTCCCCATCAAACATAGGGGGTTTTGTACTGATTCTGTCTCTTTCTTCATATTTGTTGGATGTTGAAGCATCAGCCATAATAACAACCAAATATATATATCAAAGTTTTTCTCACTGGATCTTTTCTGTCACTGTGAAGTGGTAGCACACACAGAACCGGAGCTCTGATGCCAACTAAAGGTGAGAAAATACTTAGAAGGGGGGGTTGAATAAGTATGAAGATAAAACTTAGAAATAAAAACTCAAGGATTTTTATCCTGGTTCATTGAACTCAACTACTCCAGTCCATCCTATCTAGAGTGATTTTCCTTTCTCAAACAAGGACTTAATCCACTATTTAATCAACTGATTACAGTAGTAAGCACTAAGAACAACTGTTCAAAGTCTTCTCAAGAACTACTGATCCTAACTGAATCTTTTTAAGGTTATCTTACAATCCAATGTAATGTTAATAGAAGTGTTACAAATGCTTCTAATAAAGCTTTATCACAACTGTGATTTTTCACTTAAGATTAAGAACAATGAAATAATTCTAGCAAGAATGTATGAATTGTATGAGAGCTTTGTAATGAATTCTTTTCAAGTGTTTCGTCAACTAAAGAAGATGAGTGGAGACTTGCTTTTATAGGCACAGTGATCCAAGAGCTTTTCACGTTGAGAATAGTGTACCAAAAAGGTCTGAGCCTTTTTGTCTTCACATCATGTGACCTTTCCTAGAAGAAGAATGCACAGAGAAATCCTTTTTGTCTGTGTTCTTGTGTCTAGCATAAATAAGGAAAGATTCGTTTGGTTATTCCAACAGACATAACCTTTGAATTCTTCTTCAATAATTTTCAGCAAGAATCATCAGAGTCTAAATTGGTAAGAGCCTTTTGATGTTCATCAGAGTTTGCTGAATCAGAGTCTTTGCAGCAAGTGTGCTTTCAGCGTGTATATGTTCAGAGCAGAGTTTTGGGTCAGATCCTCAGTACTGGCAGCGTTAGTACTATCAGAGTCTTCTGAAATAACTGTGCTTGAAAACTCTTCATACAGAATTCTTCATTTCTTCAGATGCTTCTGGCTTCTGCTTCAGATGCTTCTGTAGCTTCTGCTTCAGATTCTTCTGGAGGCAGCGCTCAGAATCTTCTGGAGGCAACGTTCAGAATCTTCTAAGAGATGCTTCTGACGCTTCAGAGCCTTGCAGATTTCTTTTGTTCAGATCTAATTTGCTTTTGGAGTGATATTTACTTTAACATCTACAGCAAACATTCTCAAGCAAATTTTAGAGTATATAATTCTTTAATACAAAATTTCTTAATAGTTATCATCAAAACATAGAGATATTATTAAGAACCAATCTGTGTTCTAACAATCCAAACCATAAATGTACAAAGGGTAGCAAATAACTTCATCTATATTGATCACAACATTGTTCACATACAAAAGATCAAGAAGAATACATAAAATCTGAACTAACTACCTCTAACCTTGACAAGAGAGGAATTTAGCCACCTATTTCCATGATAGCTTGAGCAACAAGTTTCGGAAGAAGGTTGATCAACATTTGAGTCGAATAATCGAGATTGGATGGGAATCCACCTTCTTTTTGTGAAATATTGCTAAGAGATTATGAGAAATGGAGAGACAAGCTTTTTAGGTCTGAAAACCCTCTCAAAAGAAAGTACAAAATAAAAGATATTTTCAAAAAGTAGCCTAAACTACTTATAGAAGGGCTGCGGAGTTGTCATGTTCGCAGTGCGAACAACTAAAATGGCACTTGAAGTGCCTATGTTCTGAAAAAACTCCCCAGACATATTTCCACATGTTCGCTGTGCGAAGAATTCTTCGCAGTGCGAAGCCTTCGCTGAAAACTTCGCACAAGAATTCTTATCCAAATACCTACTGCCTCAAGTCTGGGAGTGTTCGTTAGCCCTTCGCTGCCTCTTCAGTCCAACAAGTTGTTCGATGCCTCCTTCGCACAGTGAACTTTGGGCCCTTTGCTTTCTGTTTTGGGTTTCCTGGCCTTCGCTACAAAGTTCGCTGTGCGAACTTTATGAAGTTTTCTGGCAGGCTTCGCTAGCAAGTTCGCACAGCGAACTTGCTGTTGTTTGCATGCTGACTTGGTTTCTTTGTTATCTTTCTTGTGTTTTACTCTTCAATTTTTCATGCCTAATTCCTGCACAATAACACACAAATAAAAGGAACCAAGATATTTTCACATAATGGTGCAAATCAACCAAAGCAAGAGTGATTCTAACACTTTTTTTACAAAAAGGAGTGAAAGATGCCCACATTTGATAGATCAAATAAGCAAAGTTGGGCATCTAACAACTCTCCCCAACTAGATCTTTGCTTGCCCTCAAGCAAAGTATGCCTCTTGATGAAACAAGAGGATTTGCTCAAGAAAAAGATTTCTCCGAAAATGGATTAAATGGCTTAAACACAAGGAATGCAACCAGACACATATTACCAATGGTGAGAATCAAATAATGCACAAGAACTAAAGTCTTAAAGCAATGCAAAACATATATCAATCAACAACTATGTCATCTTGAATGAATCACCCTATCTATCCTCTTAGAATAAGGGTTGAAGAAATTATGCGTTTGCAACCGCGGGGACAATTTCACTCACCCAACAAACAATGCCAATATCAATCTAATTCATACAATATCTAACAATCATAAATGAAAATATGGAAGCAAGAAGATCACTAAGGTCTTTTATAGTTGTAGCTTGGTCAGGTTTACAAATAAGAGACATTTCTAAGGCCATTGAAACGAAATTGTCGATGCAAAAGAGACATTCACTACAAGTTATTTACACATCCCAACTTCATTCCACTTTTTTCTCAATTGAAAACCTTCCCAACTCTTATTTCACAACTTATTCTTTCACTATTTTTATTTTCTAAGCAAGCATTCTTTTTTTCTCTTTTTTTTACATTCATATTCACATAACAATTTTTTCAATGCTTGCTTGATTTTTTTAAAAAGTTGTAGCAACCTATCATACTTATTTTTCATTCTCCCCAACTTAACTTTTACTCAACCCTCAAGTGAATGCTCTTGACTTTTTAAGGCAAAGAGGACAACTAACACAAAATTCAAGGGTTCAAGAATTTTTTTAGAATCTCGCACAATTTTAGACTGAGATTCACACTGTTTAGGATCAAGGGGTTAATGGATACTCTCTGCTCACGGGTAAGTTGCATTTGGAACTGGTTGTGCTCAATAAAAAACAAGTGCTTTGATCATTTCTAATTGCTTCCACAAATTCACAATAATACAAAATAAAGTATGAATCAAATCACAATGGAGGTTTCCTCACAATTTGTGGTTCTAAGTCCTAAGTGAAACATTTATTCAACAATGTTGCTAAAAGAACAATATCCATTTACAACAAGATTTAAGTTTTTAAGCATTCTAAAATTCTAACCAAAGGTAACCATGTACCTTTACATTATTCGCTTGCTTAATATTATCATTGCCATCCAAACTCGAATGCATCTTCATTTGATACTTATTTCCATAGAGCAATCAACCTAGAAGTTTAGTAGAACTCAACAACCAGAATATATTAACAACCACTTGAAAAGAGAAACAAAATATTTTAAACATAAAACTTAACATTAATTAAACTTAATAAAAATGTGCATGGATGAAAAAACATCCCAAAATAGTACAAGAACCAATATCTGAAACAAAAATACAATAAAATTAGCAAAAGCAATGATTCAAGCACAAAAATGCTTCACTTTGAAGACCAAAGGAAGTTTCTCGAAATCATGCTCACAAAATGAAAATAACACAAAATCAGTCCTCCTCGGACTCTGTCTCCTCCACACTCTCTGAACCTGAACTGGACTCTCCATCAACATCCTCATCATCATCATCATCATCATCATCATCATCTACCTCAGTGCTGCCACCATCAGGACCAGAGGCACCTGTCCCCTCTCCAAAAGTAGGTCTGACCTCAGGCCAGCTCACGTGCTCAAGAAACTGCTCATGAGTCATCATGCTACGTTCCACGGAGGGGTCACGACACTGCAACTGAAGTACCTGCATAGAGTCATGTATATAAATCATGGCGCACTGAGTAGCTGCCATCCAATCCCAGTTATAATTGCAGACAACCTGCTGAAATGGATCAGAACCCTATGAGAAAGCAACACCAGGGTGATGCGTCCGCAAGTGCATGGAAATATCGAAGTAATATAAAAGATTCTCGAACCCACAGAGACCAATGTCAATCTACCGTTATCTATTATTACGGCGTAAAGCTAAGGCTAATGGAATTAGGAAAGCTGAATGCGAATGAAATTAAATGCAAAGGAAATAAAGATAATTGGTTTAAAGAAAAAGAGGTAAAGGGATATCGGTATGCAAGGACTTAGTTATTAGGGATTCGACAGGTCACCGGTACTTTTTAATCTCTGCAAACACTTTTCAGGAGAAAATACTCGTTTAAAGACCTTTGCCTCATGATGGTTGTTGACTCGGGTCATAATTCTAAGGCGGAATGTACGCTTTCGCAGTCCCATTCGGGGTTAAAACTACTCTTTGAAAACAAATAAATTCTAATTTCTTTTAAAGCGCTTTCGCTGTATTTAAAAAAAATTCCTAGTTGTTACTATCTGGTCCTAGCCTCAGCTTTCGCGTGTCGGTTCATACCTTAATGAATCTCCTACTGTCATGGCGAAATTACTGTAAATAATTTCTCGCTGTCGCGTCGAAGGTTTTATTTAGAAATTACGATTAAAAACTACGGCCAGAAAGGTAGTTTGTAAGAAGGTAAGGTGCACTGGGTATTATCGAATCCCATCCTACTAATTCGGTTACATACCGATATAACTAATTTAGTTAGACATGATAATTAATGCAAACATAAATAAACAATAGCAGCAGAATAATATAACACGCATACCGACAAAAATAAAATAATAATTCAATTAATAAAAACCTATAAATCATACTGATCTCGAATCCTTGAGTAATCCTCCACAATGTCGGCAGGATTCTACTTTGGCGAGAATTTAAAAGGTACAGGAAGAAAATACAATGTTCTGCACTAAAGGAAAATGGAAAGGAAATAAAAGAAAACAATAAAACTGGGAGAAATAGCATCGGTAGAAATCTTGGCAGCACTTCGATACCTCGAAGCCTCCCCCCTAAACTGTGAATCTAAGGCCTATTTATAGGAGATAATTCCTTCTTCAACTTCCAGAGATCATGGGTGAGTTATGGAGGGAATGAGAGTAACTTCCAGTAGTGGGCAGTGAGTGGAGAAAGTGTAGGAAGAAATCTTAGAGAGAGTGATTGTGGCAAAAAAAACTGATTTGAACGTTAAATGATATTTCGTCTGCGTGACGCTCGTAATGGAATGTGACGGTCGTCATACGCATGACGGTCATAATAGACCCGTGACGACCGTCATATCAGCAAAATCCATTTTTTCTGTTTTTCTTCTCTCTTTTCCTTCCATTTCTTCTTCTTTTCTTTCTTTAATCCAAATTCTCCCCAATCTGCAAAACGAAGTAAATTAATCATATAATAGAACATAAATCAAGATAAATTAATAATAGTCACAAATAAATGCATGTAAATCAAGCCAAATAAACGATATGATTTCGTGTTATCAAACACCCCCACACTTAAACCATTGCTTGTCCTCAAGCAACCAACCAACACGGTAAAAAGAAATAAGCATAGTTCGAAACAAAAACTTGATGAGACTCTAATCATACGTGGCTGCTAGGCTAATGTTAGATCGATAGGTATTAAATATCAATACCAAGGATACTGTAACGACACAATTTCAAAAACTCCCTACTTATGCAAACCAATCGGAATCATGCCATTATAACTCAACCTATATCTCATGCTCTCTTTCACCCCATTTCATTATAGTGCAATCACATTAAGCCCGTTATCCATACACATTCATGGCAAGTAAACCTGTTAGTGACTATGATCTCGATGCTATTTTATTTTTTCTCTGCAAATATGCTTAAGCATCAATTGAACTTAAAGAGTTTGTACCGTTAGGCTAAGTGCTCGGGTGAGGAGCACCTAACTTAGAAAGAACATGTCTTTTTCTTCATAATTTTTTTCTTTCTTAATTTCTCATTTTACACTAGAGATCATACACTTATTTGCATCGGTTTCTTACTTAGTGTGTTTAGGATGGTGCTGACTGCTTAAATAAACTACTTAGGGATTACTACAAGAACCTGGAGCTTTAAGGTTTCGGCATAATGGGTACTCAAATTGATTTTGCATATTTAGGGGGTTAAGGGTGTCAGGGAGGTATCAATTTTATCAAAACTTTCCCACGTTTTTCTAACATAGCCTGGACAGCCTATATACTTTCAGAGAACCATGTCATGAATCGAAGCAAAAATTTGTTGGAGGTTAGAATTTTGAAATTTTGAAATTTTTGGGGAAATTGAATAACAAGCGAAAACCACGCATAAAGACTCGACAACACATGCAAAGACTTTGACATAATGTTAAAAATAGATAAAAATTCCTAGAAGCATGAAATAAAATGTAAAACAATAGAGTTCCTCCCCCACACTTAAACCAAACATTGTCCTCAATGTTTTAGTAAAAGGTGGAAAAGGAAAGATAAAACCTGTATGAATGCTACTGCTCTTGCTATCCTTGTCTTTGTTGATCACTTCCACTTCGGCGGCGGGCATTTTGAGATACCTTTGTTTGTGTAATTCTCGAACCAGCTCATCATGTTGCTCGCGTCAAGAGGAAGTACTCATCATCAGTGTTCCCACCAGCAGCGACACTCGTAGGAATGTCCGTGGGCATAGCTCATCTTCTCAGATCATCATCTAGAGAGTTTTCGCTTAGATATAGCTAAAGAGTAACAAGCGATACATTTCTTTATTTTCTGCAAATTTAAACAAACAAATTAAAATAAAGACTTTGTGGGTTGCCTCCCACACATCGCTTTGTTTAACATCGATAGCTCGACGGCCAAGGAGTGCAAGTACTTATGGTGGTTCTTTCGAGAATGGTTCCTCGATCAAACTTTGAATGGTCTTCGGTTTCCATGGCCACTTATCAAGCCATCTCTCATATCTCTCACCTTTTCTTTTCTTTCTTCTATAGGGTGGTTCATTGTTTTGAACTTGTGGTGGTGGTTCTGGATCTATCCTAAGTATCAGTTTTGCAAATTTGGGCTTAGTTATTTCATCCACCACCTTAAAATTTAATCTTACCCTTTTAACAGTAATGATGACCCTAGTTTCATGGTCCTTGAATTTTCTTTTGTTATGAAAGACCTTAGACAAAGGTGCATTAGTGTGGATATTTTCCAATACCTCTACATATGTTTTGGATTGGGAGTTTACCTTAGCTTCCACAACCAATTGTGAGAAAGAATTAGGTGGGGTATAGGGAGGAGGAGCAACAATGGGTGCTTCTTTCTCTATCTCTTCGACAACCTCCCTTTCGGGTGGTGTCGGTGGATTTTTCTCAATAATTATGCTTGTCTCACCAAAACTCTCCTCAGATTCATCATCACTCTCCCTAGGATCTTCTATTTGTTCTTCATTACTAGTGGTTACAACATTCACATGGCTCTCAAGGAAGGGTCCTAGAGATGTTCGTGTAAGCAAAGAGGTTTGAGTCTCCAAAGCCTTGCTGTGAGTCGCGAGGGAATCGACTATAATGCTCATCTGCTTAAGGTCTTCATCAATTTGGAGATGTTGTTTTCTAAAATCTTCATTTTGGAGAGTTTGTGTCTCCACAAAGCGCTCCATCATAGATTCTATCCTAGAGTGAGTAAACGTCTCTTCGAATTCTTCAAGTAATAGTTCAAGGTTGGATGTATCGAAATCTTGCGTTTCCTATTTTTTTTTCTTCTGTTTTTCTTCTCTCTTTTCCTTCCATTTCTTCTTCTTTTCTTTATTTAATCCAAATTCTCCCGAATCTGCAAAACGAAGTAATATAATCATATAAGAACATAAATCAAGATAAATTAATAATAGTCACAAATAAATGCATGTAAATCAAGCCAAATAAACGATATGATTTCGCGTTATCACAAGGCCATCAGTAACCTCGGTATCTGCAGCAGCTGAACTCCCTTTGAAACCTTTGGGCCGACAGTATTTGTCCACATATCTGTCATCAATAGCGGTCGAAATCGTCACCTGTCGATGTGAAGGTAGTCTCACCCTCGCCTGAACACACAACGCCATGATGAGACACAGAAAAGCGAGGGGACAATTAACTCTCGCCCCCGCTTTCAATCCACTTTCCACCACGGATCGTATCTCATCGAAAATGATCCGAGCCACTTCAATATGGACATTAGTAAGAATAAAGTGGACAAAATGTGCCACTGGGATCGGCACAGTCGACGTGTGTGATTTTGGCTTAATGTTCGTCAAAATTAACAACAACACTAACTGAGGTAAATGCTTCATGTCTTCTCTATGGTACCGCCTTGGAACCTCAGATGGGTTCAATTCTACAGTTTTACCCTCCATCAATAGCGCATCGGAAATCAGATCTGTATTTTTGTGAAGTCTTAGATCTTGATGTCAATCATCAATTTCATCTTCACCCAAGCTAAGCGGTCTTCCAAGTACCCTATTGATGGAATCTCTGTCAAAGCTCACCGGTATGCCTGATACCCATGTGGTCCAGGTGAATGGCTCATCGTCATTTGGAAGTGCGTTGGCATAGAACTCCAGCACCACCTCTATGTTATAGCTGTCTGTTGGCATCACCAACACGTCCCATTTCTTGATATTTATGAGTCCTACGAAAGTTCTGTATGATCCTTTCAGATGAATTAGGAACCTTTTCTCTGGCAGAATCTTTCGCTTTTTCCAAACCCACGTATCGAGCGGCTTGCTTAGGACCCACAAATCTCTCAGTATCATACTGGATTGGTTGGGGCCGTGAGGTGCTACCAACCTTTTGCTTTTTAGACGCTATTGACCTGGACGCCATTTGTAAAAAAAACACAGGAGAAGAACAAAAACATCCACATAACAGATCAGTCCAGCAATCAGAATAGAAAAATAAAATGCTGTCACGTTCGCTACAAACTTCGTTGTGCAAAGACCTGGCGAATACTCGCCCCAGGTTCGCACTGCGAAGGTGCTAGCGAAGGCCGCGGGTTTTTGAAATTCCCCACTTTTTTTAACCCATAAGCAAGGTAATCCAATTTTAACAAAAACAATTCATGAACATCAAAATTGGTCATGCTAGGGACAGTTCTAAACACACATGCAACCACAAATTTAACAATTCTGTCCTACCCTAGTTCAACCCATCAGGTATGTTCTACTTCAACTAAAACAACCTAATCACAGAAGAATTGAGAAAGAGAAACATGCCTGGTTGAGGAGCTTGATTGAGGCTGTGAGACAAAATTAATGTTTGCAAGAGAGAGGCACAATTGTGATGTGAGAGTGGAGTGTGAAAATGTGAGAGTGAAGTGGAGTGACACCTAACATCTGCAGAACCAACAAAACTATTTGGGCCCAATTGGGTGGCCCACTGAAATTTAAAATGACACAACCTGATTCACTATGTTCGCACTGCAAACGTCCTAGCAAACATGTTCGCTGAGCTCTTCGTACAACGAAGGTGCTAGCGAACATGACATGTTTTGGTTTTTTCACTTATCATTTTAGATCATTTTTTCAGCAAAGGTCCACCACATCAAGCACAACAATTACACAACAAAAAGCAGTAAATACTTACAATGTTGGGGTTCCTCTTAACAAGCGCTTTGTTTAACGTCGTTGGAGCTCGACGGTCTGATGTGATCATGTATCGCAGAAAGGCACAGAGGTGGTGTCCCGCTCGAAATCACCACCTAGGTAAATCTTCAACCTTTGGCTGTTAACTATCCACTTCTCTTTGGTCTTTATGTCTTCAATAGTAATTACTCGTAACTCAAAATGTTGCGAATCCAAAACGGACCCGACCACTTGGACTTTAACTTTCCGGAAAACAATCTCAACCTAGAATTGAATAGTAACACCATTTTCCCTACCTCAAACTTCTTGGTCCCAATCTTCTTGTCATGATACCCTTTCACTCGGTCTTTGTAGATTTTGTTTGATTCATAAGCTTGGAGGAGTATTTCTTCCAACTCATGAAGTTGTCTTTTTCTTTTGTCGCCACTCAAGTTCTGATCAAAATTTAGCAACTTCAATGCCCAAAAGGCTTTGTGCTCCAATTCAACCGGAAGGTGACAATTTTCACCATAGACCATTTTGAAAGGTTTGAGCCAATCAGAGCCTTGAAAGCTGTCAGATAGGCCCATAACGCGTTGTCAAGCTTGCTTGACCAATCCTTTCTCGAGGTAGAGACAGTTTTTTCCAAAATACTTTTAATTTCTCGGTTTGATACCTTCGCCTGTCCGTTAGCTTGCGGATGGTACGCCGTTGCAACTTTGTGCCGCCTACCATACTGTTCCAAAGCTTTTTCTAACTGAGTGTTACAAAAGTGCGATTCCCCGTCACTTATTAACACTCTCGGAGTACCAAAGCGAGAAAATATGTTTTTTTTCAAAAATTTTATTACGATTTTCCCGTCTGCCTTAGCACTAGCTATGGCTTCCACCCATTTTGAGACGTAGTCAGTCGCAACAAGAATGTACTCATTTCCAAACGACGGTGAGAATGGACCAACAAAATCAATGCCCCAACAATCGAAAACCTCGACTTCTATCATGCTTTTCAGTGACATTTCATTTTGTTGCGATATTCCACCAATCCTCTGACATTTGTCACAACTTTTTGTGTGCGCATGTGCATCTTTGATCAAGGACGGCCAATAAAATCCTGATTGGAGGACTTTAGCGGCCGTTCTTGTGTTGTTAAAATGGACTCCATACGGAGAGTTGTGAAAATGCCACAGGATGTCTTTAGCTTCCTCCTCAGATACACATCTACTTAAAATGTTTTCGACACCAAGTTTGAAAAGATGAGGCTCATCCCACATAAAGTACTTGGCGTCAGACAAATTTTTTTTCTCTGGTGACTAGTTAGACCTTCCGGCATTAATCTGGTGGCTTTGTGGTTAGCCATGTCAGCGAACCAAGGTCTAACCTTCACCATATACAACTTTTCATCAGTGGACTCTTCCCTCACCTCTTGCTCATGTTTTGTGACTTCATCATTCACAAGTCGGGACAAGTGATCCGCTATCAAATTCTCGAATCCTTTTTTATCACAAATTTCAAGAACAAATTCTTGTAATAATAGGATTCAACGAGTTAGCCGTTGCTTGGAATCTGGCTTGGTAAGCAGATACTTGATCGCCACATGATCGGTGTACACCACAACTTTGGATCCGATCAAATAAGACCTAAATATTTCTAATGCGTACAGTATCGCAAGCAATTCCTTTTCAGTTGTTGCATAATTAATTTGAGCATCGTTAAGAACCTTTCTCGCATTGTGTATCGCATGGAAAATTTTGGTTTTTCTTTGGCCTAACACTGCACCAACCGCATAATCGCTCGCATCGCACATGAGTTTAAAATCATTTTTCTAGTTTGATGTGACGATTATGGGTGCAGTTATTAGGCTTTGTTTCAAAGAATCAAAAGATGTCATACAAGAATCATAAAAAAGAAAAGACTTATCTTTATTGAGAAGGTTTCTCAATGGTTTCGCTATCTTCGCAAAGTCTTTGATGAATCTTCGGTAGAATCCTGCATGACCCAGAAAACTTCTAATTACCTTCACATTCAGAGGTGGCGGAAACTTTTCAATCACTTCCACTCTAGCCTTATCAACTTCAACTCCCTTTGAAGAAACCTTGTGCCCAAGCACAATGCCTTCCGTAACCATGAAGTTGAATTTCTCCCAATTAAGCACCAAATTAGTATCCACACACCTCTCCAAGATAACATCAAGATTTTTCAGACAAAGGTCAAATGAAGGTCCAAAAACTGAGAAATTATCCATAAACACCTCGATCTTCTTCTCAATCAAGTCTGAGAATTCAGCTTGCATACACCTTTGAAAAGTCGTCGGTGCATTACACAAACCAAACGACATCCTCCTATAAGCAAAGATTCCAAAAGGAGAAGTGAAAGCTGTTTTTCATGATCCTCCGGGTTGACAATGATTTGATTATACCCTGAGTGTCCATCCAAAAATCAATGATATTCTTGACCGGAAAGTCTCTCGAGCATTTGATCCATGAAAGGAAGAGGGAAGTGATCTTTTCTTGTAGCTTGATTGAGCCTACGGTAGTTGATACACATCCTCCACCCTGTTACAGTTTTTGTTGGAATCAACTCATTCTTCTCATTATGGACAATCGTCATTCCACCTTTCTTCAGTACCACTTGAACTGGACTAACCCACAGACTATTGGAAATAGGATAAATCATGCCGGCATCCAACATTTTGACAACTTCTTTCCTCACCACTTCTTTCATAGTAGGATTCAATCTTCTTTGCGGTTGAGCTACCGACTTGAAATCTTCCTCCATAAATATTTGATGCATACAATAGGAAGGACTTATACCTTTCAAGTCGGAAAGATTCCAACCCATTGCCTCTTGATTTTTCTTTAAAACAACAATTAATTTCCTTTCTTCCTCCATGGTTAGATCCGAACTTATGATCACTGACTTATTTTTCTCTTCATCAAGGAAAACATACTTAAGATGAGATGGTAACAACTTCAATTCAAGTTTGACTTCCTCATTGTTCTCTTTTTTCAAAATTTCCACCCTTTCTTTCAAAGGTGGAATTTCCTCTAATTCTTCAAGCTCCCGCAAACACTTTTCAATCTCTCTTTCTTCTTCTTCATTGACTTTTAAAAGAGAATTGGTAAGAACTTGTTGTAACGGTGTTGGAACTTGCAACAACTCCTTGACTTCTTCGATCGCCACTTCCGTTGCATCAATTCTAAAACAATCAGTTTTGTCCTTTGAAAGCTTCATGGCTTCAAAAAGATTAAATCTCCTCATCTAGAACTCTAACCTTTATTAGACCATCATCCATATCAATCGCCATGCGCACGGTCTTCATAAAAGGTCGACCAAGAATCAAGGGAGAGTCTTCATGTTCTTCCATATCAATTACCACAAAGTCAATTGGGAACAAAAATTTGTCAACCTTTACCAACACATCTTCGGCTACACCATGAGGGCGAGTAGTAGATTTGTTGGCAAGTTACAATGTCATTTGAGTAGACTTCAACTCCATGTATCCCAACCGCTTCACAATAGATAAGGCTATCAAATTGATACTAGAGCCCAAATCGATCAACCCCTTGCCAATGCAAGTATTTCCAATTGTGATGGGCAAAGTGACTCGTCCCGGATCACTCTATTTTCTCGGGAGAGTACGTTGAATGATTGCACTACAACTAGCATCCACCATGATAGTTTCTTGGTCCGTATACCTCTTCTTCTTCGTAAGGATGTCCTTCATGAATTTCGCATACTTGGGCATTTGTTCCAATGCTTCGAAAAATGGAATATTGATTTGCAATTGCTTGAATATGTCGATAAACCGAGCATAGTGTCTTGCATTATCTTTCCGTGACGGAGCATGTGGATAAGGCAAATTTTGAATCAGGATAGTGCTCACTTTCTCTTTTCCTTTCCTAGACTTTTTCACTCTTTCTTCTCTCTTATTTTTCTCTTCTTCCTCACTCTTTTTCACTCTCTCATTTTTAACTAAATCTTCCTCAACATTTTTTTCTACTTCTTAACATTTTCATTTTATTTTTCAACTACAACTTCTTCCGCCACTATCTCCTCACCTACGCCCATGTCAATTTCTCTACCACTTCTTGTGAGAATCGTCTTGCAATGCTCCTTAGAATTTGGAAGAGCAGTAGCCGTGAAAGGCCCTTTTTGTTGATCGACCAATTGTTTTTATAATTGGCCCACTTGTGTCTCCAAATTATTTATAGCCGCATCAGTGTTCTTTTGATTTGACATTGACATTTGCATAAATTGAGTAAGAGTTTCCTCCATCTTTGATGGTGCACTTTGAGTTTATGGAGGTTGAGTGTAATTCTGATATTGTTGACGATTTGAAGTTTTGGCTTCTTGCAGCCTCCAAGGTTGTTGGTACCCTTGATTTGGTCTTTGGTAACCTTGATTTGCTTGTTGATAAGGTGGTTTTTGTTGGTATCTGTCGCGGTGAGAATTGGATGTCAAATTATTAATTAATTTGAATCTTTAATTCATTTAGTTCACCACCGGTCTTTTATTTGTCAAAAGGAAGGGAAAAAGATCGAATTACCCACAATGCAATGCAAATGCAAAAGCTAGAGAGTTATAGGTTCGGGGGTTGGTTAAACTTAGGGAAGGTGCTAGCATCCTAAGTTTCTGTAGTACTCTACAGGAACCTCTTGTTTTATGTGTTTATTGCTAAGGGTTATCTGCTTAAGGATAAAATACCTAGTGGTTTGATTCTAAGTATACTCGCCAAGACGTCGCATCTTGTGCCTACATATCCTGACGGGAATGGAATCAGAGTATTTGTAGTTCCCCTAAAGGGTTTGGGGAAATCTTTGACTGTTGGTCAAGGTTCCAAAGGGATAACGGTAGTTGATTGATTGATTCTAGGAGAAAAGACGAGTTGTCATCTCGAGGGAGAACACTCAACTTAACCACCACAAATTTTAGGATATGGTCTTTGCATCGTCTTGAGAGAAGGGCTCAAACACTCGGAATTATCGACGAGTATGCCACTATCTCCCTCAAGCGGAAAAGATCCTACATCTTGATTGTATTGTTATGGGGCAGGAGATTTATATCTCGACTGTCAAGATGATTAACATCTTATTCTCCAATGGGAGAATAGTTTGAATGAGTTGAATGGTTTGTTTCTATGTTGTAAAGATAAAAGGTCCTCCTTATAGGGTAGTATCTAAACTTAAGCGATCAACTTGAAAAGGATCAAGGATCGAATGGGGAAAATGATGCAGGATGAGATGCATACGCACAAGTATTACGTTATGCGCAAATTATTCCTTTGGACGTTTATGCAATGCGATAAAATAAATACGGTAAAATAAAGCAGATAAATAAATCCATTCAACCGACAAAAGTGCTAAAGATAAGTGTGAGAGCCGTGCATAGTGAATGGAAACGAAGCGGGGACGTATAGAATCGTGCGTGATTGATTAAGTGGTAGGATGTTGATTTTAGGCGAATTGATTTATGAGAAAATATTAGATTAGAGGAATTGATTTTATGAGAAAGTTAAATTAGAATTATTAGCGAAATTAAAAATGACTTAAATTTAGATAGAACTAATTTTTATAGATAAATAAAGTGGGTTTTATTGAAGAAAAGGTTTTTATTATCAGATTAATTAGGGTATTTAAAAAAGGGTTTAAGTTTTGAAATAATGTTACTAAATAAACGGTTATATTTTTATTAAAAGGATTATATCAATTAGACGAAAAAGGGTTCTTAATATAGGGAACATGAATAAGTTATATTTTATTATTAAAAAGGTTTATTAAGTTGATGGATAGAACTAATAACTTGAGTTTATTGAATTAAAAAAAAGAGTTAATTAGAAAGAAAATGGTTAATTTTTAATAAAATAGATTTTAGTTGGTTTAGATTAAAACTGATTTTAAGAAAAAAAGGTTAATAGATTAATTAATTAATTAAATAAAAAGTTAAATGATTAAGTTAATTAAATTAGGTTGATTAAAGGTGTTAATGAGATTAAATGAGGTTAATTAAGGGTTAAGCTGGGCGAGTGGTTAGGTGAGGTGTAATGGTGAGGGTTTACGGTAGGTACGCAGCGTGGGACGTGTGATCGTGTCAGACGTTGGATCTGACGGGTGCATGTCGTGAGGTGCATTATAATTGGTGTGGAGTACATACACAGGATTACAAGCATAATAAAATAAACAAAGATTAAGCCAAAACCCAATCCCCCCTTCCTTCATCTTCTGCGCCGCTACCTGTTTCTTTCTTTCTCTCAACATCTTTCTCCTTCCTCCCGACCGTGTTCGACGATCCTCTTCCTCTCCTTTCTCGCGCTAGCCTACAAATCACCAAAACTAAACAAAGAACTGCAATCGGTTAAGAGTGTAATTTTACTCAAGAACAAGAGGTGGCGGCGGCTTGACGATGGTGGTGGTGATACGATAATGCGGCTTGCTGATTCATTCTCCTTTGCAGCGATGATGACTCGGAGGAGATTTTGAGATTTGTAGCGATGATGATCTTCTCCGGTATGAGCTTACTATCGTGGTATTTTCGTATGAACTCTCTTTTTTTGCTACGATTGCGATTTTTCGTCCCTAAAACTTCTGGTTCTTCATCGCCTTTTATACATGAACTTGATGGGCCTCCATTGAATTTTCTTCTTTAAAACTTTCTTTATTTGATTATTTTCTGTCTGATTTTATTTGGAATGACCTTAAAATTTTGATTCTTTCCCAAATCGTCCGGATCTGTCGTTTATGCTGAAATTTGTTGGGCTTTGGCTTTGGGAGGTTCTAAAATCTTTCCTTTTCCGTATTAACTTATTGCTGTTGGTGTTAAGCAAACCGTTGGATTGGAAATTTGATTATTATGGTTTTGGTTATTGGCCCGATACTCGTTTTGCCGTGGGATTTGTGTCATTAACACAATCTTCTTTTTTGGCTTGTTGACCCTCCGTAATGCCTTCTGAAACCATGTTAATGTTTCCTTTCTTCTTGTAGGGGAGTGCTTTCTAAACTCAGAAGATATTTGTATCCAATGATGGTGATGACGACACCAAAGTCCGAACCATGCTTGTTGTTGTTGCCTTGATATCGTTCGTGCTGGTTTAATTGGTTTTGGTTGTTTCAGGCTGTTAATCCCTTATGGGCGAATTCTGGGTTCTTGCTTTTAGTTGTTTTAATGTTCTTCTTCTTCTTCTTCTTTCAGGAAGGTCTCTTGGGTTCAGAAACTGCCGGTCTTTGCCGTCGAGAATGTACTCGGCCATGATGACTTCGCAGTCTGAGCTACAATGGCTTGAGCTTAATGTTGTTGCCTTTGGAGATTATGGATGCTTTCGAGTGTTGAAATCTGCTTGGACTTAATTGTTTCCTCTTCTGTTTCTTGAGGTTCTGTTGCCTCCGACGCTTGGTAGGGAGCTGGTGACAGCCTCTGCTATTGCTCTTCCTGCCGCTCGGGCCTCCCGCCCGATGATGATTCGAAGTTGAGGGCTGAGATTTCTTCAATTACTCTTAATTCTTTAAAACTGCAATTCGATTCTTTAAAGGTATTTGGTTACGTTTTGCAGGTGTGGAAGCTTCACTGCCCAATTAGTCATTTGGCCTTGACATTATCTTTGGATATTGTTGTGATGATACTAATGTAAAGTTTTGTTATGCAGGTTACTTTGTCCAACCATTTGCTTCTCGCGTGCTGATGAGGGTCTTGTGCGGAACAAGTCGAAGACAAAGGCGGCCAGACGTTGTTTTGAAGATTGACGAGGCCTTGGATATTAGGATATACTTTGTAGAAATAGAAAAACTTACTTTTCTTAGGCTTAATGTTTACGGTAACCTTGAGATTTTAAGTAAACTGTGTTCTTCAGCAATCATGGAATAATGGAGCTATGTCTTTTTCATCATGGTTTTACAATGTTATAACTAAAATTGTTTGAATCAAGTATTATACATGCCATTACTTTGAATTAATAAAACCTCCCAACTCTTGACCTTGTTGTATTTCAAACTCAACGTCAGCCACAAAAGAACTTTAACATGAGTTAATATGCTTGATCCTCTGGGCTTGTCTTGGCGGATCCTTTAATTGATCTCAAAAGAAAACTCATGATGGTTTAAAAGCATAATCTTGATTCATGAATTTATCCAAATTTCAAAGAAACCTCCCATATGTGAACCATAAATTCCGAATCAAGTTTATCCGCTTAAGATCAAAAGAAAGCAACAATGATTCATTCCTTGGGTAATAATAGTCCAACCTGCCTTTGGCCCTTGTTACGAACTCTGATGATGGCTCTGGATGATAGGTTCTCAAGCATAATGATGTAATGTCCAAGAATTATCTCAGGCTATACTTTGACTGGGGGCTATTGATCTGAAATATTCTCTGAATAAATGGTTATGAGGATTGGCGCTTGATTTTACTGTACGCTGCACGAACTGGTTAGTCGTAATAAACACGCACACAAAAATAACAAGATAATATGCGAGAGAGAAAAGCGCAAAGAGGTGGGGTCTTATGGTCAAAATTTAGAGTGTGACAGATGCCCCTATTTAAGTTTCTTCTTTCCGGAGATATGGAGATTAAAATTTTCGTCTCGACGAGATAGGAGGGACTTAAATACAAACATTGCACAAAATTTTGGCCCTAAGATACCACCAAATGGACATGATATGCAGTGATATGGAAATGCAAGACGGAGGGTCCTATGGAGACACGATACCACAAGGCAGAAACCGGACACAACCCACGAGAAACGTAGGAACAACGAAAGAAAAACAGACTCAACGCCGCGAGACTCCACGGGGAAAAGGAAACAACCAGCACTGGGGAATCTCCGGAATAAAGATATAGCATATTACTACCAAGAGTACAGTAGCTTGAATAATGGAGAGGAACCTGAAGGTGAAGGATAACCTACTACCAACGCGTGGCAGCCTAAGCGAAGGTATCCGGGTGAAACAAATAAATGCATGTTGCCTACTATCAGTCAAATGATAGCCTAAGAAAAGGCACATGAATAGGAAAGATGACCTACTACCAATCCTGGTATCCTAAGCAAAGGTATCTGACCAAAATAATATGGTATATTACCTACTATCAAACGTATGATAGCCTAAGAGAAGGTAATAAACAAAACAAGGTATATTACCTACTATCAAATGTATGATAGCCTAAGCAAAGGTAATAAACTTGAAAGGAGAGATCACCTACTACCGAACATATGGAAGCCTAAGAAAAGGTGTCTGGCCAAAAAGATGCGTGTTACCTACTATCAAAACATATGATAGCCTAAGCAAAGGTAACACAAAAGGAAAGATGACCTACTACCGAACAAGGTAGCCTAAGAAAGGGTATCTGACTAAAAGAGGGGTGTATTACCTACTATCAAACATATGATAGCCTAAGAAAAAGTAATAAACCTGAAAGGAGAGATCACCTACTACCAAGCATATGGCAGCCTAAGAAAAGGTGTCTGACCAAAAACAATGTGTGTTACCTACTATCAAAACATATGATAGCCTAAGAAAAGGTGAACACAAAAGGAAAGATGACCTACTACCGAACAAGGTAGCCTAAGCAAAGGTATCTGACCAAAAGACAGGTGTATGACCTACTATCAAACATATGATAGCCTAAGCAAAGGTAATAACCAAAGTACACGGTAAATTATGTAACACCCCCCTTTCTATACCCCCAAATAAACAATTAAATCATTCAGGCACTTAATAAAAATTAATTAACACATGGTATAAAAGAGGCACGTCACATTATCCAGGAAATTCAAAACACATACACACGTGCTCATAAAGATATGCAACAAAGGGTAAATCACCACCAAGGAACTTAGTCCTTAAAACCCACACATCAATATTTAGAATAAAAGCGGAAACATATAAACATTGAGTCACTTCATTCATATAAACATCGTATACATCAACAGATTAATTCAAGCCAAAAGTTATGGTTACAAAACATTCCAGCAGATACATACACAGATGTATCACAAAAGAACCCAAAAGAATTCCTAACTACCCGGTGCTACATATCAGAGCCAACCGACCAAAAAGAATGAAGCCACGCTTCGCAAAATACCTCCAGCAGACCTACTCTGCAATGCCTCATAGAGCATTATGAAACAACAGAAGGGTGAGAAACATTATCATAACAAACAATGCATAGAATATATATGCTACATTTCTCACCACAATACAACACAATTCAATCATATACATATCGCAACACATATACAGTTCATCACAAAACATATACAGTTATGTTCATTATACCGATATATCATATGAAGATAATAACGCACTCATAGAGACTGACTCACGACTCTATGCAGATACAAATGCAGTACCGACTCATTCAGCAGGTTCAATTGAAGAACCAAAGGAACCATCGCTCGTTACCGAAGTAACTCCCCGTCGGGCCTACGATGTTCACCCATCGCTCACACCACACATGGGCACATGATGTTTTAGGATTGCTCACACCCCACAAGGGCACACAATCATTCTGCAGATTCTCTATGAAATCAAAATAAACTATCGCTCACACCCCACAAGGGCACATGATGTTTCTGCAGATCCTCCTAGGGATCAAGGACAAACCATCGCTCACACCCCACAAGGGCACACGAGGTTTCTGCAGATCTTACGCAGGATCAGACACACAAGAATGCAATCATGATGCTTCACAAACAAAAAGACTCCATACATTCTTGACATGCATACATATACACCATATATATATTCATGCATATTTCATTCAATTCAAACAATTGCACAACGTTGCCAAATGGCCACATTTCATACTTCACGATTTACGGTCTAGGATTCACGCCATACGGCTACCCACAACATTCCATATCACACACATTACCATGCATAATAAGAAGAACTAATCACACTTGAATCGAAGAATCAATTATGGAAGTGAAACACAATAAAATAACACCCTGCTACGCTCGCTACCCTGTTCGCCTAGCGAACTCCCAGCGAGTGCTCGCTACCTGTTCGCCTAGCAAACAAGCTCGCGAGAGCAAACAGAAGCCTCTGACTTGCTTTGCTACCACACTCGCTCAGCGAAGGTCTAGCGAGTCGCTCGCTACCCCTTTCACTACCAGCGAAGAACACCACAAACCATTTTGCCCAAGTCTGGGATCGTTCGCTATTGGCTCGCCATAGCGAATGCTCGCGACCTGCTCGCCTAGCGAACGTGCCAACGAGGGTCTGCGAACTCTGAATTCTCCACTATCCAAAACTCCGAAACTCATCGAAATCTACCTGATTCAATCCCAACTCGTCTCAGCAGCTTAGTCATATGTTCCTCTACTAAATTCTACCATTCATTCTCACTCTTAACCGTGAAAACTTGGTTTCTAATGATTTACTCAAATTCGACCTAAAACGGAAAATGAGCAAAACTCTCTCTCCAATCCAAAAACAAACTAATAGAAACATACATAATCGTATACATCAAAAGAATAATAAAGTTTCACACCCTTACCCGATTAATCGAAGCTTAGAAGTTTGATTCTTGATGATTCTAGGTTTTTCTCCTCTTTTCTCTTCTCTCTTCTCTCTTCTTTCCTTTCTATTTCTTTCTATCTCATTTCTTTTCTCTCTAATTCCACTTATACTCTTTCTATTCTATTTCTCTCAAATATCTACTGATCAAGGATTATCTAAAACACACTCTAATAATTCCCCAAAACTCTCCGAATAATAAAATAACATAATAAGCACACATAACATATTCATGTTCAAATTCTACTACTAAAAGAATAATTCAATTAAAATCAATTAAAAGACTCAACAAAAATGGAAAATTCAGAATCGGGGCGTTACAACTCTCCCCTACTTTAGGAATTTTCGTCCTCGAAAATATTACCTGATCCAAACAATTCCGGATGCGACTTCCGCATCTTACTCTCCAATTCCCAAGTCATGTTGCCCTCTGCAGCACCTCCCCATGCTACTTTCACAAGCACAATATCTTTGCCCCTTAGCCTCTTAATCTCACGATCCAAAATCCTAATCGGTGAAACCTCAACCGTAAGATTATCTCTTACTTCAACTTCATCAATAGGAATAATATGTGACGAATCCGGAACATACTTCCAAAGTTGTGAAACATGGAACACATCATGCAAATTCGAAAGATTCGGAGGCAATGCCACACGATACGCCACAACACCCACTCGTGCAATAATCTGATACGGACCTATAAAACGAGAAGTCAACTTTTTCGACTTCAAGGCACGACCCACACCCGTAACCGGTGTAACTCTCAAGAACACATGGTCGCCCTCTTGAAACTCAAGATCCTTCCTTCTTTTGTCATGATAACTCTTCTGCCTACTCTGAGAAGCTCTCATCTTGTCATGAATAAACTTCACCTTCTCCGTTGTTTGTTGTACCATCTCCGGCCCAACAACCGATTTCTCACCAGTTTCATGCCAACACAAAGGTGTTCGACATCTCCGACCATATAAAGCCTCAAATGGTGCCATACCAATACTTGAGTGAAAACTGTTATTGTAGGTGAACTCAATCAACACTAAATAACTATCCCAAGCACCACCTTGCTCTAGCATACAAGCATGCAAAAAAATCTTCCAACGATTGAATCGTTCTCTTGGTTTGACCATCTGTTTGGGGATGGTAAGCCGAACTTAATCTCAGCTTAGAACCCAAAGCCTTTTGCAAACTCTCCCAAAACCTTGAAGTAAATCTAGGATCTCTGTCCGATACAATACTCTGAGGAACTCCATGCAACTTCACAATCACATGAACATAAATCTCGGCTAACTTCTCCAAAGGATAACTAATATCAATCGGAATGAAATGAGCAGATTTAGTAAGCCTATCAACAATCACCCAAATGGCATTATGACCTCTTTGCGTATTTGGCAACCCCATAATAAAATCCATCGATATACTATCCCATTTCCACTCTAGAATATCCAATGGTTGCATCAATCCACTAGGCTTCTGATGTTCTACTTTAGACTTCTGACAAGTCAAACACGTATACACAAACTGAGCTACATCTCTCTTCAATCCGGACCACCAAAAGATTTTCTTCAAATCTTGATACATCTTATTCGCTCCCGGATGAATACTCAAGTTACTCCGGTGTCCTTCCTCCAATATCATCCTTTTCAACTCCTCATCGTCGGGAATACAAATACGACCATGAAATCTTAAAACTCCAAAATCGTCGACCTTGAAATCCTCATTCTCACTCGTCATCAAGTCAACGAACTTCAAGTCCAACTTTTGCCTTTCACATACGGTAGCAAGAAAATCATTCGTAATACGAAGCATACCAAGCCTCACACTTATCGGCGTCATTTCACAAACCAAACTCAAATCTCTAAAGTCCTCCAAAAGTTCCCATTCTCTCATCATCAATGTAGACATGTGCAACGATTTCTGACTTAAGGCATCGGCCACCACATTTGCCTTACCCGGGTGGTAATTCAAACCAAAATCATAGTCTTTCAAAAGCTCTAACCACCTCCTTTGCCTCATGTTAAATTCCTTCTGATCAAATAAATACCTCAAACTCTTGTGATCACTAAAAACTTCAAATATTGCACCATAAAGATAATGCCTCCAAATTTTCAAAACAAACACCACGGCCGCTAACTGCAAATCATGCGTAGGGTAATTCTTCTCTTGCACTCTCAACTGCCTCGAAGCATAAGCCATAATTTTTCCCCCTTGCATCAACACACCACCCAAACCTGACATAGAAACATCACAATAAGCCACAAAAGGTTCCGTAGGATTCGGCAAAATCAAGACTGGCGCTGTTGTCAATCTTCTCTTTAACTCCATGAAACTCTCCTCACAACCAGCATCCCAAATGAAAGCCTTTCCCTTACATGTCAACTGCGTTAACGGAAGTGCCATCTTCGAAAATCCTTCAATAAACCTCCGATAATAGCCTGCCAAGCCCAAAAAGCTTCGAATCTCCGTAACTGATTTAGGAGTTTCCCATTGCATTACCGCATCAATCTTGGATGGATCCACACTATTACCACTACCAGAAATAATATGTCCGAGAAAACTCACTTCCGACAACCAAAATTCACACTTTGACAACTTAGCATACAATTTCTTTTCCTTCAAAATCTGTAGCACAATCCTTAGATGCTCTTCGTGCTCCTCTTGAGACTTAGAGTACATCAAAATGTCTTCGATGAACACAACCACAAAACGATCCAACTGCTCATGAAAAATACGGTTCATGTATTCCATAAACACACCCGGCGCATTAGAAACTCCGAATGGCATCACGAAATATTCGTAATGACCATACCGTGTCCTAAAAGCTGTCTTTGGAATATCCTCCTCCTTAACCCGAATCTGGTGATAACTTGATCTCAAATCGATCTTGCTAAATACACGCGCTCCAACCAATTGGTCCATCAAATCATCAATTCTGGGAAGCGGATACTTATTCTTAATCGTCACCTTATTCAACTGTCGATAATCAATGCATAACCTCATACTTCCATCCTTCTTTTTCACTAACAATATCGGCGGACCCCAAGGAGAAACACTTGGTCTTACAAACCTCTTATCCAACAAATCATTCAACTACTCCTTTAGTTTTACCAATTCGGATGCTGACATGCGATACGGTGCCATAGAAATCGGTCTAGTACGAGGAACTAGATCAATAGAAAACTCGACTTCCATTTTCGGCGGTACATCCGTAATCTCCCCCGGAAATACTTCTGGAAAATCACATACCACTGGAAACACATCAAGGTCAACTTCACTCTCCACCGACAACGATGCAAACAAGCCGAACAACTGAGCTTCATCCGCTAAAAGCTTCTTCAACTCTTTAGTGGATAGAAAACTCTCACCTTCATCATCTCCCAAAAAAAGAAACCTTACCAACTTGTGATAGCAATCTAAATGAACTATATTAAATTGTAACCAGTTCATACCCAAGATCACGTCTAAACCTTCCAACGGAAAACACATCAAATCCATAATGAAGTCTTTACCATACATGGTCAAAGAACAACCTACACACACCAAGAAAGTAGTTACCGACCCCGAAGCGGGAGTCTCAATAACCATGTCTCCACTCATAGATACCATGCACAATCCCAAACGCTTAGCACACTCAAGAGAAATGAATAAATGAGTCGCTCCGGTGTCAATAATAGCAACTAAAGGCATATTATTAATAAAGCATGTACCTTTAATCAAGCGATCCGCATTAGTAGTGTCTGAACCGGCTAATGCAAATACTTTTCCATCCGACTGAGCTTGCTTTGGTTTGGTACACTTGGCGCTAATATGACCAACTTCCCCGCAAGTAAAACACTTTACCACATTCCTTCTACAACCAGAAGTGGCATGTCCAAGACTTCCACAATTAGCACACTTATCCACAGACTTCCCACATTCAAAAGATTTGTGACCCATCACGCCACACTTGTAACATTTAACCGTACCAGATCTTCCTCCTCCGAGTCTCCTATCAAAGTTTCCCTTATACTTGTCCTTATCAACAGGCATCATATAAGATCCACTCCTTACTTGCTGCTTTCCTTTCTTCTCACTCAAACTCTTATAATGAGTAGATCGAGCCCTACTGTCCTCTTCAAAAATCCTACAACATTCGGTCAAGTCCGAAAATCTTCATATCCTTTGTTATCCCACCGCTTGTTTTATCTCAGGCGCAAGCCATTCTCATACTTAATGCACTTAGAGAATTCCGCTGTAACCGCCGCATAATGTGGATGAAACTGAACTAACTCCACAAACTTAGCCGTGTAGTCCACCACTGACATATTGCCTTGCTTCAGCTCAAGAAATTCCATTTCCTTTTTCCCTTTTACACTCTCAGGATAATACTTTCTCAAGAATTCTGTGCAAAATAAATCCCAGGTTATTTGGTCGTCATCTACTTCAAGAACTTGTCTCATACTGACCCACCAGTCTTCGGCCTCTTCTCTCAACATGTGAGTTCCAAGTCTCACCTTATTTCCTTCAGCACACCCCATAACTCTAAAGATTCTCTCAACTTCCTTCAACCAGATTTGAGCACCGTCCGGATCAAACCTGCCCTTGAATACCGGCGATTGATTCTTTCTAAACTCATCATTAGCGTTCGAATTCGGTGCACCTTGCACCGCCCTAGCCATAGCCTCCAACGCCGCAGCCATAGCAGTGTCATTACGACCAGCCACATTCTGATGATTCCCAAAAATAACAACAAGGTTAAACAACCGTTCAACCAACACAACAACAAGACAGACGCAACCGACTCAATGCTGGCTCTGATACCACTTAATGTAACACCCCCTTTCTATACCCCCAAATAAACTATTAAATCATTCAGGTACTTAATAAAAATTCTCATTAGAGTATAATTAACACATGGTATAAAAGAGGCACGTCACATTATCCAGGAAATTCAAAACACATAAAACACCTGCTCATAAAGATATGCAACAAAGGGTAAATCACCACCAAGGAACTTAGTCCTTAAAACCCACGCATCAATATTTAGAATAAAAGCGGAAACATCTAAACATTGAGTCACTTCATTCATATAAACATCGTATACATCAACAAATCAATTCAAGTCAAAAGTTATGGTTACAAAACATTCCAGCAGATACATACACAGATGTATCACAAAAGAACCCAAAAGAATTCCTAACTACCCGGTGCTACATATCAGAGCCAACCGACCAAAAAGAATGAAGCCACGCTTCGCAAAAGACCTCCAGCAGACTTACTCTGCAATGCCCCATAGAGCATTATAAAATAGCAGAAGGGTGAGAAACATTATCATAACAAACAATGCATAGAATATATATACTACATTTCTCACCGCAATACAACACAATTCAATCATATACATATCGCAACACATATACAGTTCATCACAAAACATACACAGTTATGTTTATTATACCGATATATCATATGAAGATAATAACATACTCATAGAGACCGACTCACGATTCTATGCAGATGCAAATGCGGTACTGTTGCACCCCAAAATTTGACCAACCGATTCTCCTAGCTGGCTCGTGGTTTAAATTCGTGTTCGCATATCAGATGCATGATATGTGTGTACAGACAGAGGATATCAGAGTTACAGTTTGGGTTTCATTTACTAGATATGGCAGATCCAGTCCAGATCATCAGGGTTGTATTTTCGGGAAATTGTGCGCTCCTCGGTGATTTTCAGCTTGCACGGTGATTGGGGAATATTCTGATGCCGGGGGCTTACTGGTTGATTTGATCTGGTCGCACGCTCTTTTATGTTGGTTATTGACCTCTGTCTGCATTTTTTAGGGTTTAATAGCTTTCTGCGGATTTTAAATAGGCTTTAGGATTTTTTTTAGGATTTAAATAGTCTTTTTTAGAATTTTAAATAGTTTAAATCTTTCTTTTAGAATTTTATAGAATTTTTAAAATAGATTTAATAGTTTTTATCATTTTTAGAATATAATAGATTTTAAAATTGTTTTTAATTGTTTTAGATAATATAGAAAATATTATAGATTTTTCTTTTATTTTAATAGAAATTTAATAGTTTTAAATAGAAATAAATGGAGTATGTTTTAATATAGTTTTTCTTTTAAATAGATATAAATGGTAGATTTGTAATAGGATTTTAATAAGAGATTTTATAGGTTTAATCAGATTTTTAATCATTTTTAGGTTTAATCAGGTTAATTAGGATTTTAATCATGTTTAGGTCTAAGTAGGATTAAGATAGTTTAATTTTTGGATTAGTCAGGTTAATTAGGTAATTAGGTCTTAATTGATTTTAATTAGATCTAATCAGATTTAGTTTTTTATTCAGTTTTTAAGGGTTTTTGATCAATTTTTCGTATGGGCCCAGGAGGCATTTTTGAAGGCCCAACTCACCAGTTTTTTCTGTTTTTTTTTCCAGTCCAAAATTTTGCAGGTGCCAAGTGTCACTATAAGAGTGACGCCACATGTTGCACTCAGGTCCCACCAACACACCACTCAGAACTCCCTCTCTCACTGACACACGTTTTCCACTCACCTTCACTCTGCCACACGTCTCACCTACAACCCTCACGCCTGCCACTTGTCATCACCACAGACCATCACCTGAGCTTCGCCGGAGAAGCCACCGGCCGGCATGCAAACCCCTTCCGGCCACCCCTAACACCGCAACCACCGCCGGAATCTGGAAATTTACCAGAAATCTCTCTTTTCTTCTCCGATCTCCTCCTTCTTCCTCCATCCACCTTCATCACCACTCGCCGGAGAACTCAACGTCGCCGGAAACTTCATCCTCTCGCCCAGGTTCACCCATCAATCTTCGGAGGAATCTCCAGAAAACCCAGAAAAACTTTCAAACCTTCATTGTGTTCACACTCCATCGCCAGAACTCCATCCTTCATCACTGATCACCGTCAACGACCGCCAATCTCCTCCAAACGTGGCAATCATCAGGACTTTCAGTTGTTCGTTTCCGTTTCCCTCCAAAGATGAACACCTGAGTGCGCACCCAGAAATGTCACGATCTTCATCAACGCTCGTTTCCAGCTTCATCTGTTCTTGAGCTTTGTTCCAGATCTTCCCAGAACTCGTTGAGTTCTTTGCCGTTTATCAAGAAATCTTCGAGCGAGTTTCAACGCTTCCTTCAAGACCTCCGCGAGCTCCTTCAGTAGCCAAGAAAACGTCAAAATCTTCTTCTCTCTCGCGGCGACCTTCGTGGAACCTTCAAGAAATCCCAGAACGGCATCGTCTCAGGTTTGTCCCCTTTTCACAATATCCATTGTCGTTCATGCATTAGGATAGGGTTTCTTGTTTTTGAGAATAGAGGTTTAGTGTTATTTGTTTAGGGTATTGATCTGGGCGAGGGTGTTGGAGAGGATTTGGAGGGGTTTCCGAGATTGTTTGAGAGGAGGGTTGGGAGATGAACGGCGTCTTAGGTTTAGGGGATGAACAGTACTCAGGCTGGTTAGAGGAGAATTAGGTTTTGTTAGGGTTTTCTGACTAGGGTTTGGGTTGGGCCCAGCCCAACTGTGAATTGCTGATGCACTCACCTGGTTTACTCGTTCACCCCCCCTGTGTGAAAGCTGAAGAAATTCTGGATTGGGCTTAGGCCCTATTTGCTATATGCACCCCCCATTCAGAGCCCATCTCAGAATAACCCTAAAAACCAATGCTATTTGCACCGTCCTCAGGTCCTTTTTCTTTTTATTTTTCAATTGTTTTTCTGGTAGCCATTGGGCCCAGGCGCGCCCTGCTAGGCGCACCCCCCTTCCTGGGCCCATCATGAGAATCAACTGGGCGCAGCTTCTAATGACACCCCCCACCCCTTTATTTCAATTTCTTTTATTTTTAATTTCCTTTATATTTCTTGCATATTAAAAAAATCATATAAAATCCAAAAATTAATATTTTTCATTTCTTGTTTTTTCTACATGTTCATAATCTTGTCTAGAAAATTATAAATAAATAAAATTCTAATTTTATTTTCTTTTAATATTTTTAGAGTATTTTTCTTTTAAATAGCTTTTAAATAGGTTTAGTTTGTACCTCAATTTTGTAGAATTTCTTTTAGGGCTTTCCCTTAGGATTTTTGAGCCATTCTTTTTGGCATAGTTAGATATTGAATCATAGTTCCCCATAGGATTTAATTCTTGATTTTTAGATTAAAATTTGATTAGTTTAATTAGGTTAGCATTAGGGTATCATAATTAGGGTTTTAGGATGCATAAGTGAAATAATTCATTTTCTGTGGAGAGTTTTGATTTGATTTTTAGCATATGGGTATATAGGTATGGTATGGGTAGATGTTATGGACCCTTGTGAATAATTGTTAGAATTTTCCCCATTGTTTTAGTATTTTTAGGTATTTTCTGAAGTTTTCTGATGGTTTTGTCTGTTCTGTGGTTATCTGTTTATCTCTGGGGTTTATTTTGGGGAATTTGTTGTGGGGCTTGGTTTGTTTTGAAGAATTTGTTGAAGAGCATGATGAAGGAGAAGATTGAAGATCCAGACTCAGAGATCCAGAGCTTGGAGATTATTCCCTGTCTGTGAGGTTTGAGATCCTGAAGTTTGAGAGAAGTTCATGGTACTTTCCTGAGGAAGGCACTATGAATGACTTTCATTCTTTCTTCTCACCTCTTTCTTAAGTATCCAATGATGTTGGAGCCAACTTGTGAGTTTAATTTCTCCCGAGGAGGAATGTAAACTGATCACAGTTGTTGAGCCACATGGGATACAACTCCTAAGTGGAAGCCTCCTAGTACTTTCCTGAGGAAGGTCCTATGGGTCTATTCACTTAGTTCCATTAGTTCATCTAGGATTTCTTAAGTATCCAATGATGTTGGAGCCAACTTGTGAGTTTAATTTCTCCTGAGGAGGAATGTAAACTGATCACAGTTTTTGAGCCACATGGGATACAACTCCTAAGTGGGAGCCTCCTAGTACTTTCCTGAGGAAGGTCCTAGGGGTCTATTCACTTAGTTCGACTAGTTCAGGTAGGATTTCCTAAATATCCAGTGATGTTGGAGCCAACTTGTGAGTTTAATTTCTCCTGAGGAGGAATGTAAACTGATCACAGTTGTTGAGCCACATAGGATATGATTCCTGAGTATACACCTCCTAGTGCTTTCCTGAGGAAGACACTATGAGTCTGCCTACTTAGCTCCCTTTCTTTGGTAAGCTTGCTTTGAAGCTTGAAGACTGGGATTGATTTCTCTTGTTTAGGGTTTTGCTTTAGGGCTTTGCTTTCTTCTGATTAGAGTTCTGTTTTAAGGTTAGGATTAGAGCTTAGAGAGTAGATGTAGATGATTCTTTCTCAAGCATGTGGTTTGTTTGCCTGATGGCACTTCATTTCTTTTACTGTTTATTGCTTGATAGCATGTTGTTTATTTTTCAGTATGATTACTGTTATTTCATGACTGGCTTGAGGTCGAGACGAGCTTGTGGAGGCTGAAGCCCCACACACATTTCCTCCCTCACTTGCATTGCATGCATTTTACTGTTAAGCTGATGCTTTGTCTGTTTTGGTGTATCATTGACATGATCCCTTAGGACTCTCATTTCCTTTGATAAGGATTTGATGACAGACTTTTAGGTTGAAACCTATGCATGACAACATCTAGGAGCTCCCTGTTCAAACCTCAACCATAGGATGAATCCATGGCATGACAACAGTAGGAATTGATAGTCTCCCTCCTAGTTGGGCCTGTTCTCTTCTCATCTCAAAGCAGTTTAAGATACAGTAATCATGAATGATTTCTTTCGTACGTTACGAGCCTTAAGCCATCTGAGGATGGATGTTTAGTATGGTACCCTTTGGGTGACATGCGGCGCATTCACTCTCAGGTCATAGTCTCTAGTGCGGTTGAAATCGCAAACGCAATAAAAAACACTTCTTTCAGGAGATAACCCGTAGTTTCCCGAACTACGTTTGCTCTGATCTTCCATACAGTATGGAAGTACGTAGGCATAGGATGCGACGTCCTAGCGAGCAACCTTCAACCTTTTCCGCGTAATCCTTCGTAGGCCGAACTACGTTGACTCTGATTTCTCATTCTCTGATGAGAATACGTAGGCATAAAGTGCGACGCTTTGCCGAGTCATTTTTCTTTTCTTTTTCAGCCAGCCTTGATAGGTAGATAGAATAAAACCAACCCGTCCAAGTAAACAAACAAGCGTGGATCCCGTCGAGTACGACGGACGTGAGGGGTGCTAATACCTTCCCCTTGCGTAACCGACTCCCGAACCCAGACAACGGTTGCGATGACCTTGTCTTACCCTTTTTCGTCAGGTTTTTCCGATCGTTTCCTTTCCCGCTCTGAGGGATAAATAACGAAAGGTGGCGACTCTTCTGTCATGCCGGCACCTTATTTTCGCGCAAGCGACAGGTACCAACTCATTCAGCAGGTTCAATTAAAGAACCAAAGGAACCATCGCTCGTTACCGAAGTAACTCCCCGTTAGGCCTACGATGTTCAGCCATCGCTCACACCCCACATGAGCACACGATGTTTTAGGATTGCTCACACCCCACAAGGGCATACAATCATTCTGCAGATCCTCCTAGGGATCAAAGACAAACCATCGCTCACACCCCACAAGGGCACACGAGGTTTCTGCAGATCCTACGCGGGATCAGACACACAAGAATGCAATTATGATGCTTCACAAACAAAACGACTCCATACATTCTTGACATGCATACATATACACCATATATATATTCATGCACATTTCATTCAATTCAAACAATTGCACAATGTTGCCAAACGACCATATTTCATACTTCACGATTTACGGTCTAGGATTCACGCCATACGGCTACCCACAGCATTCCATATCACACACACAACCATGCATAATAAGAAGAACTAATCACACTTGAATCGGAGAATCAATCATGGAAGTGAAACACAATAAAATAACACCCTGCTACGCTCGCTACGCTGTTCGCCTAGCGAACTCCCAGCGAGTGCTCGCTACCTGTTCGCCTAGCGAACAAGCTCGCAAGAGCAAATAGAAGCCTCTGACTTGCTTCGCTACCACAATCGCTCAGCGAAGGTCTAGCGAGTCGCTCGCTACCCCTTTCGCTACCAGCGAAGAACACCACAAACCATTTTGCCCAAGTCTGGGACCGTTCGCTACTGGCTCGCCATAGCGAATGCCCAGCGAATGCCCGTGACCTGCTCGCCTAGCGAACGTGCCAGCGAGGGTCTGCGAACTCAGAATTCTCCACTGTCCAAAACTCCGAAACTCATTGAAATCTACCCGATTCAATCCCAACTCGTCTCAGCAGCTTAGTCTGATGTTCCTCAACTAAATTCTACCATTCATTCTCAGCAGCTTTTATTTCAAGTCATTGTAGTAGGGTTGTTTTTCATCTTGACATGACCATATTTTGTTTGAGTTGTTAACTGTGATAAGCATGTATGAACCTTTCCCATGTATGTTTTGAATGTCTTGTAAATCATGTTTGAAATCTGTCATGAAATTGCTTGCTAGCCTCATAAGAACAATGATTTGAATGGTTGTGTTAACATGTCATGTTTTATCCTGTTACAAGCTCAACTGCCATTTAGAGATAGCATTTTTGTTATAGGATACAAATTGTTATTGGCTTGTAAGTTGTTATGTGCATGAGGTATTAGGACTAATTGTTGATTGATGTTAGCATTGTCATGTTAAGATTCATTGTAGTGTTGTTTTAGCTGTCTAATTTATGAACCACTGCCATGTAATGCTGCTACCACCTATTGCTCCCAACCATTGTAAAATTTTTGCTCCTTTTGCTGTTTGTAAACCAAGAACATGGTTATTTAATGATGATTGACATGTTTGCATCTATGTTGTTAAGAACTAGGTTCTCCTGCTAGAATTTGTTTGTGTTTAGTATCATAGGGTTGTAACTCTCATTTTAAGGCATGTATTGAATTGATGTATTGATTTGGTTTAGCAATGACCAAAGACTAGCTACTGCTTCTGTATAGCTATTATGCTATTTGATCTGTTGCACAAAAGCAATTAATCATGTTTAGCTTGTTAGGCTGTTTGTTTAGACCAAGTTGTCAAGGTGTGAGAACTGTATGTGTATGTATAGGATTCATTATGCATTCTTGTTTGACATTTTGGTTTGACAAAAACAAGTTTACTGTCAGCTTTTGTTTTGAGGTTTTCACCTCTTGTGCTGTCATTATGTTGAGTTTTCTTGCAATTTGTGTATGAATTCATGTCTTGATGTATGTGAATCATTGAATGTGTGTTGGTGTTTTGAAGTATGGAATGATGCATCATGAGAATGCTTTTCTTTTCTAAAACAACATTTCAAGCACTTTTGATCCATAGCTGCAGTCCACATGTCAGTTTCTGTTTTGATTTGTTTTTTAGTGTTCTTTGAATCTGAAATCCATGAACTATGTGTTTGGAGTTTGTGTGTGGTGATCACATGGATTGAAATAGTTTAGTTTAAGTCATGACTGCCATAATGCATTTCATAAGCTTCCATTTGCATCTATAGTCATGTTTAAATCTGTGTGCATTATCTTGAAAAATTAATGATACCATCATTTTCCTCTTTAAATTTCAAGTGGTTTAGACTCAAATTTTGTGAAATTTGGTTGTGTTTTGAAAGAGTTATGATGAAACCATTTTGACACCAACTTGCCTTGTTTTGTTTGTCTTGCCTGGCCCAGAATGCTTGTTTTGTTAAGTTTAAGTATTTATTAGGGTGGCATAATACACGGATGTATCGCCACCCCAATGGTTATGCCTTGTGTTTCAAATGTCTTGCCTTGCCTCCTGACCTGAGTTCGATCCGTGTGGAGATCAACTCTTTCATTATTTTCAAACATTTTCCATGTTTTCACATATTTCTCTCTTTTTCCTTTAACTGCTACACACGTGCGCCTTGGCTGAGACGGTGAAGTTTTGTACTTGTGATCCAAAGGTGGTGAGTTCAACACCCACCAAGTGCACTCCTTTATTTTTAATGACCAAAATCTTTGTTTTTTCTTTAAAATTTCAAAGTAGCACAACTTTACCAATTTTTATCATTTTTGAATTGTTCTTTTTGCTAATGTTTTATATTATTGCATATTTTCATATGGTATGTAAAGAATTCTAGAATTTTCATTTTAGAAACACTTTACACTAAAAGGATGTCATGTTTCATTTTTAGGGTTTTTATCCTCCTCTTTTTCAATCTTCCTTTCAAAACTTTTGATTTCTTTTCTTGAGTTTGATTTTGCACTTGATGTGAGCATTGTTTGTCAACTTTGTGTATGTGATTTTGATTTCAACTTTTGCTTGTAAGCATTGTAATTGATTCATTTCTACAAACATTTAGAATCCCCATGAAATTTTGAGCTATTTGTCAAGTTATAACTTGTTTGCATGGTTGTTACCTTTATCTTTGTCAAGATATGTCTTTGGATTTCACCTCTTGTGCTTAAGTCTTGTAAGAACCCCTTCATGATATTGTGATATCCTTGTGCCTTTATTTTGGTTGTAACCATTTATCTTGATTGAAATCCTTGCTTATTGTAATATGCTTGCTTATTCTTGGTTGTAACCATATCTCTTTATATTCATCATGTTTGAATGATTAATGCTTTGTTAAGTTCATTTCCCCAAGTGATGAAACTCTTTAGTTCTCATCCAAGTTGCCTCATTTCTCAACCCTTCCAAAGGAAAGTCTCTCTATTGACCTTTGGGTCATAGGTAGCTTATTACCCTTCCTTGACTTGGTAAATTCATCTATACACTTAGTTAAGTTAGAACCCCATTTAGACTTTGCTTAAGTCTAAAAAGCTTACCCTTTGTTAGGAGTGCTGCTTCAATTAGAACTTAAGATAGAGTTTGTTAACTCTATGTAAGAATCATGGAGATGATTACTTACTCCCTTTTCTTGAGTGTTCAATATAGATCTAGAGAGTTTTCTTAAACTCTACACAAGCATGGATATGTTTGTTCCCCTATGAACCTTGATCATAATCAAGTTTTCTTTATCCCTAGTGAGGTGAACTACAATTGCTCTGATTCTATCCTAGTTAGGATACGTAGGCAGAAGATGCGATATCTTTGCGAGCAAACATAGAAACTATCCTTAGGTCTTTACCTACACCTTTTACCCAATCTATATCCATAGAAAACATTTAGCAAACTTAGCATACAAACAAACAAAAGGTTCCTGTAGGGTACTACAGATGTTTAGGATGTGAAATACCTACCCTAGGCATAACCAACCCCGATCCCCGAATCTCTTAGCGTTGTTGTAACATTGCGAAAAGGGTTTTTCTTTCTTTAGACCTTTCCTTTGGATAAATTAAAGTCAGGTTGTGAATTTAAGAATTAAAGATTCAAGTTAATTAATAGCTTGGTATCACAATTCTCACCATAACAGGTATGAATAACTTCATGCCCATAAGTCGTAAGCTTACGGACAAACTTCAGAATTCCACCATACTGCTCTCGAAAAGCTGCAAGAACACCGGGCTTAGCCATGGAAATCAGACCAAATAAAGGTCCCAATTCAGGTGCCGGAAACTTGTACACAACAATCCTTTTTCTGCCAACTTCCATCTTTGAAGAAGACCAGTACCAGAATCAAGGGAAAGACGAAAACATGTAACACACATAAACATGCAATGTTAAATGCAGAATGATTATGCAAATGCACACATGGGATCAAGGTATCCAATGCTCAAATTCGCTGTTGTGCCGTTGACTGAATTCAACCAGAGATCCGCTCTAATCAGAACACTGAGATAACACACTGGATAGAACACTCAGGATCAAAATTCTGAACTGATGAGAAAACCAGGGTTGGTTGAAGGCTAGGTTTCCTGCAAAAACCCATCCCTCTCACATGTGGGTTCCAGTCTTGAAAATTACGACATCCTATGCGGGTTGTCAGCGTCACAGACTTTTGAGAAACGATGATACATTCACCATTTTTGGTTTGGCATCATAGTTTAACGAAGTGACCTCACTTAGCTGACTCCCCAAATGAACGGTCTCCAGAGTCGACAGTTTCTCTAAGTCAATATTCCCTTAACTGCACCAGACGCGCAGGATAGAATATTTCCAAAGAAAAACCTCGTCTGAATGTGTATTTCACGCGAGCTATTGCGCAGCAAAACGCCACACAAGCTCCCGCTAATCTCCACTTTAATCCTATATGTATACTCAAGCCCAGGTCCGACTTATCTCTCGGTGGAACAACCCAACCCATAGCACAACAATAACAACAGAAATGCAATGCAATAATATACAACAGATAATGTATATAAAGCGAAAACTGCACAAAAGTAAACACCCAAAGACGCAACAAACAAGCTAGGAGTGACTCGCATAGGGAACCAGAGTCCCCAGCTGTCGCAACTGCGAAAAACACCCGGCAGAAAACAGTAGAGTCGCCACCTTTCGTTATTTATCCCAAAGAGAGGGAAAGGAAACGATTAGAAAAAGCTGACGAAAAGGGAAAAGACGAGGTCATCGCAACCAAGTCCTGGGTTCGGGAGTCAGTTACACAAGGGGAAGGTATTAGCACCCCTCACGTTCGTCGTACTCGACAGGATCCATGCTTGTTGTCTATCTAAGGGTGTGTTTAAACTATCTACACTACAGGCTTGCGGACAAAAAGAAAAGAAAGAGACTCGGCAGAGCATCGCCGCTTTGTGCCTACGTATTCCCTCGTGCAATGGGAAAGTCAGAGTCAACGTAGTTCGGCTAACTACGAGAGAAAAGGGGGGGGGGGGAAGTTGCTCGCCAAGACATCGTGTCTTGTGCCTACGTACTTTCATCTGGTATGAAAGATCAGAGCAAACGTAGTTTGGGCGGACACGAAACCACAGGTTGATTAAGTGTTTTAATCGAGTAAAGTTAAACATACGTTCTAGCAGTTAGGGATTAAGCCTGTTTGCGGTAGAACCGAAGCTTAACAACACTGTTTTCTGAAAAAGTTTCCGATTAATCCCGAAGGAAAAAGGTTTGAAGTTGGTTTAGTGTTTTTTAGTGAAGTGAATTAATTCGGTTTGTGATTCACGTTGCACTAAAGACTATGACATGGAGGCGAATGCATCGTATATCGCCCCCAAATGGGACGTATACTAAACACTCTAGATAAGCGAGAGGAGACCCCTCACTCATCATTCCCCATGTACCTTAAGGCTCGTATCGTGCAACGTGTATCGCCTTTATTAAATGAGTTAGCATGGTTTTGAGATGAGAAGAGAGACGCACGGAAGGTCTAAGGGAAACTCGGCCCTAACGTTGTCATGCAATGTGATCCTAAAATTCGGATGAAAAGGGGAAACATCTACCCTAATGTTAGCATACTTGGATTGAGCACCTAATGTATCTCCTACTCCCATCCTAAACGGAGGGACTAGGAATCCTATGGGGATCATGGCAACAAAGCACAAGAAGAACAAAGGAAGGATCAATCACAAGTAGAGAATGCAAACATGTAAATGCACATCTAGAATGGTGGGAGGGAGGAAAAGTGCTTGGGGCAGCAACCGCCACAAGCACGTCTCGACCTCAACAGTGATGCAAGAATGATGCAAACATGTGGGAAAAACAAGAGAGGAAAGCAAATGAACATGCAAACGAAAACTAGATTCGAACCACATACTCAAGCATGCAAACAATTGACAAATGATCATACAAGTCAACAACATCATGATTAATTAACCACAAACAGTGACAATTATCCAAAACAATTCAATCCTAATGCATCACACTGATCTATGATGATTCGAATCGAACCGGTATGCGAACAAGCAAGCAAAACAGCAAATATGACATTCTGGCACAGTGTTAATCGGTTAACACCTTAAAAGTTTGAAGAAAAACTGAAGTTTTGAACAGGTTAATCGGTTAACCCTATGCGTTAACCGATTAACACTGTTAACGTTTGAAATTTTTTTGAAAATTTGAATTGGTTAACCGGTTAACCATATAGGTTAACCGATTAACACTGCACCAGAAGCTAAAAACAGCAGCAGAAAATCACTTCTAGCACAAAAACAGCTTATCCAAGATTCCAACAGATTAACTTATCAACTAAGCACGAAATTAACAACAGAAAACAGAGATCCAACAGCATGGGTACACAATTACACAACAACATCACAAATCGAACGGATCAAAATCAACAAAATTCAATCGAATATGAAGATTAACATGATAAGCTCAACAAATTAAATCGGATCGAGAATTCCAACCTTCGAAGCGGAGATTTGCTTCGGTAGATGTTGATCAACTGAATTTGAGTAGATCAAATGCTAGAAATTTGGAAAACTTCAAGATCCATAATAATTGTTGTTGTATGAATGAAGATCCACCAAATTTGAGTCAAAAAGCTTCAAATAATCACTTATAGATCCAACTCCTGATTCAGATCCAAGCTTACACGAAATTGAAGATGAAAATTGATCCAATGATGATGGTAAATGGAGGATTATGCTCAAGAATTCATTGATTCCAATGAAGAATCAAGAATTCCAACGAAAAAAAGCTTTGAGTGAGTTTTGGAAATGGAGAAGTTGAGTGAATTTGAGAAAGAATTCTGATCAATTCTAAAAAATGAATGTGAGAAATGAAAATTGGATGGTGAGGTTTGGAGTGGATCACTTAAATATGACTTAGGTTTGGATCTCAAAGCAAGGATTGGAATTTGGGTTGGAAATCAAGGCTTGGAATGTGGAATGGGATTTTGGAGGGAAATCTGAAATTTAAAGGTGTTCTAGATCCTTCCCAAGTGAAAATTTGAATTCCAAGGTGATCAAAATTGGACCCCAAGTGAAATTGGCTTGCAAAATCACGTACAGGGCAAAATCTGCTATGGTTAACCGTTTAACACTGTTAAAACTTCCAAATCTGGGCAACTTTTTCTTTGGTTAATCGGTTAAACATATGTGTTAACCGATTAACACCTTCAAAAATTTGAATTTGGCGCCTTTTGGTGGGAAATCTGTCCCTTTGCCCTGTTCCAACTGTCTGGAGCTCTGTTTAGCTGCTGAACCTCATTTTTGACCGTTGTCACTGCGAAAATGCCTGTTATGAGCCTGAGTGCTGATTTCTGATATGAATTTAACCTGCAAAATAAAATCCGTTGCCTGACCACTGGGTAAAATAAACGCCCGAGCCTCTGATGCTCGCGGTTCGTTGTTCAGTCTGTTGCTCCGAAAGGAACTTGAGTCACAGGAACGCCTTGATCCCATGCCTCGAGAACAAATGCTATGCAATGCGAATGCTAAATGCGAAAAGGAAACATAAGCCAGTTACGGTTAACGAAAGGCAAATTTTGGGGTGCTACAGCTGCCCCTATTCAAACAACTTGGACTTGAAGTTTTGTATTGAAAGACGAGTATCAAACAACTTGTTACGAAAATGGTGTGGCGAACATAGCGTCTTCGTATTGAAAGACGAGTATCAAGACCACACACACTACAGTGAGTATCCTGACACTAGGAGAGGAAGAAGTCTACACTCAATCCTCTCTCTTTACTTCAATACAAAGAGAACTTCATTCTCTTATTAAAGTATTTTTGGTTTTGAACGGTAAGTTCTTTTGTGACTGTAAACCCTACGGTAAATGTCAAGCACTCGGAATAGGAGAAGGCCTACGCCTAACCACTCCACAACCATTCAAGTTTTGCGGTGAAAAGAGTTTGAAAATGCACTCAGTACGGGACCTAGGTTTTATGAGAGAAAGTGTGACGAATGCACGGTGCGGAACCAAGGTTTTAGGAGAGAAATTGTGATTGATGCACTCGGTGCGGAACCAAGGTTTTAGGAGAGGAGCCATGGAGAATACAAGTGTCTTCGTATTGAAAGACGAGTATCGAGACCACCCACACTACAGTGATCATCTCGACACTCGGAGAGGAAGAAGTCTACACTCAATCCTCTCTCTTTAGTTCAATACAAAGAGAAATCGATTCCTTTATTGAAGAGATTTTTGAGAACCTGCCAAAGAGATGAAAAATGGAGACAGATATATACAGGATACAGATAATAAACAATCCACCAACTAGGATTTTAGGGTTTTGATATTTATTAAGTGTTTTGAAAGAATGTATAAGTGAAAAGGGGGTTAGATGACAATATGCACAATATGATAATATGAAGTATGCACAATAATGATTATATGAACAAGATAAAGTCAATAGAAATATAAACAAAAAAATATGTGCGGAAATATAAAACAATGAAATATTAACAGAATATTAAAGTCGGGAGTTATCAATCGGTGAAACGGAGGAGGTCAAAAAATTCAAACTTCGTCTTAATCGCAAACTTCAAGTTAATTTAATCGAAGGGAACCTCTCGCGATCCCAAAGTAAGGAAAATGACCCAAATGGTTATTCTCCTTATATTTGAAATAACGAAGGTTTGAACATCCTCGATGATTAACATTTGACGAATTGGAGACTTCATCGGTTCGAAATCGAAAATTGTAATAAAAGATGCGAGGTGAAAAAGAAGTGGGTCTCGGATCCATAGTTTCTCGTCAAGAATTTGACGGATAAACGAAGAAAATCTTTTCATCGACCAAAACAAAAATTGAATAAAAAGGCCCAATGACAAAATGGGAAATAAAATTTAACTTCAAAAATCGAAAATATTCTAAAACTTGAAAGAAAATAATACAAAGTTACAAAATAAATATTTATAAACTTCTAAAAGGAAAATTAATATAATATATTCTAAAAACTCTAATAGAAGAAACTATTATAAATTAATTAAACTAATATAATATATATACATATGAAAACTGTTTTAAAAAAAAATTAAAATAATAAATATACTATTACATAAATATATTTACAATAACTATTATATAAATTTATTTACAAAATAATTTACATTTTATTTTTTAAAAAAACAAAACAGGGGGTTTAAAAAAAATGATAGAATGTAGAATCATATGGACTTCATTTTGAAGGCCATTATCCACATTCACTCGCTGCAAACAGGGAGGGGGAATAACACAAGACTCAAAAGAAACAATTAAATGAAACCCACATTCATCAAATGTAAAAGCCAGAAGAAGGAAAAATCGCGGAAATTTAATCGAAAACAGCCTCAAGACATCATCTCTCTCCCTCGATTCCAAGCTTCAACTCTTGTTTGATCCATTCTGATTTTGTTTCCATTTTATTTTGGTTTGCTCAAGGTTTTTTCTTATCCTCCATTGTTGTCTGGATCTAAAGGTTGTCGATGGTTTGAAATGAGTTTTCGGAGTGTGTACTTGAGAGATTTGAAATAGGTTTTCGTCGGAACTGGGTTGAAGGGAGTATTGGTTTGTAGAAGTTGAGAAGTTGGGTTTGAGAAGCTTGAGAGAGTGAGGGATATGGCGGAGGGTTTCACGGCGAGGGTTTGAGGGAGGACTGGGTTGCGATTGGAAGCTGAGTTTAGAAGTTCTTGGATGAAGATGGAGTCTGGTGAAATGGAAGAAGAAGGGAAGTGTTTTTCTTGTTGAGGAATGGTGAACAAAGGATGATGAAGGAATGGTAGCTGCGACGGCTAGGTTTAGGGTTCTTGGGATTAGGGTTCCAAGCTTAGAGATGGTGAATAATGAACTGGTCCTGCTCTGCAACGTGTCCCCTCCCTCAGATTTATACTGCCCCTTTTTTTATTTTTCTTTTTAAATAAAAACTGTACTGATAATTGGTTAATAAGAAAATGAGTAATCCTAATCTAACTACTAAACTAATCTTAATAATAATCCTAATTAAATAATGAACTAATAACTAGCTAATTATAATTAAAACTACTAATTAATCCTAAATAAAATTCTATTTGACAACTAAAATAAATTAAATCCTAATTAAAATTTTAAAAATCTATTCTAAAAAGAGTTTAATGAAAAACTAAATAGAAAAACTATTTTCTAAAACTATTCTAAAATGACAAAATAATTCTAAAAAATGCTATATTAAATCTAAACTAAATCTATTTCTAAATTAATTAAAAAAAATCTACTTTCTAATAAACAATAACAAATAAATAAAAGAAAACAATTCTAAAATAAAATTCTAACTAAAAATATTTCAAAAACAAATTCTACTCTAATTAATTTTAAAACTAAAAGTCTAATAACTAAATGAAAATAAACTGAATTAAAATAAAATTCTAATGAAAATCTATTTAAAATTCTAAGACTATTATATTAAAAAAAACTATTTAAATCTAATAAAATAAACTAAACAATTAAAAAAACTATTTCTAACCAATTTTTTAAATAAAAAAAAACAATATTAAAAACCTATTTAAACTATTTTCCAAATAATTAAAAATAAAGCAAAAATAGCAATAAAATGCAAAATGCCATGGAAATAGAAATGAAAAACAGACGAACACCGAAATGCGCCAAATTATCAGCACAGACTGAATCATCAAAAAGAGGGCGACTTTCGCTCGATTTCGACATGGAACTTCTCGTTTGAATTGATTTGAATCGTAAAAAATGCGAGCAAAGCGACTGTAATCCTGATAAATTCAATTCGGCTGATCAAAGCGACTGTAATCCTGATAAATTCAATTCGGCTGATCAAAGCGACTGTAATCCTGATAAATTCAATTCGGCTGATAACACTGGCAGGATGCGACATAAATGATATGTAGATGAAAACGAAGCAAAGGCTAGTCAAAGCTAGAAAAAGGGTGGGCAAATTTAGGGTATGACAGATGCCTCTATCTAATCGGCTTAAACCTAGTAAGACGAGATGCTATGGCATTCATCCTTTCGAGGTAGAAGATGATTAGATATAGAAGACCCTGGATTTTCCCAAAAAGAAGTAAAACTGCTCGGGAATGAAACACTAGATACCTTGCGAAGGTTGCTAATACCAAAAGGATGGTAGTATACTCACACACACTACCCATACATCAAAAGGACGTAAGGGATCCATTACCAAAAGGATAATGGAGAACAAACGTTAGTCATGACACCAAAAAGGATGCTAGACCCATCACCAAAAGGATGATGGAGCAAAACACAATCAACCCTAACACCAAAAAGGATGTAAGGGATCCATTACCAAAAAGAATAATGGAGAACAAACGCTAGTCATGACACCAAAAAGGATGTCAGACCCATCACTAAAAAGGATGATGGAGCGAAAACGCTAGTCATGACACCAAAAAGGATGTCAGACCTATCACCAAAAAGGACGATAGAGCGAAACACAATTAACCCTAACACCAAAAAGGATGTAAGGGATCCATTACCAAAAAGGATAATGGAGAAAAAGCCCTAGTCATGACACCAAAAAGGATGTCAAACCCATCACCGAAAAGGATGATGGAGCGAAAACGCTAGTCATGACACCAAAATGGATGTCAAACCCATCACCAAAAAGGATGATGGAGAGAAATACAAACAAACCGGACACCCAAAATGATGTAGGGGGATAAGCTTCTCTAAAGAGATTGCCACTTATCACTGAAGACAAATAAGCTTCTCTGAAGAGATTGCCACTTATCGTTGAAGAAGGATAAGCTTCTCTAAAGAGATTGCCACTTATTGTCGAAGAAGGATAAGCTTCTCTGAAGAGATTGCCACTTATCACTGAAGAAGGATAAACTTCTCTAAAGAGATTGCCACTTATCGCTGAAGGAGGATAAGCTTCTCTGAAGAGATTGCCACTTATCGCTGAAGGAGGATAAACTTCTCTAAAGAGATTGCAACTTATCGCTGAAGGAGGATAAGCTTCTCTAAAGAGATTGCCACTTATCGTTGAAGAAGGATAAGCTTCTCTGAAGAAATTGCCACTTATTGCCGAAGACGGATAAGCTTCTCTGAAGAGATTGCCACTTATCATTGAAGAAGGATAAGCTTCTTTGAAGAGATTTCCACTTGTCGCTGAAGGAGGATAAGCTTCTCTAAAGAGATTGCCACTTATCTTTGAAAAAGGATAAGCTTTTCTGAAGAGATTGCCACTTACCGCTGAAGGAGAATAAGCTTCTCTGAAGAGAATTCCACTTATCATTGAAGTAGGATAAACTTCTCCCAAGAGATTTCCACTTATCGTTGAAGAAGGATAAATTTCTCTGAAGAGATTGCCACTTATCGCTGAAGAAGGATAAGCTTCTCTGAAGAGATTGCCACTTATCGCTGAAGGAGGATAAGCTTCTCTGAAGAGATTGCCATTGATCGTTGAAGAAGGATAAGCCTCTCTGAAGAGATTGCCACTTATTGTTGAAGGAGGATAATCTTCTCCCAAGAGAATGCCACTTATCGTTAAAGAAGGATAAGCTTCTCTGAAGAGATTGCCACTTATCGCTGAAGGAGGATAAGCTTCTCTGAAGAGATTGCCACTTATCGTTGAAGAAGGATAAGCTTCTATGAAGAGATTGCCACTTATTGCTGAAGGAGGATAAGCTTCTATGAAGAGATTACCACTTATCGCTGAAGGGGGATATGCTTCTCTAAAGAGATTGCCACTTATCGCTGAAGCAGGATAAGCTCCTCTGAAGAGATTGCCACTTATCGCTGAAGGAGGATAAACTTCTCTGAATAGATTTCCACTTATCGTTGAAGAAGAATAAGCTTCTCTGAAGAGATTTCCACTTATCGTTGAAGGATAGTCAACTCTGCTAGAGAAATATCACTGGGGATCGCTCATGGCTTTACTGAATATGCCCCTATCTGGGCTAAATGTTGATTTAAAGATCTGGTAAACCACGAGGGTACAATACATCAGGGGAAATATCCATGGTCTTGAGAAGGTGTCCCTGACCGGGATGAATGTTACTTTGATATTCTTGAAATTCGCGGGAAAAACCCACGGTCTTTGCAAATAATGCTCCTGACCGGGCTGATAATCCTAGAAATCTTCGAGATAAATCCTGGACCTTGAGTTGCATATGCTAATGCTTGATGATGAAGATGTTTCATATCAAATGGAAATGCAAATACAAATGCTAACACGCGGAGATGCAAGAACTGATGATGTATGCTTTGATTATGGGTATGCATATGATGCAAGATGATTATGAAGTCGAATGCAATGCGTATGATGCATATGATTGCAAACGGGTAATTGGAAAAGTAGGTGCCGATACTGTGGAGTTTGGTAGTTGCCAATACGGATTGGACTTTGGATCAGGTGGGAGGACAAGCTTGACTTCCTGACATCATTTTTCATGATGCAATCAACTCTTGGCGATGTTGAGACTCTCAAGTCAAAACCAGTTTCTGCTGGGCTTGACGATCTTGTCTCTGTCAAGTCATTTCAAGATCTTAAACGGTGTTCCTGTATACTCCTTGGAGTCGTGGTCACCTTTTAGTTACCCTAAGAGAATAAGTAATCCCTTAATCCATTTTACCACAATGCTATTATGCGTAATACTCATCATCAAATAAACAACACTTACAAACATATGGTAAGAAAATAGAAATAGAAAATATTTGGTGAAAGTAATTTTTATTGATGAAAACCCATAAATGGAAAAATTACAAAAGGAGGAAATTCCTAAAAGAGATAATTGCTTTGAAAGAAATATAAAAACAACGGCAATGTTGAAAACGGTTCTTGTCAATTCCTAACTCCACTATAACCCATATGTCTCTAAAGACCCTTCACGCCTTGCTTCTGAGTGCAATGATTGAATTGATCTTTCTTAGTAAGAAGCTTAATGGTTATGGAGGAAAGTTCGCATGTCTTTTCAGGATGCAGTTTCGCCTTTCGAATCCCTAAATTTTGCCTAGGCCGCCCTTTCGGGTTTTCAGCCTATCAGGATACATTTTCTTTTATTTTGGTCCCTAATTTTTGCCTGAACCATTTTTATGGTTCACCAAGACGCCCATTTTTGCGTGGATTTTGTTTTGGTCCACCGGGTCTATCTTTCCGGCATAATGTTTTTTAACTGCATCTGAATTCACAAGGGATGGAAGATCGTCACCGTCCATGGTTGAGAGGATCAGGGCTCCTCCGGAGAAAACCTTCTTCATTACATACGTACCCTCATAATTTGGTGCCCATTTTCCCCTTGGATCAACGTGAGTTGGCTGAATTTTCCTCAATAGCAAATCTCCTGCTTTGATGAATCATGGGCGAACTTTCTTGTCAAAGGTTCTCTTCAACCGTTTCTGGTATAACTGTCCATGACAGACGGCTTTCATGCGCTTCTCGTCGATAAGATAAAGCTAGTCAAGTCTGGCTTGTATCCATTTGGCTTCATCTAGCTTGACGTCGGCCAAAATCCTCAAGGAGGGAATCTCTACTTCAATAGGAAGTACTACTTCCATGCCATACACAAGAGAAAATGGGGTTGCTCCTGTAGAAGTGCGCACTGAGGTGCGGTAGCCATGCAACGCAAATGGCAACATCTCATCCTAGTCTTTGTAAGTCTTCACCATCTTCTGGATGATTTTCTTAATGATTTTATATGCCGCCTCAACAGCTCCATTCATCTTGGGACGATATGGTGTTGAATTGTGAGGTTCAATCTTTAAGCTCTCACACAACTCCTTCATCATCTTATTGTTGAGGTTTGAACCATTATCAGTAATGATCTTATTTAGAACCCCATATCGGCAAATGATTTCTTTCTTGATGAAGCGAGCCACCAACTGCTTAGTGACATTGGCATAAGATGCGGCTTCTACCCACTTAGTGAAGTAGTCGATGGCTACTAAGATGAAACGGTGTCCGTTGGAAGCAGTCGACTCAATGCGTCCGATTATATCTATGCCACACATAGTGAAAGGACAAAGCGAAGTCAACACATTCAAGGGAAATAGTGACATATGAACTTTATCTGCGTAGATCTGGCATTTGTGACATGTCTGGACATGGCGATAATAGTCTGTTTCCATTGTCATCCAATAGTACCCTGCCCTCAAGATCTTCTTAACCATTATGTGACCACTAGCGTGTGCCCCAAAAGACCCTTCGTGCACTTTGTTTATGATACGTTCTACTTCATGTCTATCCACGCATCTGAGCAGAACCGAATCATAACTCCGCTTGTATAATACATCACCGCTGAGGAAGAACTTTGAGGAGAGCTTCCTGAGATATTTCTCGTCAGTGATAGTTATGCCTTCTGGATATTCCTGTGTTTCTAGATACCGCTTGATATCGTAGAACCAAGGATGATCATCAACTTTAGGTTCTTCAGCATCGGCTGCCAGGCAATAAGCGGGTTCGTCAAGATACTCGAAACGGATGTGCGGTGCCTCATTCTTCCACTTTACTTGAAACATGGATGCTAGTGTTGCTAGAGCATATGCCAACTGGTTTTCTGCCCTGGGAATATGATGAAAAGTGATCTCATCGAAGTATGTGATTAGCTTCAAGACATGATCTTTGTAAGGAATCAACTTTAGGTCAAGTGTTTCGTATTCCCCTTTAATCTGGCATATGACAAGCGCAGAATCTCCATAGACTTCTAGAATCTTGATCCTATTATCAATAGCAGCTTCAATTCCGAATATACAAGCTTCATATTCGGCCATGTCGTTAGTACATTTGAAGCACAATCTGGCGGTGAATGGTAGGTGAAAACCAGTTGGAGAAGCAATGATTGCCCCAATTCCATAACCTTTAGCGTTTGCATCACCATCGAACACGAACATCCATCGCGATCCTGGTTCGGGTCCATCATCTAGGCCTGGTGTGGTATAGTTTCTGGAAAACATGACCTCTTCGTCGGGAAAATCGAAGCACATAGATTGGTAGTTGTCCATAGGTTGGTGGGCGAGATAGTCAGAGAGCACACTCTGTTTGATAGCCTTCTGCATAACATACTGGATGTCGTACTCTGTTAATACCGTTTGCCGACGAGCCACTCGTTCGGTGAGAGTGGGCTTCTGGGACACGTACTTGACAGGGTCCATCTTGGAGATCAACAAGGTTGTATGGGTGAGCATATATTGTCTCAAGCGTTTTGCTGCCCAAGCCAATGCACAACATGTCTTCTCGAGCATTGAGCATCTCGATTCACAGTCGTTAAACTTCTTGCTAAGTTAGTAGATCGCATGCTCCTTTCTACCTGTTTCGTCGTGCTGACCCAACACGCATCCAATGGATCCCTATAGCACAGTCAGGTACATGATTAGGGGTCGTCTGGGTACTAGAGGCATCAAGATCGGTGGTTCTTGTAGATATTCCTTTATTTTCTCAAAGGCTTTCTGACAATTATCATTCCACACCACAACTTGGTCTTTTGGGAGTAGTTTGAAGATGGGCTCACAAGTGGCCGTTAGATGAGATATGAACCTAGCGATGTAGTTCAATCTCCCAAGGAAACCTCAGACTTCCTTTTCAGTTTTGGGTGCCGGCATTTCTTGGATTGCTTTGACTTTATCTGGATCGACTTCAATCCCCTTTTAGCTCACAATAAAACCTAGCAGTTTACCAGATATTACACCAAAAATGCACTTGTTGGGATTTAATCTCAGCTGGAATTTCCTTAGTCTGGCAAAAAGCTTCTCCAAGTGAATGAGGTGTTCTTCTTCGGTTTGGGATTTCGCAATCATATCATCCACATAGCACTCAATCTCTTTATGTATCATGTCATGAAAAAGAGTGACCATTGCTCGCTGATATGTCGCGCCTGCGTTCTTAAGTCCAAACGGCATGACCTTGTAATAGAAAGTTCCCCATGGGGTTATGAAAGTCGTCTTTTCTATATCTTCGGGCGCCATCTTAATTTGATTATATCCATAAAATCCATCCATAAACGAGAAGACAGAGAACTGGGTTGTATTGTCTACTAGTACGTCAATGTGTGGCAGAGGGAAGTCATCTTTCGGACTTGCTCTATTGAGGTCTCTATAATCAACACACATTTGCACCTTCCCATCTTTCTTTGGTACTGGGACAATATTTGCTACCCATTATGGGTAACTGGATACTGCCAGGAAACCAACGTCTAGCTGCTTTTGCACTTCTTCTTTGATTTTGAAGGACATCTCCGGCTCTGCTCTCCTCGACTTTTGCTTCACCGGCGGGCAACCTTCTTTGAGGGGTAGCTTGTGCACCAAAATATCTTCATTTAGACCTGGCATATCTTTGTAGGACCAAGCAAATACGTCAACATACTCTCGAAGCAATATGACCATCTTTGTCTTAATCTCTGACTCCAAGGCGGCACCGATCTTGATCTCCTTGGTGTCCTCTTCAGTTCCCATGTTGATGACTTCAACCTCTTCTTGATACGTCTGAATGACTTTTGACTCATGCTTTAGCAATCTAGCTAGCTCTTCTAGGAGATCACAATCTTCCTCGCAGTCTTTGTCAGCTTGGTAGATCGGGTTATCAAAGTCATATTGGACCGTAGCGGGGTCGTTATCGACAGGAACAGAGGAAGATTTGCACGATGAATGACTTCATGCTTTTATTTTTAGAAAAGATGAAAGAAAAATAAGTAAACAAAAAAAAACATTACCTTTGAAAAATATTTGTATGTGCAAAAGTAAAAATGAAAGAAATAGAGTGCAATTGGATGCAAAAGTTTATTTATTGATGATAAGTTGTGCTTTAAAAGCGAAAAGCCCTACAACATGATCCATATGCCTTGGGCAGAGCATAGGATTTTTAGGTAAAAATGAAAAAAAAAACAGGGAATTACTTGTCTACTAGAGTAACTTTGGGGATTTCGACGATTCTTCAATTGTCCAAAGTTTGATTGGGTGCCCTATGATACACCATGCACAACTCTTCATGACCTTCGTCTTCAGTTTCCAAAAACGTGACTTGACCATCGACAAGGTGACCTCCACTAGTAAAAACCAACGGAGTTGCAAGTCCTTTGCCCCTATCAGAGGCATTCTTCTATTTGTAACCCAGACCGGCTCCATTTTTGTTAATGGGCAATTCCAATACTCTACCCCATCCTCATGGATGACCATCCTCTATCACTGTCCTTGCGTCCTTCCAAGTCACTATTGAAGACACCAGCTTCTCGTGAATCATTTCAACACTAATTACTTCAAAGGCTTGAAATGGAGTCTCATGTACTTCATATCCTACCTCCACGTAGCAGAAAGAAGCAAGATGGCTCACAAGAACATCTTCTTCGCCTTCAATGATGACCATTTGATTATTAATCATGAATTTAATCTTCTAATGCATGGTTGATGTTACGACACTTGCTGAATGCATCCAAGGACGACCAAGAAGGCAACTGTAGGCAGGATATATATCCATTACATAAAATGTAATGATAAAAGTATGAGGTCCAATCTTGATCGGGAGATCAACCTCGCCTACCACAGTTCTCTTAGCTCCATCAAAAGCTTTTATAATGGTTTAACTTGGCTTCATCACAAGTCCTTCAATTGATAGCTTGCACAACGAGCTCTTTGGGAGTACATTCAGTGATGACCCAGTGTCGACTAGCACTCTAGAGAATACAACATCTACACATTCAATGGTAATGTGTAAGGCCTTGTTATGGTTCTTACCTTCAGGAGGTAATTCACTATCATTAAAGCTCAAAATATGACCTAATGCTATATTCCCCACCACCTCTTCAAACTGTACCACTGATATCTCTTGCGGTACGTGAGCAGGCTTCAAAAATTTTAACAGTGCCTCCTGATGGGCTTTCGAACACATTAATAATGATAGCATGGATATTTTTGAAGGAGTTTGATTGAGCTGGTCAATCACTTTTTAATCGCTTTTCTGAATGATTCTTAGAAACTCCTCTGCTTCATTATTTGGGGCATCCTTTTGTTTGGATGACTGCCCCTGTTTAATGGTGCTTGGTTTAACAGTATCTTTCTTTGTATTGTCACTGCTGTTGACAGGTGGTGCGGTTGGTGCAAAGATCCGACCACTTCTGGTCACGCCACCAGTCCCCACGATATTCTTTACAGTCTTCTTCTCTTCCAAGATATCCTCTTCTCCTACTTTATATCCATTGAGAAAGACAGTCTCGTCATATAGCCAAGGTACATCATTTGTTCTCTCGTATGGAAACGGAGCTGGCGCCGAAATGACAAGCTAGTTCATTGATGGTGGAGAAATAGGTATCTCAATCGGATCGTAAGGTATACTTATAGGTATTCCACCTTGACCGTAAGGCATCACATACGTCTCATCATATGGGATTTGCACAGGGATAGGAGCCTGTCCATACATGTTGTCCCACTCTTCCTCATCACATGGTATGGTTAACGGAATACGAGTCAAATTATCAAAAGATCTCCATAACCCACATTCATCGTCATATGGTATTTCTAATGTCTCAAACAGAATGTCAAGAGTAGCGACTTCTTCGGTCTTTGAAACTTGTTCTGCTATTAACACGCCTTGATCAGTCAAGCTTTGAATTCCTTTCTTCAACTTAGCGCATCCTTGATATCCATTCAAACAAACGTGACAATTGGCTGAATAGCCAGGATCAACGTTATTCAATAAGAGTTGTTCCTTAACAGTGGAAAGAGGGGTTTTCAGTTTGTCAATGTCCAAAATTAATCGGATCCCTCTAGACCTCTTAATCATGTTTACTGAATGATGGGCCGACATTGGATTAGTCTTGATGTTCAGGGTGTTTTGAGTAATGTTTATCTCCTTTGAATCGATAAGATCTTGCACAATGTATTTCAGAGCTTTGCAATTCTCAATGTTATGGCCTGGGGCGCCAGAATGGAATTCACATCTTGCATTGACGTCATAACCGTAGGGGAGAAAGGCTGGAGGGTCTCTCATTTCCCTAAGTTGAACAATACCTCCTTTTAACAAGAACGGACATAATCTGGCATATGTTAAGGGAATTGGATCAAGCCTTCTTTTTGGCTTCCTCAGCCCTTGATACTGATTTTTTCTTGGTTGGTAGGATTGTTGTTGTCGATTCTGCTGAGCTGTAGGCTGAGTTGCTAGAATGGAAAGTGGTTGTTGTGGAGCAACGGCAGCAATATGGTGACACCCTTGATGGGCTCTCCCTCTGTCTGTGGATACAACACAAGTTTTGCCTTCTTTCTTCTTAACGAAACCCTGATATGGCTTCTTGACCTGACTTGAGGATCCGCCAGCATTCTGAATCTTTCCTGACTTCATTAAACTCTCTAGTCTTTCTCCATCCGTGACAAGTTCAGAAAACACTGTAGAGGTTGTAGACGCCAGACGCTCAAGGATCGGCCCTTGCAGCATGCCCATGAAGAGGTCTGTAAGCTCCTTATCCATCAACGGGGGTTTACTCTTGCGGCTAGTCCTCTCCATCTCTGTGCAAAGTCTTTAAAAGACTCGTTCAATTTCTGGGTCAGATTCTGGAGTTGCATCCGATTCAGATCCATGTCAGTGTTGTATTGATAATGTTTCACAAAAGCGTCTGCTAACTCTTTCCAGCTCTTCACATTGGATCATTCAAGATGCATGTACCATTCCAGAGAGGCCCCCGTCAAACTATCCTGAAAGAAATGGATTAATAGCTTCTCGTCATCGAAATAGGCGGCCATTTTCCTGCAGTAAGACCTTATATGGGTCTTAGGACAACTATTACCCTTGTATTTCTCGAAAGTTGGGATTATAAACTTCGGAGGTATCTTAACCCCTAGCACGAGACATATTTCTGCAGCATCTAGTCCCAAAACGTCGGGGCCTTGCAAGGCATTGAACTTCTTGTAAGGCATTGAACTTCTTCTCTAATTCAACATTCTGTGGTACCTACGCTTCAGCCGAATCTTCGTAGAATCCTTCATGCTCGTCATAGTGGCTGGTGGTGGGATCGTAGTAGCGGGAGGATGGACTGTACTAATAGGTATCGTGCCTGCGGGAGTAGGAATTGCACCAACAGGGGTTTGAGTAGCACCGGTAGGGATTGGAACAACACCGGTAGGGATTGGAATTACACCGACAGGGATTGGAATTGCACCGGCATGGATTGGAGTTGTGTCACCTGCATTGGGTGGATTCATCTGCGTCTTCATACCTTGTATTTCTTCCCTCATAGCAGCCTGGTGTTGCTTTAGCTGATCCATGACTCTTTTGTGATTATTCCTTGTGTTGTACTGATGTCGGGAAGTCAGCTTGCTTTACTGCGAAAGGGTAGACGGCGTGTAAGGTTGGTTTCAGGGAATGCAAAAAAAATGATGCGCAAGCGCATGCAATGTTCAAGAGACTTTCGAGACTTATGATTAACATCGGTATTGTAATACTGCGACTGAATAATAAATAATGCATCATTTATACCAAAAAGAAAATTTTCATTAATTTGAGAGAAGATTCAATACAAACGATTGTTGAATAAGCTGAACATAACAATTCGTGCTACAAGAGAAAAATACTGAATAACTAAAAATCCTTCTTTTGGAGATGCTCTTTAAGCTTCTTTGTCTCGAACATGAATCTTCTAACCATCTGGTCGCAGAGCTGGATAAAGTGATGGATAGAAGGAGGGATATCACTTCCTTCCAAGTCTTGAATCTCACTTTCTAACCTCCATGGGATATCACGGATCATGAGGTTGCAATGCTCCACTAGATTGTTATACCTAGCATGACACATGTCTAGAGTCGACTGATAATAACGAAGAGAATCCACATGGGTATCCAACAATTCATTGAGTTGAGCCTCCTTCTTGAGCCACTGTGCATTATCCCTTTGCAAGGCGTCGAAACGATTCCTCCACAGAGTGGTTGTTTCTCGGGCAGTTTCCAACTCTAAATATTTGTTGTTCCACATGTCAGGAGTGACATATGAAGCTCTCAATGCTTCCTCCTTGAGTTGTCGTTCATCTTCCACTAGGGTTATAGCATTTCTCAACTTCTCTTCAAGATCCCCAATGTCAGCCTCGAGATTCTCCCTTGTCTCCTTCTTTTCAGCAGAAGCTAATTCAAAGAAATGCCATGCTCTATCACAAGAGGCCTTAATTTCCTGTAGGCGTTGTCGAAGAGTTGTCAATGATGCATCATCCCCTCCAAAACCATTCTGGTACCTGACTCTCATATCCATTTCTAACTTCAGTTTCTTGCTGCTCTCAGCCGCTTGTTCTTGTTCAAACTCCACTTTCCTTTTGTACTAGCCATTCTCCATACTTGCTTGGTTAATTTCAGCCTGAAGGTTTTGATTCTCTTTAGTCAACTTTTCTACAACTAGCTTCAGCTTCTCATACTCTTCCATAGATACATGAGTGGGAGCAGGAGGTCCTTCTCGCATGGATGGTTCTGGGGGAAATGGTAGCAACCTTTCAGCCACTCTGGCTAGCAACCATCGGTTGTATGGCTCCTTAGCCACACAATTCTTTGCCTTCAACTCTTTCCTCCCCTTCGTATGGATCTTGGCCCATGCTTTAGCAATTTTCCTGACAAACGCAGGATCCTCTGTTGTGGCTAGCAAAATGAAACTTTGAACTTTCTCTGCTTCGGGCTCATCCTCCATAGCATAGCCCAACTAACGCAATGCCATGATTGGGTTGTAGTTGATGCAACCATCCCTACTAATTAGAGGCACATTTCCAAACTCCCCACAGCTAAAAATGATCTCCACATCGTAGTATTCATGAGAATACCAAGCAATACCATTGGCTTCTAGAGACATAATGCGTTGAGACCATTTCAACTTCTCCTTGTTTTCCACAAACGGTCCTTTCTTTGGTAGATGGGAAGCATACCATTTGAATAGTAGATTAGAACAGCATTGGACCATTCCTGTCTTCTTTTCACTCCTCCAATGAATAGAGTGATAAACATCAGCTAGGAGAGTAGGAATATGATTCTTTTGCATGAAGAGAATAACGACAGTGATGTCTATGAAATTGTCTATGTTTGGAAAGAGGACAATCACATAGATCATTATAGAAACAACGATACCAAACCTTTCCCAATCCCTAACTGTCTTGTATTTAGCAGCTTTGTCTAGTAGAAACTTCAAAGGAAATCCTTGAGTACCTCCCTTATTGGCAAGACCATCTTTGACTTCTTCCTTGGTCATATGGAGAGCAAGAGCAATGACAGAAGACTTTGGTTCTTCTTCTAGGCCGGTGTAGATAGGTTGATCCTTAATCTTGATATTCAAAAGGTGAGAATATTCTTCAAGAGTATGAGCCAACTGGTAGTTTTGAAAAGTGAAGCATCTGAGAGGCGCATCATAAAATTGAGCCATAGGGAACAAAGCCCAAGAATCGACCTTATAATGGAGAAGATCAAGCAATTTCCCATACTTCCCTTGAAAGTTGATCTGGATAGCTTTTGGCACGTTAATCAGAAGGTCTTGAATCAATTCCAACTTTGGTTCTCTGAACTTTATGGAATTTGTGCTTCCCTTTCTTTGATTAGCCATTGTGTTCACCAATACCTGAGATGATCATAGTCTCTTAAGTCCCTTGATATGTAACAATGCTATGCAATGCATTGCATATGAATACACATGATAACAGAACAACAACAGGGTCAAGGTCATAGGTCCTGCAAGGTAATACACAAGATATCCCCCACCTTGGGTGGGAAATCCAAAAGGCCTTTAAACAATGTCCCATGCACTAACCCTAGAAATGTTTCCATCAGAACGACAATTCGTAAGACGGTAATCCCTTCAAAGGATGAACACAGAGTCATGTTTTAGTAACCTTCGGGATAAGGTTCTAAAAAAGGTCCTCAGAGTCATAAACTCCCAAGTTGGAAATAAAGACGCCATTACGACTACTCGTAAGACATAATCATCCCAAAGGGGTCTCATCTGAGCGGTGGAATTCAAACCAACTCAACGAGTCCTAAGTCTCGCAAATCAGGAAGAATCCATCTCCTAATCTTAGTGTATACTAGAAAGCTTGGGTAGAAAGCTTTTATCCTCACAAACCAACCCGATAAACCCAACAGTTAGAGAATAAAGCATAATAAACAATAAAAGCAAATAAATTACACATGCGACAAGAAAATTAGGTTTGGCTTGCTAGGTTTCCCCAACAGAGTCGTCAGCTGTCACTACTCGGAAAATGCAACGAAGGGGAGGCGAAAAGAAAGACAGAAGAGTCGCCATCGAACTTTATTTATCCCATGAGGGGAAGGGAAAATATTGAGAAAACCTTAAGAAAGGAACAGCTAAGATGGTCTCGCAACCAAGAATGGGTTCGAAAGCCGGTTATGCAAAGGGAAGGTATTAGCCCCCCTCGCATCCATCGTACTCGATGGGAACCATTTGTTTGTCGTATGTGTGATAATATCTGCTAAAATATATTGCTTTCTATGAGTGTTCCAAAGGATAAAGGGAAGGGCTAGAAATGGAGAAAGGAGGGATAATGGGAAAGAAGGAGAAAAAAATAGACTCGGTAGGACTTCACGGTCCTAGGCCTACGTATTCTCAACAGATATGAGAAAGTCAGAGTCAACGTAGTTCGGGGAACTATAGATATAGGGGGAATGTGCTCGGAAAGGATTGTGGCCCTTGTGCCTACGTATCTTTACTCAAAAGAAGTAAAGAATCAGAGCAGCCGTAGTTCAGCCTACGTGTCGCTACTGCGAAAAAAAGTTCCGGCAATGACAGAAGAGTCGCCACCGTTCATTATTTATCCCAACAGAGGGAAAGGAAACGATCAGAGAAAACCTGCGAAATGGGGTAAGATTGGTCATCGCAACAAAATTTCGGGTTCGGGAGTCGATTACGCAAGGGGAAGGTATTAGCACCCCTCACGTCTGTCGTACTCGACGGGATCCACGCTCTGTGCCTACGTATTCCTGCCTGGTATGAGAAATCAGAGTCAACGTAGTTCGGCTGATTACGGATGAAAGGTGGGGAAAGGTTGCTGATTAGTGGTTTTTATACGTTGTTTTATTGTTTGTTTCTGTTAATCATTTGTTATATCGTGTCGCATTTTACTTGTTTCTATTGCATTTTACGCGTTGGTTTTGTGTTTTCACTATGTCTAGGTTCAGGTAAGCAATAAAGGAGAATCAAAACAAAAACCGGGGGAAAACAACAAGAATTCGGAAGAGCTTTGGGGTGGACCAGGAGTCTGACACGGCCCCCCGTGTCACCTGACACGGCCCGTGTTAGGATAAGCTCAAAAAAGCTAATTTTTGATGGAAGCGATTGAAGATCAAAGCAACTGATTATCTTGTAATGTTTAATCTTATTGTTGATTTTGTCTGTATTATTATGAGTAGCTAAACCCCCCAATGTTAGGGGGTGTCCCTGAATTGACTCTGTAATAACCTTTGGTTTCTTGAATTATATATTTCCTTGCTTTCTAATCATCGTTGTTATCGTATAATGTTTTACGGCTTTTCATATTTGAAAAATGGGAATATGATTTACGGTTAACCTTAGGTTTGGAAAAACAATTGTTAACGCGTTTATACGATAATAATATAGTAGATACTGCCTAGGAATGGGGATACCCTATAGTAACTGTAATGTTTTAGATAAAACATATTGCTTGGTATTGTTCCTATACCGCCAAGGAATTGGGGCATAGGGAGAATACCAAAGGGTTTTCTACTAAGGAATTAGAGTCAACTAATCTTTAAAACCGGCAACGATTGAATTGAGCAGTGATTTCTGAAAATTTAGGATTAAGGTTATTACAAGACTTTTCATACACCCTACCCTAACATGCTTCTCACAACTGTTTAAAACCTTTACTTTGCTGCTTTTGCCTTTTGGCTTTTGAAATTTTAAGGAAACAAACCAAAACCCTATGACTTTTTGTTCAATTGCATTAGTATAAAACTTGTGTTCATACGCAGTTCGCGAGATCGATATCCAGGGAATTTCCCCTTATTACTACATCGGTAAAAATAGTACACTTGCTATTTTTTCGGTCAAGTTTTTAGCGTCGTTACCGGGGACTGCCAGAATATAAGTTCGATTATAATTCAATTGAAATTTTGTTGCTCTGCGACCAAAATTTTATTTTCAATTTATTTTATTTATTTTATTTTTTTTATTATTATTATTTTGTTACTACTAATCTGCGTCTAACATTTTCATGCGAGGAGACCCCTCAGCTAATTTTTCTTTGGACGCAGAAATTGAAAGGACTCTATGCGAACGACGTTGGCAAGCTAGACTAGTAGCTTCAGAAGAAGAAAGAGTTTTTGTTCATTCCGATTCAAGTTCGGAATCAGAGAGAGACACTGAAGATATGACGGATCCCCCACCAGCGGAGAGACTTCTTGGAGACTACGGAGGGGCCAATGCTCAACCAACCTTGATGACCATCGTAAATCAACCGGTGAATGTGGCACACTTTCAGCTACATTCTGAAATTCTAGTATGCAGATCTCATATGTCCCAAGAACATTGATCTCTTCTCAACAAGGATGAGGAAAGACCATGACCAATTTAAATTTCTTTAAATTGTCCCAATGTCATGACCAACGTCATGACGTCTGTTGTGACATCTGCAGGCTGACAGACCTATTTATCTAACCATTTAAATTGTGCAGAATTGTAAATGCAGAAAGATAAATCACATAGTAATTGTTTACCTAGTTTGGTGCAACATCACCTACATCTGGGGGCTACCAAGCTAGGGAGGAAATTCACTATTAGTAGAATCAATTCAGAGTTAAACCTCCAGTTTACACTCCTCACTTAATCCCTACCCAATGACACTTCAACCTAGAGACACTCTAGATGTAACACCCTCTTCTATACCCCAAATAAATGCATATAAAACAATTAAGCACATACAAATTATCAGAGTAAAAAGGTTTTATAATAAGGTATAAAAGAAGAATGCCACAATTTCACCAATAAAACACTTTCACATTTTTCTCCACAAGATATGTAACATTTTCAAAATTAAGCGGAAGATCAAATCATTTAATCGTTTTCAAAATATTAATCCACGTACACACAAGTTAATCCAAATTAATACATCATATCAGTTAGATTACACGATCACATCAACTGATACATCGCAATGTATCACCAAAGAATGACTATACTAGTCTAACTACCCGGTGTTACATATCAGAGCAGCAGACTCAAAAGAATGAAGAATACTTCACAAAAGGGACTCCAGCATCCTAATCTGCAATGCCTCGTAGAGCATTATAAAACAGTAGAAGGGTGAGAAATATAACCATAATAATCAAAGCATAAGATTATATATATATATAGGTAATCAATACAAGTTCCTCTCCGTATTTCTCACCACAATTCAATTTCTTAGTCATATATATTTGCCACACATATAATGACAACACAAATATTTGTAAAGCATTTCCACATCATGCATACTCTCACAATTTCACAATCTCATCATTCACACATAAGCATCTCTTCATGCATATGTCATATATTAATGTGACTCAACAACTCAATGCAACTCATGCAATGCGGTACCGACTCTCGTTATCTTTTTTCGGTTTTTACATTAAACCGGGTCCACACTTCTAGACCGATAACCCGTTATCTTTTTTCAGTTTTTACATTAAACCGGGTCCACACTTCTAGACCGATAACCACAAAGGCCCGTCCTCTAAGCCTTCAAACCCACACTTCTAGGTTTGGGACAAGCCACTAGTTTCCACGAAACTAACAGACATTGCCTCTTGACTAAATGATGCATGTATAATCAACCACAACAAATTCACTTAAGACCGACATGTTAATCTCATGCATTTACATAATTCATCTCTTCAAGAATTACACAATGATTGCACATACAACATATATCACACAATCAAGGTATTCACATCACAATACCATTTATACAATTATAAGTCATGCACACATATCCACAATGTTCTCATGCATACTCATCACATAATTGTATATCCATTAAGCATTCGCAAGTTCATTAGACAATACACATACATTCATCATTGTATTCACATGTATTTCTATTTATCATAATTAATACGCATCGCACATCAACTAGGATTCACGCCCGGAGGCTACCCACAGTACACATCATCACAATAGATCATATCTATATCATATCATAGAGGTATTAACCTATGTGAATCAATCAAACAATCACCACATGAGCAACACAGCAAAAGAAAAATGCTGTCACATTCGCCTTCATTCGCCTGGCGAACCCTCGCAGCGAACCTTCGCCTGGCGAACTCTCTCAGCGAACACTCGCTAGGCTTCGCCTGGCGAGACTTCCCAGCGAGCCCAAGTCAGTAGCTACTGACTTCATTCGCCACCATTCGCCAGCACCTTCGCTGGGCGAACCTTCGCTATCCAACTTCGCTTGGCGAACTCGCCAGCGAAGTCCACTGGGACTTAATCATAATTACTCGCCAGCATTCGCTAGGCTTCTCCTGGCGAAGCTTCGCCTTCGCTCGCCTGGCGAGAGCCAGCGAACCTGCGCAGAACAGAACCCTATTCTGCCTCTCCTTCATCAATCCATCATCAACCAAACCTCAAACATCCAAATCAGTACAAATAGCATCAATACATGTTACCTGACTATTCTACGACATTATTACTCAGTTTCTAACCGATTAAATCCTCGATCTACCGATTAATCCAACTTTTGCCCTAAATAGAAAGTGATGAAAACTCTACCAAAACCCCAACCCAACATACATAACATCATGCAATGATCAAATAGAAACATTTCTCACCCTTACCTCGATTAATCGGAGCTTTGATGTTGGTTCTTGATGATTTTCCCACTTTTCCTCTTCTTCTCCTCTCTTTCTCTTCTTTCTTCTTTCTTTCCTCTTTCTCTCCAAATGTTTTCTATCTTTCTTTTCTTTTCTTTCTCTCTTATATATTCCTTTTATTTTCTTTCCTTCCAATTTCCTTCTCAATTCTCTATTAACTCCAATTAATAAAAATTAATTTCCAACATTAATAAAAATCCCACTAAATCAATTAATTACTACAATTAATTATTTAATGAAATTTGGGCTGTTACAACTCTCCCCCACTTTAGGAATTTTCGTCCTTGAAAATGTTACCTGATTCAAACAGCTCTGGATAAGACTCTTTCATCCGACTCTCAAGCTCCCAAGTAACATTTCCACCAGCCGGTCCTCCCCAAGCGACCTTCACTAAAGCAATCTCTTTACCTCGAAGCTGTTTCAATTTCCGATCCTCAATCCGCATAGGTGATGTCTCAACAGTCAGGTTATCTCTCACCTGCACATCATCTATTTGGACTACATGAGACGGATCCGAAATGTATTTCCTCAACTGAGATACATGGAATACGTCGTGAAGGTTAGCAAGCGGCGGTGGTAAAGCCACACGATAGGCCACTTCTCCTATCCTTTGCAAAATCTGATAAGGACCAATGAAACGCGGCGACAACTTGCGCGACTTCAGTGCTTTACCAACGCCTGTCATCGGAGTGACTCGAAGAAACACATGATCTCCCTCTTGAAATTCAAGTGCCTTCCTCCTCTTGTCATAATAACTCTTCTGACGACTATGAGTAATTCTCATCTTCTCTTGAATCATCTTGATCTTATCAGTAGTCTGTTGAACTAACTCGGGTCCAACAATAGAACTCTCTCCGGACTCGAACCAACACAATGGTGTCCTACACCGCCTACCATACAACGCCTCAAATGGTGTCATACCAATACTCGAATGGAAACTGTTGTTGTAGGTAAACTCAATCAAAGGCAAGTATCTATCCCAAGCTCCTCCTTTTTCCAATACACAAGCTCTCAAAAGATCTTCAAGCGACTGAATCGTCCTCTCCGTCTGACCATCTGTCTGAGGATGATACGCTGAACTCAAACGCAACTTAGTACCCAAAGCACTCTACAGGCTCTCCCAAAATCTCGAAGTAAACCGCGGATCTCTATCCGAAACAATACTTAACGGAATACCATGCAGACACACAATCCTCTCAATATACAACTTAGCCAACTTCTCCAAAGGGTAATCCATACGCATAGGAATAAAGTGAGCAGATTTAGTCAACCTATCCACGATAACCCAAATAGCCTCAAAATTACTCGGCGTCCTCGGCAAACCCGATACAAAATCCATGGAGATACTATCCCATTTCCACTCAGGAATAAACAACGGCTTCATCAAACCCGATGGCTTCTGATGCTCAATCTTTGACTTCTGGCAAGTCAAACAAGAATATACAAATTCCGCGATATCCTTCTTCATACTAGGCCACCAAAATAATTTCCTCAAATCCTGATATATCTTAGTAGCACCCGGATGAATACTCAATCCGCTACGATGTCCTTCCTCAAGGATGCTCTTCTTAAGCTCAACCATGTTCGGAACACAAACTCGATCCCGACATCTCATAATACCATTCTCATCAATCCGAAAATCACCACCTTGGCCTTGGTTGATTAAAGTCAACCGATCAACTAAGCTCAAATCCGATTTCTGTCCTTCTCGAATTTCGTCCAAAATACCACTTGTAAGCTTTAACATACCCAACTTAAATCCAAAAGAAGTTCTCTCACATACCAAACTCAAATCTCGAAATTGCTCGACCAATTCTAACTCTTTCACCATCAACGCCGACATATGCAATGATTTCCGACTCAATGCATCCGCTACTACATTCGCTTTACCCGGATGGTAGTTCAAGCCAAAATCATAATCCTTCAAAAGTTCAAGCCATCTTCTTTGTCTCGCATTCAATTCCTTTTGATCAAAAAGATATCTCAAACTCTTGTGGTCACTAAACACTTCAAATCTTGCGCCAAATAAATAATGCCTCCAAAGTTTCAACACGAACACAACGACGGCCAACTCTAAGTCATGCGTCGGATAATTCTTCTCATGCACTTTGAGTTGCCTCGAAGCATAAGCTACAACTTGGTTATTCTGCATCAACACACCTCCTAAACCCATCAAAGAAGCATCACAATACACAACGAATGGTTCTTCCGGATTTGGAAAAATCAAAACAGGGGTTGTTGTCAACCTTCGCTTAAGTTCTTGGAAACTGGCTTCACACTTGGCATCCCAAACAAAAGCTTGACCCTTCCTAGTCAACTGTGTCAACGGCAACGATAACTTAGCGAATCCTTCAATAAACTTCCGATAATAACCGGCTAAACCAAGAAAACTTCTTATCTCAAAAATTGACTTCGGAGTCCCCCATTGTGATACCGCTTCAACCTTCGACTGATCAACCGCAATACCATTACTCGAAATCACATGACCAAGGAAACTAACTTCCTTCAACCAAAACTCACACTTAGAAAGCTTCGCAAACAACTGCTTCTCCCTCAACACAGATAACACAATCTTTAGATGCTCGGCATGCTCTTCTTCGCTCTTCGAATAAACCAAGATGTCGTCGATAAACACAACCACAAACTTATCCAAATAAGGATGGAAAATCCTATTCATGTACTCCATAAATACACCTGGTGCATTAGTCACACCAAATGGCATCACGGAATACTCATAGTGTCCATACCTCGTCCGAAAGGCCGTCTTCTGAATATCCTCAACTTTCACACGGATCTGATGATACCCAGATCTCAAATCAATCTTGCTGAACACGCTTGCACCAACCAACTGATCCATCAGATCATCAATCCTTGGAAGTGGATACTTATTCTTAATAGTCACCTTGTTCAACTGTCTGTAATCCACACAGAGCCTCATAGAACCTTCTTTCTTCTTAACCAACAACACCGGTGCACCCCACGGTGACACGCTCGGACGAATAAACCTCTTTTCAAGCAAATCCTCAAGTTGACTCTTCAACTCTTTTAACTCCGAGGCCGACATACGATATGGAGCCATCGATATCGGACTAGTTCCAGGAATCAAATCTATCGAAAACTCCACTTCTCGCTCCAGCGGTAAATCCTTTATCTCTTCAGGGAATACTTCTGGAAAATCTCTAACAATGGGCAAAGCATCAATCTCTTCACTTTCACTAGTCCTCAAAGTTGCCATAAGCATAAATACCTTAGCCCCATCTTGTACCGATTCCTTCACTTGTTTCCTCGTCATAAACAATTCCCTTTCAACATCCGAGTCGGGAAAAATAACCGTTTTGTCAAAACAGTTAATATACACACGATTGAATTTTAACCAATTCATTCCAAGAATGACATCCAGTTGATCTAAATGAAGACACACTAAATCGATCCTAAAATCTCTACCGAAAATACTCAACAGGCAATTCAAGCAAACATACGGTGTAGTTATCGAACCCATAGCAGGAGTATCAATAACCATACCGCCACCAATCACAGACAACTCAAGATTCAACCTTCTAACACAATCCAAAGAAATAAAAGAATGCGTAGCTCCGGTATCAATTATAGCGATCAAAGGTGTACCATTAATGAAGCACGTACCTCGGATCAATCGATCGTCGCTAGCAGTCTCAGATCCAGATAGAGCGAACACTTTCCCGCTCCCTTGATTCTTCTTCGGCTTATCGCACTTGGTACTGATGTGCCCTCGCTCACCACAGTTATAGCAAGTAACACCCGCACCGCTTCTACACTCTAGAGCCTTGTGGCCTGGCTTGCCACACTTAAAACACTTCTGTTCAACACTTTTGCACTCCGGAGCACGATGCCCCGCTTCACCACAAGTGTAACACCTAACTGGGGTAGAAACTCCCCCACTTGGCTTCTTGCCAAAACTAGCCTTTTGTTTCCCCTTATCGGCAGGAGTTACGTAAGGTTTTCCTCTGAATTGTCCTTTTCCTTTCTTATCACTTAGGCTCTTGTAGTGGCTAGAGTAGCCCTACTGTCTTCGTCATAAATTCTGCTCTTGTTAACCAACTCAGAAAACCGTCTGATTTCCTGGTACCCAATAGCTTGTCTAATCTCGGGTATCAAACTGTTCACAAACTTGAGGCACTTAGACCTCTCAGCATTACCAGTATTATAGTGAGGACAAAATTTGATCAACTCCTCAAATTTCGCCGCATACTCAGCAACCGTCGAATTACCTTGCTTCAACTCAAGAAATTCGATATCTTTCTTCCCCCGCACATCCTCTGGAAAATACTTCTCCAGAAAGGTTTCTCTAAACAAATCCCACGTAATCACAATATCATCTTCCTCAAATCTTTGGCGAGTATTACCCCACCAATCTTCAGCTTCTTCTTCGAGCATATGAGTCCCAAACTGCACCTTCTGTGCATCCGAGCAATTCATAACTCGAAAAATCTTTTCCACAGCTTTCAACCAAATTTGTGCCTTGTCCGGTTCATGAGTTCCCTTGAAGACCGGAGGGTTATTCTTTTGGAATTTCCCCAAAGCATGGAATCCATCATCAGCATGATTCCTCACATTCACATTGGCCGGAGGATTCTGCCCAATTGCCCCTGCCAATCTCGTCAATGCCTCCGCAATCGCTTCGTCGTTCCTTCCTGCAACCATCTTACTAATTCCAGCAATAGAACCACGTAAGAACAACCAATCTTGATAATGCAACACACGCATATCAATAACACACAGGAAAAACACTCTAACAACTTGGCCGGACGGACCGACCTGCTCTGATACCACTATTGTAACACCCCCTTCTATACCCCAAATAAATGCATATAAAATAATTAAGCACATACAAATTATCAGAGTAAAAAGGTTTTATAATAAGGTATAAAAGAAGAATGCCACAATTTCACCAATAAAACACTTTCACATTTTTCTCCACAAGATATGTAACATTTTCAAAATTAAGCGGAAGATCAAATCATTTAATCGTTTTCAAAATATTAATCCACGTACACACAAGTTAATCCAAATTAATACATCATATCAGTTAGATTACACGATCACATCAACTGATACATCGTAATGTATCACAAAAGAATGACTAAACTAGTCTAACTACCCGGTGTTACATATCAGAGCAGCAGACTCAAAAGAATGAAGAATACTTCACAAAAGGGACTCCAGCATCCTAATCTGCAATGCCTCGTAGAGCATTATAAAACAGCAGAAGGGTGAGAAATATAACCATAATAATCAAAGCATAAGATTATATATATATAGGTAATCAATACAAGTTCCTCTCCGTATTTCTCACCACAATTCAATTTCTTAGTCATATATATTTGCCACACATATAATGACAACACGAATATTTGTAAAGCATTTTCACATCATGCATACTCTCACAATTTCACAATCTCATCATTCACACATAAGCATCTCTTCATGCATATGTCATATATTAATGTGACTCAACAACTCAATGCAACTCATGCAATGCGGTACCGACTCTCGTTATCTTTTTTCGGTTTTTACATTAAACCGGGTCCACACTTCTAGACCGATAACCCGTTATCTTTTTTCGGTTTTTACATTAAACCGGGTCCACACTTCTAGACCGATAACCACAAAGGCCCGTCCTCTAAGCCTTCAAACCCACACTTCTAGGTTTGGGACAAGCCACTAGTTTCCACGAAACTAACAGACATTGCCTCTTGACTAAATGATGCATGTACAATCAACCACAACAAATGTACTTAAGACCGACATCTTAATCTCATCCATTTACATAATTCATCTCTTCAAGAATTACACAATGATTGCACATACAACATATATCACACAATCAAGGTATTCACATCACAATACCATTTATACAATTATAAGTCATGCACACATATCCACAATGTTCTCATGCATACTCATCACATAATTGTATATCCATTAAGCATTCGCAAGTTCATTAGACAATACACATACATTCATCATTGTATTCACATGTATTTCTATTTATCATAATTAATACGCATCGCACATCAACTAGGATTCACGCCCGGAGGCTACCCACAGTACACATCATCACAATAGATCATATCTATATCATATCATAGAGGTATTAACCTATGTGAATCAATCAAACAATCACCACATGAGCAACACAGCAAAAGAAAAATGTTGTCACATTCGCCTTCATTCGCCTGGCGAACCCTCGCAGCGAACCTTCACCTGGCCTTCGCCTGGAGAACTCTCTCAGCGAACACTCGCTAGGCTTCACCTGGCGAGACTTCCCAGCGAGCCCAAGTCAGTAGCTACTGACTTCATTCGCCACCATTCGCCAGCACCTTCGTTGGGCGAACCTTCGCTATCCAACTTCGCTTGGCGAACTCGCCAGCGAAGTCCACTGGGACTTAATCATAATTACTCGCCAGCATTCGCTAGGCTTCGCCTTCGCTCGCCTGGCGAGAGCCAGCGAACCTGCGCAGAACAGAACCCTATTCTGCCTCTCCTTCATCAATCCATCATCAACCAAACCTCAAACATCCAAATCAGTACAAATAGCATCAATACATGTTACCCGACTATTCTACGGCATTATTACTCAGTTTCTAACTGATTAAATCCTCGATCTACCGATTAATCCAACTTTTGCCCTAAATAGAAAGTGATGAAAACTCTACCAAAACCCCGACCCAACATACATAACATCATGCAATGATCAAATAGAAACATTTCTCACCCTTACCTCGATTAATCGGAGCTTTGATGTTGGTTCTTGATGATTTTCCCACTTTTCCTCTTCTTCTCCTCTCTTTCTCTTCTTTCTTCTTTCTTTCCTCTTTCTCTCCAAATGTTTTCTATCTTTCTTTTCTTTTCTTTCTCTCTTATATATTCCTTTTATTTTCTTTCCTTCCAATTTCCTTCTCAATTCTCTATTAACTCCAATTAATAAAAATTAATTTCCAACATTAATAAAAATCCCACTAAATCAATTAATTACTACAATTAATTATTTAATAAAATTTGGGCTGTTACACTAGACCTGAGTATACCCACTCCCCCTCAATCACACAACAGTGATATATAATTCACAATTACAAAATCAATATGAAGAGACACTTCATACACACACCTTGATCTTGCTTCACAGCTTTGATCAAGGAACTCACACACTTTTGCTTCACAGCTTTGAGTGAGATACATCCTAGAATCTACCTATTCAATGCAATCATCCACCAGACAATTTCTTGGAGTACAAGTATTCCTAAACAAAATTCACACGTGAAGAACCAAGTTCATCACTCACAAATATGTCTACCACAGTGTATCAAAAGATACAAAGGGTGACTTACACATAAGGGACTCTCAAACCCTAGACCTCTATTTTTCACTCTGGTTTTTCTTTATCTGAATGCTTAATTTCCTCTGCTTCTGCTCCTCCTTTTATAGTTGTGCAGACTTGGCTTGGGCTGGTCCAAAGTAACAAACATTAGTTTTAACAAAGTAAAACTAATTTTCACAATTCAAGGAGCTTTCAATTAGGTCATAGGTTGTTTATTATACGGTCAACACTGCCTAGAATCTCTCCTGAGATAACTAGGGAACCCTAATAAGCCTCCTTAAATCTAGCCTGAGCTATCTCACACATTATACCAGAAAACCAACATGCCTGCTGTGCACGTCAGCTACCTGATGTCATACGCTTGATGTTATGACACTCAACATGATTTCCACTCTTCTGCAGATTATTATTTACACCAGACCTGGCTTCACCCAATCTTCTGCAGAATAACATTAGAAACAAGTATATTAAAGTTTCCTAAAAGGCCTCCAAGATCCTTTTATGAATACCAATACAATCTGTTCTTGTTCCTAATAAATCTCCTTGACATATTTACTGATGAGGTATTTTCAACATGGTCTCATCAATCCAAACCAATTATGTAAAGAGATATATACTAGCAGCTCCTTCTGTTGTCATGCAGCGATGTCCTACTTAAGACACATGACAACACACCTCACTCACCACATATGAGGAACTTCATCACAACTCAACCTGTTGTGGCTACTGCTGACACATAGCAGCAGTGATATGCAGTATGACATCCATGACAGTAGTTATGTCATCAGCTCTTGCTAGCTCCTTCTGCATCCATGACATCCATAACAATAGTTCTGTCATCAACTCTGTTCACCCCAAAATTTGCCTAACCTTTTCTTACTTGGTTTATGTTTCATTGCATTGGCATATCATTGATCTAACATTTGCATAGCATAGCATTGTTCATTTGTGCAGGGAATCAAGTGTGGTTTATATCCAAAGGAGCCTATCTAGAGGTCTTATGCAAGTTTGAGAAGTCATCAGGAAGAGAGTTGGGTTCTTGAGAAGTTCAGATGCTTATGTGTGGTTAATCTCCTAATCTAAGGACCAATTGAAGATCACTAGTGGGTTGTGAGGCCTTGATAAAAGATAGAGGGTGTGGATAGAGCTCATAGAGTGCCTTGAGGGTCATGGTGGAGCTCAGACAAGTCATTATGCCAAGTGTGAAGAGCCACAGTTGAGGGTGTTGCAATTAGGGTTTTCATCTGAGTAACCCTAAGTCAATGGTGCAATTGAAGAGGATCAAGGCTTATTTCTAAGTCTTTGTGATCATGGAGAGTTGTGTTGAAACACATGAGATAATATTCCAAGATCAATTCAAGAAGAATTCAAAGTGTGAGGAGTGGCTAAATTAGGGTTCTCAGGGAAAAATCCCCTATTTAGTTCCTAACTTCAAGACCACTTATCTCAAGATACAAGTTTCATCTCCACTTTTGGTCAACATGAAACTTGTATAGCATGCTCTTAGCTTTAATTTGAGTACTAGAAGTCCTTCATTGGATTTATAGAACTCAATTTATGACCTAGACAAGTTACAGGTCATCTGAAGAATGTGAAATTTGTCTGTGAAAGTCAACCAACTTCCATGGAACTTTTGACCTAGAAGGGTGTTTCTCCTAAACTTTTGGCCAACATGAAAGTTGTAGGTCTTGATCTTAGCTTTCCAAATTGTACTAGAAGTCTTCCATCTGATTTGTAGAACTCAAATTATGAGGTTTACAAGTCAGGGGTATTTTGGGAAAGTAAGATTATAGGTCATGTGGCATTATAGGTCATTTTCACCATCTTGCAAGCTTCAAATGAAATTTTGTTCAACACAAAACTTGTTCCAAATGACGTTTTTAGGTCAACCATGTCCTCATGATGAATTGATTTGGCTTAGGGTGAGATTTGGTTTGAGAAATTTGGCAAAAGGAAGAATTTCAAGGCATTTAAGTGAAAATTCATAATTAATTCATTTTGTGCTCAAACAAGGCAAGTGGGTACTCATTTTAATTAAAAAAAAACCATTTTGAGTACTTTGGCATTTTTAGAATTTTCATTTGAGGTCAATTTCATAGCTTTGTGGCTTGTTACTTCACAAATAAGCAACACTTCATAACTTGGTCATGAGAGGAATTTGAGCTCTCTAATCACTCTCTACACTTTCCACAGACCACAAGGAGTTGAACTGAAGCTTCCAAGGGAAGTTTTGAGGGAAAATTCGTGCTCTCCATTGTTGAAGTTTTGAAATAAAATTGAAAAGTGGATTTTCTGATTTGGGCCTCCATTGGATCAAAAAAGCCCACAAAACACTTCTATTTAAGTTCTATATTGAATTCAGAACAATTTTGGTGATTGATTCGTGCTAGAACCAGAGCTTGCAAGTTGAGTGTCAAGAGGAGAACTGAGAATCGTGATTTCTTTTCCAGGCCAATTCAAAGCAAATTGAAGTTACAAACACCTTCAGCATCAAGCATTGAGTGGATCTGCATAGTTTGAGCCTGAGAATCGTGTTCTAGATACCTCAATTTCAAGCTCTAACACAGGTATGTAGTTTTCAAAATTACTGAAGATTCATCATGATTTAGCATCTTTTAGCACGCGGTTAAGCTTTTATGAAGTTGCTTAGATGGATTTTGGATCATTAATTGAGAGTTTAGGGACAAAATAGGTTGACATGTGATTTCTGTTGAGAGTTGGTTTGGCCTGATCTTGAGGTTTCACCATGTTCTTGTTGGTTTAGGATGACCAGTGTAACATGAGGAACAGATCTATGGTTTTAGATTGAGGATTGGTGAGATTGCAGATTGAGTTGAATTTTAAGATCTCCATCGTGTTTTAATTTCTATTAAGAGTTGAGCAAAATGAACGGGATATTTGAGTTCTACGTGGAATTTGGAGTGGATCTGTATAAGTTTTGTTAATTTTCCATGACCTGTGTGTGTTGCTTCGCCAGAGAAGATGACCGGAGGTCATCTCTGGCCATCTCTGCAACTCTCCCTCCATTTCCCATTCAAACGAAGAAGATGGAGTCTAAGCCCTTGGATCATCCTGAAACATTGACAAAGTCCCCTCATCGTGTGGCGACGTCTTAATCTGAGAATATGTGTTTGTGGAATGAAACGCGGTCGTTTCATTTATGTGATGGCTATACCAGGGCCTTCAGATGCTTTGACTGGTCTCTTGATCCAACGTGCATCATTTAATCTTGCATTTTATTTTGTTTATTTGATTTTCTTTTTTATTTTAATTGCATTTTCATTCTAAAATCCATTTTAATTTCAATTTTCATCAGAAAAATAAACGAAAAATATGTCCATGATCTTGGTTTTATTTGTGATTTTTCTATGCTTTTACATTTGATATTTGCTTATTTTTCAATTTAATTTGAATTTCTCCATTTTATTAATTTCTTTAATTTTGTATATTTGATACATGATTTTGCTGATTTTTGTTCTTGCAATTGGTATTGAATCTTGAGCTTATTTTTTTCTAGCTGGTAGATTAGAGATGCATGATCCCATATGATTTAATCTAGATTTTTTAAACAAAAATAGGTTCTGTTTTGAATTAGGATCTTTAGACTTTCCATTTTGGGGTTTTAATTTGGTACCTTGTGATCCAGGATTTCTTTAGGTGACTTCCCTTTAGATTAAGGTTTTGATCCTTTGTCCATAGGTCCATAACATGTTTAGGTTCCCTTAGAAAATTTATTAGGATTTTAGAAGGTGTTTTAGGATTTTTCATAGATTTAATACTTTGGCTAGTTTTAGTTGCTTTCAACATAGCACTTGTTTTAGATTGACCTCAATGGTTGCCTTTAGTGCATAATAAGCTTGTTAATATTCTTTCATGGTGTTTTAGACATGTTCAAGCTTCTGTTTTCTTGTTGGTGATGCTTGGTTTGGTGTTTAAACCTCCCTTTAGAAGCTTTCTTTGAGTTTGTTCAATTAGGGTTAGGAAGAGCCTAGTTTTCTTTCTCCTTCTTCAAATAAATATGGATTGCTTTGATTGCTTTGATTGCTTTCCATTCTCATCCTATGATTCAAGGTCCCTATGTGAAAGCCTCATCTTTCCTTTGGAAGGATGTGTGGCCTTTTACAAGAGGTAAAACCTTTGAGGATGCCCTTCTCAGATGACTGGTTGAGTGTCTGGTTTGATTCCTTTGGTCTCCTTCCTGCTTCTCATCATCAATTCAATATCTTGATGTTATTTCTCTTCCCTTTTGTTGGAGATTGTTGGAGCATGGAGATGAAGACTTCTCTTGAAGATTGCTTGAAGTTGTTGGTTGACTGTATGATTGTTTGCTGTTTATCTGCTTTGTTGTTGAGCTGTTTGTCTGCTAGTTTGTCTGTTGTTTTTCTTCTGGTTGCTCTGCTTTGCTTGTGTGACTGATTGACTGTGTAAAGCATTAGACTAGGTTTACCATATAATGATCTAGGCTTAGGAGCATCTTAAAGGTTGAGAATAGCTCCCTTTGCTTGTCTGCATTTAGAGGTTGAGTCTGTCTCCCTCTGCTTGACTGTTATTGATTAGCTTTGCTTGCTGGCTTAAGGTTGAGTCTGTCTCCCATGCTTGTGCTTTGTATGTTGCCTTTGGGCTTGCTTGCTCTAGAAGTTGAGCTTGGCTCCTTCTGCTTGGGTGTTGCATTGCATGCATTTTATTTACATTTGTTTCTGTACAGTTTTTTCTTTTGCTGTTGTTTTCCTTTGCCATGTTCCCCTAGAAACTCTGACTTTTCTTGTTCAAAAGAAGTTATGACAGACATTAGGGTTCTAACCATTCATGATAACATTAGTTAGCTTCCCTCCTAACCTCAACCATAGGTTCAATTTTTCATGACAACTTTAGGATTGGATCAGTTCCCCCTTTTAGTGCGTCTTTTCTCTTCTCATCTGCAAATAAATCAAAATACAGTAATAAAGGTTAATTGACGTCGTATGTTATGAGCCTTAAGCTACTTGAGAAAGGGTTGTTGGGGAGTTTCTTTCCAACAGTCTGGATGTTTAGTATGGCACCCTTTGGGTGACATGCGACGCATTCACTCTCGGGTCATAGTCTCTAGTGCAATATCAGTTGCAAACATCCATAAAAGATACTTCTCTAAAAAACAAAAAACAAAGATCAAACTCTTTTTGTCCTCTTGGACCTTTAATCCCTTGGAAACCCTTTTTCAGAAGGAGAGTTTTGTTAACTCCCGGTTCTACCGCAAATGGTAAACGCCTAAGTCTCCGTCGAGCGAGCTGCATACACCAAACTGCTGGAACCGTCTGTTAACCTTACTCGGATAAAAAAGAAAAACATGTGTCTCTCGTGTCCCGAACTACGTTTGCTCTGATCTTTCACACTGTGTGAAAGTACGTAGGCACAAGATGCGATATCTTGGCGAGCAACCTTCCCCCGTAGTTAGGCGAACTACGTTGACTCTGATTTCTCGTTCCAGACGGGAATACATAGGCATAAAGTGCGACGCTCTGCCGAGTCGTTTTCTTTTCTTTTCAGATCAGACCTTTAGCATAGATAGATGTAATCAACCCGTCAGATAAACACAACAAGCGTGGATCCCATCGAGTACGATGGACGTGAGGGGGGCTAATACCTTCCCCTTGCGTAACCGACTCCCGAATCCAGATATTGGTTGCGATGACCTTGTCTTCTACCTTTGCGTCAGGTTTTTTTCCGATCGTTTCCTTTCCCTTTCTGTGGGGTAAATAACGAAAGGTGGCGACTCTTCTGTTTTGCTGGCCTCGTTTTTCGCAGTAGCGACAAGCTCCTGCTACTCCTTCTGCATCCATGACTGCAGTTCTGTCCTCAGCTCCTGCTGCACCAGTAGCGATGTCATGAGTCATCAGCCCCTGCTACACCACTACTCCTGTTGTTTCTCACACATGACAGTAGTTCTGTCATGACAGCAGATGGATGTCGTGATGGATGTCATGACATTCAACATGCAATTCACATTAAAACACTCCACAAAAGTTCTGTCACCACAGAATATGGAGATGTTATAACATCCTGCTTAATCATTAGTGCAGGATCATGTTTTACAAAAAATTAGCCAATCATAGAACCATGGACAAGTCTATATCATAGAACCATGGAACTAACAATCTCCCCCTTTGGCAAATTTTGGCTAAAACAACTTAGCAGCTGTAGTTTTTCCAGCCTCACACACTATCATGCTCCCCCTTGATAGTTGTAACATATAACAGCCCTTTTGTAACAGATAACAACCCTTAACATCACTTAACTCCCCCTTGGTTTAGTCAAATATTGACAAAAATTGGAGCAAGTGTCCATACTGCACATGGTGTCCAAGTCTGCCATTTCTTGATCTCTAAAGGTTGCACCAACAATCATGGATAATGACTTAAACTTCTTGCTGAACTCACTCAACCAGTGTAAAGTCAGCCCTGAACCAAAGCTCCTTGAGAGTACACCTTGAATCAGTCTTGAATCTTGGGCTCTTGTCTTGTCTGAAGCTGCACCTTCAGGAATGACACTTTTGACATCACCAATTAAAGGATAATCAATTAATTACTTGCCACAAGAAACAATTGATCTTATATCCCCAATTAGAGACACACAAATCTTCTGTAGAGAAAAATAAATTCTCCCAGACATAAACCCATAAACATGTTGCCATGGCAAAACAATACACCAGCCAACACAATATCAAGACCTCTTGTCTGACAATACAACCTCATTAGTGGTTCAGGACCATAAGCTTGCCTGAGAATCAGCACCTTTGCATACAGCTCCATGTACACAGCTCCCCCTGTCATGCATACTCAGTACTCCCCCTGAAAGAGAGAATCCAAATATATGAATACTTTATTCAACATCTTCATACTACAACTTTACTTTCCTACAAACCATACTGGAGCATATAATAGAAGAGTTGCAGAATAAATATCTGGAAGATCTCCAAAAAGTCAGGATAAATGCCATGTTTCCTTGACTTTTACAGAACCAGAGCTGATGATGTTTTGATCTTCACCTTTGTGCAATCTGATTTGGTCCATTGGCACCTAATGACAGACCCAAAAGGAATACCATGTCATCTTCACCATGAGCTTGGAGCAGTAACCCAATGTCACAACATCTTGTCTGACATTCTACCTTCATCAAGTCCCAAATTTGTTTGAAACCACAAATAATCTTGACACATAACTGCATTCTTGCAGCAACCCATCCTATATAGAAGTATATCTCCCCATATCAAGGGTAATCAGTGCACACGAATGGAAAACATAAGACGCATCTTTATGTCTTCAAGAACTCATTCTCTGTTCAACACACATGTTAAACGCATTCACCACAAGCAAATAGTACACCTATCAACCAAAAGCTCTCCCCTATCTTTGACACAAGATGCTCCAAGATCACCACATTATCTCTCATGACCAACTCCATGCTCATACAGTGAGAGGGCATCAAACTGATCCACCTCTTCCTAGAGTTACTTGTAGCAGAAGAGACCACTTCTCCACAAGTATTGTGACCTTAGGTTGAGTACAAGATAGACAACCCATAATCCAAGACATTCTTTCCCTCATCATTCTCTCGTATGATGGGTTAGAATACTTCTGAGTCGCCTAGTGACTTGATGACTTCCATATGCCACATAAGGATGCAATCAGCCAATGATCCACATCAGTCTTGTATAGTGTCTTCACATCATCCTCCAAGACAAACCTTTTACCTCATCATTCTTCCGTATGACAAGATAGAGTACTTCTTAGTCAAGAAGTGAATCACAAGTTCCACAAGAGATCTTCACAAATCAGATGGTTCATATCATAGACACACCATCCCATGATTCTTTATGTGCTCATACTAGACTTACTGCTTCCTAGTAATCCAACTGAAGATCTTCACAGCTCCACCAGCTTGATCAAGAACTTCTCCAAAAGAAGGTAACCTTCCATACGTACTTTAGGGCTTCTACCACAAACTCCAATGTATGAACAGAACCAGATCCTCCTTTAATCTTCAACCAACTACCCTTCTGCCTAAGAGTAATTAGTTCCAAGCATGAATAGACCCATCACCTTCTTTGGTCTTCAAATGCTACCCTTCTGCACAAGAGTAGTTTTCTGAGAAACACTGCTTAAATAAACAAATGCTGCTGTTTGGTTATTCAGCATCTTTCAGAGCTCTAGACAATCTAAGCAAGCTTGATCTTCACATCCTACATGCTCCAAGGCAGCTTAGATACACCAAGAATTGGACCTGTAACACCTTCTTCTTCACACAGCTCCTGCAAACTGCATGAGATAGTATCAATTCCACTCATACATGAGCAGATCAACTTATCTTCAATTGATGTACCACAACATCCATTGAGGCCCTGAAGTTACTCCTGGGTGTCACAACATCTGATAAGACATTCTGCTAATGAATTCAGTCCTTCGTTATGCCATTTAGAAGAGCCTCATCATTATTGATAGCAAGTTTGAGTAGACAACCTGTATTCTGCAATAGCTACCTTTGAGATGCATTTGCTCCAGAAAACTCCTCTTTAGAGAAACCAAGTGTGCCAAGGCTTGATTCTTTTAGAGAGGAAGGATCACACAAGTCTTTACAAAAGGATTCCCGCTTTCCTTAAGTATAGACTTGTTCAGAAAATCAGAGATAACTGCCACTTATCCTTGACCTTCAAGTTGAGCAAGATCTCATGCTCCCATGCACTTAGATCAGAAATAAACTGACCAAAGCAGAGCTACCAGCACCGTCTTCTAGACTAGTTTCTTGCCAGTAAACTTTCTAGATATGCTTCAGAGTCTAGAACACACTTGTTGCACTCCAATAAGCTGTCTTTATCTCCACTTCCATCAGCACTACATTCTAGTCTTGGTTTCTGGCCAGGAAACTTACTAGAATAAAGTCAGACCCTACAACACATGCGTATGGTACCTGTGATTCACTCCTTGAATCAATAGAATTCTGCACAATCTCTGCTGATGGAATGTCTTAACATCTGGTTGAACATTAGATCCTTGAAGCAGACAGAGCAGATCTAGGGCCTGATGCTTGAGCAACAACTGATGAGACAACTTGATCATCAACTAAGGATAATCCATTAAATATTTGAGAATATAGCAATGAATCTTAAATCCTTGTAACAAATCCTTCTCTGAACTTCATGGATAACCAATTAAATACATGTATAGACCACAAATAGCAATTGATCTTAAATCCACACAACTTCAGGAATACCAAGGCTGAAATATCAAGGCTGACACCCTTGACTCAACCTGCCTATGACTTCCTCTGCTGAGTGGTGAAAATAAATCACCTCCCGCTATCTTCTCTAGCACAGCTTCCAGCAACCTGTAGTACATAATAGAACAGCCCAGGCACACAACCAAACACAACTGCTAACACCATCTTCCAATCATCTACACAACTGCCACAGCCATGCATCCAACTGAATATAGGCCAGTCTTCTCCAAGGGGAACCAGAGTTCTTTTATCAGAGAAATATGCAGCGGAACCACCAAAAGAACATCTTCAGTGTACCTTAAATAAGTTGTCAGAATCCCATATAGGTTATCATATAGAAGTAGCCACTTCTCCTTTGGCAAACCCTTCAGCAGATCATAGAGGCTCCTGTATTAGAGGGCACAACAGCATATACAAGCTTCTCCTTAGCCCATAAGTAGTAGCTCACACATTCAGCAAGATCAGCAACTCAACTACAACTTCTCCTTGTTCCAAAACACCAGAAAGTATCTCCCAAGATCTCATCCAGATTAGACAGGATGCCTGCTCCGATACCAATTGAAATTCTGGTATGCAGATCTCATATGTCCCATGAACATTGATCTCTGCCCAACAAGGACGAGGATAGACCATGACGAATTTAAATTTCTTTAAATTGTCCCAATGTCATGACCAACGTCATGATGTCTGTTGTGACATCTGCAGGCTGACAGACCTATTTATCTAACCATTTAAATTGTGCCGAATTATAAATGCAGAAAGATAAATCACACAGTAATTGTTTACCCAGTTCGGTGCAACATCACCTACATCTGGAGGCTACCAAGCCAGGGAGGAAATTCACTATTAGTAGAATCAATTCAAAGTTAAACCTCCAGTTTACACTCCTCACTTAATCCCTACCCAATGACACTTCAACCTAGAGACACTCTAGACCTGAATATACCCATTCACTCCCCCTCAATCATACCACAGTGATATATAATTCACAATTATAAAATCAATATGAAGAGACACTTCATACACACACCTTGATCTTGCTTCACAACTTTGATCAAGGAACTCATACACTCTTGCTTCACAACTTTGAGTGAGACACAACCTAAAATCTACCTATCTAATGCAATCATCCACCAGATAATTGCTTGGAGTACAAGTATTCCTAAATAGAATTCACACGTGAAGAACCAAGTTCATCACTCACAAATATGTCTACCACAGTATATCAAAAGATACAAAGGGTGACTTACACACAAGGGACTCTCAAACCCTAGACCTCTATTTTTCACTCTATTTTTTCTTTATCTTAGTGCTTAATTTCCTCTGCTTCTGCTCCTCCTTTTATAGTTATGCATATTGGGCTTGGGCTTGTCCAAAGTAACAAACATTAGTTTTAACAAAGTAAAACTAATTTTCACAATTCAAGGAGCTTTCAATTAGGTCATAGGCTATTCATGATACAGTCAGCACTGCCTAGAATCTCTCCTGAGATAACTAGGGAACCCTAATAAGCCTCCTGAAATCTAGCCTGAGCTATCTCACGCATTATACCAGAAAACCAACATGCCTGCTATGCACGTCAGCTACCTGATGTCATACGCTTGATGTTATGACACTCAACATGACTTCCACTCTTCTGTAGATTATTCTTTACATCATACCTGGCTTCACCCAATCTTCTGCAGAAAACATTAGAAACAAGTATATTAAAGTTTCCTAAAAGGTCTCCAAGATCCTTTTATGAATACTAATACAATATGTTCTTGTTCCTAATAAATCTCCTTGACATATTTACTGATGAGGTATTTTCAACATGGTCTCATCAATCCAAACCAATTTTGTCAAGAGATATATACTAGCAGCTTCTTCTATTGTCATGCAGCGATGTCCTACTTAAGACACATGACAGCACACCTTACTCACCACCTGTGAGGAACTTCATCACAATTCAACTTGTTGTGGCTACTGCTGACACATAGCAGCAGTGATATGCAGTATGACATCCATGACAGTAGTTATGTCATCAGCTCTTGCTAGCCCCTTCTACCTCCATGACATCCATAACAACAGTTCTGTCATCAGCTCCTGCTAGCTCCTTCTGCATCCATGACCGCAATTCTGTCCTCAGCTCCTGCTGCACCAGTAGCGATGTCATGAGTCATATCCCCTGCTACACCACTACTCCTGCTGTTTCTCACACATGGCAGTAATTCTGTCATGACAGCAGATGGATGTCGTGATGGATGTCACGACATTCAACATGACATTCACATTAAAAAACTCCACAGCAGTTATGTCACCACAGCAGATGGAGATGTTATAACATCCTGCTTAATCATTAGTGCAGGATCATGTTTTACCAAAATTTAGCCAATCATAGAACCATGGACAATTCTATATCATAGAACCATGGAACTAACACATCCTTCCAGCATTCTCCAGTTGGAGAGCAAGCCTTTCTATGGAAGAATCAACGAAGATGGAAACAAGCATCTACAGAGATTCCTAACAACTAGCACATCTTTGAAGATAGAAGGCCATTCTGAAGAGGCCAAGAGACTTGTTATGTTTCCGTTCACACTGACTGATGATGCGGAAGAATGTTTCTATTCACTTCCAATTGGGAGTATCACCACATGGCGAGAGATGGAAACTGCATTCTTTAACGAGTATTTCCCTGCTTCAATGTTTGTTCGAAAAAGATACGACATTGTCAGTTTCAAACAAAAAGAAGGGGAATCTCTAGGAGATGCATATAAGAGGTTTAAGAGGTGTCTGGCGGCGTGTCCTACTCATAACATGGATGCCACTGAGCAGATGCAGAACTTTGTGAATGGATTATGACTCAAGACAAAACAACTTATAGACACTGCTGTCGATGGCTCAACTAATTTCTCAACAGCCACTGGTATCAAGAGGATCATAGAAGCAATTGCCGCCAATGAACATCTTGAGTTGTATGATCGCACTTTGAACCAACGAGAAGGTAAGATTAAGTTGAAGCAAGCGGATCAAGTTGTGAACATGGAAGAGCAAATCAAAGCGGAAGTGGAAAGAAGACTTAAGGGAATGAATGTGGGTACTGAAACTGTAGCTCAGGTTCAACCTGTTCAAGCTGTGAGTTGTGAGGTTTGTAATGGTCCCCATTTTACTGCACATTGTCTTGCTGCTGCTCAACAAATTGAAGAGATAAAACTTTTGAGGCAGAACAATCCGTATTCTCAGACATATAATCCAGGATGGAAGAATCATTCTAATTTTTCCTAGAAGTTAGCTATTGAAAGAATGGCAGCTCAAAGTATGCAATTCCAAGAAGAGACCTGTAATGTTCAAGGGAATAACACAGCTTCCATCAAAAATCTTGAGGCACAAATGGGGCAGATAGCCCAACACCTCTCAACACACACTCAAGGAACCCTCCCGAGTGCGACAGTACCGAATCCGAAAAATCAAGAGAGTATTAATGCTGTCACAACAAGAAATCAGAAAAGATGGAAGAAGAAGAAACTAAGGAGGATGAATGCATAGAGGTGGAACTTAAGGTAAGAGAAAATGTGAATGAACCAGAAGAAGTTGTACTATCTGAAAAACCAACTGGAGAGAAATAGAAAGAGGAGGTTAAACCGAAAATCAAACTACTGTTTCCTCAAAGAGTTACAAAGAAGGATTAGAAAGAGAAAGACTTCGGAAGGTTCAGTGCAATGTTCAACAAATTGGAAATCAACATGTCGTTCTTTGAAGCACTTGAGCAAATGCCTTTGTACAAGAAATTCATGAAAGAGGTTATAGGTAAAAAGAGATCAGTAGGTGAAGACCCGAAGACCACAACTGAGCAGTGTAAGGAAATATCGCAAGAAAAGAGAATCCCCATCAAGAGGAAGGATCTTAGACCCGTGGTAATCCCTTGTACTATAAAAGATCGAACTTTTAAGAAAGTATTAATTGATTCAGGTGCTAGTGTGAGTCTCATGCCGTTATCAATCTTCTTGGATATTGGAAAAGTGAGCGATACGGGAACAAGCTTGAAGTTTGCCGACCACACAACTAAGATGGCATATGGGCTAGCAGAGGATGTACTGGTGACAATCGATAACTTCACTTTCCCAGTTGATTTTCAAATCATGGATATACCAGAGGATGAAGAGACTTCGATCATACTTGGTCGACCGTTCTTGCTTACTAGTCGGTGCAATATTGATGTGGAAACATGTACGATCACTTTGAAATCCTTTGATGAGGAAATCACTTTAAAAGCTCTAGAGGTTAGGAAGAAAGGTAAGGGGAAAGATGTTAAACCTTCAGTTGGGAAGATCAACACAAATAAGAAAGAAGAACGATCGAAACCACTTCATGTTGCTCTTATCTTTGAACCTGCAAAATATTCTGTTGCGAAGAAGTCAAGCAATAAAGTTTGGAGGCTAAAGTACCCCCCATAACAATGGGGAGTCGACCGTCGAGTCATGCGACGTTAAACAAAGCGCTGCGTGGGAGGCAACCCGCGATGTTTTAGATCTTATGTTTTTCTATATGTGGTTATTGTTTTGCAGGAATAAACGAGAGTTTGCAAGGGAAAACGTGGAAGCAGCAAAAAGGTGTTGCATTTCCTGTCGACCCCTCTGTGAGGATCTCTGTGAGTTCACCTCTTCTTCCCTTGTTCTTGAACATTGAGACAATGTTCAGTTCAAGTTTGAGGGAGGCTTTACCGTTTTGAATTGTCAATTTACCTACCTTTTATTTAAAGTTCGGTAAAAATCACGTCGAATTCGATCCTACGAAGACTGTACAATTTTTTTCTTGTGATTGGTATGTGTGTAAGGCAGTCAAGAAAGTATTTAGAGTTCAAGGGAAGAGGTGTTTGAACTAAGGAACTTGGGAAAGTTTGGAAATTGAGGTATAAAGTGAACACCCTAGGTTCCCCGGAGTAAGGAAACGAGTCCAACGTGTAGATTTGTGCCATAGTACTTGGATTTGAGAAGTATTCCCTGATTAGCTCATTGTGATAGTCCAGCATGATTTAAAGAATGAATATAAGAATGACTTGTGGCACCAGAAAAAAGAGTTGAATATAAGAATGAATATAAGAATGACTTAAGCCCAAAGCATAGTTGGAGAGATGACCGAAAGGGGGATTTAGATCCGTGGTTTTACTGCGGTGGGTGTTTAAGTAATGCCTTCGTGAACGGATGAGTAACGAGAGATCTGGTTTGAGCCGATCAGAACTAAGACTCACGTATGAGTATCGGCACGCTTTACATCCTGAGCCTTTCACTTATTGAGCTGTTTGATTTGAAATCATTTATCCAAGCTTTTTGCTTGAGGTCAAGCAATGGTTTAAGTTTGGGGGAGTTTGATCAGTGGTTTTTATACGTTGTTTTACTGTTTATTTCAGTTAATCATTTGTTATATCTTGTCGCATTTTACTTGTTTCTATTGCATTTTACGCGTTGGTTTTGTGTTTTCACTATGTCTAGGTTTAGGTAAGCAATAAAGGATAATCATAGCAAAAACCAGGGGAAAACAACAAGAATTCGAAAGAGCTTTGGGGTGGAACAGGAGCCTGACACGGCCGCCCGTGTCATCTGACACGGCCCGTGTCAGGATATGCTCAGAAAAGCTAATTTTTTATGGAAACCAGGGGACTGACACGGCCGCCCATGTCACGTGACACGGCCAGTGTCAGGACACCTAGGACTTGGAAATTTCATGTGAAAAATGTATCAGGAGACCAACACGGCCGCCCGTGTTGTCTGACACGGCCCTTGTTGGTTGAAACGCCTCACTCCCTAATTTTCTTGTATTTTTGACACTTGTGATCCCTGAGGGTATTTTGGGTATTTCCCTGGTACTGAGTTTTAATTGAGACTATTTGATATGTGTTTTGAGAAAAGAGAAAGGATTTTTGAACAGAAAAGAATTTCACGAGAAAGATTGGAGCAATCAAGGTTTTGGGAAACTGAAGGTTCTCAAGAGCGGAAGCGATTGAAGTTCAAAACAACTGATTATCTTGTAATGTTTAATCTTATTGTTGATTTTGTCTGTATTATTATGAGTAGCTAAATCCCCCAATGCTAGGGGTGTCCCTGAATTGACTCTGTAATAACCCTTGGTTTCTTGAATTATATATTTCACTGCTTTCTAATCATCGTTGTTATCGTATAATGTTTTATGGCTTTTCTTATTTGAAAAATGGGAATATGATTTACAGTTAACCTTAGGTTTGGAAAAACAATTGTTAACGCGTTTATACGATAATACTATAGTAGATACTGCCTAGGAATGTGGATACCCTATAGTAACCGTAATGTTTTAGATAAAACATATTGCTTGGTATTGTTCCTATACCGCCAAGGAATTGGGGCATAGGGAGAATACCAAAGGGTTTTCTACTTAGGAATTAGAGTCAACTAACCTTTAAAATTGATAACGATTGAATTGAGCAGTGATTTCTGAAAATTTAGTATTAAGGTTATTACAAGACTTTTCATACACCCTACCCTAGCATGCTTCTCATAACTTGAGTTCTGATGACCTGTAACTTGCCAGCTTCATAACTTGAGTTCTAGAAACCCAATGGATGAGTTCTAGTACTCAAAAGAAATATAGAAGCATGCTCTACAAGTTTCATGTTGACGTCAAAATGAGATGAAACTTGTATCTTGAGATATGTGGTCTTGAAGTTAGGCACTAAATAAGGGATTTTACACTGACAAGCTTAGAAATCCTGGCTTAGCAACTTCTCACACTCTTGATTCTTATTGATTTAATCTAGGAATATCATATTATACATCTCAACACAACATTCCATGATCACAAAGACTTGGAATTGAGTCTTAATCTCCTTCAGATTCACTGCTGACTTAGGGTTGACTAGATGAAAACCCTAACTGCACCACCTTTGACTATGGCTTCTTACACTTGATATAATGACTTGCACAAGCTTCTGAATGACCCTCAAGGCATCCAATGAGCTTATACAATGCTCTCCATCCATAACTATGGACTCAACATCATTTGATGATCCTCACATGGCCTCCAAGATAGGAGGTAAACCACAACTATTCATCTGCTTTCTCACAGAACTTTGACTTTCTTCTGAGGATGATAAACTCTTGATAGCTTGAATAAGACCTCTTGCTTAGGCTTTGGAAACTTTGGCAATCTCCTCTTGCTAGGCACACCTCTCTCAATCCCCTGCACATGGATAATGGTATGCAAATGCTAATGTTATATGAATGCAATGAAACATAAACCAAGTAAAGAAAAGGTTGGGCAAGTTTTGGGGTGCAACAGCTGCCCCTATTCAAACGGCTTGGACCTGACTGGGTGAAGCGCGAATGAACTTCAAACAACCCAGGTAAAAGACGGTTGAATACCAACGAACCTGGAAATTTGCCAACCGCAAAAGTAAACTACAAACTCTGATTAGGGAAAACAATCTCCGAAGATATTTGAATAATGGTTGCAACGTCGACACGCCGACCGAAGAAACACCTGCCATCACCGCCAGACAATGACACTAAGTCGGGAAGATCACCTAACATCACCACCAGACAACGACACTAAGTCGGGAAGATCGCCTGACATCACCGTCAGGTATCTACACCGAGTCAGGAAAACACCTGCTATCATACATCTGATAATAACCCTCTGACTTCGCTGTCAGGCCTCTGCATCAATTTAGGAAAACACTTGACCTCGTCTTCAAGTAAAAACATCACTTCTGAAAGAAGATACCATTGACCTCGCCATCAGGCGCCTGACCTCGCCATCAAGGGTCAACCTTAAGTCGGTAAATCTCTGGCATCGCCGCCAGTTATCAATATCCAGTCAATAAAGCCTCTAACATCGCCGCCAGGCATCTACGAGGGATAAAATTTTCTGACCTCGCCGCCAAACCAACACAAAGTCGAAAAATATCTAACATCACCGTCAGATAATCATAAGATTGATATACATCACTTGACATCACCACCAAGCTTCTGTAGGGGATAACAAGTTCTGACATTGCCGCCAGGCATCCGCAAACATGATAAATGTCTGACATCGTTGCCAGACCACCACCCGGTCTAATAAACATCCAATATTGCCGCCCGATAACCACAAAGTAGATAAACGTCTGACATCGCTGCCAGACAACAACAAAGCTGATAAGGATCTGACATCGCCGCCAAAGAACCACATAGCAGATAAACGTCTGATATCGCCGCCAGACAACCACCAAGCTGATAAGGACCTGACATCACCGCCAGGAAAACATCATGTTGATAAACATCTAACATCATCGCCAAAACAACACCATGTTGAAGAATATCTGACCTCCCCGCCAGATAAACCTTAGGTTGAAAAACATTTGACATCACCGCCAAACAAACCCAATATTGAGAAAGTACCTGACATCGCCGCCAGGCAAACAGAAGATTGATTAAGATCTGACATCGCCGCCAGAAGCTTCAACCAGTTAGTAAACATCACTTGGCATCGCCGTCAAGCTTCCATAAAGTAGACACAGTTCCTGACATCGCTGCCAAGTATCCACAAAGTCGGTGAACATCTGACATCGCCGCCAGCAAACACACACATCTGACATCGCCGCCAGAAGTCTGCCCACATCTGACATCACCACCAGAAACCTACAAGGAACAAAACACCCTGACCTTGCCGTCAGATATCCATGCAATTAAGAAACATCTAGCATCGCCGCCAAAAATCCATATCCAATCAATAAAACCTCTGACATCGCCGCCAGAAATCCACGCACACCTGACATCGCCGCCAGGAATCTGCGGTGTTAATAACATCTAGCATCGCTGCCAGACAACCACGAACCTGAGAACCATCTGACATCGCTGCCAGACAAACTGCAGGGGATAACACATCTAACATCGCCGTCAGAACTCCACGCAGTTAGGAAGAAACTGATAAACATTCGACATCGTCGCCAGACGAACACACTGTTGATAAACCTCTGACATCGCTGCCAAACAATCAAAACATCCGACATCGCCGCCAGAAAACCACATCATCTGACATCTCCGCCGAAAAACCAAGACATCCGACATCGCCGCCGGAACACCAAATCATCTGACATCGCCGCCAGAAAACCAAGACATCCGACATTGCCGTTGGAACACCAAATCATCTGACATCGCCGCCAGAAAACACCAGGTTGGTAAGAGAATCCGGCATCGCCGCCAAGAATCTGCAAGGGATACAATAATCTGACATCACCGCCAGAACTCTGCAGAAGATAAACTATATGACATCGCCGCCAGAACACTGTAGGGAATAACACCTGACCACGCTGCCAGATATCTCGATTGATAGTATACAACACCAAATCTCAAGACAGAGACATCTGACATCGCCGCGAGGCCTTCGCTAAATAAAATCCATCCTCAGATCCAAAGGTGAAAACCTCTGACCTCGCCGTCAGACCTTCGCTAAATAAAAGAGAGCATCAAATCCAAAGATTGGATAGGCAAGAAGCCGATAATCATCTAACATCGCCGTCAGGTGTCCTTAAAGTGATAAACGTCTGACATCGCCGCCAAAACCTGTTGAACTAATAAACGTCTGACATCGCCGCCATAAAACCAAAACATCCGACATCGCCGCCGGAAAACCATGAAGACCGATCCATACGAAGTTAAGATCATCCAATGATAACAACCACGAGGAAACTCCACTGGGGAAAGAGAGCACCTGAATAAGTAGCTCTGCTTCGGGAGTGCAAAGAAATCTAACCAGGCAACTCGGCTAAGGACCAAAGAGAAACTTAACCAAGCAACTCTGTTAGGGAGCCACATGAAGAGACGAACATATCTATCATGAATCTTCTGCCAAAGTCTGCACCTTTGTATGGACTTGGAGAATAGAATTTCACCAACCAAAGTCCGGCGGCGCCGCTGGGGAATAACATAAATCGAGGGCGAAATAAACGCATCAAGTTTGCCGAGACTGAAAACCACACGGGCATGGATAATGATCACCTGTGGGAGATACACCTGAAAGCAAAGAAGCAGCTACCTGGCTTATGTTTCAGAATACACAAGTTTGAAAATGTCGTAATGCTCTATACGAGATGGAAATGCTACGCATTTGGGTAGATGCTATGCACGAATTCAAATGCAACAGAACCGATTCAGCAAAATAAATGCTGAAAAAGATAGGGACCCCATCCTGCCGGGAAAAGAAAACCACCCTGCTGGGGATAGCTCATACGTGCCCATGAAAATTGGACTTATGCAGAGGAGACGAACTCTGGATGGCTAACTCAGCTAGGGAAAATGCCATGGATGGCCTTCCCGAATACGAACTCTTCTAGGGGAATAGACGAATCTACTGGGGAGACAAATAGTCTGCTGAACACTCACTCTCACTCGACAGAGACTACCAACTGTCATGAATAGCCTTCTGGGATACGACTCTCCCGGGGAACAAAAGCTTCGTTGAAGAAAGATGACCGAATCCTGGGATCACATCTTACCTACCGGGGAATTAATAAATTTGTGGGGGAATCAACTCTGCCAGCGACCTCGGTCTAAACTACTGAGGGCTGAATACTTACAGATAATCTGCTGGAGAAAATTGTGCGCTAACCCACTGTTGGGAAAGATTCCACACCTTCCTGGTGGAAGGACATCCGACCTTGACTTGCTGGGGGGTAGGCACATACCTGCAATCTGTGGGGATTAAATGTGTATTGACCAACTGCCATGGATAAGGATACACATTTAACCGGTCTTTTAACGTGCATATAACTCTACTGGGGATAGAGATGCAAATTCCAACTGCTGAGGAATAGATTCTGGTTGGGGAGAAAGTGAATTTTATCCATACCTTTTTGCCCCGGGTGTAACGACCCTGCAAAAATGAACAAATAGACAAGATATCCTACACGAAAGGAGCTATCTCAATCGTCATTCGTGACATTGTTCAGTTAAATCAAAGTTTTAACAATTATTGACCAAGGCCTGCAAGTTTATGAATGCGCAAGTTTATCAAAAACATCGGGCATTTTTCACAAACAAAACAGCAAAAGTTAAAACCAAGCAAATAGACTACTGAATAGTATATGTTTATAAATGGGTTGTAAATAGGCAATGTTTTACAATAGATGCAACCCCTGAAACGAAGAAGCTGCGCAAAAAACATACAGATATGTACAGAAATATACAAAAGTGTACAGACATGTCGGCGATGTGGTATAGACGAACACCATGAGTTGATCCCTCTATGACTCGCTTGACTTCGACGTCTTTCGGATGCTCCATCTTCAGAAGAGATTGACTTGGATGAACGGCCCTCAGGTCTTCCCAAACCATTAAGCAATGAAGTATCACACGCAGATCGCAGTCATTTGCTTTTCAATCCCTAACTTTTGCGTGAACCGCCCTTGCGGGTTTTCAATTCACCGGGATAACCATTTTTTCCAAAGTCGCCCTTTCGGGTTTTCGACTTTGTGGGTTTACATATTTTCATTTATATCCCTAACTTTTTCCCGAACCCATTCTTTTTCATGGTTTGCCGGGATGCCCCATTTTTGCCTGGATATTCTTTTTTCTTTCCAGCGGGTCATTTTAAGCAAAGTATTTTTTAACTGCGTCTGCGTTCACAGGGGATGTAAAATTCTCGCCATCCATGGTGGACAATAACAAGGCTCCTCCGAAGAAGACCTTTCGAACAACGTATGGACCTTCGTAGTTGGGGGTCCATTTGCCCCTGTGATCTAATTGTGGTGGGAGAATCTTTTTCAACACAAGATCGCCCGTCTGAAAGCTTCAAGGGCGCACCTTCTTATCGAAAGCTTTCTTCATTCGGCTCTGGTACAAACTACCATATGCAATAGACGCTAGCCTCTTCTCATCTAGCAGGCTGAGATGATTCAATCTGTTTCGTATCCATTCTGCCTCATCGAGCTTGACATCCACCAGAACTCTTAAAGAGGGAATCTCGACTTCTAATGGTAGGACAACTTCCATACCATACACCAGCGAGAAAGAAGTTTCCCCAGTTGAAGTGTGTATCGTCGTATGATAACCGTGAAGAGCAAAGGGCAGCATCTCGTGCCAATCCTTGTAAGTGACAACCATCTTTTGCACTATCTGCTTGATATTCTTGTTGGCCGCTTCAACAGTTCCATTCATCCTCAGACTATAGGGTAATGAGTTGTGATGCTCAATTTTGAATTTGTGGCATAATTCCTTCATCATCTTATTGTTAAGGTTTGAACCATTGTCAATAATGATTCTCTCGGGCACTCCGTATCTACAGATGATGTCCCTCTTTATGAACCGGGCTACGACTTGCCTGGTTACATTGGCATACGAGGCTGCTTCGACCCATTTGGTGAAGTAGTCGATGGCGACCAGGATGAAACGATGGCCGTTAGAGGCGGTTGGCTCAATCTTGCCAATCATGTCAATGCCCCACATAGAGAAAGGCCACAGGGACGCCATAACATTCAACGAGCTAGGCGGTACATGAATTTTGTCTGCATAAATCTGGCATTTATGGCATTTCTTCGCAAACTTGAAACAATATGACTCCATGGTTAGCCAGTGATACCCTGCTCGTAATAGTTTCCGAGACATTGCATGCCCACCGGAATGTGTACCGAAAGTACCCTCGTGGACCTCTTCCATAAGCAACGTTGCCTCCTTCTCGTCCACGCATCTCAACAACACCAGGTCATGGTTTCTTCCGTAAATCACACCATTTGGGTTCAGATAAAAGTTACCAGACAACCTCCTCAGAGTCTTCTTATCCTGGGCCGAAGCCCCTGGCTGATACTCTTATTTCTTGAGGAAGTTCTGTATGTCATAAAACCACGGCTTGCCATCGGCAGCTTCCTCAATAGAGAATACGAATGCCGACCTGTCGAGGCGAGAAATGACAATTTTGGGAGCATCATTCCAAAATTTCACTTTGTACATCGAAGCCAACATAGCCAGAGCGTCTGCCATCTGGTTCTCCGCTCGAGGCACGTGATGGAACTCTACCCGGTCGAAGAAGGGCAACAACCTCCTTACATAGTCTTTGTAAGGAATCAGATTAGCCTGCCGAGTCTCCCACTCTCCTTTGAATTGATTAACAACAATCGCTGAATCACCGTACACCTCGAGATTCTTGATCCTCAGATCAATCGCTTCTTCTAAACCCATGATGCACTCTTCATATTCCGCTTCATTGTTGGTGCACGGTGTCGCTACTGCGAAAATCGGCGCCGGCTGAACAGAAGAGTCGCCACCGTGCGTTATTTATCCCAACGGAGGAAAAGGAAACGCTCGAAGTAAACCTACCGCAAAGACGGGAAAGGAATGGCCATCGCAACCAAATCCTGGATTCGGGAGTCGGTTACGTAAGGGGAAGGTATTAGCACCCCTCACGTCCGTCGTACTCGACGGGATCCACGCTTGTTTTTTAGTACGGATGCAAAACAATCTATCTACGGCTGCTAAATCTAAACGGAAAGAACTGACTCGATAGAGCGTCACACTCTATGCCTACGTATTCTCAAGAGAGAAAGTCAGAGTCATCGTAGTTCGGGAAACTACAGGGAATTGGCTCGCCAAGACTTCGCGTCTTGTGCCTACGTACTTCCACACAGCATGGAAGATCAGAGCTTTCGTAGTTCAGGCTAACTACGGCTAGACAGGGTATTCTCGATCACACAGGAGTGAGAGATGAAATTGGTTCTAGGGGTACGGGGACCTACAGGAACTAGAACTATGGTCGGGTCTCGATCGCACAGCAGCGAGAGAAAGGGAAACATCAGTCGTCAGCGGGAAAGTCTCGATCGCACAACAGCGAGAGAACAGAGAGGTTAGTTGTTAGTGTGCTCGCTAGGATATCGCATCCTATGCCTACATATTCTCATTCGGCATGAGAAATTAGAGCAGCTGTAGTTCAACCTACTACAGCTAAAACGGGAAAATGGGGGAAAAGGGAGCTCGCTAGGATACGGCATCCTATGCCTACGTACTCTCGTCGGGCACGAGAGATCATAGCTAACGTAGTTCGACGGGAAAACGAATCTCAATTGCACGGGAGCAAGAGAAGGGGTCTCGATCGCCTGAACGCGAGAGAAAGGAGGTAGCAGGCCTACGCCTAAACGGGAAGGAACTCGGGACACACACGCAAGAACCTAAAACGAAACTCCTCAGCTGGCATTTCCTTTGTATCTGACGATACAGCCCACAACACTCGACGGTTGCCTGAAGACTTGAATACAACAATGATGATGAACGAAGCAGCTCCGGGGCTCCTGACGTACGCGCAAGCTCCATTCCAATCTTCTCCTCTCTGGATCTTTGATGATGACGCTCGAATCAAGACCAGTGTAACGCTTAGACCGTCATGGTTCGACTTATGCGAGAAATCGAACTCTAAGAGGTAGCGTATTGATATCCGTGTCAAAGACAAGATGGAGAAATGATATCGAAAATCATTCTCCAATTGAATCATGTCACACGGCCAGCCAAAAATAAAATCGGGAATAAAATCGGATAGAAAATAAGATAGGAGAGAAAATAGGAGACAAATCCACTAACAAATGGAAAATAAAGTCTACTCCTAAAATACGGCACTTAATCTCTACTAGGAAACATCTCTAAAGAAATTAAAAGGAGATTGCGTACTAAAATAGCATAAAAATACTATAATATTCTATAGAGAAAAATATGAAAAACTATATTAAATCTATATTATTCTGAAAGAAAATAGAACTAAAATCCATAGTATTGCATTTAATATTTCTAAAAAAAATTAAAGAAAATATAAAGGAAATAAAATGCAGCAGGGGGGTTTGCTAGTTACTACAAGGGTGCAGCAGCAAAAAAACATAAATGCTGGGCCCAGCCCACTAAAAAGCAACAAAAAAACAGGGGAGGGGGGAAAGAAAGAAAACGGGGAGTGCCAATAACAAGTAAGTGGGCTTGGCCCACTAAACAACACACACACGGGGAGGGAGGAAAAAAGAAACGGGGAGTGTTAGCAACGACAATGGGCTTAGAGCCCAATCCACCACACGGCCGCGTATCCCTCTTTTCCCATTCTGAAAGGGTCAAAACCCTAAATCATTTTCCTCAGACACTGTTCATCTCCTCATGCGTCGTTTCTTCTGCCACACTCTCTCTCTCGCAAATCCTTCTCTCTCGTCTTCTCACGATCCAACTTGCTTCAAACCTGCACAAGAACAAATGAGCCATCAACACACGAAAACATTACGATCTGGAAACCATCAATCGATTCTTTCGACATTCTTGAAGCCTATCGTTGATGAAGATTGGAGGAAATTAGTTGAAGACTTGAAGATTTCTGGAGATTTAGGTGAATACGATGATCATGGCGATGATCTCTGATGAATCTTGGTGATTCTCGAAGATGATGGGCTTACAAATCTGGAATCATCTGGAATTTCTTGTTGGATTCTTGAAGATTCACGATGTTGATGGAGTTCTCGCGACGAACGCGAGCTTGCATGTGACGATCTGGAGCTGCTTGTTGAAGGTCACGAAGGACGATGAAGATCTTGCGATGAATCTCGTTGGAAGTCTGGTGAATCCGAAGAACACATGAAGAAGTTCCTGAAGTTGTTGTTGACGAAGATCCAAAAACGATGAGGTTTTAATGATTTATTGATGATGAATCTGGATCGGAGAAGATGGAGATTATGAGGGATTCTGGGAATATTGATGAAGAACATGTTGAATCTATGAAGAACTCTGTTGAAGATCATGAACAGAGGATGAAGTTTTGTGGCGGATGCAAGAACAAATGCAGTTTTCCGGTGGATTTCTTGAATTTACCGGCGAGACATTAATGAAGGTTGATCGGAAGTGGATCGTGAAGATGAGAGTTGTAGATGAGAGTTGAAAATTTTCTGGAAAAAAATTGCGTTTCCGACGGTTGTTACAGTGGCTCCGACGACGGTTAGGAGGTTGTTGCGGCGGCTCCGGTGGTTGTCGCCGGCAATTGCATGCCGGCCGGTGAGTGGAACGGTGAAGGGATAGGTGGCAACAACGCATGCAGAGGGAGAGAGAGGAGTGAACACGTGTGATTGGAGGATGCATGCATGAAGCCAAGTGGCATGAGAGAGTGAGTGGAGAGTGTGCATGTCATGCATGCAGAGAATGAGGTGGTGGAAGATTGGGATACACGCGTGGCAACGTCTTTTATAGACACCTGGCATGGACTTGGACTCTGGGCCTCCAAAATCGGACACGTGGCCTGTAACACCCCACTTTCCAAATTAAATAAAATATAAACATTAAAAATAAACATCAGAGTTTTCACCAAAATAGTGGGATATCACATCACCAAATTTTTATAAAAATACTTTATTAATTATTCTCAAAAATAATACAGCGGAAAACATTATTCCAACATTCTCGGCCATCCGCCAAATTTCATAAAATCTTTATTATTATAATTCACAAAAAAAAGTGATACGTCACAGGATTACAACAAGTTTGACATAAAACAATTAAAACACCCATATCCCGTGTTACGTATCAGAGCATCCTAGACTCGACTGGCACACCACCATCCAAGCTATCTAAGTACCTGGATTATCTGTACTTTCGGAGAAGCACAGACACAACAACAACCAAGGGGTGAGAAAACATGATCAAAAATATATTGGTAATGTAATACATGTAAACAAGGTAGTAAAACACACCAACACACCAATATTCACCCCAACAACTCCATATAACGAACCTACTGTTCAAATTACAATATAACATAGTATAATGCAAATATGCAACTCAACACCATGCATGCGGTACCGACTCATTGGTTCATTCAATCAAACCTGGATAGATCACTTACGCTCCTCCTGAGACATGATATATCCCCCACCATTCTCCATAAAGGAGTACGGATGAATCACTTACGCTCCTCCTGAGACATGATTCATCCCACTAAAACACCATGATATGCACACACCAATGCATAACTATCATAATTAGGCACACTAAGTGCACACGATCCTCCTGATCATATCATCATACATCAATGCATATATGTGTAGATATATTACACTAACACCATATAAATCAATCAGATAGTAAACAAATTCATACTATAACACCATATATAACCACATCCCAACACCCGGGAACACACGATCCTACTGATCACTACATACATATACGTTAACTAATTGTCCACCAACAATATTAAGGGAAATGAGTACTATCACCCAGTACACAGGTTAGATCCCACACTCATCATCCTTACAATGCATCAAGGCCAGAAAGATCACCCCAGACCAATGCTCAAGGCCAAACATCACCAAAGTCACATTCTGGTTCTGCTACGCTCGCTGGCATTCGCTAGGCGAAGCTTCGCCAACACTCGCCAGGCGAAGCCCAGCGAATGCTGCGATTCACCAACTTCCCCACAGTTCTGCAGTACTATTCTAGGCCAAATCAAACTTATCATCTCAACTCAAATTCTCAGCCTACTCTAGTACCAACCTTGTACATTACCGTAACTAAATCGGTTCCTAAATCTTATTCCCAAAGTCATCGCTTAAACATTCTACCGATGCCTTAAAAGGTCACACAGAATCTCCCTAAAAACCTTAAACCAGCCTATACGCCAAATTAACCAAAAACAACAATTCATCAACATTGACCTATACTCCATCACTATCAATTACTAGTTATCATCAAACACAAACACACCATTATACTTACCAATTATCATATACTTCCTACTCTAGAACCAACATTACGGAACATTACCTTCACTTCAGAGTTACTCTGAATCTTACCAAGGTCCTAACCAGAGTCACTAACAACATCACAGGGAACAACACATAATTTTCCCAAATTTATAATCATGGTCATTACCAACGCTACAATAACAACACAAAATCTCACCAAAACTCTATTCATAGTTACTATCAACACTGCAGTAACAACATATAATCTCACTAATATCACCATAATATATATATATACCAAATTCACCAATATCAATCAACAATTCATCAGTATCAAGCATCAATTTATCATTAGCAACAACAATAACAAGCATGCCAATATAAAACTTCATAGATCGACATTTTCCTACGGGGTTAAGGAATCCCCTCTACCCTATACATGTATATATACCATCCCAATCAAGTTTCTCCCCCCTTACCTGGATAATTATTCTGATCGGTGATAAATTCCTCCAAGATTCTTCATCCCTAGCCTTTTCCCTTTCTCTTTGTTCTTCGCTCTTCTCTATTCTCCCAATTTCCCTTCTCACCGTTTCTATCGTGCCTTTTCATATTTCCATTCTAACTTCCCCATAACCCTTCCACTTCTTATTTTACTTATTCCAACCACTAATATTTCCAATAATAATTCTAATAATAATAATTATAATAATCATTATAATAATAATAATAATAATATAATACTATTGTAATATTATAGTAATATTCAACATAATAATAATAATAATACACCCAACAATAATTATAATTATAATAATAATAATACTAATGATAATAATAACAATTATATTAATACTAATAATAAAATAATATTAATAATAATAATCTTAATATTAATAATACTAATATAATATTACTAATATTAATAATACTAATCATAATAATACTATTAATAATAATAATAATAATAATAATATTATTATTATTATTATCTCACCAAAATAATAATAATCATAATAATAGTAATAATATTATTATCTCACCAAAATAATAATAATATTAATAATACTAATAAATATAATAATATATATAATAATAATAATAATACCCCCACCAATATTACTATTATTCATTATATTATCATATTCACACCAAAAATCATAATAATATAATAACTATATTAATAATAATATTATATTCTCCATATTAATAATATTACTACAAATATTAATAATAATCATAAATATAATAATAATATTAATAATAATAATAATAATAATAATAATAATAATAATAATAATAATAATAATAATAATACCACCACCAATATTACTATTATTTCTTATATTATTATAAACTCACCAAATTACCACCAATGATCCTCCCATCTCAGGGACACCCACCAAACATCATCAAATACACCCTACCAAAGGGCACATCAACATATAATATTTAAAATAACAATAAAATGACTAAATAATTAAAATGGGTGTTACAACTCTCCCCCACTTTAATTATTTTCGTCCTCGAAAATTACCTGATGGAAATAATTCCGGATACGCTCCCCGCATCCTTTATTCCAATTCTCAGGTCACACTGCCTTCTGCAGCACCTCCCCATACTACTTTCACCAAAGATATCTCCTCCCTTCGGAGTTGTTCCTCGCTCGCCAAAACGAACTAGCAATGCCTCAACAATCGGAATATTTTTCACTTGTACATCATCCACCTGGTTCAATGTACTTTTTCGACTAAGACACATGAAACATATCATGCCAATTCACAGCGACAACAGAAAAACAATCTAACATGTTACTCCTCCCATGCCTCCGCTGCGCCACTCTGATACAACTACAGAACACGGTGCGAACTTTTGAGATTTCGAAGCTCGACCAACACCAGTCACCGGCGTGACTCTCAAAACACATATTGCCTCGGATCCTCTCGATCTTTTCAGCCATCTCAAGCATAATTTTTCAAGTCTGAGTACAACACTCTCACTCGATTTATTTCAACACAGGAGAGTCCTACACTCCCTATCTCACCAAGCCACATATAGTGCCATTCCGACACTAGGATGGTAACCGTTATTATAGGTAACTCAATCAACGATAATTAATCATCCCACGCTCCACCTTGATCCGACACCCAAGCTCTCACCAATTCTCTACAGACTCAATAGTCCTCTCTGACTGACCATCAGTTTGCGGATGGTAGGTCGAACTCAGCTTCAACTTAGTATCCGAAGCTTCCTGTAAGCCCCTCCAAAATCTCAATATAAACCTTAAATTTCCATCTGACACAATATTCGTCAGTATCTCATCCAACTTCACCACTTTCTCAATATGCATCTCGTATATCCTCAACACGGAATAGTTAATCCACTCCTAACAATTCAAATTAAAATTATGTCTTTACAAATTCTTTGGAAATCTCAACACCAATTTCGTGAAAATACTACCTGATTTCCACTCTGGAATATTTTACGACTGCATCAGACTCAACAGTCTCTGATGTTCACTCTTCGAATTCCTACAATTCTAACCAGCATATTCCACCTCAACTACTCCTCCCCTTATCCATGGTCTCCAAAACAATCTACTCAAATTCGGTTACTTCTTCATAGCACCGGGATGGATACTCCATCTACCTCAATGTATTTCTTCACGAGTACTCCTACTCCCCTCAACAACATCTGGTACACATACCCTATCATAACACATCATGGTACTATTTCCACAAACCCGACAATCCACTCTTCGACTCTAATTTATCAATTTCAACTAATTCACTACTCAACCCAGGTTTCTGACTTTCTCGATTCTGCTCAAGGATATCACTAGTCAGATCTTAATAATAAAAGCTTAACTCCATAAGAAGTCTCCTTACTCACAAAACTCATATTATGAAATTGCTCAATTAGTTCTAACTCTTTTCACCATCATCTTCGGTATATGCAAATATTTCTAACTCACTGCATCATCTACCATGTCCGCTTTACCCGAATGGTAATTCAACTCGAAGTCGTACTCTTTTCGAAGTCCCAATTATTTCCTATGCCTCATATTCGTCTTATTCAAATTAAACAAACACCTTAAACTCTTAAGATCACCAAACATCTCCGATCTCAGTCTGAACTTTTGAAGACTCCGACTCCGGTACAATCACAATAGTAACCAACTCTAAATCATTGGTCGGATGATTTCTCTTATACACTTCAAGTTGCCTTTTGCATAATTGAAACTCACTGAAGTTGTCTTTAGCAAATCCCCTAATTATATCAACAAGCATCACAAACACCACAATTAGTTCTATCGAATTCGACAGAACTTTCCTTACGGAAGTATATCACCGCTCTTTTTCCAACACTGATAACTCCAGTTCCTTATGCTCAACATAATCCTCTATACTCTTCGAATACCTTAAAATATCATTTATTAACACAACCATTTCCTTATATAAATGATTAAAGAAGATCCCATGCCAAGTGGACAAACAAGTTGTGAGTTATAGCGGGAACACATACCGTACCGCCCGTCCTTACCACAACATTCAAACACACTTCATCAATAAATAGATTAAATCTATGTCAATACTTCACCATCTCATAGATAATTTGAATAGCTTTCCAATGCTTCGAACCGCGCGTCATTCCGAGTTACGGTTCTCCCGTTACGGCAAAACACCAGAATAACATTTTCTGCCCAGGACCCCTTCGCCAGGCGAACACCGCAACGAATATGGACGTTCGCCAGTATGCTCGCCAGGCAAACATGACAGTCCCAAAATCCTCTTTTCGACCGTTACCCGACTTCCGAGTGTCCGATTTCGATTCCGTAAAAAGCTGCGATCTCGGAATTTAACGTACAACAACAATTTTATACTTAGGAAGCCATCCAACACATTTTAAATCTATGGATAATTTAAAACTCAATTACTTCCAATCTCAACAGCAGATCTTTGAGCCTCCTAATACGATAGAACTTTTGACCTTCGTCCCATCCACCACAAGAACTCTACTCGAGATCACATGACCAAGGGACTCACATCCCTCGATCAATTGTTCCATCAAATCATTAACTCTTGGAAGCGAACACCTATCCTTGATAGTCACCCTGTTCACTTATCTATAGTTCACCCAAAGCTTCACAAAACCTTCTATCTGTCTAACCAACAAAATTGGTGCACATTACGGTAGCACACTCAAACAAAAGAACCTCTCTCCTAGAAGGTCTTCAAGTTGACTCTTCAACTTCTCCAATCCCAACGAAAACACACCATATGGAGTCACTAATATCGGACTCATTCCAACAACAAAGTCAACGTGTGAGCTTTACTTCACACTCCGATAGTAAATCACCTACCTCATCCGGAAACCTTCGGCAATCGCAAATAATTGACAAATCCCAATTTTTCTCACTTTCCTTCTCATTCCAAGTTTCAGTCAAAATAGACACTTCAACACCGTCTTACGCCAAATTCCTCAAAATAATCCCTTAAGCACTTAGCTTAACTCAAGACTATTCACAGCTCACGCCACCCAAGCTTGCAAGACGCGTCTATCCCATCCAACACAATCTCGTCCAGTATTAACAAGATATTAAGGGTGATCAGTTCCTCAATTTGTTAATAGACCGCCGAAATCATGATGGGGTACAAACCATCTTTACCAACCATTATATCATTCCTCAACACCAGAAGCCACCAAATTGTAGCTTTCCGGAGAAATACAACTTCTCCCCCACTGGAATCATTCCACTTCTACCGACAAACTTAACCAACAATATGTATCGACAGTGTTTTTACGCACATGTCGCATACCAGGGAACAACAACACTAGACAACATTGGCGGGACGGACCGACTTGCTCTGATAGCAATTGTAAAACCCCACTTCCCAAATTAAATAAAATATAAACATTAAAAATAAACATCAGAGTTTTCACCAAAATAGTGGGATATCACATCACCAAATTTTTATAAAAATACTTTATTAATTATTCTCAAAAATAATACAGCGGAAAACATTATTCCAACATTCTCGGCCATCCGCCAAATTTCATAAAATCTTTATTATTATAATTCACAAAAAAAGTGATACGTCACAGGATTACAACAAGTTTGACATAAAACAATTAAGACACCCATATCCCGTGTTACGTATCAGAGCATCCTAGACTCGACTGACACACCACCATCCAAGCTATCTAAGTACCTGGATTATCTGTACTTCCGGAGAAGCACAAACACAACAACAACCAAGGGGTGAGAAAACATGATCAAAAATATATTGGTAATGTAATACATGTAAACAAGGTAGTAAAACACACCAACACACCAATATTCACCCCAACAACTCCATATAACGAACCTACTGTTCAAATTACAATATAACATAGTATAATGCAAATATGCAACTCAACACCATGCATGCGGTACCGACTCATTGGTTCATTCAATCGAACCTGGATAGATCACTTACGCTCCTCCTGAGACATGATATATCCCCCACCATTCTCCATAAAGGAGTACGGATGAATCACTTACGCTCCTCCTGAGACATGATTCATCCCACCAAAACACCATGATATGCACACACCAATGCATAACTATCATAATTAGGCACACTAAGTGCATACGATCCTCCTGATCATATCATCATACATCAATGCATATATGTGTAGATATATTACACTAACACCATATAAATCAATCAGATAGTAAACAAATTCATACTATAACACCATATATAACCACATCCCAACACCCGGGAACACACGATCCTACTGATCACTACATACATATACGTTAACTAATTGTCCACCAACAATATTAAGGGAAATGAGTACTATCACCCAGTACACAGGTTAGATCCCACACTCATCATCCTTACAATGCATCAAGGCCAAAAAGATCACCCCAGACCAATGCTCAAGGCCAAACATCACCAAAGTCACATTCTGGTTCTGCTACGCTCGCTGGAATTCGCTAGGCGAAGCTTCGCCAACACTCGCCAGGCGAAGCCCAGCGAATGCTGCGATTCACCAACTTCCCCACAGTTCTGCAGTACTATTCTAGGCCAAATCAAACTTATCATCTCAACTCAAATTCTCAGCCTACTCTAGTACCAACCTTGTACATTACCGTAACTAAATTGGTTCCTAAATCTTATTCCCAAAGTCATCGCTTAAACATTCTACCGATGCCTTAAAAGGTCAAACAGAATCTCCCTAAAACCTTAAACCAGCCTATACGCCAAATTAACCAAAAACAACAATTCATCAACATTGACCTATACTCCATCGCTATCAATTACTAGTTATCATCAAACACAAACACACCATTATACTTACCAATTATCATATACTTCCTACTCTAGAACCAACATTACAGTACATTACCTACACTTAAGAGTTACTCTGAATCTCACCAAGGTCCTAACCAGAGTCACTAACAATATCACAGGGAACAACACATAATTTTCCCAAATTTATAATCATGGTCATTACCAACGCTACAATAACAACACAAAATCTCACCAAAACTCTATTCATAGTTACTATCAACACTGCAGTAACAACATATAATCTCACTAATATCACCATAATATATATATATATATACCAAATTCACCAATATCAATCAACAATTCATCAGTATCAAGCATCAATTTATCATTAGCAACAACAATAACAAGCATGCCAATATAAAACTTCATAGATCGACATTTTCCTACGGGGTTAAGGAATCCCCTCTACCCTATACATGTATATATACCATCCCAATCAAGTTTTTCCCCCCCTTACCTGGATAATTATTCTGATCGGTGATAAATTCCTCCAAGATTCTTCATCCCTAGCCTTTTCCCTTTCTCTTTGTTCTTCGCTCTTCTCTATTCTCCCAATTTCCCTTCTCACCGTTTCTATCGTGCCTTTTCATATTTCCATTCTAACTTCCCCATAACCCTTCCACTTCTTATTTTACTTATTCCAACCACTAATATTCCCAATAATAATTCTAATAATAATTATTATAATAATAATTATAATAATAATAATAATAATAATAATAATAATAATAATAATAATAATAATAATAATAATAATAATAATATAATACTATTGTAATATTATAGTAATATTCAACATAATAATAATAATAGTAATACACCCAACAATAATTATAATTATAATAATAATAATACTAATGATAATAATAACAATTATATTAATACTAATAATAAAATAATATTAATAATAATAATCTTAATATTAATAATACTAATATAATATTACTAATATTAATAATACTAATCATAATAATACTATTAATAATAATAATAATAATAATAATAATAATAATAATAATAATAATAATATTATTATCTCACCAAAATAATAATAATAATAATAGTAATAATATTATTATCTCACCAAAATAATAATAATATTAATAATACTAATAAATATAATAATATATATAATAATAATAATACCCCCACCAATATTACTATTATTCATTATATTATCATATTCACACCAAAAATCGTAATAATATAATAACTATATTAATAATAATATTATATTCTCCATATTAATAATATTACTACAAATATTAATAATAATCATAAATATAATAATATTAATAATAATAATATTAATAATAATAATAATAATAATAATAATAATAATAATAATAATAATAATAATAATAATAATAATAATAATAATAATAATAATAATAATAATACCACCACCAATATTACTATTATTTCTTATATTATTATAAACTCACCAAATTACCACCAATGATCCTCCCATCTCAGGGACACCCACCAAACATCATCAAATACACCCTACCAAAGGGCACATCAACATATAATATTTAAAATAACAATAAAATGACTAAATAATTAAAATGGGTGTTACATGGCCCATTAACATGAGATTGAAATGGAAATAGATTAAACTGGATTAAAGCATTAAAACATGATTAATGGAAACTGAACTCTAATTAACCTAACAATTAATAAAAGGAAAATCTAATTAATGAGGCTAATTGGAAAACGAAAATGAATTAAAAACTGATTATCTAATGAAGATGATTAATAACTAATTAATACATCCTGTTATTAATAAAACTGTACCCTAAAAATCTAAAAATCTATTTAAACTATATTAGGTAATAAATCTATAAAAACAAAACCCATTAATATTCTATTTAAACCAAAAATATAATATTCTTTTTAAACTATACTAGAACTATTTAAAATTCTAAACAAACTATTTAAAATCTAAAAAAGAAATATATTCTAAATTTATATTAACAAAATCTATAGTAAATCTAAAACTAATTAAAACCTATATTACAACTAGTAAAAAAAACAACTATTAAATTCTAAATTTAAAATATATTCTATTATTATTTAATACGAAACACTAATATTATTTAAAATACTAATAAAACCCCAATAATATCTAAAAAATCTATAAAAATCCTAAAAAAAACAATAAAGCGAATAACTCCGATACGAGACTGGACTGCAATAAATGGCAAACCCCAGGCATCAAAATACCCTCAAAATAGCAGTATAAGCTGAAAACGCCGAGAAGCGCACACCCTCCCAAAAATGAAACTCCGATCATCCGGACTGGTCTGAAACGTCCGAAATGTGAAAATAGGGTTGTGATCCTGATAACACCAGTATGATTTAGAATATGCAATGTATGCGGTATGTGAAGGCGAATGCAAAATGAGTCGAAACATAAACCAGGTGTGGGAACCGGTTGGTCAAATTTTAGGGTGCAACAGCTGCCCCTATTCAAGCGGCTTGGACTCGACTGGGTGAAGAGCGAACGACCTTCAAACATTCGAGGTACGAGACGGTTGAATACCAAAGGAGCCCTGAAATTTTCCCACCACAGAAATAAACTGCACCACTGCTTGGGGAACGACATTCATCGAGTGAACCTGATTGTTACGGTAACAACTGATCATTCGTCGGAGAATAACTCTGATTTTAACTCCCACCACCCATGCAACACCACAGGTACTGAACTATCTTTGCAAGAACACCTCTGTCCACAACTGGACTAACCTTGTCAACACCAGAAGAGAAGCGAATTCGTCAACACGAGTAAAGATCCCATCATCACAGGAAAAATCTTATCCACGATTGTTTGCAAATTTCGTCAACACGAAAAGCCACAAATTCGTCATCACGACGAAATCCTATCATCATAGGAATAAAATTTTCCCTCATCAGGACTCTTCATTCCGTCAACACGGAGAAATCAAATTTGTCCTCATCAGGACTCCGCATTCCGTCAACACGGAGAAATCCCGGCGACTTCGTTGGGGATGAGTTGTCAGCATCTCGTCAACACAAGAAGATCCTACCAGTATAGGCAATGACATCTTATTTGCGTCTTATCAACCCAAGGAACTCCTATCAACATAGGAATAAATTGTCCATGTCGGGACTCACGTCTCGTCAACACGAGGAAAAAAAATAGATTCATCAACACGAATAAATCCTATCATCATAGGAATACCATTCTTGTACATATCTGAACTCCCATTCGTCAACACGAAGAAATCCTATCCACATAAGCATAAATTGTCCTCATCAGGATGCACATTCTGTCAACACGGAGGGAGTAATTCGTCAACACGAATACATCCTATCAACATAGGCCTAAATTGTCCTCATCAGGACTCCATATTCCGTCAACACGGAGAGATAAAACTTGTCCTCATCAGGACTCCATATTCCGTCAACACGGAGAAGACTTGCCCTCATCAGGACTCCACATTCCGTCACCACGGAGAGATCAATCTTGGTCATCAACAGGACTCCATATTCCGTCAACACGGGGAAATCGAATCGTCAACATGAAGAAATCCTATCAACATAGGCATAACTTGTCCTCATCAGGACGCACATTCCGTCAACACGGAGAAAGCAATTCGTCAACACGAAGAAATCCTGTCGTCACAGGAGTAACCTTATCCATCTCTATTGGGGTAACCTGGAAATGTCGGAACCTGAGTGTTCAATGAGCACAAAGTTTGAATCTTTCTAAGCAATTAGCCGGAGTCTGAGCACTCAACGTAATAGCATGACCGCATCACAAAATAAATATATGTCGGAGTCGGGATACCCAACGAAATAACTGGGACCAGAATGCTCAATAAACCATCGGAGCCCGAATACTCAACAAAGCAACCGGAGTCAGAATACTCAACATACAAATCGGAGCCAGAAAACTCAACGAACAACCGGAGCCAGAACACTCAACGTCAACAATCGGAGCCAGAACGCTCAACGAAAACATATCGGAGCCCGGATACTCAACGAAGATACACCGGAGCCTGAACGCTCAACACGACACATCGGAGTCTGAACACTCAACGCAATAAACCATCATAGGAGCCAGAACACTCGCGAACAACCGGAGTCAGCACGCTCAACGTCATCAATCATCGGAGCCAGAACACTTAACGAACACCAATCTGAATATCACAACTCCATGCTGGGGATAATACCTCTGAACAACTTTGGAAGATATGAGCCCAACTCCGCTGGGGGCAAGAGAAACTTAACCAAGAATCTCTGTGGGGAATATAAGAAGATGAACTATATCATCCCGTGTCTCACTGCGAGACCTCGAATATCTGGAAACAAGTCTGATCTTTAGAACTCCACACTCCTGTTGAGAAACACACCTAAAAGCAAAAGGTTAGCCAACCTGATTTATGTTTCAAAATGCGCATGTTTGACAATGGCGTAATGCTCCATACAGTATGGAAATGCTACGCGTTTTTAGTATATGCAAATATGACACTATATGCAAATGCGCATGCAGGTTCAGACTGCTGGGAAAAGCTCTGATAAACTTGCTTCATCAACAACGGCTGCTGAGGACAAATACCACCCTGCTGGGGAATGAACGGGTATCTCAAAATATGCTGGGACATACAACCAACTCTGTCGGGGAGAGATTTAAACCTTCAATTTCCACGGGGAGGAAAGAATAACACCTGATGGGGAGAGAATACTCCGCTGGGGAAGAAATGACTCTCTCAGGGAATATTAACCAACTCCGCTGGAAACAGGGAATGACTCCGTTGGGGGAGAATAAACAACCCTACTGGGGATAACGAACTGTCTGGGCACAGTTACAATTCTGGAATTCTCAATCCGACGAAAACTAAACTACTCCGCTGTGGATAAGGAACCCCTTTGAAGAAACACCACTGTCTGCGTACAGCTTACAATCTCTAAAATTATCAAACTCTGCTAAGGGTAAACGACCCTGCTGGGGAAAGTAAACCATCTGGCCACAGTTTACAAACTCGAGACTGAGGATAGACATCCTGTGGGGAGCATTAATCTTGACCTGCTAGAGATATCTTATGAACTGCTTTCATGCGGATACTCTTATGGGGGATACGCTGCGACTAGTTGGTGAAATTGATCATTCTTCAGTAAGGAACAGTGTCATCTCAACTTCGGGGAATGAAGTGCAACCTGTGTGGGGATTCACCTCACATAATGATCAAGTCTTTTCGTCAAGAGCCTCTGGTTAGGACTACATGAATTCCATTCACCTTCTTGGAACTTTGCACCAAGGATACCAACATGCCTCAGTCTAATTCTGGAATACTTCTTCTCGAGAGGAGCCTTGGTCACGACACTATCTTGAAATAGCTTGCCCCTGAATCGGCACCAACCTCCTAATAAGGACTCTTCGATCTCTGTACCCTGACGGTTAGATCTGAATTGTTTCTGCACGTCAAAACCCAAAAAGGATGTCCCAACAAAATCTTTTATTCTTAGGGTGATCTGCCCCGGTCTTGCAATAATCTTTTGCCCCTGACCGACTGATTCGTGGAGCAGTGCCCCTAACTGCGAGAGATTTGCCAAATCTTGACCTAATTGCCCCAGGTTAACCGATTCTTAGATGGAGGACTCTACCGGGGGATAACCGAACATGCCCAGTAGGATGGGGCTTCTGTACATCCGTGATGGGTCATACACGCCTGATGCTGGACAATATCCTGTCGGACTTCACGGCTTCTAGTTGAAGGGTCAATGGACGGTAACACGATTTTCCAACATTCGTCTCAAACTTGAAGATTGGCTGAATCTGCTCAAGTAGCTCTGAGTAACTCTGATGGAGAAGAACAATTCTGTCGCCTCTGATATGCCCTGGCTCGTGGGAACCTCTGTGGGATAGTCTGAAAATCTGTACCCTGATGGTTTGATATGAACTGCCCCAGTATTCTGAACTTCAGCGAGATACTTCAAATCGAATGCCTCTCGAATAAAGGATAACTTCTGCGCTCTTAGGATGGCATGCCCCTGTGTTTGCAATGACTTTGCCCCAATCTGACTCTTGGAAAAAAAAACCCACTACGAACCGAAAGCAACTTGCTACAATACGAACTTGCGATGGCTTGCCCCAGTGTTTGTACGACAAAAGGATTCCACCTCGATTAAACAACTATCAACATAGTTGGTTTCACTATCTCTGAAGTGACTTGCCCCTACACGAGCGTTGAGCGACTTAACCTGCCCTGATCAAACACAGCATTCTGGATAATTGCCCCTGATTGGCTCTCGAGAAGATTCGCTTCTGATCAACTGCTTCTCAAGTAAACTGCCCTGTAATCAACCGATGCTTCAGGACTTTTCCTCAGACCGAATGATTCTGAACTCACTGAAAGTCAATGCCCCAGATTTACAGGGTTTCACAACATACCCCATTCTGATCCAGACTGTTGAATTATTCAATCCTGTTCGATTATTCCCTGTTGGAATTTCTTTCCTGTCAACTACCAACCTGCAAATAAAATTGTTCATTCCCGAATGGTAATTTTAATGCAGTGTTCATGCAAATTTTGAAAAAATTGTGTTGTCACTCATTTACGTGTGATGATTGTGAGTGACGAATGAACCAAAGTTCAACCGTAGTGCTTATGTGATCAGTGAAAAATGCAACAAGGATATGACTAGCAAATCAAGAAGGAGTCAGGTTACTCAACCTTATCGTAATGCGCTTTCAGAATAAACCTTGCCTCAATTAGGTCTTTTAAGGGTTGTATCGTGGTCGGGTTCACGATTCGTGAAACAAAGGATATTTGGCTCAAATTATGATTTGTACCCACCCCTTCTACGTGATGGTCTCCGATCCTAAAGTTCAGTTAACCTGGCTCGAGCGCTCGCCTCTTCGAGAGGTATGTTGAATGGTAAGAACCATAGTTAAGTAACTCACAAGGTTTTTTCTTTTTTAGAGTGACAGTCACTCCTTTCCCGTTTTCGGTTTCGGTGTCTATATCTACACGACTTTGTCCTTGTTCGAGGATTTCTCTTTTTATATCCTTTCTTTTCGTTCTTTTGATTCCCTAACTTTTGCCTGGACTGACTCCCTTTGAGTTCTTTTCGATTTTTTTTTTGAAGTCCAGCGGGACGCCCTAATTTTTGCCCTAGTATTAGCTTTCCAGCTTTTTCTTTTTCTTTTTACTTAACGGGCTCTCTTATTCTTTCTTTTTCTTTTGGAACAAAGTCGTGTGACACTGGTTGTCTTGATTGCTCCAAAAGGATTGTAATTGTCTCACTCCTGATTGGTGAGGTTTAACCATTGTGGTTGACGAGGTACGACCCCTGGAGAGGTATAAGCTGATTGGTCCTCGAAAGGCAACACTCCTCTGTAAGACTTGAACACTCGATCAAGCTAACTGACACCTTCCCTGCCCCGGGTTAAGATGTGAGGGTTTAAAAGTTCGAAAAACTTCTACTTCCTGGCTCGAAGTGGTTAAGGGACTAACTCCTTATATCTCCAGTGTTTAGGGGATTTGAACCAATGCCTTGTACGTCATCGGCAAGGTTTTATCTGAAAGCATACGATCATCGACTATGAGTATTCAGTTTCGTCATCCTCCCTCCAATCTTTGCTAATCATAGTGACAAAGTGGAGTGAATAAAATGCAAGTGTCAGTGCAAGGCAGTAAATGAGCGACAGTGACATGATTAATTCAGAAAAATGCATAGTCATTTTATCAATATTACCATTCGAAACAAACAATATTTAACAGCAAGTAGTAACTAACAGAAAAGAAACTACAAATGCAAATGATAACAGCCTGAGGACTGCCAATGCTGAGGGTGTCAGCCTGTCTGGACCACTGGCTTCTCGAAAATAAACCCTCTGAGTCTGCAAGCTCAGACAGCTGAGAGGTAGGCGTGAACAGACAAAACTCCTTCTGGAAAGGAAATGCACTCTTGGTCGATCGACTGTTGTACTGTCGCCTGAAAAGCTTTGCAATCTTCAGTTGAATGCCCCGGGGATCCGCCATGTTAACCATACTGAGCATGGGGATTATACCCAGGAGGGTAAGATTCTGGCACAGGCTTAAGAGCTTTAGGTTCCATCAAAGAATTCTGGATCAAAGATGGCCGCAACTGGCTACACGGCATAGGCACTGGGTGGGAAGGAGCATTCCTCCGTTCCGAGTTGTTACGAGGTCTATTCTGATTCTGGCGCTGATTCTGATAACCTCGGCCACGAGTCCGCTGATTTGCAAGAGGAGCGACATAAAGTTCTGAATATGGTGCCCCGGGCCCAGTTGTCTGTCCAGAATAACGAGACACAGAAGATGAAGAACCAACAAATTTCACCAATTCACCTCGAGGATACTCAACATCTGGCATGATGGCATTGATCACAACTCCTTCTTCAGTTTGATGGCTACAGAGAGATTCAGTTCCACTAGCTTGACCACTCGAAACAATCTGAATTCTCCCGGTTTTTATGGCATGCTCAATGTGTTCGCCCCATCCTACCAATGCGGAGCAATTTGGTGCATTTCCAAGCATTCTTTTTGAAGTACGGACCCTGTAGGGAGTCTACAAACATGCCCATTAACTCTCGGTCCAGGAGCGGCGGCTTCACTCTGGCAGCAAATTCTCTCCATCTCTGACCATACTTCCTGATAGGTTCATCTTTCTTTTGAGACAATTCTCGCAACTGCATGCGACTAGGAGCCATGTCTGGGTTATAATCGTACTGCTTCAGCAAAGCTCTGGCTAAATCCACCCATGATCGAATCTGATTACTCTCTAACTGCCTATACCAACTCAAAGATGCCCCAGTCAGACTATCCTGAAAGCAGTGAATCATCAACTTGTCGTCTTGCACAAACGAAGTCCTTCTTTGGAAGAACATCACCCAATGTTGCTTCGAACAGCTATTTCTTTTGTGCTTCTCAAATCTCGGCGCTTTGAACTTAGGAGGCAATACCGGGCCAGGAGCCAAACACACGTCTACAACATTGAGGTTAGCAGCATCTTTAACTTTCAAGGCTTTCACTCCTTCTTCCAACACTTGGAGCCTTCTATCATACTCAAGAGCTCTTGGGTCTTCGGTCCTAGCTACCGGGATCTCTCTTCGGATCTTCGCTATAGGGAGAACAACACCTTGACTGCTAACGAGAGGAGGGCGTTCATTTCGGACACCAAACTGCTTGCATCAATCCTGGTCCCTAACCGGAGGTTGCACAAACTGGTCTGCAGTAAGGTTATTCATTCGCGGAAGGTCTTCGTCATGCAGAGAACCATACAAAGGATTAGACATCACAGTGAACCCTGACAAAGTATCAACAAACTGGAAGTTGCTCTCTGACATAGCTACCGACAACCTTCAACTGACTTCACTGCTCAATTCTGCCCCAATCTATTTCAACCCCCTGGTCGTCTTCGACCAATCAACACTTGCTCAGACCAATCACCGGAGAATCACCCTCAGAATCAAAACAACGGCTGGATAAGAGCTCTGGCTAGCTGGAGAATGATATGCAATATGATGCAAACATGTTTATGCAAATGCAATGCAATATGCCGCAAATACGGGATCACAACCCCCACAATCTCTGAATACTGCTGCGCTGCTGACTGAGTACGTTCGCTCTGACGAGAAGACCAAAATACTGGGTTGTCTAGAAGTCAAGTTTCCTGCAAAAACCCTCCCACTCACGGGTATGGACCTAAACTGACACAAGTTCGTCATCCTATGCAGTCATCAGCGTCACAGACTTTCAAGACTGATGATACGATACCCAGAAGGTGTGGCATCATCATATCCTAAAGAGGCCTCACTTAGCTGAATCCCAAATGATCGTTCCCCAGAGTCGACAATCCTCCAAACCAACAACCCCCTCAACCCAAAGGGTTGAAAAAGAAGTCAACCGGGAGAACCTCGTCTGAGCGTGGATTTCATGAGACACTAGTACATGCAAAGCACGCACGCGCCCACTAATTTCCACTCTAATTCTAGGTGCACTCAAGCCCAGGTCCGACTTATCTCTCAATCATAGAACCCCCTCATACCCACAGCAATAATCACAATAATATAATGCTGAATGTAAAATACAGAAAACGTAAATCCATACAAAACCCTCGACGGGAAAACAAGCGCTAGGATTGACTCGCGTAGGGAATCGTTGGAGTCCCCAGCAGAGTCGCCAGCTGTCGCTACTGCGAAAATCGGCACCGGCTGAACAGAAGAGTCGCCACCGTGCGTTATTTATCCCAACGGAGGGAAAGGAAACGCTCGAAGTAAACCTACCGCAAAGACGAGAAAGGAATGGCCATCGCAACCAAATCCTGGATTCGGGAGTCGGTTACGTAAGGGGAAGGTATTAGCACCCCTCACGTCCGTCGTACTTGACGGGATCCACGCTTGTTTTTTAGTACGGATGCAAAACAATCTATCTACGGCTGCTAAACCTAAACGGAAAGAACTGACTCGATAGAGTGTCGCACTCTATGCCTACGTATTCTCAAGAGAGAAAGTCAGAGTCATCGTAGTTCCGGAAACTACAGGGAATTGGCTCGCCAAGACTTCGCGTCTTGTGCCTACGTACTTCCACACAACATGGAAGATCAGAGCTTTCGTAGTTCAGGCTAACTACGGCTAGACAGGGTATTCTCGATCACACAGGAGTGAGAGATGAAATTGGTTCTAGGGGTACGGGGACCTACGGGAACTAGAACTACGGTCGGGTCTCGATCGCACAGCAGCGAGAGAAAGGGAAACATCAGTCGTCAGCGGGAAAGTCTCGATCGCACAGCAGCGAGAGAACATAGAGGTTAGTTGTTAGTGTGCTCGCTAGGATATCGCATCCTATGCCTACATATTCTCATTCGGCATGAGAAATCAGAGTAGCTGTAGTTCAGCCTACTACAGCTAAAACGGGAAAAGGGGGGAAAAGGGAGCTCGCTAGGATACGACATCCTATGCCTACGTACTCTCGTCGGGCACGAGAGATCAGAGCTAACGTAGTTCGACGAGAAAACGAATCTCAATTGCACGGGAGCAAGAGAAGGGGTCTCGATCGCCTGAACGCGAGAGAAAGGAGGTAGCAGGCCTACGCCTAAACGGGAAGGAACTCGGGACACACACGCAAGAACCTAAAACGAAACTCCTCAGCTGGCATTTCCTTTGTATCTGACGATGCAGCCCACAACACTCGACGGTTGCCTGAAGACTTGAATACAACAATGATGATGAATGAAGCAGCTCCGGGGCTCCTGACGTACGCGCAAGCTCCATTCCAATCTTCTCCTCTCTGGATCTTTGATGATGACGCTCGAATCAAGACCAGTGTAACATTTAGACCGTCATGGTTCGACTTATGTGAGAAATCGAACTCTAAGAGGTAGCGTATTGATATCCGTGTCAAAGACAAGATGGAGAAATGATATCGAAAATCATTCTCCAATTGAATCATGTCACACGGCCAGCCAGAAATAAAATCAGGAATAAAATCGGATAGAAAATAAGATAGGAGAGAAAATAGGAGACAAATCCACTAACAAATGGAAAATAAAGTCTACTCCTAAAATACGGCACTTAATCTCTACTAGGAAAAATCTCTAAAGAAATTAAAAGGAGATTGCATACTAAAATAGCATAAAAATACTATAATATTCTATAGAGAAAAATATGAAAAACTATATTAAATCTATATTATTCTGAAAGAAAATAGAACTAAAATCCATAGTATTGCATTTAATATTTCTAAAAAAAATTAAAGAAAATATAAAGGAAATAAAATGCAGCAGGGGGGTTTGCTAGTTACTACAAGGGTGCAGCAGCAAAAAAACATAAATGTTGGGCCCAGCCCACTAAAAAGCAACAAAAAAAACAGGGGAGGGGGGAAAGAAAGAAAACGGGGAGTGCCAATAACAAGTAAGTGGGCTTGGCCCACTAAACAACACACACACGGGGAGGGAGGAAAAAAGAAACGGGGAGTGTTAGCAACGACAATGGGCTTAGAGCCCAATCCACCACACGGTCGCGTATCCCTCTTTTCCCATTCTGAAAGGGTCAAAACCCTAAATCATTTTCCTCAGACACTGTTCATCTCCTCATGCGCCGTTTCTTCCCCCACACTCTCTCTCTCTCTCTCGCAAATCCTTCTCTCTCGTCTTCTCACGATCCAACTTGCTTCAAACATGCACAAGAACAAATGAGCCATCAACACACGAAAATATTACGATCTGGAAACCATCAATCGATTCTTTCGACATTCTTGAAGCCTATCGTTGATGAAGATTGGAGGAAATTAGTTGAAGACTTGAAGATTTCTGGAGATTTAGGTGAATACGATGATCATGGTGATGATCTTTGATGAATATTGGTGATTCTCGAAGATGATGGGCTTACAAATCTGGAATCATCTGGAATTTCTTGTTGGATTCTTGAAGATTCACGATATTGATGGAGTTCTCGCGACGAACGCGAGCTTGCATGTGACGATCTGGAGCTGCTTGTTGAAGGTCACGAAGGACGATGAAGATCTCGCGATGAATCTCGTTGGAAGTCTGGTGAATCCGAAGAACACATGAAGAAGTTCCTGAAGTTGTTGTTGACGAAGATCCAAAAACGATGAGGTTTTAATGATTTCTTGATGATGAATCTGGATCGAAGAAGATGGAGATTATGAGGGATTCTGGGAATATTGATGAAGAACATGTTGAATCTATGAAGAACTCTGTTGAAGATCATGAACGGAGGATGAAGTTCTATGGCGGATGCAAGAACAAATGCAGTTTTCCGGTGGACTTCTTGAATTTACCGGCGAGACATTAATGAAGGTTGATCGGAAGTGGATGGTGAAGATGAGAGTTGTAGATGAGAGTTGAAAATTTTCTGGAAAAAAATTGCATTTCCGGCAGTTGTTACAGTGGCTCCGGCGACGGTTAGGAGGTTGTTGCGGCGGCTCCGGTGGTTGTCGCCGGCAATTGCATGCCGGCCGGTGAGTGGAACGGTGAAGGGATAGGTGGCAACAACGCATGCAGAGGGAGAGAGAGGAGTGAACACGTGTGATTGGAGGATGCATGCATGAAGCCAAGTGGCATGAGAGAGTGAGTGGAGAGTGTGCGTGTCATGCATGCAGAGAATGAGGTGGTGGAAGATTGGGATACACGCGTGGCAACGTCTTTTATAGACACCTGGCATGGACCTGGACTCTGGGCCTCCAAAATCGAACATGTGGCCCATTAACATGAGACTGAAATGGAAATGGATTAAACTGGATTAAAGCATTAAAACATGATTAATGGAAACTGAACCTTAATTAACCTAACAATTAATAAAACGAAAATCTAATTAATGAGGCTAATTGGAAAACGAAAATGAATTAAAAATTGATTATCTAATGAAGATGATTAATAACTAATTAATACATCCTGTTATTAATAAAACTGTACCCTAAAAATCTAAAAATCTATTTAAACTATATTAGCTAATAAATCTATAAAAACAAAACCCATTAATATTCTATTTAAACCAAAAACATAATATTCTTTTTAAACTATACTAGAACTATTTAAAATTCTAAACAAACTATTTAAAAACTAAAAAAGAAATATATTCTAAATTTATATTAACAAAATCTATAGTAAATCTAAAACTAATTAAAACCTATATTACAACTAGTAAAAAAAACAACTATTAAATTCTAAATTTAAAATATATTCTATTATTATTTAATACGAAACACTAATATTATTTAAAATACTAATAAAACCCCAATAATATCTAAAATAATCTATAAAAATCCTAAAAAAACCAATAAAGCGAATAACTCCGATACGAGACTGGACTGCAATAAATGGCAAACCCCGGGCATCAAAATACCCTCAAAACAACAGTATAAGCTGAAAACGCCGAGAAGCGCACACCTTCCCAAAAATGAAACTTCGATCATCCGGACTGGTCTGAAACGTCCGAAATGTGAAAATAGGGTTGTGATCCCGATAACACCAGTATGATTTAGAATATGCAATGTATGCGGTATGTGAAGGCGAATGCAAAATGAGTCGAAACATAAACCAGGTGTGGGAACCGGTTGGTCAAATTTTAGGGTGCAACACACGGGAATGTTAACCTGGCAGTGAATGGGATATGAGACCCATGGGGAGTCGTAATGATTGCCCCAATTCCACTTCTGTACGAATTAACAGCACCGTCAAAAATTAATTGCCACTGAGAACTCCTCTCTGGCGCTTCGTCGGGTAGTGGCTCTTCACAGTCCTTCATCTTAAGGAACATAATGTCTTCATTAGGAAACTCAAATTTCATTGGTTGATTGTCTTCGATAGGCTGCTCGGCAAGGTACTCTGACAGAACACTTCCCTTGATGGCCTTCTAAGAAAATACTGGATGTCGTACTCTGTAGGTACCATTTGCCACTTGGCAATCCTGCCTGAAAGCGCTTGCTTTTTGAAGACATACTTGATCGGATCCATCTTCGAAATCAACATGGTTGTATGGTTAAACATATACTGTCTCAAATGTTTGGCAGCCCACGCGAGTGCGCAACACGTTTTTTCAAGCATCGAGTAACGGGACTCACAATCTGTGAACTTTTTACTCATATAGTATATGCCGTGCTCTTTTCTTCCGGTCTCGTCGTGTTGACCGAGAACGCAACCCATGTTGTTCTCAAGAACTATTAAGTACATGATTAATGGTCTTCCAGCTACTGGAGGTATCAATATCGGAGGTTCCTGCAGATATTCTTTGATTTTGTCAAATTCCCTTTGGCATTTATCATTCCAGACGACTGCCTGATCTTTTTTCAACAATTTGAACATTGGTTCGCATGTGGCCGTCAGGTGAGATATGAACCAGGCAATGTAATTCAACCTCCCCAAGAAGCCACGAACCTCTTTTTCCATCTTCGTTGCTGGCATATCTTGTATAGCTTTTATTTTGGCAGGATCAACCTCGATTCCCTTTTTGCTAACAATGAACCCCAGTAGTTTTCTTGACCGTACTCCGAAAGTACACTTGTTAGGATTCAACCTCAACCTGAATTTCTTGAGCCTTTCAAACAGTTTCTGCAAATTGACCAGATGTCCTTCCTCCGTTTGGGACTTTGCTATCATGTCATCAACATACACTTCAATCTCGTGATGAATCATATCATGAAACAAAGTGACCATAGCCCGCTGATAGGTTGCCCCTGCATTTTTCATCCCAAAGGGCATTACCTTATAACAAAACGTCCCCCATGGCGTGATAAACGTCGTTTTCTGCATATCCTTTGGTGCCATCTTGATCTGGTTATAACCGGAGAAACCATCCATGAAGGAGAATACGGAGAATTGAGCAGTATTGTCGACCAATTGGTTAATGTGAGGGAGCGAGAAATCATCTTTTGGGCTCGCCTTATTCAAATCTTGATAATTAACACACATCCGTACCTTACCGTATTTCTTTGGTACAAGCACGATGTTGGCGACCCACGGAGAGTAAGTTGTCACGGCTAAAAGTCCTGCGTCCAATTGTTTCTGGACCTCCTCCTTAATTTTTACAGTCATGTCTGGTCTTGTCCTTCTGAGCTTCTGTTTGACCGGCGGACACTCTTCGCGCAAAGGTAAACGATGAACCACTATATCAGTGTCAAGCCCAGGCATGTCTTCGTAGGACAAAGCAATGATGTCACTATACTCTTGAAGCATCTCGATCAGCCTTTGCTTGATTTCACTCTGTAGTGCATCCCCTATTCTGGCATTTTTGACAACTTCTTCAGAACCCAAATTGATGACCTCAATCTCTTCTTGATGAGGCAAAATGATATTTTCTTCTTGTTTCAAGAGTCTAGCCAGCTCTTCCGGTAAGTCGTCATCCTCATCAATCTCTTCCTCGCCTTGAAATATCGGGTGATCAAAGTCGAAGCGAGTCATAGGAGGTTCTGGATCAGTGTCATCTGTAATGTGGATCCTTCAATGATAATGGTTAAATGCTTCGTTAAACATAAAACATGAATAAAAAGGATTACAAAATTTGAATGAGAAATAACGGCCTTTGATTTATTGACAAAAATGTTCAATTATAAGCAAATAAGGCCCTGACAAAATACCCCTATGCTCCGGGTAGAACATAGGGGCGTACAATAATCGGGAAAACAAATCATTATTGTTCAATAGTCACTTGAATGAACTCCTGGATAGACCCATTGTGCAGACTCTGTCCTGGTGTGCAAGGCTTGATCCAAGCATCCATGTCTCAATCGCTATCTCCCTCTTCACTATCTGAGACAACATTGATCCTTTCGAAGATAACACCTCTCGGGGTGAACAACCTTGGTCCTTTGTATCGCGGCGCACCCTGTTATCGCTTTCGCGAAAATAAGGTGCCGGCAGAACAGAATAGTCGCCACCTTTCGTTATTTATCCTTCGGAACGGGAAAGGAAACGATCGGAAAAACCTGATGAAAAAGGCATAAGACAAGGTCGTCGCAACCGTTGTCTGGGTTCGGGAGTCGGTTACGCAAGGGGAAGGTATTAGCACCCCTCACGTCCGTCGTACTCTACGGGATCCACGCTTGTTGTGTTTACTGGACGAGTTGGTTTATCTATCTACCTATCAAGGCTGGCTTAAAAAGAAAATAAAAATGACTCGGCAAAGCGTCGCGCTTTATGCCTACGTATTCTCATCAGAGAACGAGAAATCAGAGTCAACGTAGTTCGACCCACGACGGGTTATGGGGGAAGGTAGCTCGCCAATACGTCAGTATTGTGCCTACGTACTCTCAACAGGTATGAGAGATCATAGCTTACGTAGTTCGGGACACTATGCTTATGGGGATTCAGATTCATCTGTTTTATCGAGTAGGGTTAAACAGCAGTTCCAGCAGTTAGGGACAAAGCCTGTTTGCGTTGGTGCTGAAGTTTAACGACACTCTTTTCTTCAGAAAAGCTTTCCTTTTAATTACGGGCCCACGGGGCAAAAAGGTTTGAAGTTTTTTTTCTGTCTTTTACGGAAGAACTGTCTTTTATTGTGTTTGCAATTTCAATCGCACTAAAGACTATGATCTGAGAGTGAATGTGTCGCATGTCACCCAAAGGGTGCCATACTAGACATCCAGACTGTTGAAAAGAAACTCTCCAACAATCCTTTCTCAGATAGCTTAAGGCTCATAACGTACGATAGAAATCATTCATGATTATTGTATCTTAAGCTGTTTTGAGATGAGAAGAGAACAGGCTCAACTAAGGGGAGACTATCAAGTCCTACTGTTGTCATGCCAAGGATTCATCCTATGGTTGAGGTTTGAACAGGGAACTCCTAGAAGTTATCATGCATAGGTTTCAACCTAAAGTTCTATCATCACTTCCTTATCAAAGGAAATGAGAGTCCTAAGGGATCATGTCAATGATACACAGAAACAGCTAAAGCATCAGCTTAAATAGTAACCGGCTGTAAAATGCATGCAATGCAAGTGAGGGAGGAAATGTGTGTGGGGCATCAGCCTCCACAAGCTCATCTCAACCTCAAGCCAGAATGAATAACAGTAATCATACTGAAAGACAAAACATGCTATCAAGCAATATACAGTAAACTGCAATCATACAGTAGAAATAAAGTCATGCTATCAAGCAAGATAAACCACATGGGCAAGGGAGCATGGCTCTACCGAATACCCGCAAGCAAAGCCATACAGTAACAATACAAGCAGAGGGAGCAACTCAACCTCTAGTGCAATCATGCTCCTAGATTAAAGCTAGTCTAGATATGGACTTATTCTAATGCATCAAGCAAATCAAACAAGGCACATCAATACAGAAAAGAAACAAAAAAGAAAGCAGATCAACTCCTCTCTCAACTCCAAGCTTCAGCTCTTCTAACAGCAACTCAGTCTTCAGACCTCTATCACTCTTGATAAACATCAATTTGCTTCTCCAGGTTTCAACCCTTCCACATAAGTTTCAACTTATTCTCACTTCTTCAAGCTTCAGCTTCTTAATCAGTTCCACCTTCAGGCCTCACTCTTAACCACAAGCATCAACTTGATTCCTTCAATTCTCCAAGTATCAGAGTAAGTATCAACTTCCTTTATTCTTCAAGCTTCAGCTCTTCACTCAATCTCAATTGAATCCTCTTCATAAGTATCAACTTAGGCTTCAAGCTTCAGCTCTCTTTGCTTTACTAGTCTCAACTTGGTCTTCTCCTCTTACAAGCTTCAGCTTCTCAGAGTACTCTTCTTTAATCACTTAGAAGTGTCAACTTCATCCTTCAATCTTTAAGCCTCAGCTCTTCATTCAATCTTTACTGGATCTTCATTGGGTCTTCAAGTATCAACTTGCTCTTGTTGCTTTTCAAGCTTCAGCTGAAATGGCAATGCTCAAGGAATCATCCTCTTCCACACTCTTCAATGAAGTCTTCATCTTCACACTCAAGCCTAACATCTCTCAAGATACTCAAACCTGAAGAAATCACTTAACTGGATAAGCTAGGATATTAAACTGCTTATTAACCACCAAAGGTGACCTATAAGGGTTTAACATCAAAAGAATGGTTCCCTCAAAAGTTCTACTTCCTAGGTACCATCACTTATCCCTCCTAAGGAGGGAGGTGAATACCATGGAAGGACTTTGAATCATGGGGAAGAATGGAGGTGAAAGATACCATCCATGTTTAAGAAAGGAATCAACTAAGTCTAATCTCTTCCTAATCCCTAACCCTAAAACAACAACAAAACAAACAAGATGCTCAAGTGTCGCTACTGCGAAAATCGGCGCCGGCTGACAGAAGAGTCGCCACCGTGCGTTATTTATCCCAACGGAGGGAAAGGAAACGCTCGAAGTAAACCTCGCAAAAAACGGAAAAGGTATGGTCATCGCAACCAAAACCTGGATTTGGGAGTCGGTTACGCAAGGGGAAGGTATTAGCACCCCTCACGTCCGTCGTACTCGACGGGATCCACGCTTGCTTGGTTTGTCTAAAGGATGCAAAACAATCTATCTATGGCTGCTAAATCTAAACGGAAGGGAATTGACTCGATAGAGCGTCGCACTCTATGCCTACGTATTCTCAAGAGAGAAAGTCAGAGTCAACGTAGTTCGGGACTACGGGGAATTGGCTCGCCAAGACTTCGCGTCTTGTGCCTACGTACTTCCACACAGCATGGAAGATCAGAGCTGGCGTAGTTCAGGATAACTACGGCTAGACTGGGTGTTCTCACACAGCAGTGAGAAATTAATCTGGTTTCAAAGGGTACGGGAACCTATAGGAAAAAATACGGTCTGGTCTCAAATGCACTCGGGTAAGAGAAAAGGATAACAATCAGTCGTCAGCGGGAAAGTCTCGATCGTACCGCAGCGAGAGAACAAAAAGGTTAGTTGTTAGTGTGCTCGCTAGGATATCGCATCCTATGCCTACATATTCTCGTCTGGTACGAGAAATCAGAGCAGCTGTAGTTCGGCTACTTTCGGGACCACAGCTCAAATCTCGTTTTATTAATATTCTGAAAAAAATGGTTACAATGATTGAATACTGGAAAATAAACTCCTAAACTATCCAACGATCCTGGAAAAAATCAGATGGAAAATAGTCCCCTAACAAATGGACTTTTAAAACTACCTCTAAAAAAGGCATAAAAGAATTCTATGAAGAAAAATATATCCTAAAAGAAATATTAAAATTTATAAACTAATATCTTTTTATTTCTTTATTTTTCACATATTCTTTTTCAAGTATTTTTTTCTTCTTATTTTTTTCAATATTTTCTCATATATTTTCTTTCTTTTCTATCACATATTTCTCTTCTAAAAACTAAACAAATAAAATAAATAAAAAGAAAGGTGTACACTGCAGTTCAGGGGGTACAGCAGAAAAAAAAAACCAAACAGAATTGGGCCCAGCCCAATAGGAATACAAAAAAGTCTGCTGGGAAGGGGGTGAAGTAACTGAAACGGGGGGTGTGTACCAGCAATCTCGCTGGGCTCAGGCCCAAAGTCCTTCAGCAAAAAACGGAGGGACAGGTGTAAGAAACAACAAAAAAAACTCTGGGCCACGTGGCCCCAAACCCAAACCCGGTCCAATCCCCCACACTCTCCCCAGAAATCCTAATTCAGTCTCTCCCTTCCAATTCACTGTTCACCGAATCAAACGGCGCCCCAATCCTCTCAGAACTCTCTCTCTCACTTTCACCAATCCTTCGCCTTCGTCTCCCTCGAATCCTTCCTCAACCTCCGCTCTCCGATTCACCTCCGTCTCCTTCTAACAAAAATCCAAACTCCAAATATGTTCTCCTCACTCAATCTTTTCGTTTGAACCTCACAAGCTTTGAAACAGAAAACTCACGTAAGAAAAATAGGGAAAAAACTGAGTTCGCTGCTTGGAGATCATGGAACTGAGCAGGATCTTGCATGCGAGGAAGATAGGATGATGTTCGGTGTGATTATCTGTGATGAGATCTTGATGAAGATCTCAAAAATCTTGTTGACGGATCTTTGAAGTTTTCTTTTTCTGGAAATTTGAAGGTGACGTTCTGGAAATACGATGAAGACTTTGGAAGCTTCTGGAAAATATTGTTAACGTTCTTGAGGAGTGATGAATACAGATGAAGGTCGTTGCAATTCTTGATGAACGCGATGGAAATCGGTTGAAGATTTATGGATCTTGACGGATCTGGAAACACATGAAGATTTATGAAGAACTGAAAAGAATTCTTGATGAACGGTTGATGAATGTTATGAATATGGAGGGTTCTGGAAGAAAATGAATTGAGGATCTGGAAACAAATTCGAGAATATGATGAAGATCTTCAACGATTTTTGGAAAGCGGGTATGGACTCGTGAACGTGAAGATTTGGATGAACGTTCTTGAAGTCTGATGAACGAGTCTGGAAATCTGGATGAAGTTTCTTGAGTTTGATGAGTTTTCCGGCGTACACATGAATTTCCTGGCGACGTGTGGAGATGAATCAGAGAAATCTGGAGGAATGTTGGTGATTGCTGGATGCGTGTTCTTGAGTTAGATGAGTTTTCCGGCGAGATGGCTAACTCCGGCGACAGTTGCGGTAGCGATTTTGGCCGTATTGATTTCTCCGACGAAGTGTGGCCGGAGTTTGCATGCGGTTGATGGGGTGATGCCACCTCAAGAGGTAACGTGGCGGGCATGCGGAGAGAGAGACTGCATGGAGGACGTGTGGCTGGGACGTGGCAGAGAGAGGGAGTTAGTGGAGTGTGATGTGGCTTTTTTATATATTGACACATGGCGCTGGACAAAAAAGACTGAGATGAAATGGGCCTCCAAAAAAAGACTCTGGGCCCAAACGAAAATGGCCTGAACAAAACCCAAAAAAAAGCTGAATTAAAATGAACTAATGATGGATTATTAAGCCTGATTAAAGCTGCATTAAACCTAATTAACTACTTAACTAAAAAAACTAATACCACCTAATATAACCCTAATTAATTCTGATTAAGACTAAACAAGGACTCAAATCAGTAATTAAATCCTAAATTGAAAATTAAGACTATCCTACCTAATTAAAGCTAATGAGCTCAATTAAAACCCTAATTAAATCTAAAAAAGGATTAACTACTAAACTCTATTAATTTCTATTAATTTCTAAACTAATAAAACTCTAATAATTCCACTAATCTAAAAAACTCTAATAATTCTCTATTTAAAATTTTATAAAATTTCTATTAAATCTCTAATAAAACCTATATTACTTATTAAAAGAAAATCTATATTAACAAATATTAAAACATCTAAAAATGCTATTAAATCCTAATATCTAAAACTCTGATTAAAACTAAAACAATTAATATTCTAAATCCAATTAAAAATATCTATACTATAAAAACTAAATTCTATTAAAAAGAAATCTAACTACTCTATTTAAAATAAAATCCTAATATCCTATTAAAAAAAAGACTATTTCTATATTAAAAAAGAAAAATCTATATTCTATTCTATATTAAAAACATATTAAAACACTCTATGAAAATTATATAATATTCTATATTATTCTAAAATTATTAAAAAATCTATTAAAACCCTAATAATATCTAATAAAAATCCGGAAAATCCTAATAATTCCCAAATGAACAAAAATAGCACAGAACGATAAATAGGACCACGAGAGCGCACCGGAATAACCGGTAAAAATAATCGGACACCAAAATATCGCTAAAAACAACAGCGCGAGCCGAAAACACTGGGAATAACACGACTTCCCAAAAATACGATTCTACTTATCTAACTGAGCAAAAAAACACTTGAGACGCGAGACGAGGGCTGTGATCCCGATAAAATCAAAACAACTGAAAAATGCACTGTATGCGATATGCGGATGCGAATGCGGTCATGCATCGAAACATAGGGCCAGATGCGGGGCCCGGTTGGTCAAATTTTAGGGTGCAACAGCTGCCCCTATTCAAGCGGCTTGGACCTGAATGGGTGAAGAGCGCTCAGCCTTCAAACATTCAAGGGTAGAAGACGGTTGAATACCAATGAAACCCTGAAATTTGCCAACCGTGGGAATATACTGCAAAACTGCTTGAGGAATAGCCTCCAATGAACTGAAGTTTGGTTGTCACGGCAACAACTGGCCAATTATCTGATAAAAATTTCTCTCCTTTTCAACATCAATCACCTGTGCGACGCCACAAGTATTGGAATAATGCTTCGGAAAGCAAACAACTTGATTCCCATCTCTCTTATGGGATCAAATCCTGTCATCTCACAGTTCACGACGAACTTGAGGAAAATTCTCCTGGGGAACTTCTGAATCGACTGCTCGGCACCCATCCTGTCAACAGGCAGTAGCTTCAGAAACTGATATATGTCAATCTTTTTTTTTCCAGTGCCGACATAACAACCAAATGTGAAGAATCACTCCGTTGGGGGAGAAGAGAAGCTTAACCACACAACTCTGCAGGGGAACAAATTCGAAATCCAATAGGTAACCAACCTGGTCCATGTTTCGAAATGCGTATGCTTGAAATGATGCAATGCCCAATATGACATGTAAATGCTATGCGTTCTGTTTGAAAATGTGAATATGACGATATATGCAAATGTAAATGCAGGCTCGAGCTGCCAGAGAACACCAGGTCTGCAACCACTTGGCAAAATAAATGCCGAAGGAAACGTCAACTCCACTGAGGGTAACCTGATATCACAGAATCATCTCAGCAACATAAATGCTGGAAAAGGGAAACCAAATCTGCTGGGGATAACCGTCCTGCTGGAGGAATGGAAAGGCAACCCTGCTTGGGGATGCTCCCTTCAAACCATTGGCAACTGATTGTGCTCTGTGGGGATTGACCCAAACTGGGGTTGATTGCACTCAGCATGCTGCTGGAAATGCCCCTACTATCAAGGATATCAATCTTAATCTGCTGGGGATACTCCTGATCCTACTCTGACGCGGGGTAACAATACAATCTCAATTCTTCCGATAATACACAATTTTCATCTGCTGAAGAGTAGCAATTCTGATTTAACAACATCCACAAGGAATTCAAACATTAATCGGAGCACTGGTATCCGTCGAGCTTCGTATCGGGGAACATGACAACATGCGAGTCATTGGGAATTAATGTGTCAGATACCTTTTAGGTTTTTGTTTTTCTGGTTTAGGATAAACATGGATTATGTACACGGTGGAAGATATGGGAAATACTAGACGATAACTAGCATTCAAAGGTAAGCTACCAGACGAGAACTGATAGGAAAATAGGTTACCGGACGAGAATTGATTTAACACTTGAAGAAACGGTGACCAGACGAGAACTGGTTACAATAAACTACACCAGACGGGAACTGATGCTTACCATAAACTACACCAGACGGGAACTGATGTTTACGGAAGGGTGGGCCAGACGAGAACTGGTTACCGGTTTGCCAGGCGAGAACTGAACTTTGGAAATAACTGGTTACTGACACGCAACAGGTTTAGACTGCAGGTCAATGATCCAACGACATCAAGGCCTTTTTCGAAATGTTAAGGTTTTTGATAAGGGTAATGACACGATTCCTCGATACTCAACTCCGACTGGGGATAAACAGACTGGCTTGAATAACTTGCCCCAGTACAATTCAACTTGCCCCAATCTAACTCTTGGGAATACTTGCTCTGAACATCTTGCTACGAGACGACCTCGAGATTACTTGCCCCGGTATCTATATGACAAAAGAATCCAATCTTCATTAAACCCCTATCAACCCAGCTGATTTCAACATTCTCTGCATTGACTTGCCCCTGAATGAGCGTTCTAGCGACTTAACCTGATCTGATTATCCACCTGACGTACCTGCCTTCAGATCTCAACGCTCTGTATAATCGCCCCTGATTGGCTCTCGAGAAGACTCACTTCTGATCAACTGCTTCTCAAACAAATTGCCCCTGATCAACTGAAGCTTCGGGACTTGTTTTCAGACTAACTGGTTCCGGACTCACTAGAAGTCAATGCCCCGGATTTACAGGGCTTCACAACATACACTGTTCTGATCCAAACTGCTGAATTATTCGGTCCTGCTCGATTATTCCCTGGTGGAATTTCTTTCATGTCAACTACTAACCTGCAATTAAAACTGTCTATTCACAAATGGTAATCTTAATGCAGTGTTTATGCAGATTTTGAAAAAAATTTGTGCTGTCACTCATTTATATGTCATGATTGTGAGTGACAAATGAACCAAAGTTCAAACGTAGTGCTTACGTGATCATTGAAAAACACAACAAGGATATGATTAGCAAATCAAGAAGGAGTCAGGTTACTCAACCTTATCGTAATGCGCTTTCAGAATAAACCCTACCTCAATTAGGTCTTTTAAGGGTTGTATCGTGGTCGGGTTCACGGTTCGTGAAACAAAGGATATTTGGCTCAAATTTTGATTTGTACCCACCCCTTCTACATGATGATCTCCGATCCTAAGGTTCAGTTAACTTGGCATAAGCGCTCGCCTCTTCGAGAGGTATGTTGAATGGTAAGAACCATGGTCAAGAATTCACAAGGTTTTTCGGAGTGACAGTTACTCTTTTCCGTTTTCGGTGTCTGTGTACACGACTTTGTGACTCTACTGGGGAAAAAATTTCTATTGATATCCTTTCTTTTTCGTTCTTTTGATTCCCTAATTTTTGCCTGGACTGACTCCTTTTGAGTTCTTTTCGTTTTTCCGTTTTCTTTTGAAGTCCAGCGGGATGCCCTGATTTTTGCCTAAGTATTAGCTTTCCAGCTTTTTCTTTCTTTTTACTTAGCGGGCTTTCTTTTTCTTTCTTTTGGAACAAAGTCGTGTGACACTGGTTGTCTTGATTGCTCCGAAAGGATTGTAACTGTCTCACTCCTGATTGGCGAGGTTTAACCACTGTGGTTGACGAGGTACAACCTCTTGAGAGGCATAAACTGTAATTGGTCCTCGAAAGACAACACTCCTCTGTAAGACTTGAATGCTCGGTCAAGCTAACTGACAACTACCCTGCCCCGGGTTAAGATGTGAGGGTTTAAAAAGTCCGAAAAAAATTCTACTTCCTGGCTCGAAGTGGTTAACAAGGGACTAACTCCTTATATCTCCAGTGTTTAGGGATTTGAAACAATGCCTTGTACGTCATCGGTAAGGTCTTATCTGAAAGCATACGATCATCGGTTATGAGTTTATTTCGTCATCCTCCCTCCCATCTTTGCTAATCACAGTGATAAAGTGGAGTGAATAAAATGCAAGTGTCAGTGCAATGCAGTAAATGAGCGACAGCGACATGATTAATTCAGAAAAATGCATAGTCACTTTATTAATATCACCATTCGAAACATACAATGTTTAAAAACAAGTAGTAACTAACAGAAAAGAACTACAAATGCAAATGATATAAAGTCTGAGGACTGCCAATGCTGAGGGCGCCTGCCTGTCTGAATCACTGGCTTTTGCTGGGGAATACTTTCTGAATCTACGAGCTTAGGCAGCTGAGCGGTTGGTATGAACAAACAGAAGTCCTTCTCGAAAGGAGATGCAATCTTGGTCAATCAACTGTTGTACCTTCGCCTGAAACGCTTTACAATCTTCAGTTGAATGCCCCGGTGATCCGCCATGATAACCATACTGAACATGAGGATTATACCCAGGAGGGTAAGGTTCTGGCACGGGCTTGAGAGCTTTCGGCTCCACCAAAGCGTTCTGGACCAACCGTGGCAAAAGCTGACTATACGGCACAGGAACTGGGTGGGAAGGACCATTCCTTCGTTCCAAGTTGTTACGAGGTCTGCTCTGATTCTGACGCTGATTCTGATAACCTCGGCCACGAGTTCGCTGATTTGCAAGGGAAGCGACATAAGACTCCTGATATGGTGCCCCAGGCACAGTGGTCTGTTCAGTATAACAAGGCATAGAAGATACTGATCCAACAGATTTCACCGATTCATCTCGAGGATACCCAACATCTGGCATGATGGCATTGATCACAACTCCTTCTTCCTTCTGATAGTCGTAAAGAGATTCAGTTTCACTAGCCTGACCGCTTGCGACAACCTGAATTTTCCCAATCTTTATAGCATTCTCAATACGTTCTCCAACTCCCACTAATTCGGAGAAGTTCAGCGAAACTCCAATCAATCTCTCAAAGTACGGGCTTTGCAAGGAGTCTACGAACATGCCTGCTAACTCTCGGTCAGGGATCGGTGGTTCCACTCTGGAAGCAAAATCCCTCCATCTCCGAGCATACTTTTTGAAAGGTTTATTGATCCCCATAGACAAAGACTGCAACTCCATGTGAATGGGAGCGGTGTCCATATTGTAATCATACCGCTTCAGGAAAGCTCTGGCTAAATCCACCCATGATCGAATCTGATCCTTCTCTAACTGCATATACCAACGTAGAGATGCCCCAATCAAACTGTCCTGAAAACAGTAAATCATCAGCTTGTCGTTTCACACAAACGAAGCCATCTTTCTGCAGAACATCACCAAATGTAGCCTCGGACAGCTATCTCCTTTATACTTTTCAAACTTCGGCGCTCTGAATTTAGGAGGTAACACTAGGTCAGAAACCAAGCACATATCTGAAGCATTGAGACCAACATCGTTCTTAACTTCCAGGGCTTTGACTTGTTCCTCCAATGCGTGCAACCTCCTAGCTTGCACAAGAGCTAATGGATTATCAGTCCTTACTATCGGAACTTCTCTTCGGGAGATCAAACCAGCAGGAATAACATTCTGATAATTCGCGGCATCAGAAGAAGAACGTTCACTTGGAATGGCAAACTGTTGGTGCAGATTTTGGCCTCTAACAGAAGTATGCACAAGTTGAGCTGCAGTAAGGTTATTCACTTGCGGAAAGCCTTCATCAGACGTGGAATCATACAAAGGATTGGACGTCACAGTGAACCCTGACAAGGCGTTAGCAATCTGGAAGTCGTTTCCTGACATGACTATCATCAACTTTCAACTGACGACACTGCTTGATTCTGCTTGATCCGTTTCAACCCCTTGGCGGTCTTCTAACAATCAACAGTTGCTCAGACCAATCACCAGATAATCACCTTCTGAAATCAAACAACGGTTGGATAAGAGCTCTGGCCAGCTGGAGAAATGCTATGCAATATGATGCAAAGATGCTTATGCAAATGCAATGCAATGCAGCAAACACGGGATCACAGCTCCCACAACACGCTCTGAGTACTGCTGTACTGCTGACGGAGTACGTTCTCTCTAAAAGAGAACGCCAAGATAGCGGGTAGGCTAGAAGTCAAGTTTCGCGCAAAAAAGACCCCCCACTCACGGGTATGGACCTAAGGTACGGCATCCTATGCGGTCATCAGCGTCACAGACTTTCATGAGGAATGATACGATTCCCAGAAGGAGTGGCACCGTCATCTCATGAAGAGGCCTCACTTAGCTGACTTCCAATTGATCGGTCCCCAGAGTCGACAATCCTCATGTCTGGACTCCCCTTCGATCCTCAAGATCAGAAAGAAGCACCTCGGAGAGAACCTCGTCTGAGCGTGAATTTCGTGGGGAACTCTTGCCTGCTCAGCAAACAGGTTCGCCCACTAATCTCCACAACTACGTCTAAATGCATACTCAAGCAGCCCAGGTCCGGCTATCACTCAAAGTATCACCCTCCCCAGCACAACGACAACAGATAATAGCGATGAAAAAATAAACACCCAAAAGACAAGCAAACAATCACTAGGATTGACTCTCTTAGGGGACGTTGGATCCCACATGCATAGGGACTATCGCAGTCCTTAGCAGCCAGGGGACGTTGGATCCCCAGCAGAGTCGCCAGCTGTCGCTACTGCAAAAATCGGCGCCGGCTGACAGAAGAGTCGCCACTGTGCGTTATTTATCCCAACGGAGGGAAAGGAAACGCTCGAAGTAAACCTCACAAAAAAAGGAAAAGGTATGGTCATCGCAACCAAAACCTGGATTCGGGAGTCGGTTACGCAAGGGGAAGGTATTAGCACCCGTCACGTCCGTCGTACTCGACGGGATCCACGCTTGCTTGGTTTGTCTAAAGGATGCAAAACAATCTATCTATGGCTGCTAAATCTAAACGGAAGGGAATTGACTCGATAGAGCGTCGCACTCTATGCCTACGTATTCTCAATAGAGAAAGTCAGAGTCAACGTAGTTCGGGACTACGGGGAATTGGCTCGCCAAGACTTCGTGTCTTGTGCCTACGTACTTCCACACAGCATGGAAGATCAGAGCTGGCGTAGTTCAGGCTAACTACGGCTAGACTGGGTGTTCTCACACAGCAGTGAGAAATTAATCTGGTTTCAAAGGGTACGGGAACCTATAGGAAAAACTACGGTCTGGTCTCAAATGCACTCGGGTAAGAGAAAAGGATAACAATCAGTCGTCAGCGGGAAAGTCTCGATCGCACCGCAGCGAGAGAACAAAAAGGTTAGTTGTTAGTGTGCTCGCTAGGATATCGCATCCTATGCCTACATATTCTCGTCTGGTACGAGAAATCAGAGCAGCTCTAGTTCGGCTACTTTCGGGACCACAACTCAAATCTCGTTTTATTAATATTCTGAAAAAAATGGTTACAATGATTGAATACTGGAAAATAAACTCCTAAACTATCCAACGATCCTGGAAAAAATCAGATGGAAAATAGTCCCCTAACAAATGGACTTTTAAAACTACCTCTAAAAAAGGCATAAAAGAATTCTATGAAGAAAAATATATCCTAAAAGAAATATTAAAATCTATAAACTAATATCTTTTTATTTCTTTATTTTTCACATATTATTTTTCAAGTATTTTTTTCTTCTTATTTTTTTCAATATTTTTTCATATATTTTCTTTCTTTTCTATCACATACTTCTCTTCTAAAAACTAAACAAATAAAATAAAGAAAAAGAAAGGTGTACACTGCAGTTCAGGGGGTACAGCAGAAAAAAAACCAAACAGAATTGGGCCCAGCCCAATAGGAATACAAAAAAGTCTGCTGGGAAGGGGGTGAAGTAACTGAAACGGGGGGTGTGTGCCAGCAATCTCGTTGGGCTCAGGCCCAAAGTCCTTCAGCAAAAAACGAAGGGACAGGTGTAAGAAACAACAAAAAAAACTCTGGGCCACGTGGCCCCAAACCCAAACCCGGTCCAATCCCCCACACTCTCCCCAGAAACCCTAATTCAGTCTCTCCCTTCCAATTCACTGTTCACCGAATCAAACGGCGCCCCAATCCTCTCAGAACTCTCTCTCTCACTTTCACCAATCCTTCGCCTTCGTCTCCCTCGAATCCTTCCTCAACCTCCGCTCTCCGATTCACCTCCATCTCCTTCTAACAAAAATCCAAACTCCAAATATGTTCTCCTCACTCAATCTTTTCGTTTGAACCTCACAAGCTTTGAAACAGAAAACTCACGTAAGAAAAATAGGGAAAAAACTGAGTTCGCTGCTTGGAGATCATGGAACTGAGCAGGATCTTGCATGCGAGGAAGATAGGATGATGTTCGGTGTGATTATCTGTGATGAGATCTTGATGAAGATCTCAAAAATCTTGTTGACAGATCTTTGAAGTTTTCTTTTTCTGGAAATTTGAAGGTGACGTTCTGGAAATACGATAAAGACTTTGGAAGCTTCTGGAAAATATTGTTGACGTTCTTGAGGAGTGATGAATACAGATGAAGGTCGTTGCAATTCTTGATGAACGCGATGGAAATCGGTTGAAGATTTATGGATCTTGACGGATCTGGAAACACATGAAGATTTATGAAGAACTGAACAGAATTCTTGATGAACGGTTGATGAATGTTATGAATCTGGAGGGTTCTGGAAGAAAATGAATTAAGGATCTGGAAACAAATTCGAGAATATGATGAAGATCTTCAACGATTTCTGGAAAGCGGGTATGGACTCGTGAACGTGAAGATTTGGATGAACGTTCTTGAAGTCTGATGAACGAGTCTGGAAATCTGGATGAAGTTTCTTGAGTTTGATGAGTTTTCCGGCGTACACATGAATTTTCCGGCGACGTGTGGAGATGAATCAGAGAAATTTGGAGGAATGTTGGTGATTGCTGGATGCGTGTTCTTGAGTTAGATGAGTTTTCCGGCGAGATGGCTAACTCCGGCGACAGTTGCGGTAGCGATTTTGGCCGTATTGATTTCTCCGGCGAAGTGTGGCCGGAGTTTGCATGCGGTTGATGGGGTGATGCCACCTCAAGAGGTAACGTGGCGGGCATGAGGAGAGAGAGACTGCATGGAGGACGTGTGGCTGGGACGTGGCAGAGAGAGGGAGTTAGTGGAGTGTGATGTGGCTTTTTTATATATTGACACATGGCACTGGACAAAAAAGACTGAGATGAAATGGGCCTCCAAAAAAAGACTCTGGGCCCAAACGAAAATGGCCTGAACAAAACCCAAAAAAAAGCTGAATTAAAATGGACTAATGATGGATTATTAAGCCTGATTAAAGCTGCATTAAACCTAATTAACTACTTAACTAAAAAAACTAATACCACCTAATATAACCCTAATTAATTCTGATTAAGACTAAACAAGGACTCAAATCAGTAATTAAATCCTAAATTGAAAATTAAGACTATCCTACCTAATTAAAGCTAATGAGCTCAATTAAAACCCTAATTAAATCTAAAAAAGGATTAACTACTAAACTCTATTAATTTCTAAACTAATAAAACTCTAATAATTCCACTAATCTAAAAAACTCTAATAATTCTCTATTTAAAATTTTATTAAATTTCTATTAAATCTCTAATAAAACCTATATTACTTATTTAAAAGAAAATCTATATTAACAAATATTAAAACATCTAAAAATGCTATTAAATCCTAATATCTAAAACTCTAATTAAAACTAAAACAATTAATATTCTAAATCCAATTAAAAATATCTATACTATAAAAACTAAATTCTATTAAAAAGAAATCTAACTACTCTATTTAAAATAAAATCCTAATATCCTATTAAAAAAAGACTATTTCTATATTAAAAAAGAAAAATCTATATTCTATTCTATATTAAAAACCTATTAAAACACTCTATGAAAATTATATTAATATTCTATATTATTCTAAAATGATTAAAAAATCTATTAAAACCCTAATAATATCTAATAAAAATCCGGAAAATCCTAATAATTCCCAAAGGAACAAAAATAGCACAGAACGACAAATAGGACCACGAGAGCGCACCGGAATAACTGGTAAAAATAAACGGACACCAAAATATCGCTAAAAACAACAGCGCGAGCCGAAAACACTGGGAATAGCACGACTTCCCAAAAATACGATTCTACTTATCTAACTGAGCAAAAAAACACCTGAGACGCGAGACGAGGGCTGTGATCCCGATAAAATCAAAACAACTGAAAAATGCACTTTATGCGATATGCGGATGCGAACGCGGTCATGCATCGAAACATAGGGCCAGATGCGGGGCCCGGTTGGTCAAATTTTAGGGTGCAACATCAAGCTCTAAAGCTCCTTCTTCAATCTTCAAGTCTTCTACTATGCTCCTCCATGCTCCTCAAAGCAAGACCAAGCTCACCAAGCCCACAAAGCAAGGCAAAACAAAAATACAAGCCCACAAGGGCAACACAAACGACAATCGACTACAAAAATCAATCAAAAATAGTATACTATTATATTAAAATCCAATATAATTCCTAAGGGATCCTGTATACCTACCCTTAATACCCTATATGTCCCAATATCTAACTTGACCTAGAAACCCAAAATTCTAGTGTTATTGTGGACCTATGTTAAGGATTGACCTAAATCTACACAACCTAAAGTCATCTAATCAAAACTAATCAAAAATTAATCACAAAATTATGGAATAAATCCAGGGGGGAGCTAAAGTCCTAATCTAACTATCCTAAAAAGAATGGCCTAAAAATTCAAAGGGAACTAGCTAAACAAAATTCTACAAATCTATGCATCAACATAAAAGAATTAAAATGCTATTAAAAGAGAAAATACACAAAAAATATTAAAAATGAATGAAATGCAAATATTATGGTTTTATAATTTTCTAGACATTAACATGAAATGGGAGAAAAAAATCCCCATGCAAAAATCATCATTTTTCTATTTATTATGATTTTTCAAAGATTAATGAAAAATGGAGAAAAAGAAATTAAAGTGGGAAATGTTGGGTGCAGATAGCAATTATATTCAGTACAAATTCCAGATGGGCTTAAAATGGGGGTGGGGATATCAATGTGCGCCAGGCCCAATGTTCATCAGAAAATCAATTAAAAATCACAAAGAAAAAGAAAAATGAACGGTGCAGTTAGTAAGGAAATTCAGTTAAAAAACTCAATGGGCCATGACTTGGGGTGTGAATATCAATTACCAACTAAGGCCCAATACCCCAAGTTAATGAAACGCTTCGTTTCATTGCTCAGCATTTCCCTCTTCAAATGAAATTGAATCTCAGCCACATGATCCAAGCCCCAGTCAATGAGTCTTTGTGCATCCAACGGCCACGTCTTCATCTTCTTCCTCCAGCTAGGGTTCAAAGGATGAAGCCATGGAAACAGAGCTTCAAGCTCAAGCTTCTCCCAACTCGTATCACCTTAATTCTCCATGAAAAACTAAAGTTCAAAACCCTAATCCATTCTAAATTCCATGCTGATCACAACCATGGCCTTGAAATCAATTGAAATGCCCTAAATCTCCAAACCCGATCCAAGATCACAAATAAGCTCAGACATCAACTTCAACAATTCTTGAAATTAATTGGCTCAGAATGATCACCACCTTACATTGGTTAATTCTTGCTATCAAACTCATGCTATAGCTCACTATATCTCATGTTCTTGGTCAAAACAAAAATGGTGTCACCAACTGAAACCTCACCAATTGATCTCAAACTTCCCAGAATCCAACACCTAATTGTATCTAACCGTTCTAACCTACCAATTCTACCTAATTATGCTTAAATCATGGTGTAGAAGAAAGTTTACTAACCTGTCAAATCTTGAACACCAGATAGGGTAATCCTCCACTTCAAGCTCTCAAACTCTTCAGAATCAATCCTTGAATGATGATAAAGCTTCTGTTTGCAAAAGATTGGACCAAGAAAGCTTGAATCTCCAAACCCGATGGTGACTTGCAACCTTCAAAATCCAAAAGCTATCTCTTCAGTTCTTCAAGATCTTGCCCTCAATTTGGTATGCACAGCTTCAGTGTGATCAATGGAATGTGTTTGGATCGAAAGAAGAAATGGAAATGAATCAGAATGTAGAATTGGATTTCAACTTGCAATGGAAGCAATTGAAATGGCTATCTCCCTCTTCTCTCAAATCTCCCACCAACCTTGCATCTGAGCAAGTTCTATACACTATATAGAATGCATTGGACCTCTCTAGAACCATCTGGAATCATCCAATGAGAATTTGGAATTCTCATGCCATGAGTTTATGATTTCATCTCTTCTCATGCATCATCTCATGCCAAGCCTCTTGCAGCAACTTATCCTGACCTGAAATTCTCCTTATATGAGATATGGGATGTGTTAAGACACTTTACTAGCTTGTACATTGCCTTTCCTTATGTTTTGCATTTGTTCCTTATTATGCAAGCAACCATATTCCAAAGCAAGTCCATGATCTAAGCCTCAATTCAAAAATGTGGCTGAACCATTGTTTTTAGAATGTCTTTTAGAGTCAAAATGACCTATTATATGCCATGGTTTGGATGTGTAACTTGGAAATTTCAATTTCCAACTTGGACTTATTTAACTTATGCCTCCATTTTAGGTCATTTTTACCACTTTTTTGCTACAAGCCTTTTCAACATCTCATGACCTCCCTACTAGCCTTAAAACATCATTTTAAGCAAGTTTTATGTTGAAGATTTTTCCATTTGAAGCTTGGAAATAGGAGTTATGGCCTTATACTTGAAATGACCTGTAATCTCCAAATGACCAAAATGCCCTTGACTTGTCAAAGCCATAACTTGAGTTATACAAATCCTATCAAGGACTTCTAGTACTCTATAGAAAGCTAAGAAGATGATGAACAACATTCATGTTGACCAAAAGTTCATAGGAATCATCCTTCTTGGGAAAACGTTGGATGCAAGTTGGGTGACTTTCAAGGCCCCAGATTCACATACCTCAGATGACCTGTAACTTGTCAAAGTCATAACTTGAGCTCTAAAAATCCTATCAAGGACTTCTAGTACTCAAATTAAAGCTAAGAACAAGCTCTACAACATTCATGTTAGGGGTAAGATGAGATGACAATCACATCTTGAGCTAAACTGCCTTGAAGATAGGGGTCAAACTAGGGGATTTTACACTGTCAAGCCTTAGAAACCCTAGCTTAAAACTTCTCAAACTCCTCAATCATGATGATTTGATCTTGGAATCATCCTTATAGAATCTCAATGCATCAATCCATGATCACATGGCTCTTGGATTAGGTCTCAACCCTCTCCAAATCATCAGTTGACCTAGGGTTGACCCAGTCAAACCCTAATTACACCACTCATGGCTGAGTCTTCTTAAACTTGTACAATGACCTCTCTAGGCCTCATGATGGCTTTCAAGACATCTCATAAGCTCTCTCAAAGCTTCAAGTCCATCCTCATAGCTTCAGAATCATCTGAGGAGCTCCCACAACTCTCAAGTTATGAGGCACACAACCTTGGTTCCCACCAATCTTTCTGAGGATCTCTTAACTTCTCTGACAAAGATATCAACCTTTGAACACTTGAATAACCTCCTTGGCTAGCTTCAAAGTCTTGTATAGCTCTTTATTGGTAATCATTCCTCTTGATCTACTGCACACATATCAATGAGAAGCAGATCATAATGCTAGTGAACACAAGCTAGGTAAATAAATGTTGGTCAAATTTTGGGGTGCAACAGCTGCCCCTATTCAAACGGCTTGAACCTGACTGGGTGAGAAGCGAACGACTCTCATCCAATCAAGGTAAAAGACGATTGAATACCAACAAACCCGAAAATTTGCCAACTGCACAAGTACACGGTACTCTGATGGGAACAAATCTTCGAAAACTGAAGTAATAGCTGCACGACAACTAGATGGAGAATTGGTCACACGGTAACCGGTAATACATGGTCGATCGTGCCGTCAGGCATCAAGATTCCTCGGGACGCATCAGGTCAACAATCATGTTGATCATGCCATCGGGCATTCGAAGAATTTTCGGGCATCAGCCGGACTTCATCAGTAAGTCGGGAATAGAATTCTAGGTCAATCATGAACCAATTGGGGATACCCAAACTTCTGCCATCAGGAACTCCGCATCAGCTGAGGGAACTGCTTCGTTAACACGGTCAGAGTTCAATCATGAAGTCTTCGAGGGGAAGTTTCAACTTCGCTGTTCAGAAACCTGCTGGGGATGACGCATCTCCGCTGGGGATTCTGGAGAACTATCAAGTAACTCCGCTTCGGGGATCCAGAAATCATTTTGGATGAATCAACTCTGCTGAGGACTTCAAGAATCATCTTGGACAACTAACTCCGCCGGGGGGCTTCAAGAATCATCTTGAACCGATAACCCTGCTGGAGATTTCAGGAATCATCCTGAGCAAACATTCTGCCGGGGACTCTAAGTATCAACTTGAGCAACCAACTCTGGCGGTTGTACTGGGGATTTTAAGAATCATCTTAAGCAAGCGACCTCGCTGGGGAATTCAAGAATCATCTTGAGCAGGACGACTTCGCTGGGGAATTCAAGAATCATCTTGAGCAATCAATTCTGCGGCGGAACACCTGCAAAACAAGAACGGTAACAACCTAGATCATGTTTATCATGCATATGCTTCGGCAATGGCGCAATGCTCCACATGGTGGAAATGCTACGCGTTTATGATAAATGTTATGCAGTCATGCAAAATGATGCGATCCTGTCAGCAAAATAAATGCTGAAGGGAGAATCTTCCTGTCAAGGAGAAAGAACTACTCAGATAGAGGAATCATCCTGCTGAGGAGAACAAGGTCACGCCAATCTCAATTGGACTCCGCAGGGGAAATGAACTTCAGTTGACTGCCGCAGGGGAACGAAGCTCTACGAGAACCTGGACCTGCTGAGGGAAAGCGATGTCAATCGCGGGAATAAACTGCATGACCTTCACGGCCACTTCCCCGGAGATAACGACTCTGGTGGGGAAATACAGCATCAGCTATTCAACACTCTACTGGGGAAAACCAATCATGGCCTGAGCAGCTTCCAAGGACTCGGTTCTCTTGGGGGTCTGCAAACTCGGCTGAGGAAGAAGAAATCATTCTGCTTGCTGGGGAGAGTACGACTCTATGGGGAATCTCAATTCCGCTGGGGAAGAAGGAATCATCCGGCTTCGGGGGAGAGTACGACTCTGTGGGGAATCTCAATTCCGCTGGAGACTTCAGTCTTGAACCATCAGTTGCTGCACACTTCGGTATGACTCAACTGAGGAGATGACGTTCCTTCAGGATGCATCTGATTGGGGAGAGAATCTTCTCGGCCTGGGGAAACATATCAATGCTCACGATCTCGTGTTCAGACTCTGCGGGGAGAGGCTACTGAACTTTGATGGAGAAGGAGGAATCATCCTACTTGGGGATATGCACGGCGCACTGTCTGGAATATGCTACTCCTGTAACAACACAAACAAACAGACAAGATACCCTTCTCAAAGGGACCTATCAAGGTTATCATCTTGTGACAATGTTTAAGTAATTCATTGTTTCAACAATCAGTGGCCTAGGCCAGTAAGTTTATGTATGCGCATTTTATCAAAAACATCGGCGTTCTTTTTCGCAAACAAAATAGATAAATGCTAAACAGACAAACAGAATTGCTGAATAGTATACATTTTATTGATAACGAACCCCTGAATGGGTAAAAATGTTTTACAACAGATGCAAGCTCCTGGAATGAGGAAGCCGCGCAAAAATAAAACATAAATATACATCAGTATATACAAATGTCGGCAACGAGGCGTAGACGAACACCATGAGTTGATCCCTCTATGACCCACTCGACTTCGATACTTCTCCAACGCTTCAGCTTCAGAAGAGATTGATTCAGATAAACCGCCCTCAGGTCTTCCAAACCACTAAACAAAGAAAGTCCACACGCGGAACGCAGTCATTTGCTTTTTCAAATCCCTAACTTTTGCGTGAACCGCCCTTTGCGGGTTTTCAGTTCACCGGGATACCCTTTTTTGCCAAAGTCGCCCATCCGGGTTTTCGACTTTGCGGGTGTACATTTTTTCAATTTATATCCCTAATTTTTGCCCGAACCTTTTTCATTTTTTATGGTTCGCCGGGATGCCCCATTTTTGCCTGGACTCTCTTTTTATTATCCAGCGGGTCGCTTTCAAGCAAAGTATTTTTTAACTGCGTCCGCGTTCACCGGGGATGCAAAATCTTCACCATCCATCATGGATAACAACAAAGCTCCTCCCGCGAAGACCTTGCTGACGACGTACGGACCTTCGTAATTGGGAGTCCACTTGCCCTGGTGATCGGAGTGTGGAGGAAGAATCTTCTTCAGGACGAGATCACCCGTCTGAAAGCTTCTAGGACGCACCTTCTTATCATAAGCTTTCTTCATTCGGCTTTGGTACAGACGACCATGCGCAATCGATGCTAACCTCTTCTCGTCCATCAGGCTGAGTTGGTTCAGTCGGTTCGTAATCCATTCTGCCTCGTCGAGTTTCACATCAACCAAAACTCGCAAAGAAGGGATCTCCACTTCTAATGGTAGGACTGCTTCCATACCGTACACTAAGGAGAAAGGAGTTGCCCCGGTTGACGTACGTATCATCGTATGATAATCGTGCAGTGCAAATGGCAGCATCTCGTGCCAATCTTTGTAGGTCACAACCATCTTCTGAACAATCTTCTTTATGTTCTTATTGGCCGCTTCAACGGCGCCATTCATCTTCGGCCGGTAAGGAGACGAGTTGTGGTGTTCAATCTTGAAACTCTGGCACAGCTCCTTCATCATCTTGTTATTCAGATTCGAACCATTATCAGTAATGATCCGCTCGGGAATTCCGTAACGACAGATGATGTCCCTCTTTATGAATTTAGCCACCACCTGCTTGGTCACATTAGCATATGAGGCTGCCTCCACCCACTTGGTGAAGTAGTCGATAGCTACTAGGATGAAGCGATGACCGTTAGATGCAGTGGGCTCGATCTTGCCTATCATGTCGATGCCCCACATGGAGAACGGCCACGGGGAGGACATGACATTCAACGGGCACGGCGGCACATGAACTTTATCAGCATAAATCTGGCATTTATGACATCTCTTCGCGAATTTAAAGCAGTCTGATTCCATCGTCAGCCAGTAATATCCTGCTCTCAGGATCTTTCTCGTCATAGCATGCTCGCCGGCGTGCGTACCAAATGTGCCTTCATGGACTTCTTCCATGAGCATACTCGCCTCTTTCTCATCTACACATCTGAGTAGCACGAGATCGTGATTTCTCTTATACAAAACTCCATCAGGATTGAGATAAAAATTTCCAGACAGCCTCCTTAGAGTCTTCTTATCCTGGGTGGACGCACCCGCAGGATACTCCTTAGTCATAAGGAAAGTCTGGATGTCATGGAACCATGGCTTGTCGTCGGCGGCTTCCTCGATCGCAAAGACGAATGCAGGTCTATCAAGATTAGAAAGGACAATTCTTGGAGCCTCATTCCAAAAATTGACTTTATACATCGAAGCCAACGTGGCTAAGGCATCAGCCATCTGATTTTCTGCTCTGGGCACATGATGGAGTTCCATTCTGTCAAAGAACGGAAGCAGCCTTCTGGCATAGTTCATGTACGGCACCAAATTCAATTGACGAGTCTCCCACTCCCCTTTAATTTGGTTGATCACAAGCGCTGAGTCACCATATACGTCTAGGTTCTTGATTCTCAAATCAATTGCCTCTTCCAGACCCATGATGCATGCTTCGTACTCCGCTTCATTATTGGTGACTGGAAACGCCAGTCTCGCAGTGAACGGGATGTGGGATCCGTGGGGAGTCGTGATGATCGCCCCGATGCCACTTCCATAGGAATTAACCGCCCCGTCGAATATCAATTTCCACTGGGATTTCCTATCTGGCCCCTCGTCGGGCAACGGTTCATCGCAATCCTTTGCTTTGAGAAACATGATATCCTCATCAGGGAATTCAAATTTCATCGGCTGGTAATCTTCGATCGGCTGTTCGGCCAGGTAATCAGACAATACGCTTCCCTTGATGGCCTTCTGGGAAATGTAATGAATATCATATTCCGTCAACACCATTTGCCATCTGGCAATCCTGCCCGAAAGAGCCTGCTTCTCGAAGACGTACTTGATCGGATCCATCTTCAAAATTAGCATAGTGGTGTGATTGAGCATGTACTGTCGTAAACGTTTGGCAGCCCAGGCTAGTGCACAACACGTTTTCTCCAGCATCGAGTAGCGAGATTCACAGTCAGTGAACTTTTTACTCAAGTAGTAAATGGTATGCTCCTTTCTGCCCGTCTCGTCGTGCTGACCGAGAACACACCCCATACTATTCTCAAGAACTGTCAAGTACATGATTAATGGTCGTCCAACCACTGGGGGTATCAAGATTGGAGGTTCCTGCAGATACTGCTTTATTTTGTCGAATGCCTTCTGGCATACCTCGTTCCAGGTGATCGCCTGATCTTTCTTTAAAAGCTTGAACATCGGTTCACACGTGGCCGTGAGCTGAGAAATAAACCTTGCAATGTAGTTTATTCTGCCCAGGAAACCATGAACTTCTTTTTCTGTTTTTGGCACTGGCATTTCTTGTATGGCTTTTATTTTCGCAGGATCAACCTCGATGCCTCTTTCGCTCACGATAAACCCCAGTAACTTTCCGGACCGTACTCCGAAAGTACATTTGTTAGGATTCAGCCTCAACCTGAACTTCCTAAGCCTCTCAAAAAGCTTCAGCAAGTTGACCAGATGTCCCTCCTCCGTTTGGGACTTCGCAATCATGTCATCAACATAGACTTCAATCTCATGATGAATCATGTCATGAAACAAAGTTACCATAGCTCGTTGGTAAGTGGCCCCTGCGTTCTTCAGACCGAAAGGCATTACCTTGTAGCAAAATGTTCCCCAAGGAGTGATAAACGTCGTTTTCTCCATGTCCTCCGGCGCCATCTTGATCTGATTGTAACCGGAGAAGCCATCCATGAACGAAAACACGGAGAACTGGGTTGTGTTGTCGACCAACACATCGATATGGGGCAGCGGGAAATCATCTTTAGGGCTCGCCCTATTCAAATCCCGATAATCGACGCACATTCGTACCTTACCGTCCTTCTTCGGTACATGCACTATGTTGGCGACCCACGGAGGGTAAGTGGTGACCGCTAAGAAGCCAGCATCAAGCTGTTTCTGCACTTCTTCTTTGATCTTAACGGCCATATCTAGTCTCGTCCTCCTAAGCTTCTGCTTAACGGGAGGACAATCTTCTCGCAGCGGCAAGTGGTGGACCACGATGTCCGTGTCAAGTCTGGGCATATCCTCGTATGACCAAGCAAAGACGTCACTATACTCTCTCAGCATTTAGACCAATCTCTGCTTGACATCACTCTGCAGCGCAGCCCCTATCCTGACGTTTCTGACGAGTTCTTCAGAACCCAGATTTACGATCTCGATCTCCTCTTCATGAGGCAGAATAACTTTCTCCTCTTGTTTCAACAAGCGGGCCAACTCTTCAGGAAGGTATTCGTCCTCATCAATCTCTTCTTCGACTTGATAGATCGGGCAATCGAAGTCGAAGTGAGCCGTAGAAGGTCCAGAGTCGATGTCATCTGTTATGTGGATCCTGCAATAACAAGGGTTAAGTTTAAAACAAGGATGTGCAGGTTAGCACAAACCCCATTGTCATTTTATTGTTTTTCAAAACAAATATAAAACAGGAATAACAGAGATCACAATATTTGAATACGAAGAGAACGCCTTTGATTTATTAACAAAATGCATGTACATAATCCAACAAGGCCTTGACAATAAAACCACTATGCCCCGGGTAGGACATAGGGTTGTACAATGATTGGAAAAAGTAAATCATTACTCTTCGCTTGTCATCTGGATGATATCCTTGACAGACCAATTGTTGAGGCCCTCGCCTGGCTTGCTTGGCTGGATCCAAGAGTCGAGGTCACAGTTGTTATCTCCGCTGTCTTCAGACACCGCGTTGATGCTTTCGAAAATCACTCCGCCACTAGTAAACTGGATCGGCCCTTTACCTCGAGACGCACCGCTAGAAGAAGAAGAAGCTTCAGCTCCAGGAGAATATCCCAACCCAAACTTATCCTGCTTGTTGGGTATCTCCAAAATTTGCCCCCAGCCTGGGGTAGATCCGGCTTGGACAACGGCCCGAGTTTCCTTGAATGAGGAGAGAGTCATCTCTGGCTTTTCAGTGACTGCAGGAGCTACGTCCTTCACTTTGACGGCTTCGAATGCTTGGCATAGAGTCTCATGGATTTCTCCATCCATTTCCACATACTTAAAGGACGACAAATGGCTCACCATTATGTCTTCCTCGCCACACACGGTCACGATGCTACCTCCGACAGCATATTTGAGCTTTTGGTGCAAAGTGGAGGTTACGACACCAGCAGCATGGATCCACGACCGGCCCAAGAGACAACTGTAGGCAGGCATGATGTGTAACAGCCCAAATTTCATTAAATAATTAATTGTAGTAATTAATTGATTTAGTGGGATTTTTATTAATGTTAGAATTAATTTTTATTAATTAGTATGGATAGAAAATTAAGAAGGAATTGGAGATGAAGGAAATATATAAGAGAGAAAGAAAAGAAAAGAAAAATAGAAAACATTTGGAAAGAAAGAGGAAAGAAGAAGAAAGGAGAGAAAGAGAAGAGAAGAAGAGGAAAAGTGGAAATCATCAAGAACCAACATCAAAGCTCCGATTAATCGAGGTAAGGGTGAGAAATGTTTCTATTTGATCATTGTATGATGTTATGTATGTTGGTTTGGGGTTTTGGTAGAGTTTCCATCACTTTCCATTTAGGGCAAAATGTTGGATAATCGGTAGATTGATGATTTAATCGGTTGAAATTGAGTAATAATGCCGTAGAATAGTCGGGTAACATGTATTGATGCTGTTTATACTGATTTGGATGTGTAAGAGAGGGTTGATGATGGATTGGTGAAAGAGGAACAGAATAGGGTTCTGTTCTGCGCAGGTTCGCTGGCTCTCGCCAGGCGAGCGAGGGCGAAGCTTTGCCAGGCGAAGCCCAGCGAATGTTGGCGAATAATTATATTTAAGTTCCAGTGGACTTCGCTGGCGAGTTCGCCAGGCGAAGTTGGATAGCGAAGGTTCGCCCAGCGAAGGTGCTGGCGAATGGTGGCGAATGAAGTCAGTAGCTACTGACTTGGGCTCGCTGGGAAGTCTCGCCAGGCGAAGCCTAGCGAGTGTTCGCTGAGAGAGTTCGCCAGGCGAAGGCCAGGAGAAGGTTCGCTGCGAGGGTTCGCCAGGCGAATGAAGGCGAATGTGACAGTATATTTTCTTTGCTGTGTTATCCAAATGGTGATTGTTTGGTTGATTCGCATATGTTAATACTTCTATGTTATGAATGAGTATGTGAACTATTATGATAACATGTGCTGTGGGTAGCCTTCGGGCGTGAATCCTAGAGTTGTGATATAAATGATTAATTGTAATCGGTTAAAATACATGAGAACATAATGATGATTATGTGTGTATTAATTGATGAGTTGTGGATGTTTGATTGTTGTGTACAATTATGTAATGAGTATGCATGAGAACATTTTGAATATGTGTGCATAACTTATAATTGTATGACTGGTATTGTGATGTGAATACCTTGATTGTTGTGATAATTAGAGATACATGGGAATACAATGGGGAATGTATGTGTATCGTCTAATGAATTGTGAGTGCATATATGTATGCGATTGTTGTGTGAATGTATGGGAACATAGGTGATATGTGTGCATTGTTGTTGAATATGATGATGATGTGTGAAATAAATACATTGATAAATGTTTGATATATGTTGTATGTGCAATCATGATGAAATTCTCGAAGGGGTGAATTATTCGAATGCATGGGATTAAGACGCGGGAATGGTCTTAAGTGCATTTATTTTGATTGGTTGATTGTACATGCATCATTCAGTCAAGAGGCAATGTCTGTTAGTTTCGTGGAAACTAGTGGCTTGTCCCAAACCTAGAAGGGTGGGTTTGAAGCCTAGGGGACGGGCTTGGTTGTTATCGGTCTAGAAGGGTGGACCCGGTTTAAAGTAAAAACCGAAAAATGATAACAAGTTATCGGTCTAGAAGGGTGGACCCGGTTTAGAGTGAAAACCGAAAAAAGATAACTAATGTCGGTACCGCATTGCATGAGTTGCATTGAATATGTTGAGTCACATTGCATATTATTGTTGTTGTATAAATGTGCTTGGGAATGATTGTGGAACTGAGCATGAAGGGATGTGCTCGTGAATGTTCATAATGTTGATATATGTGAACACGATATAATTAGGATTATGAGGATGAAGTGTGGTGAGAAATGTGAATATGTGTTATATGAATACCTATATATATAATCTTATGCTTTGATTATTATGGTTATATTTCTCACCCTTCTGCTGTTTTATAATGCTCTATGAGGCATTGCAGATTAGGATGCTGGAGTCCTTTTGTGAAGTTAGTCTTCATTCTTTTGAGTCGGCTGCTCTGATATGTAACACCGGGTAGTTAGACTAGTATAGTCATTCTTTTGTGATACATTGCGATGTATCAGCTGATGTGGTTTTGTAATCTAACTGATATGATGTATTAATCTGGATGACTTATGTGCATTTGAATTAATATTTTGGAACTGATTAAATGATGTTATCTTCCGCTTAAATTAAATGTTGAAATATGATTTCTAAAACTACGAAAATGTTACATATTTTATGGAGCAAAATGTTAAAGAGTTTTATTGGTGAAACTGTGGCATTCTTCTTTTATACCTTATTATAAAATCTTTTTTTTACTCTGATAATTTGTATGTGCTTAGTTGTTTTATATGCATTTATTTGGGGTATAGAAGGGGGTGTTACAATAGTGGTATCAGAGCAGGTCGGTCCGTCCGGCCAAGTTGTTAGAGTGTTCTTCCTGTGTGTTATTGATATGCGTGTGATGCATTATCAATATTGGTTGTTCTTACGTGGTTCTGTTGTTGGAATTAGTAAGATGGTCGCAGGGAGGAACGACGAAGCGATTGCGGAGGCATTGACGAGATTGGCGGGGGCAATTGGGCAGAATCCTCCGGCCAATGTGAATGTGAGGAATCATGCTGATGATGGATTCCGTGCTTTGGGGAAATTCCAAAAGAATAACCCTCCGGTCTTCAAGGGAACTCATGAACCGGACAAGGCACAAATTTGGTTGAAAGCTGTGGAAAAGATTTTTCGAGTTATGAATTGCTCGGATGCACAGAAGGTGCAGTTTGGGACTCATATGCTCGAAGAAGAAGCTGAAGATTGGTGGGGTAATACTCGCCAAAGATTTGAGGAAGATGATATTGTGATCACGTGGGATTTGTTTAGAGAAACTTTTCTGGAGAAGTATTTTCCAGAGGATGTGCGAGGGAAGAAAGAGATCGAATTTCTTGAGTTGAAGCAAGGTAATTCGACGGTTGCTGAGTATGCGGCGAAATTTGAGGAGTTGATCAAATTTTGTCCTCACTATAATACAGGTAATGCTGAGAGGTCTAAGTGCCTCAAGTTTGTGAACGGTTTGAGACCCGAGATTAGACAAGCTATTGGATATCGGGAAATCAGGCGGTTTTCTGAGTTGGTTAACAAGAGCAGAATTTATGACGAAGACAGTAGGGCTAGGTCCAGCCACTACGAGAGTCTAAGTGATAAGAAAGGAAAAGGTCAATTCAGAGGAAAACCTTATGTAACTTCTGCCGATAAGGGGAAACAAAGGGTTGGTTTCGGTAAGAAACCAAGTGGGGGAGTTTCTACTCCGGTGAGATGTTATAGGTGCGGTGAAGAGGGACATCGTGCTCCCGAATGCAAAAGTGTTGAGAAGACGTGTTTTAAGTGTGGCAAGCCAGGCCACAAGGCTCTTGAGTGCAGAAGCGGTGCGGGCGTAACTTGCTATAACTGTGGTGAGCAAGGGCACATCAGTACCAAGTGCGATAAGCCGAAGAAGAATCAAGGGAGCGGGAAAGTGTTCGCTCTATCTGGATCTGAGACTGTTAGCGACGATCGATTGATCCGAGGTACGTGCTTCATTAATGGTACACCCTTGATCGCTATAATTGATACCGGAGCTACGCATTCTTTTATTTCTTTGGATTGTGTTAGAAGGTTGAATCTTGAATTGTCTGTGATTGGTGGCGGTATGGTTATTGATACTCCTGCTATGGGTTTAGTAACTACACCGTATGTTTGCTTGAATTGCCCGTTGAGTATTTTCGGTAGAGATTTTGGGATTGATTTAGTGTGTCTTCATTTAGATCAACTGGATGTCATTCTTGGAATGAATTGGTTAAAATTCAATCGTGTTTATATTAACTGTTTTGACAAAACGGTTATTTTTCCCGATTCGGATGTTGAAAGGGATTTGTTTATGACGAGGAAACAAGTGAAGGAATCGGTACAAGATGGGGCTAAGGTATTTATGCTTATGGCAACTTTGAGGACTAGTGAAAGTGAAGAGATTGATGATGTGCCCATTGTTAGAGATTTCCCTGAAGTATTCCCTGAAGAGATAAAGGTTTTACCGCCGGAGCGCGAAGTGGAGTTTTCGATAGATTTGATTCCTGGAACTAGTCTGATATCGATGGCTCCATATCGTATGTCGGCCTCGGAGTTAAAAGAGTTGAAGAGTCAACTTGAGGATTTGCTCGAGAAGAGGTTTATTCGCCCGAGTGTGTCGCCGTGGGGTGCACCGGTGTTGTTGGTTAAGAAGAAAGAGGGTTCTATGAGGCTCTGTGTGGATTACAGACAGTTGAACAAGGTGACTATTAAGAATAAGTATCCACTTCCAAGGATTGATGATCTGATGGATCAGTTGGTTGGTGCAAGCGTGTTCAGCAAGATTGATTTGAGATCTGGGTATCATCAGATCCGTGTGAAAGCTGAGGATATTCAGAAGACGGCCTTTCGGACGAGGTATGGACACTATGAGTATTCCGTGATGCCATTTGGTGTGACTAATGCACCAGGTGTATTTATGGAGTACATGAATAGGATTTTCCATCCTTATTTGGATAAGTTTGTGGTGGTGTTTATCGACGACATCTTGGTTTATTCGAAGAGCGAAGGAGAGCATGCCGAGCATCTGAAGATTGTGTTATCTGTGCTGAGAGAGAAGCAGTTGTTCGCAAAGCTTTCTAAGTGTGAATTTTGGCTGAAGGAAGTTAGTTTCCTTGGTCATGTAATTTCGAGCAATGGTATTGCGGTTGATCCGTCGAAGGTTGAGGCGGTGTCGCAATGGGAGACTCCGAAGTCAGTTTTTGAGATCAGAAGTTTTCTTGGTTTAGCCGGTTATTATCGGAAGTTTATTGAAGGATTTGCTAAGTTATCGTTGCCGTTGACGCAGTTGACTAGAAAAGGTCAAGCCTTTGTTTGGGACGCCAAGTGTGAAGCGAGTTTTCAAGAACTTAAGCGAAGGTTGACGACAGCTCCTGTTTTGATTCTGCCAAATCCAGAAGAACCATTCGTTGTGTATTGTGATGCTTCTTTGATGGATTTAGGAGGTGTGTTGATGCAGAATAACCAAGTTGTAGCTTATGCTTCGAGGCAACTCAAAGTGCATGAGAAGAATTATCCGACGCATGACTTAGAGTTGGCCGCCGTTGTGTTCGTATTGAAACTCTGGAGGCATTATTTATTTGGCGCGAGATTTGAAGTGTTTAGTGACCATAAGAGTTTGAGATATCTTTTTGATCAAAAGGAATTGAATGCAAGACAAAGAAGATGGCTTGAACTTTTGAAGGATTATGATTTTAGCTTGAATTACCATCCGGGTAAAGCGAATGTAGTAGCGGATGCATTGAGTCGAAAATCATTGCATATGTCGGCATTGATGGCGAAAGAGTTGGAATTGATTGAGCAATTTCGGGATTTGAGTTTGGTATGTGAGAGGACTTCTTTTGGATTTAAGTTGGGTATGTTAAAGCTTACAAGTGGCATTTTGGACGAAATTCGAGATGGACAGAAATCAGATTTGAGCTTAGTTGATCGATTGACTTTAATCAACCAAGGCCAAGGTGGTGATTTTCGGATTGATGAGAATGGTATTATGAGATGTCGGGATCGAGTTTGTGTTCCGAACATGGTTGAGCTTAGGAAGAGCATCCTTGAGGAAGGACATCGTAGCGGATTGAGTATCCATCCGGGTGCTACTAAGATGTATCAGGATTTGAGGAAAGTATTTTGGTGGCCTAGTATGAAGAAGGATATCGCGGAATTTGTATATTCTTGTTTGACTTGCCAGAAGTCAAAGATTGAGCATCAGAAGCCATCGGGTTTGATGAAGCCGTTGTTTATTCCTGAGTGGAAGTGGGATAGTATCTCCATGGATTTTGTATCGGGTTTGCCGAGGACGCCGAGTAATTTTGAGGCTATTTGGGTTATCGTGGATAGATTGACTAAATCTGCTCACTTTATTCCTATGCGTATGGATTACCCTTTGAAGAAGTTGGCTAAGTTGTATATTGAGAGGATTGTGTGTCTGCATGGTATTCCGTTAAGTATTGTTTCGGATAGAGATCCGCGGTTTACTTCGAGATTTTGGGAGAGCTTGCAGAGTGCCTTGGGTACTAAGTTGCATTTAAGTTCGGCGTATCATCCTCAGACTGATGGTCAGATGGAGATGACGATTCAGTATGGTAGGCGGTGTAGGACACCATTGTGTTGGTTCGAGTCCGGAGAGAGTTCGGTTGTTGGACCCGAGTTAGTTCAACAGACTTCTGATAAGATCAAGATGATTCAAGAGAAGATGAGAATTACTCAGAGTCGTCAGAAGAGTTATTATGACAAGAGGAGGAAGGCACTTGAATTTCGAGAGGGAGATCATGTGTTTCTTCGAGTCACTCCGATGACAGGTGTTGGTAGGGCACTGAAGTCGCGCAAGTTGTCGCCGCGTTTCATTGGTCCTTATCAGATTTTGCAAAGGATAGGAGAAGTGGCCTATCGTGTGGCTTTACCACCGTCGCTTGCTAATCTTCACGACGTATTCCATGTATCTCAGTTGAGGAAATACATTGCGGATCCGTCTCATGTAGTCCAATTAAATGATGTGCAGGTGAGAGATAACCTGACTGTTGAGACATCACCTATGCGGATTGAGGATCGGAAATTGAAGAAGCTTCGAGGTAAAGAGATTGCTTTAGTGAAGGTCGCTTGGGGAGGACCGGCTGGTGGAAATGTTACGTGGGAGCTTGAGAGTCGGATGAAAGAGTCTTATCCAGAGCTGTTTGAATCAGGTAACATTTTCGAGGACGAAAATTCCTAAAGTGGGGGAGAGTTGTAACAGCCCAAATTTCATTAAATAATTAATTGTAGTAATTAATTGATTTAGTGGGATTTTTATTAATGTTGGAATTAATTTTTATTAATTAGTATGGATAGAAAATTAAGAAGGAATTGGAGATGAAGGAAATATATAAGAGAGAAAGAAAAGAAAAGAAAAATAGAAAACATTTGGAAAGAAAGAGGAAAGAAGAAGAAAGGAGAGAAAGAGAAGAGAAGAAGAGGAAAAGTGGAAATCATCAAGAACCAACATCAAAGCTCCGATTAATCGAGGTAAGGGTGAGAAATGTTTCTATTTGATCATTGTATGATGTTATGTATGTTGGGTTGGGGTTTTGGTAGAGTTTCCATCACTTTCCATTTAGGGCAAAATGTTGGATAATCAGTAGATTGATGATTTAATCGGTTGAAATTGAGTAATAATGCCGTAGAATAGTCGGGTAACATGTATTGATGCTGTTTATACTGATTTGGATGTGTAAGAGAGGGTTGATGATGGATTGGTGAAAGAGGAACAGAATAGGGTTCTGTTCTGCGCAGGTTCGCTGGCTCTCGCCAGGCGAGCGAGGGCGAAGCTTCGCCAGGCGAAGCCCAGCGAATGTTGGCGAATAATTATATTTAAGTTCCAGTGGACTTCGCTGGCGAGTTCGCCAGGCGAAGTTGGATAGCGAAGGTTCGCCCAGCGAAGGTGCTGGCGAATGGTGGCGAATAAAGTCAGTAGCTACTGACTTGGGCTCGCTGGGAAGTCTCGCCAGGCGAAGCCTAGCGAGTGTTCGCTGAGAGAGTTCGCCAGGCGAAGGCCAGGCGAAGGTTCGCTGCAAGGGTTCGCCAGGCGAATGAAGGCGAATGTGACAGTATATTTTCTTTGTTGTGTTATCCAAATGGTGATTGTTTGGTTGATTCGCATATGTTAATACTTCTATGTTATGAATGAGTATGTGAACTATTATGATAACATGTGTTGTGGGTAGCCTTCGAGCGTGAATCCTAGAGTTGTGATATAAATGATTAATTGTAATCGGTTAAAATACATGAGAACATAATGATGATTATGTGTGTATTAATTGATGAGTTGTGGATGTTTGATTGTTGTGTACAATTATGTAATGAGTATGCATGAGAACATTTTGAATATGTGTGCATAACTTATAATTGTATGACTGGTATTGCGATGTGAATACCTTGATTATTGTGATAATTAGAGATACATGGGAATACAATGAGGAATGTATGTGTATCGTCTAATGAATTGTGAGTGCATATATGTATGCGATTGTTGTGTGAATGTATGGGAACATAGGTGATATGTGTGCATTGTTGTTGAATATGATGATGATGTGTGAAATAAATACATTGATAAATGTTTGATATATGTTGTATGTGCAATCATGATGAAATTCTCGAAGGGGTGAATTATTCGAATGCATGGGATTAAGACGCGGGAACGGTCTTAAGTGCATTTATTGTGATTGGTTGATTGTACATGCATCATTCAGTCAAGAGGCAATGTCTGTTAGTTTCGTGGAAACTAGTGGCTTGTCCCAAACCTAGAAGGGTGGGTTTGAAGCCTAGGGGACGGGCTTGGTTGTTATCGGTCTAGAAGGGTGGACCCGATTTAAAGTAAAAACCGAAAAATGATAACAAGTTATCGGTCTAGAAGGGTGGACCCGGTTTAGAGTGAAAACCGAAAAAAGATAACTAATGTCGGTACCGCATTGCATGAGTTGCATTGAATATGTTGAGTCACATTGCATATTATTGTTGTTGTATAAATGTGCTTGGGAATGATTATGGAACTGAGCATGAAGGGATGTGCTCGTGAATGTTCATAATGTTGATATATGTGAACACGATATAATTAGGATTATGAGGATGAAGTGTGGTGAGAAATGTGAATATGTGTTATATGAATACCTATATATATATAATCTTATGCTTTGATTATTATGGTTATATTTCTCACCCTTCTGCTGTTTTATAATGCTCTATGAGGCATTGCAGATTAGGATGCTGGAGTCCTTTTGTGAAGTTAGTCTTCATTCTTTTGAGTCGGCTGCTCTGATATGTAACACCGGGTAGTTAGACTAGTATAGTCATTCTTTTGTGATACATTGCGATGTATCAGCTGATGTGGTTTTGTAATCTAACTGATATGATGTATTAATCTGGATGACTTATGTGCATTTGAATTAATATTTTGGAACTGATTAAATGATGTTATCTTCCGCTTAAATTAAATGTTGAAATATGATTTCTAAAACTACGAAAATGTTACATATTTTATGGAGCAAAATGTTAAAGAGTTTTATTGGTGAAACTGTGGCATTCTTCTTTTATACCTTATTATAAAATCTTTTTTTTACTCTGATAATTTGTATGTGCTTAGTTGTTTTATATGCATTTATTTGGGGTATAGAAGGGGGTGTTACAATAGTGGTATCAGAGCAGGTCGGTCCGTCCGGCCAAGTTGTTAGAGTGTTCTTCCTGTGTGTTATTGATATGCGTGTGATGCATTATCAATATTGGTTGTTCTTACGTGGTTCTGTTGTTGGAATTAGTAAGATGGTCGCAGGGAGGAACGACGAAGCGATTGCGGAGGCATTGACGAGATTGGCGGGGGCAATTGGGCAGAATCCTCCGGCCAATGTGAATGTGAGGAATCATGCTGATGATGGATTCCGTGCTTTGGGGAAATTCCAAAAGAATAACCCTCCGGTCTTCAAGGGAACTCATGAACCGGACAAGGCACAAATTTGGTTGAAAGCTGTGGAAAAGATTTTTCGAGTTATGAATTGCTCGGATGCACAGAAGGTGCAGTTTGGGACTCATATGCTCGAAGAAGAAGCTGAAGATTGGTGGGGTAATACTCGCCAAAGATTTGAGGAAGATGATATTGTGATCACGTGGGATTTGTTTAGAGAAACTTTTCTGGAGAAGTATTTTCCAGAGGATGTGCGAGGGAAGAAAGAGATCGAATTTCTTGAGTTGAAGCAAGGTAATTCGACGGTTGCTGAGTATGCGGCGAAATTTGAGGAGTTGATCAAATTTTGTCCTCACTATAATACAGGTAATGCTGAGAGGTCTAAGTGCCTCAAGTTTGTGAACGGTTTGAGACCCGAGATTAGACAAGCTATTGGATATCGGGAAATCAGGCGGTTTTCTGAGTTGGTTAACAAGAGCAGAATTTATGACGAAGACAGTAGGGCTAGGTCCAGCCACTACGAGAGTCTAAGTGATAAGAAAGGAAAAGGTCAATTCAGAGGAAAACCTTATGTAACTTCTGCCGATAAGGGGAAACAAAGGGTTGGTTTCGGTAAGAAACCAAGTGGGGGAGTTTCTACTCCGGTGAGATGTTATAGGTGCGGTGAAGAGGGACATCGTGCTCCCGAATGCAAAAGTGTTGAGAAGACGTGTTTTAAGTGTGGCAAGCCAGGCCACAAGGCTCTTGAGTGCAGAAGCGGTGCGGGCGTAACTTGCTATAACTGTGGTGAGCAAGGGCACATCAGTACCAAGTGCGATAAGCCGAAGAAGAATCAAGGGAGCGGGAAAGTGTTCGCTCTATCTGGATCTGAGACTGTTAGCGACGATCGATTGATCCGAGGTACGTGCTTCATTAATGGTACACCCTTGATCGCTATAATTGATACCGGAGCTACGCATTCTTTTATTTCTTTGGATTGTGTTAGAAGGTTGAATCTTGAATTGTCTGTGATTGGTGGCGGTATGGTTATTGATACTCCTGCTATGGGTTTAGTAACTACACCGTATGTTTGCTTGAATTGCCCGTTGAGTATTTTCGGTAGAGATTTTGGGATTGATTTAGTGTGTCTTCATTTAGATCAACTGGATGTCATTCTTGGAATGAATTGGTTAAAATTCAATCGTGTTTATATTAACTGTTTTGACAAAACGGTTATTTTTCCCGATTCGGATGTTGAAAGGGATTTGTTTATGACGAGGAAACAAGTGAAGGAATCGGTACAAGATGGGGCTAAGGTATTTATGCTTATGGCAACTTTGAGGACTAGTGAAAGTGAAGAGATTGATGATGTGCCCATTGTTAGAGATTTCCCTGAAGTATTCCCTGAAGAGATAAAGGATTTACCGCCGGAGCGCGAAGTGGAGTTTTCGATAGATTTGATTCCTGGAACTAGTCTGATATCGATGGCTCCATATCGTATGTCGGCCTCGGAGTTAAAAGAGTTGAAGAGTCAACTTGAGGATTTGCTCGAGAAGAGGTTTATTCGCCCGAGTGTGTCGCCGTGGGGTGCACCGGTGTTGTTGGTTAAGAAGAAAGAGGGTTCTATGAGGCTCTGTGTGGATTACAGACAGTTGAACAAGGTGACTATTAAGAATAAGTATCCACTTCCAAGGATTGATGATCTGATGGATCAGTTGGTTGGTGCAAGCGTGTTCAGCAAGATTGATTTGAGATCTGGGTATCATCAGATCCGTGTGAAAGCTGAGGATATTCAGAAGACGGCCTTTCGGACGAGGTATGGACACTATGAGTATTCCGTGATGCCATTTGGTGTGACTAATGCACCAGGTGTATTTATGGAGTACATGAATAGGATTTTCCATCCTTATTTGGATAAGTTTGTGGTGGTGTTTATCGACGACATCTTGGTTTATTCGAAGAGCGAAGGAGAGCATGCCGAGCATCTGAAGATTGTGTTATCTGTGCTGATTTACGTGGGCTACGACCTCTTCTAGCTGATTTACCGATATTTCTTGCGGTACATATGCGGCGTTCAACACCTTCAGCAGCGCATTGCGGTGTGCTTCGGAACACAGCAATAAGTTCAGAATGGAAATCTTCGAGGGCGTCTGATGGAGATGGTCTACAATCTTGTAGTCACTCTTTTTAATCAACCGCATAAACTCTTCGGCGTCTTTAACAAGTAAGTCTTTTTCTACCCCACACGGGGTCTCTTCAACGACTTTACTTTTGCCTTTATCGGCCGCATCAGCTCTGACCGCTTTATCCGCCACGACCTCTGGCGGTGCAAACAATCTTCCGATGCGAGTAATGCCACTGATTCCCGCAAGGTTCTCCACAGTCGACCCAAACGGTTCCAGCTCCAATTTCTGTCCGTTGCAGTAGACTTCAGCCCCATAATGCCACGGGACGGCGTTAATGCTCTCGAAGGGTATCGGCCCAGCTCGGGTGATAGTAATTGTGGGCGGTCTGGGCGCAGAAATGGTTATCGGTCGGCGAGGGATGGTGATGGTGGCGACTTCATCGGCTTGCTTCAGCACTACCTCTCCTGATCCATATTCGGCCCTCCGGCTAAAATGCAGAATCCCTTCAGTCATCAGACTTTGAATTCCTTCTACCAACTGCTCACATCCATCAGAACGTGTGGCACAGTCCATACATAGCTCTCCGCAACCTGGAAAGAACCCTCTTTTCAGCAACTTAGCTTTAACGAAGCTAAGCGGCGTCTTCAGATCTCTGACGTTAGTCAACAAATCCGAACTCTCGTCTTCAATAATGGCGTTCACTCCGCCTCCCCTATGATTCAGCATAGGATTCTTCGTGACATTAGGCACATTATCGGAGAAGTTGATGATTTTGGCATCCACCATGTCCTGCACCTTATGCTTGAAGGCTTTGCAGTTCTCAATTGTGTGGCCTGGTGCCCCTGAGTGGAACTCACAAGTGGCCTTCGCGTCGTACCCTGGTGGAGGTGCCCCTGTCAAGCGAGCCAAAGTTCTCTTCTGGATCAACTGTAGCTGAAGCAGAGTCTGCAATAGTTGCGCATACGACATGGGCGGTGTCTCGAAGTGACGGTTCGCCAAAGGTGCCCGATTCTGATACTTCCTGTATCCCTGTTGATTCGGTTGCTACTGCTACTGCTGCTGCGGAGCTGCCGGGATATTTATACTGGCCACCTGCTGGTGAGGACCTTTACCCTTCCTCCGAGCGTTGGCCACAGTGTTCGCTTCTCCTTCCCGCCTTTTGCCACTATAAGGTTTCTTTCCGCCTCCTACAGCTGAGGATGAATCACCTTGAATTTTCCCGATCTTGATCCCATTTTCGACGTGCTCACCCGTGATAATGAGATCTGAGAACGTCCCAGACATACCGCTGACTAACTTCTCATAGTAAACCCCTGGGAGGGTGGCTACAAACATCTTTACGAGCTCACGTTCAACCATCGGCGGCTGAACCCTGGCTGCCAACTCACGCCACCGCTGGGCGTACTCCTTAAACCCTTCATTATTCCTCTGTGACAGATTCTGTAGCTGAACTCGGTTCGGGGCCAAGTCGTTATTGTATTGGTAGTGGTGCAGAAATGCTTCAGCAAGATCCTTCCATGTGCGCACACTAGTGGGCTCCAGACTCATGAACCACTCAAGGGACGGCCCGGAAAGACTGTCTTGGAAGAAGTGCATCAGCAACTTCTCGTCCTCGGAATGAGCACACATCTTCCTGTAGTATGATCTCAGGTGGACACGAGGGCAACTGGTGCCCTTATATTTTTCAAAGTCAGGTACCTTGAACTTGGGAGGCACCTTAAAATCAGCGATTAATCCCAACTTGGACATATCAACACCCAAGGTATTCTGATTCTTGATATCTCTCATCTTATCTTCAAGTGCCTTGAATCTAAGCCGTGCTTCAGCATTCAGCTCCCCTTCAGCACCTCTCTGAGAGAACACATCGTCCTGATGATCCTCTAGCCATGGCTGAGGCACAAACAGATTCCTGACACCTGCATTGCCGTTGCCCAGCCCGACATTGACATTAGCTCCCAAACTCCCATTACCGACACCCGTCGTATTGAGTCTGATGTTGGTCATCACATTGCCGTTAGCACTGCCGTTTCCCGCGGTCACGGGAACACCATTCTGTGGAGTTTCAACTGGTGGAGGAGTAGGCACAGTCCCACCGTGAAGTACGCCATTGCTATCAACCCTCGAAATCAAAGGCTGAACCAAAGTTCTGAGCTGATCTTGGCCATTGGCGACCGCTTGCATGAGCTCCATGAAGCGATCCATTCTTTCGCGGAGTTCCTGAACATCAGTTTGCACTTGCTCCATGATTCTGGTTCGATTAGCTCTAGTCGGATAGCGGTGAATAGGTCTCTGATCAATCCTGGAACCACCTGAATCAACCTGAAACAACCTGAAAAACCTGAAAAAACCTGTAAAACGCAAAAGGGTTAGGAAAAACAACAAAGTGCTAGTTATGCAAATGCTTCATGCAAATGCAAACGTGTGTCTGTGTGTTTGGGAGATCTCCTCGATCCTAGTGCCTGAGTGCCAATGCTGATAATAAGAAGAAGTCCGAGTCCAATCATGGAAATAACAATCTCATATATAAAGAAAGCCTATCAAGGCAGTACACAACATCAGCGAGTACAAGAGGAATCAATAGCGCGACCTCAGCCAACAAGCCTGGTGATGGTCAGCATACAACAATGATCAAAACAAAAGGAATACAAATAGAAGTACGGCCACGGGCGTGATACTCTTCTAACAACTCCTTCGTTTCTGGATGATCAGGCAGCGTGAGTAACCCTTCGAAGAGTAATTCCCTCTGCACAATGGTGTACTGAAGTCCTTCGACCGAACCTTCCCATGCTCCTTCGCCGAAGCAATCTTCTAACTTCCGCTTCTTGGACTCAAACGTCAGTTTGCGCTCCTTCAGGTTAGCGAGAGCCCTGTTGAGCTGGCCTTCGGCGGCGTATCTGCGAGCGGTTTCTTCATCAAACCTCTTCTCACTATCCTTCACCTGGGCTTCCAGCTTGGAGATCTGTAGCATCAGCTTATCCTCCCGCTCTTTTCTGGTGGCCAGGGAAGCCTTCCAGTGCTGGTTGAACTTGGATATCCTCCGATACGCTTCGTCCAAGTGCTGCTTCTTCGTAGCCAGTACGTCGTTGACAGCTTTGAAGTCTTGACCCATGCGTTCACGCTCGGCTATCTGCTTAGTCAGGTCTGTCCCCAGCCGGTTCACCAGCTCTGTCTGCCTTTTGAAAGAATGAACGGCTTCGTTCCTCTCGCTTCGAAGCTGAGCCAATTCTTTCTCCAGTTCCTCATTTGCCCGCTTCAATTCATCTCGCTCAGCCAACACCTGATTATGCTGCTGAATGGGCACAGTAGCAGGCTCTTCAATCATTGGAGAGCTTTCTGGCTTGGCATGAGGAAACAGCATCCCTATAGCATCTGCCCTGGCTCTGATCCAAGTCACGTACGGAGGGTAGGCTTGATTGTTGCTTCTTCCCAGCAATGGATTCCCTCGCTTACTGATACCATTCCACGCGCGCTGAAGCTTGGATAGCAGATCCCCCTCTAGAAGACCAGTGAGGTACAGAGATTCTTGTACCTCTTCCTCCTTCGGCGGAGCTCTCAAAGCGTAGGTGAACTGTCGGACCAGCAAAGATGGATTGTAGTTTATACAGCCTTTCCTACCTATCAAAGGCATGTTTGGAAACCCGCTGCAGCTGAAGATAACCTCAGCACCCAACCTATCTCTGTCAAACCAGTCAATATCCTCTGCAGATAAACTCATCAGACGCTCGGACCACTCAGCTGTGGCTGCAGACGAGACAAAAGGACCCCTCTTGGGCAAATGACTATCAAGCCATTTATAAAGCAAGGGTACACAGCATGAGACATTCTTGCCCCTCCTGTTCTCGTTTTTGTAGTGGATAGAATGGTAGGCATCTCCTATCAAGGTAGGGATTGGATTCCCTGAAGCAAAGATATGAAACGCATCGAAGTCTACAAAATCGGGCATATTGGGGAACAGAATGATGCCATATATGCACAGAGCAAGGATGGTGTTGAACGCGACCCAACATCCGTCTTTGGCGCACTGCTGAGGCTTTCCCACTAGAAACTGCAAGGAGAACCCGGGAACCTTGTTCCGACTAGTCAATACCAACTCGGAGGCATCCAGATGAAGTGAAGGAGCTAAACCAGCCAGATCAGGCTCAGCATCCATATGAACAAAAGGCATCTGCCTCTTGATAGGCACACCTAGCAAATCAGCATATTCCTCTAGCGTGGGTGCGAGAACAAAATCCTGGAAAGTGAAACATCTCAACGGAGGGTCGTAGAACTGCAGCAGAGCGTGCAACCCATTCAAGTCGAACGCAGAAGGTTTACGAACCAAACTGAGCAACTTGCCATAAGATTTTCTGAACTTATCCCTCACAGAATCATCTGCTAAAGCTATCAAACCAGTCAGCTTAACCACATCAGGGGCAGGGAACTTGTAAGCCACGGTCTTCCTCAGAGAACCCATAACAATACAATAGGAGGCAAGAAATCCTGGATCAGGGAAAACGGTACCTACAACACAGACACACGTTAATGAAATGCAAGTGTATCCAAAATAATGTAAAATGCAATCATGCAGCAGGAGATCAAGGCAACTGTGCTGTGGAGATTCTGTATCAACAAAACCATAATCCTGCTCTATCAAGAACAACCACCGCATCTGATAAGAAGAAAACCCTGGTATCGGACCACAAATCTACTCTGTCAAGAACAACCATCTGATAGGGCCATATACATAGGATCATAATTCTGCTCTGTCAAGAACGAACGTCCGATAATAAGGACCTCTGATACAGGACCACAAAAACTGCTCTGTCAAGAACAGACATCTGATAATAAAATTTTGTTCTATCAAGAACAAACATACATCTGCTGATGAGATCTTCAGACCCCAATCATAAATCTGCTTTGTCAAGAACAAACATCTGATAATAAAATTATGTTCTATCAAGAACAAACATCTGCTAATGAGATCCTCAGACCCCCGTCATAAACCTGCTCTGTTAAGAACCAATACACATCTGATGATAAGATCCTCTGATCCCAACCTGCTCTATCAAGAACAAATACACATCTGATGATAAGATCCTCTGATCCCAACAAAACTGATTCGCTGTCAAGAAAAGCCAGGTAATCTGAAGGTCAAAGTTTCCTGCAATAAACCCAACCCTGCTCATAGGTATGGACCTAAACTTACTCAAGTTCGGCATCCTATGCGTTCATCAGCGTCACAGACATTCAAGAGGGGTGATACGATACCCAGAAGGTGTGGCATCCCCAGCTCATGAAGCGGCCTCACTCGGCTGAATCACAAATGATCGGTCCCCAGAGTCGATGATCCACCAAACCAGCAACCGTCTCAACCCAAAGGGTTGAAAGAGAAGCCAACCGGGAGAACCTCGTCTGAGCGTGGATTTCATGAGACACTAGTGCCTGCAAAGCAAGCACGCGCCCACTAATTTCCACAACTAATGCTATGTTTACTCAAGCCTGGGTCTGGCTTCTCACTCATCAGAATGCCCCTCCCACAACAGCACATATAATCATATCATACTGAAAATAAAGTGCGGGAAGTAAAAGGCGAGAAATAAAATGCGATAAATAAACACAGCCCGACAAGTAATCATACAAGCGCTAGGAATGACTCTCGTAGGGAACCGAAGAACCAGAGATTCTGGGTTCGATCCCCAGCAGAGTCGCCAGCTGTCGCTTTCGCGAAAATAAGGTGTCGGCAGAACAGAAGAGTCGCCACCTTTCGTTATTTATCCCTCGGAACGGGAAAGGAAACGATCGGAAAAACCTGACGAAAAAGGCATAAGACAAGGTCGTCGCAACCGTTGTCTGGGTTCGAGAGTCGGTTACGCAGGGGGAAGGTATTAGCACCCCTCACGTCTGTCGTACTCGACGGGATCCACGCTTGTTGTGTTTACTGGACGAGTTGGTTTATCTATCTACCTATCAAGGCTGGCTTAAAAAGAAAAAAAAATGACTCAGCAAAGCGTCGCGCTTTATGCCTACGTATTCTTATCAGAGAACGAGAAATCAGAGTGAACGTAGTTCGACCCACGACGGGTTATGGGGGAAGGTAGCTCGCCAATACGTCAGTATTGTGCCTATGTACTCTCAACAGGTATGAGAGATCAGAGCTTACGTAGTTCGGGACACTACGCTTATGGGGATTCAGATTCATCTGTTTTATCGAGTAGGGTTAAACAGCAGTTCCAGCAGTTAGGGACAAAGCCTGTTTGCGTTGGCGCTGAAGTTTAACGACACTCTTTTCTTCAGAAAAGCTTTCCTTTGAATTACGGGCCCACGGGGCAAAAAGGTTTGAAGTTTGTTTTCTGTCTTTTACGGAAGAACTGTCTTTTATTGTGTTTGCAATTTCAATCGCACTAAAGACTATGATCTGAGAGTGAATGCGTCGCATGTCACCCAAAGGGTGCCATACTAGACATCCAGACTGTTGAAAAGAAACTCTCCAACAATCCTTTCTCAGATAGCTTAAGGCTCATAACGTACGATAGAAATCATTCATGATTACTGTATCTTAAGCTGTTTTGAGATGAGAAGAGAACAGGCTCAACTAAGGGGAGACTATCAAGTCCTATTGTTGTCATGCCAAGGATTCATCCTATGGTTGAGGTTTGAACAGGGAACTCTTAGAAGTTATCATGCATAGGTTTCAACCTAAAGTTCTATCATCACTTCCTTATCAAAGGAAATGAGAGTCCTAAGGGATCATGTCAATGATACACAGAAACAGCTAAAGCATCAGCTTAAACAGTAACCGACTGTAAAATGCATGCAATGCAAGTGAGGGAGGAAATGTGTGTGGGGCATCAGCCTCCACAAGCTCATCTCAACCTCAAGCCAGAATGAATAACAGTAATCATACTGAAAGACAAAACATGCTATCAAGCAATATACAGTAAACTGCAATCGTACAGAAGAAATAAAGTCATGCTATCAAGCAAGATAAACCACATGGGCAAGGGAGCAGGGCTCTACCGAATACCCGCAAGCAAAGCCATACAGTAACAATACAAGCAGAGGGAGCAACTCAACCTCTAGTGCAATCATGCTCCTAGATTAAAGCTAGTCTAGATATGGACTTATTCTAATGCATCAAGCAAATCAAACAAGGCACATCAATACAGAAAAGAAACAAACAAGAAAGCAGATCAACTCCTCTCTCAACTCCAAGCTTCAGCTCTTCTAACAGCAACTCAGTCTTCAGACCTCTATCACTCTTGACAAACATCAATTTGCTTCTCCAGGTTTCAACCCTTCCACATAAGTTTCAACTTATTCTCACTTCTTCAAGCTTCAGCTTCTTAATCAGTTCCACCTTCAGGCCTCACTCTTAACCACAAGTATCAACTTGATTCCTTTAATTCTCCAAGTATCAAAGTAAGTATCAACTTCCTTTGTTCTTCAAGCTTCAGCTCTTCACTCAATCTCAATTGAATCCTCTTCATAAGTATCAACTTAGGCTTCAAGCTTCAGCTCTCTTTGCTTTACCAGTCTCAACTTGGTCTTCTCCTCTTACAAGCTTCAGCTTCTCAGAGTACTCTTCTTTAATCACTTAGAAGTGTCAACTTCATCCTTCAATCTTTAAGCCTCAGCTCTTCATTCAATCTTTACTGGATCTTCATTGGGTCTTCAAGTATCAATCAAAAATCAATCAAAAATAGTATACTATTATATTAAAATCCAATATAATTCCTAAGGGATCCTGTATACCTACCCTTAATACCCTATATGTCCCAATATCTAACTTGACCTAGAAACCCAAAATTCTAGTGTTATTGTGGACCTATGTTAAGGATTGACCTAAATCTACACAACCTAAAGTCATCTAATCAAAACTAATCAAAAATTAATCACAAAATTATGGAATAAATCCAGGGGGGAGCTAAAGTCCTAATCTAACTATCCTAAAAATAATGGCCTAAAAATTCAAAGGGAACTAGCTAAACAAAATTCTACAAATCTATGCATCAACATAAAAGAATTAAAATGCTATTAAAAGAGAAAATACACAAAAAAATATTAAAAATGCATGAAATGCAAATATTATGGTTTTATAATTTTCTAGACATTAACATGAAATGGGAGAAAAAATCCCCATGCAAAAATCATCATTTTTCTATTTATTATGATTTTTCAAAGATTAATGAAAAATGGAGAAAAAGAAATTAAAATGGGAAATGTTGGGTGCAGATAGCAATTATATTCAGTACAAATTCCAGATGGGCTTAAAATGGGGGTGGGGATATCAATGCGCGCCATGCCCAATGTTCATCAAAAAATCAATTAAAAATCACAAAGAAAAAGAAAAATGAACGGTGCAGTTAGTAAGGAAATTCAGTTAAAAAACTCAATGGGCCATGACTTGGGGTGTGAATATCAATTACCAACTAAGGCCCAATACCCCAAGTTAATGAAACACTTCATTTCATTGCTCAGCATTTCCCTCTTCAAATGAAATTGAATCTCAGCCACACGATCCAAGCCCCAATCAATGAGTCTTTGTGCATCCAACGACCACGTCTTCATCTTCTTCCTCCAGCTAGGGTTCAAAGGATGAAGCCATGGAAACAGAGCTTCAAGCTCAAGCTTCTCCCAACTCGTATCACCTCAATTCTCCATGAAAAACTAAAGTTCAAAACCCTAATCCATTCTAAATTCCATGCTGATCACAACCATGGCCTTGAAATCAATTGAAATGCCCTAAATCTCCAAACCCGATCCAAGATCACAAATAAGCTCAGACATCAACTTCAACAATTCTTGAAATTAATTGGCTCAGAATGATCACCACCTCACACTAGTTAATTATTGCTATCAAACTCATGCTATAGCTCACTATATCTCATGTTCTTGGTCAAAATAAAAATGGTGTCACCAACTGAAACCTCACTAATTGATCCCAAACTTCCCAGAATCCAACACCTAATTGTCTCTAACCGTTCTAACCTACCAATTCTACCTAATTATGCTTAAATCATGGTGTAGAAGAAAGTTTATTAACCTGTCAAATCTTGAACACCAGATAGGGTAATCCTCCACTTCAAGCTCTCAAACTCTTCAGAATCAATCCTTGAATGATGATAAAGCTTCTGTTTGCAAAAGATTGGACCAAGAAAGCTTGAATCTCCAAACCCGATGGTGACTTGCAACCTTCAAAATCCAAAAGCTATCTCTTCAGTTCTTCAAGATCTTGCCCTCAATTTGGTATGCACAGCTTCAGTGTGATCAATGGAATGTGTTTGGATCGAAAGAAGAAATGGAAATGAATCAGAATGTAGAATTTGATTTCAACTTGCAATGGAAGCAATTGAAATGGCTATCTCCCTATTCTCTCAAATCTCCCACCAACCTTGCATCTGAGCAAGTTCTATACACTATATAGAATGCATTGGACCTCTCTAGAACCATCTGGAATCATCCAATGAGAATTTGGAATTCTCATGCCATGAGTTTATGATTTCATCTCTTCTCATGCATCATCTCATGCCAAGCCTCTTGCAGCAACTTATCCTGACCTGAAATTCTCCTTAGATGAGATATGGGATGTGTTAAGACACTTTACTAGCTTGTACATTGCCTTTCCTTATGTTTTGCATTTGTTCCTTATTATGCAAGCTACCATATTCCAAAGCAAGTCCATGATCTAAGCCTCAATTCAAAAATGTGGCTGAACCATTGTTTTTAGAATGTATTTTAGAGTCAAAATGACCTATTATATGCCATGGTTTGGATGTGTAACTTGGAAATTTCAATTTCCAACTTGGACTTATTTAACTTATGCCTCCATTTTAGGTCATTTTTACCATTTTTTTGCTACAAGCCTTTTCAACATCTCATGACCTCCCTACTAGCCTTAAAACATCATTTTAAGAAAGTTTGATGTTGAAGATTTTTCCATCTGAAGCTTGGAAATAGGAGTTATGGCCTTATACTTGAAATGACATGTAATCTCCAATTCCAAATGACCAAAATGCCCTTGACTTGTCAAAGCCATAACTTGAGTTCTACAAATCCTATCAAGGACTTATAGTACTCTATAGAAATCTAAGAAGATGAGGAACAACATTCATGTTGACCAAAAGTTCATAGGAGTCATCCTTCTTGGGAAAAAGTTGGATGGAAGTTGGGTGACTTTCAAGGCCTCAGATTCACATACCTCAGATGACCTGTAACTTGTCAAAGTCATAACTTGAGCTCTACAAATCCTATCAAGGACTTATAGTACTCAAATTAAATCTAAGAACAAGCTCTACAACATTCATGTTGGGGGTAAGATGATATGACAATCACATCTTGAGCTAAACTGCCTTGAAGATAGGGGTCAAACTAGGGGATTTTACACTGTCAAGCCTTAGAAACCTTAGCTTAAAACTTCTCAAACTCCTCAATCATGATGAGTTGATCTTGGAATCGTCCTTATAGCATCTCAATGCATCAATCCATGATCACATGACTCTTGGATTAGGTCTCAACCCTCTCCAAATCATCAGTTGACCTAGGGTTGACCCAGTCAAACCCTAATTACACCACTCATGGCTGAGTCTTCTTAAACTTGTACAATGACCTCTCTAGGCCTCATGATGGCTTTCAATACATCTCATAAGCTCTATAAAAGCTTCAAGTCCATCCTCATAGCTTCAGAATCATCTGAGGAGCTCCCACAACTCTCAAGTTATGAGGCACACAACCTTGGTTTCCACCAATCTTTCTGAGGATCTCTTAACTTCTTTGACAAAGATATCAACCTTTGAACACTTGAATAACCTCCTTGACTAGCTTCAAAGTCTTGTATAGCTCTTGATTGGTAATCATACCTCTTGATCTATTGCACACATATCAATGAGAAGCAGATGATAATGCTAGTGAACACAAGCTAGGTAAATAAATGTTGGTCAAATTTTGGGGTGCAACACCTGTGAGGATGATGAAGCTGATGGGTTGTACCCCAAGCCAAACTTATCCTGCTTGTTAGGGATGTCAAGCATCTGGCCCCAACCCTGTGCTGCCCCAGACTGCACTGCTGCCTGGGCTTCCTTGAAAGAAGATATGGCCACTTCGGGCGCTTTGCTCGCTGGAGGAGACTTGTCCTTAACCTGGACCATTTTCAAACGCTTGACAGAGAGTTTCGTGGATCTCCCCGTCCGCTTCCACATATTTAAACGAAGATAAATGGCTAACCATTATGACTTCTTCTCCACATACGGTAACGATGTTGCCACCAATCATGCATTTGAGTTTCTGATGCAGCGTGGAGGTCACAGCTCCCGCTGAGTGGATCCACGGACGACCTAATAAGCAGCTATAAGCCGGATGGATGTCCATTATATAAAACACTGCATCGAACACTTCTGGCCCTTCCTGGATAGGCAATGTAACCTCTCTAAACACTGACCGTCTGGTTCCGTCGAAAGATCTCACCACTAAATCACTAGGCGTACACATCAGCCCCTGAGCGTCTAGTTTCATTAATGCTTTCTTAGGAAGTACAATTTAGAGATGACTCGGTGTCCACCAAAACATGGGACATAACAGCTCCAAGACATTCAATCGAAATATGCAATGCGTTGTTGTGATTTTTTCCCTTCGACGTCAACTCTAGGTCCGTAAACCCAAGACCATTCCCTGTGTTCACGTGTGCGTCAACTCCTTCGAGTTAGTTTACTGAAATTTCCTGAGGCACGTACGCAATATTCAATATCCTTAGCAATGCATTTGGATGTGCTTCCGAGCATAGCAACAACAATAATATGGAAATTTTAGAAGGAGTTTGTTGTAGATGGTCGACTATCTTGTAGTCGCTCTTCCTTATTAGCCTCATAAACTCTTCTATGTCTTTTGCCAACAGTTCTTTCTCTCTAGCTTGAGAGGTTTCTTCCACGACCATTTTACCCTTTCCTTTGTCTGCTTTATCAGCCACTACTTCGGGTGAAGAAAAGACTCGACCACTTCGGGTAATTCCTCCTACACCGACCAGATTCTCCACTGACTCAACAGGCGGACTCTTCAAATCTAGCTTTTGTCCGTTACAATATACCCCGGCTCCATAATTCCATGGAATGGCCTTGGTATCCTCAAAAGGCATGGGACCAGCTTTTGTAATGACAATCGTCGATGGTCTAGGAGCAGAAATGGTAATATTTTTATACGGAATGGAGATCGTTGCAATCTCATCCCTCTTCCCAGTGACCAACTCTTCAGATTTACTCTCAACAGCCCGATCAAACTGTAGTTCCCCATTATCCATCATACTTTGAATACAAACCTTCAGCTGCATGCATCCCTCAGGATCATTCATACATTCGGCACAAGCTTCAGCAAACCTCAGGTAAACACCCCATTTCAACAGCCTAGCTTTTACGAAGCTCAACGGCGTCTTTAGCTCACTAACATCTGCTATCAAATCTAAACCATCATCCTCGATGATCGCACTGACTCCAGCTTGTCCGTGGTTTGGCATAGGATTCTGTATGACGTTGGGAGCGTCATTGGAGAAATTTATCGCCTTGCTATCAATCATATCCTGCACTTTATGTTTGAATGCTTTGCAATTGTCGATATTGTGCCCCGGGGAACCTTAATGAAACTCGCAACGGGCGTTCACATCATACCCGGGTGGAGGAAACACAAGAGTCGCCACCTTTCATTATTTATCCCTCGGAACGGGAAAGGAAACGATCGGAAAAACCTGACGAAAAGGTGCAAGACAAGGTCATCACAACCATGTCTGGGTTCGGGAGTCGGTTACGCAAGGGGAATGTATTAGCACCCCTCACGTCCATCGTACTCGATGGGATCCACGCTTGTTGTGTTTATCTGACGGGTTGATTTTATCTATCTACCTATCAAGGCTGGTGTGAAAAGAAAAGAAAATGACTCGGAAAAGCGTCGCGCTTTATGCCTACGTATTCTCATCAGAGAATGAGAAATCAGAGTCAACGTAGTTCGGCTAACTACAGGTTACGGGGAAGGTGGCTCGCCAATACATCAGTATTGTGCCTACATACTCTAAACAGGTATGAGAGATCAGAGCTTACGTAGTTCGGGATAATACGGATTACGGGAATTCAGATTCATCTGTTTTTATCGAGTAGGGTTAACAAACAGTTCCAGCAGTTTGGTGTACGCAGCTCGACCCTTGGAGACTTAGGCGTTACCGTTTGCGGTAGAACTGAGAGTTAACGACACTCTTTTCTTCAGAAAAGCTTCCTTTGACTTACGGGCCCACAGGGCAAAAAGGTTTGAAGTATGTTTTCTATCTTTTACGGAAGAAGTGTTTTTTATGGATGTTTGCAACCAATATCGCACTAGAGACTATGACCTGAGAGTGAATGCGTCGTATGTCACCCAAAGGGTGCCATACTAAACATCCAGACTGCTGAAAAGAAACTCTCCAACAATCCTTTCTCAGATAGCTTAAGGCTCGTAACGTACGACGTCAGTTAACCTTTATTATTGTATTTTAATTTGTTTTGAGATGAGAAGAGAGAACAGGTTCAACTAAGGGAGACTATCAAGTCCTAATGGTTGTCATGCCAAGGATTCATCCTATGGTTGAAGTTTGAAATAGGGATCTCCTAGAAGTTATCATGCATAGGTTTCAACCTAAAGTTCTAATCATCACTTCATTATCAAAGGAAGTGAGATTCCTAGGGGATCATGTCAATGATAAACAGAAACAGATAAAGCATCAGCTTAAACAGTAAACAGATATACAGTAAAATGCACGCAATGCAAGTGTGGGAGGAAATGTGTGCGGGACATCAGCCTCCACAAGCTCATCTCAACCTCAAGCCAGATATGAATAACTGTAATCATACAGAAGAAATGAAATAAAATGCCATCAAGCAAAACACAAACCACATAGGCAAGGGAGCAGGGCTCTACCGAATACCTACAACCAAAGCCATACAGTAAAAATACAAGCAGAGGGAGAAACTCAACCTCTAATGCAATCATGCTCCTAGCTTACATCAGTCTAAGTATGAACTTATTCTAATGCATCAAGCAAATCAAACAAGTCACACCAATACAGTTGCACAAAAAGCAAACAGACAGAAAAGAAAGCAGATCAACAACTTCCACAGTGCACAACAAAGCAATCTTCTGACAGCAGCTCAGTCCTCAATCTATAACTTCTCTTCAAGGCTACCATCTTCAATAACAAGTGTCAACTTGCTTCTAATACATCCACATAAGTATCAACTCATTCTCTCTTCCTCAAGCCTCAACTCTTCAGTAAATTCCACGTTCAGGGTTCACTCCTAATATCAGGTATCAACTTGGCCCTTGCAGGCTCTCAATGTATCAACATAAGTATCAACTTATTCTTTCTTCTTCAAGCCTCAGCTCTTCACTCAACTTGGCCCTTGCAGGCTCTCAATGTGTCTCATAACTTGAGAGTTGTGGGTGCTCCCCAGATGATTCTGAGACTATGAGAGTGAACTTGATGCTTTGAGAAAGTTTATTAGATGTCTTGAAAGCCATCATGAAGCCCAGAGAGGTCATTATGCAAGAATTCAGAAGATTCAACCATGAATGGTAGAATTAGGGTTTTGACTGGGTCAACCCTAGGTCAGCTGACGATTTGGAGAAGGTTGAGACCTAATCCAAGAGCCATGAGATCATGGAAGGATGTATTGAGATACTATAAGGATGATTCCTAGACCAACTCATCATGATTGAGGAGTTTGAGAAGTTTTAAGCTAGGGTTTCTAAGGATGGACAGTGTAAAATCCCCTAGTTTGATCCCTATCTTCCAGGCAGTTTTAGCTTAAGATGTGATTGTTATCTAATCTTCCCCACAACATGAATGTTATAGATATTGTTCTTAGCTTTAATTTGAGTGGTAGAAGTCCTTGATAGGATATGCAGAGCTCAAGTTATGGCTTTGACAAATTACAAGTCATCTGAAGTATGTGAATCTGGGTCCTTGAAAGTCACTCAACTTGCAGACAACTTTTGCCCTAGTAGGATGATTCCTATGATCTCTTGGTCAACATGAATATTGAATATCATCTTCTTAGCTTTCTAGAGAGTACTAGGAGTCCTTGATAGGATTTGTAGAACTCAACTTATGGTTTGAACAATCCAAGGGTATTTTGGTCATTTGGTGATTATAGGTCATTTTAAGCAAAGGCCATATCTCCTATTTCCAAGCCTCAAATGAAAAAAATCAAAACATCAAAGTTGTTCCAAATGACATTTTAAGCCTAGAAAAGTGGTCATGAGTTGTTGGAAAATCTTGTAGCAAGAATTGACAAGAATGGGTGAAAATGACCTAAAAATGGCATATAAGTTAAATAAGTTCAAGTTGGAAAATGGTTTGAGAGATCTACAAATCCAAAATAGGTCATGTAATATACCATTTTGAGTCTAAACCACATTTTGGAAACAATGGTTTAGGCACAATTTTGATTTGAGGCATATAAATTGGACTTGCTTTGTAATGTTGTTACTTGCATATTAAGGCAACTTTGGAAAACTTCACACAAAGCAAGGAAATGCTTGTTTTTTGCACATACCATCTCAATATCTCTTGTAAGTAGATTTTAACACCAATTCAAGGAGCTTAACACATGAGATGAGATAATACAACATGTCACCAAGTGAGAAATTCCAAGGCATTCTAGTATCTTCTAGGAGCTTCTAGATTGTTCTATTGATTTCTATATAATGAGTGGATCATGATGAAGTGAGAGGTTAGAAAAATTCAGTGGAGAGAGTGAGGAAGAGAGTGGAATTCAAGGTTGCCTTCAAGAACAAGCAAGACTCGTGTGGATCATTGCAAGCCTCTTCCACCACAACTCTTGCAAACAGAAACATCTACACCATTAGAGGGTCATTTTGAAGCAATATCGAGCTCTGAAACCATCCCTACATACCTCTGCCATAGACACTTGACAGGTTGGTGATTCTCTTCATACCTCTCTATTTATGTGCGTTTACCTAGATTCTTAGGTGTAGAATGGTTAGGTTTTACTAGGTGATTAATTCCTGAAGATTAGAGGAAGTTATATGAGGTTTCATGGCAGGGTGCAGTTTCTTTCAAGATCAAGAACAGGTTGTATATTGAGTTTTAATACACGAATTATAGCTTAATATGATCAGGATAATATAATGAACAAGATAGCACCATTAGAATTAAGTTTCATAAAGTTTGATCTCAGAGTAAAAAGGTTGGAACCAAGGTACTCGTGCTCACTGTTTGGAAGATCTAGGAAGTTTTAAGTCAAACCAAGATCATGGCTGGATTCCTGGTAATTAGTAGATCAATTTAGGTCTTTGGAGTTTTCATTTTCATTGAGAAAGGAGAGAGCACGATGGACTAGAAGTTTCATGCATGGAGTATGAAATTCTGAAACCCTAATATTCATTTGGGGAAGATAACTCATCAGCCGTTGGATCCTTTTAATTTACTTGACTTGTTAGACTAATTCTACGGCCAGATTTTAAAGTTCAAAATGGAGGGAGAGACCAAAGGTGAAACGCAGTGTTTCACTAAAGATCTGATCCTGGGCCTATCCAGCTTACTACCCACGCCCCCCATGACCAAAGCCCAATGAAATACACTCAAAAACCTTACTAAATGCACCACGCGCGTATCCTTTTTCTTTTTAATTTTTAATTCAATTTCTGGTTGCATGTGGGCCTAATACATTTGATATTCACACCACCATCTCCTGGCCCATCCAACAAAAACAACTGAGCGCATTAATTTTGACACCCCCCTCCCCTTTTAATTCATTTGCTTTTATTTTATTTTCTTTAACATTTTTAACATTTTCAATAAATCATATAAAATCAGAAAATTGTTATTTTTCAATTCTTGTTTTTGCATTAGGTCAATAATTTTGTGTAGAAAATTAATAAAAATAAAAATTCCATTTTATTTTTAGTTTTATATTTTTAGCATATTTTTCATTTAAATAGCCTTTTTAGATGATTTAGTTGATACTTCATTTTGTTCATTTTTGTTTGACTAGGTCCTTTTAGATTTTGAACCCATTCTTTTTAGGATATTTCACTTAGGACTTTAGCTTCCTCATAGGATTTAATTCATATTTTTAGGATTAATTTTTAGATGGTTTGATTAGGTGAGATTAGGGTGATTAAAATTAAGGTTTTAGGTGTGGCATAGGTGAAGTAAATCACTTCTTTCAGGAGTTTTAGTTTGATTTTTTATGGGATTATAGGGATATTATGGGTAGGTGTAATAAACCCTTGTGAATAAGCATTAGATTTTCCCCCCTTTCTTTAGTATTTTTAGGGTATTTTCTGATTTGATTGATTGTATTGAATGCTTTATGATGTTTGTCTATCTTGTGGGGTTTATCTTTGGGGAATTGTTGTGGGGCTTGGTTTGCTTTGAAGACCTTGTTTAAGGAGCATGATGAAGGAGAAGATTGAAGATCAAGACCCAGAGGTTGAGAGGTGGGAGCTTGCAAGGATGCATGGATTGAGGTCCTAGTCTAAGAGCTTGTTCTCTGTTTGTGAGGTTTGAGATCCTGAAGTTTGAGGGAAATTCATGGTACTTTCCTGAGGAAGGCACTATGGATGTCTTTCATTATTTCTTCTCACCTATTTCCCAAGTATCCAATGATGTTGGAGCCTTCATGTGATTTAGTTTCTCCAGAGGAGGAATGTAAACTGATCACAGTTGTTGAGCCACATGGGATATGATTCCTAAGTGAAAGCCCCTAGTACTTTCCTGAGGAAGGCACTATGGGTCTGTTCACTTAGTTCCCTTAGTTCATGTAGGATTTCCCAAGTATCCAATGATGTTGGAGCCTTCATGTGAGTTTAGTTTATCCTGAGGAGGAATGTAAACCGATCACAGTTGTTGAGCCACATGGGATATGATTCCTAAGTGAAAGCCCCTAGTACTTTCCTAAGGAAGGCACTATGGGTCTGTTCACTTAGTCCCCTTAGTTTATGTAGGATTTCTCAAGTATCCAATGATGTTGGAGCCTTCATGTGAGTTTAGTTTCTCCTGAGGAGGAACGTAAACCGATCACAGTTGTTGAGCCACATGGGATATGAGTCCTAAGTATAAGCCTCCTAGTGCTTTCCTGAGGAAGGCACTATGAGTCTGCCTACTTAGCTCCCTTTCTTTGGTAAGCTTGTTTTGAAGCTTGAAGACTGGGATTGATTTCTCTTGTGTAGGGTTTTGCTTTAGGGCTTTGCTTAGAGATTTGATTAGGGTTTTGTTTTAGGGCTAGGATTAGGGAGAGATTAGATGTAGATAATTTCTTTCTCAAGCATGGATGGCATTTCATTTCTTTTATCTGTATGACTGCAGTTTACTGTTTATTGCTTGATAGCATGTTGTTTATTTTTCAGTATGATTACTGTTATTTCATGACTGGCTTGAGGTCGAGACGAACTTGTGGAGGCTGAGGCCCCACACACATTTCCTCCCTCACTTGCATTGCATGCATTTTACTGTTAAGCTGATGCTTTTGTCTGTTTTGGTGTATCATTGACATGATCCCTTAGGACTCTCATTTCCTTTGATAAGGATTTGATGATAGACTTTTAGGTTGAAACCTATGCATGACAACATCTAGGAGTTCCCCGTTCAAACCTCAACCATAGGATGAATCCATGGCATGATAACAGTAGGACTTGATAGTCTCCCTCCTAGTTGGGCCTGTTCTCTTCTCATCTCAAAACAGTTTAAGATACAGTAATCATGAATGATTTCTTTCGTACGTTACGAGCCTTAAGCTATCTGAGAAAGGATTGTGGGAGAGTTTCTTTTCCATAGTCTGGATGTTTAGTATGGTACCCTTTGGGTGACATGCGACGCATTCACTCTCAGGTCATAGTCTCTAGTGCGGTTGAAATCGCAAACACAATAAAAAAACACTTCTTTCAAAACAGGAAATAAACCGTAGTTTCCCGAACTACGTGAGCTCTGATCTCTCATGCCTGTTGAGAGTACGTAGGCACAAGATGGCGAAGTCTTGGCGAGCTACCTTCCCCCATAACCCTTCTTAGGTCGAACTACGTGGACTCTGATTTCTCATTCTCTGATGAGAATACGTAGGCATAAAGTGCGACGCTTTGCCGAGTCATTTTTCTTTCCTTTTTCAGCCAGCCTTGATAGGTAGATAGATTATAACCAACCCGTCCAAGTAAACAACCAAGCGTGGATCCCGTCGAGTACGACGGACGTGAGGGGTGCTAACACCTTCCCCTTGCGTAACCGACTCCCGAACCCAGACAATGGTTGCGATGACCTTGTCTTACCCTTTTTCGTCAGGTTTTTCCGATCGTTTCCTTTCCCGCTCTGAGGGATAAATAACGAAAGGTGGCGACTCTTCTGTCATGCCGGCACCTCATTTTCGCGCAAGCGACAGCTGGCGACTCTGCTGGGGATCGAACCCAGAATCTCTGGTTCTCCGGTTCCCTATGAGAGTCAATCCTAGCGCTTGTATGTTTGCTTGTTGGGTTGCGTTTATTTACCGCATTTTTACTTCTCGCACTTTATTTCCCGCATTTTATTTCCAGTTTGATATGATTATCTGTGCTGCTGTGGGAGAGGGAGGTTACTATGAGTGAGAAGCCGGACCTGGGCTTGAGTATGCACCTAGACATAGTTGCGGAGAGTAGTAGACAGACCTGTCTGCTGAGCAGGCACAGTTCCCTACGAAATCTGCGCTCAGACGAGGTTCTCGCAGAGGTGCTCCTTTCCGGTCCTGAGGATCTGAGGGGAGTCCAGACGTGAGGATTGTCGACTCTGGGGACCGATCATTTGGAAGTCAGCTAAGTGAGGCCTCTTCATGACTTGATGATGCCACTCCTTCTGGGAATCGTATCGTCACTCATGAAAGTCTGTGACGCTGATGACCGCATAGGATGCCGTACCTTTGTCCGTTGATTAGGTCCATACCTGTGAGCGGGATTGGGTTTATTGCAGGAAACTTTGACCTTCAGACTACCTGGTTTTCTTGACAATGGATCAGTTATGTTGGTACCAGGGTTCTCAGTTACAGATTTGTCTGTTCTTGATAGAGCAGGTTTTGATCAGAGGATCTTATTATCAGGTGTATGTCTGTTCTTGATAGAGCAGGTTTTGATCAGAGTATTGTCATCAGTGGTTTGTTCTGGATAGAGCAGATTTTTGGGGTCTGAAGATCTCATCAGCAGATGTTGTTTGTTCTTGATAGGGCAGATTTTGAGTGGGGTCTGAAGGTCTCATCAGCAGCTGTATGTTTGTTCTTGATAGGGCAGATTTTTGATTTGGGGTCTGAAGACCTCATCAGCAGATATTTCTTGATCATACATCCGGGGTCTTTATTATCAGACATTTGTTCTCGGCAGAGCAGAATTTTGATCTTATGTATATGGTCCTATCAGATGGTCGTTCTTAGCAGATCAGATTAGTGGTATTACACCGGGGGTTTTTTTTTCTCATCAGTGATTGTTGATACAAAATCTCCACAACAGCAGCTACCTGGATATATTATTGCATGACTGCATTTTGCATTAGTTCGCATGTTCATGTTTGCATTCCATTGGTATGTGTCTGTGCTGCAGGCGCATTTCGTACCCTGATTCTGGTGTCCCGAGCAATATGAGATATTTTCTTCCATGAATGGATCTAGCCTTATCACTGCATTGACACTATGTTGGCACGTTGACACCAGAATTAGGGGTGATCTCCTAAACGTACAGACACCCATGGCATTAGCATAATTCATGTTGCATGACGGAAGTCGGGGCTTGTCTTCTAACCCTTGTGTTTGCAGGTTTGAGCCAGAATCAAGCAACTCAGACTAATGGAGAAGGTACAAGCTGAGTTGGGAAAAATCCAAAGCCAGTTGGGGCAGGTCATGAATGACGTACAGGCAGTGTGCCTGGACCAGCAAGTACTCAGAGAAGAGAATCAGCAGCTGCAGAATCAGTTGAGCTTTCTCATGGGAGTGATGAGAAGTATGCTAAAGAAGGAGAGTGATCGAGCACCCGAGGTGGAGACCAAAGTGCTTCCTCCATTGCCGTCAGTGCCACCTGTGCTGAAGCCAAGTGGACTTCGTGGATCCTCTACACGGCATGAAACTCAAGACCTGTCTCGTCGGCAGCCGCGCCGGGCATCTTAGAATAACCCTGAAGGTTATAATCAAAAGAAGAAGCTACTTGATAGAGCTGTGGACCCAATACCTGTGAGTTATGCCCAGCTGTTGCCACTGTTGGTTCAGAACCGTGTTCTCAAGCTTCGGACTATGGATCCACCGGATGACGTGTCACCAGACGTTGATCTCAGCACACATTGTGATTTCCACTCAGGAGCACTGGGGCACCATGTTGAAACATGTAAGGCTCTCAAGAATAAGATTCAAGACCTTATTGACTCAAGGACAATTAGGCTTGTGCCGGGCGGCATGAGAGCATCGGGAAAGTTTATCCCGTACCCTGCAGGAGAGGTGAGTGATTCCACTCCTTTTCCTGAAGCTGAGAAAGATCTTGAATATGTCCCGCGACCTTTGGTGACTGAATCGCCTAGCTCGCAGTTTCTACCTGGATCAAGTTCAAGGACGCAAGCGCCTAAACAAGGGACCGTTGCCATGCAGAAACGACGACCTCTTGCTCCTGGGCGAAAAGAATACCAGCACCAGGATCAAAAGAGGCCTCGCAACCACTTAGAACGAAGGAATGCTTCTTTCCATCCAGTGCCTGTGCCGTATAGCCAGATTCTTCCACAGTTGATTCAGAATTCTTTGGTGGAACCGAAAGCTCTCAAGCCCGTGCCAGAGCCTTACCCTCCAGGGTACAATCCTCATGCTCAGTGTGGTTACCATGGTGGATCTCCGGGGCATTCAACTGAAGATTGCAAGGCTTTCCAGGCGAAAGTGCAACAATTGATCGACAAAGGGTGTATTTCCTTTCCAGATGGAGTTTTGGTTGTGCGTGACAACCTCTCAGCTGTCTGAGCTCGCAGATTCAGAGGGTTATTTCCAGAAGCCAGTGGTCCAGACAGGCAGACGTCCTCAGCATTGGCAGTCCTCAGATCTTTTACCATTTTTATTTGTAGTTTCTCTTCTGTTAGTTACTACTTGCTGTTAAACATTGTATGTTTCGAATGGTAATATTAATAAAGTGACTATGCATTTTTTCTGAACTAATCATGTCGTTGTCACTCATTTACTGCATTGCACTGACACTTGCATTTTATTTACTCCACTTTATTACTATGATTAGCAATGAGTGGAGGGAGGATGATGAAACTGAATACTCATAGCCGATGATCGTATTGCTTTCAGATAAAACCTTGCCGATGGCGTACAAGGCATTGTTTCAAATCCCCTAAACACCGGAGAGATAAGGAAGAGAATCCCTTGTTAACCACTTCGAGCCGAGAAGTAGGAGTTTCTTTCAGATTTTTAAACCCTCATATCTTAACCCGGGGCAGGGTAGTTGTCAGTTAACTTGATCGAGCGTTCAAGTCTTATAGAGGAGTGTTGTCCTTCGAGGACCGATCACATCATATTCCTCTCCAGAGGTCGTACCTCGTCAACCACAATGGTTAAACTTCACCAATCAGGAGTGGGACAGTTACAAGCCTCTCGGATAAATCCAGACAGCCAGTGCCACACGACTCGTTCCAAAAGAAAAAAGGAATAAGAAAGCCCGCTAAGTAAAAAAGAAAAGCTAGAAAGCAAATACTTAGGCAAAAATCAGGGCTTCCCGCTGGACTTCAAAAGAAAAATCGAAAAGAACTCTGAAGAGTCAGTCCAGGCAAAAATTAGGGAATCAAAAGAATGAAAAAGAAAGGATATAAAGAAGAAAAATCCTCAAACAAGGACAAAGTCGTGCGGATACTGACACCGAAAACGGAAAAGGAGTGACTGTCACTCCGAAACACCTTGTGAATTCTTTAACCAGTTGTTCCCAATGTTCAACATACCTCTCGAAGAGGCGAGCGCTCGAGCTACGTTAACTGAACTTTAGGATCAGAGAACATCACGTAGAAGGGGTGGGTACAAATCATAATTTGAGCCAAATATCCTTTGTTTCACGAACCGTGAACCCGACCACGATACAACCCTTAAAAGACCTAATTGAGGCAGGGTTTATTCTGAAAGCGCATTACGATAAGGTTGAGTAACCTGACTCCTCCATGATTTGCTAATCATATCCTTATTGTATTTTCCACTGATCACATCAGCACTACGTTTGAACCCTCTGGTTCATTCGTCACTCACTAGCATGACACGTAAATGAGTGACAGTACAACATTTTTTCGAAATTTGCATGAACACTGCATTAAAATTACCATTCGTGAATAAAAAATTTTAATTGCAGGTCAGTAGATGATGCGGAGGAACTTCAACAGGGAATAGTCAATCAGGACTGAATCGTCAGAGGTCTGGATCAGAATGGTATGCTGCGAAGCCCTGTGAATTTGGGGCATTGACTTCCTGTGAGTTTGGAATCAGTTTGTCTGAGGACAAGTCCCGGAGCATCAAGAAGCGGTTGGTCGGAAGTGAATCTTCTCGAGACCCAATCAGGGGCAGTTATCCAGAATTCTTGCGATTTGAGGGCAGATCCCTCCAGTGTTCAATCAGAGCATGTTGAGTCGCTCATCGCTCGTTCAGGGGCAAGCTACTTCAGAGATATTGAAGCCGACCATGCTGAGAGTTGATTAGTGGAGGATGAATCCTTCCGTTGTGCAGGTGTTGGGGCAAGCCATCTGAAGATTGTCTTGTGGCCAGTTGTTTTCGGTTCAGAATGAATTATTCCCAAAAGTCGGATTGGGGCAAGTTGAATTGCGCTGGGGCAAGTTGTCCAAATGAGTTTGTTCACCCTAGCAAGAATTGTGTGTCGGGGAATCGCGCCATTACCCTGCCACAACCTGAGCCTTCTGGAGAAGCCTTGCTGTCATGGGATTGTTATCCCGCAGCCTAACCTGTTACTCGGCTCCATGATTGGTAGTCTGTATTCCCTGTATTGACGTTGTTGAACCAGGATTGTTTTCTCAACAGAGATGTACAGTTTGAGATTGTTCCCCCCGTGTAGTTTGAGACTGCAGCAAATTAAGATGGCATTTATCCCTTATCAGAGTAGGGTCAAGTCTCCCCAGGCAGAGATGATTCTTCTCCCCAGGCAGACGCATCCCGAAGGAACGTCACCTCCTCAGCTGAGTCGCGCGCCGAAGCTCGTATTCTTCCCCAGCACCGGGTCATAAGTGCAGATTTCGTAGAAGTGTTCAAGCGCCGAAGCTCGTATTCTTCCCCAGCACCGGGTCATAAGTGCAGATTTCGTAGAAGTGTTCAAGCGTCGAGGCTCGTATTCTCCCCCTGCACCGGGTCACAAGTGCAGGTCTCATAGAAATGTTCGGGTGCCGAAGCTCGTGTTTGCCCCAGTAAAGTCTCTGAAACTCTTATTCTCCCCCAGCACCGGGTCATAAGTGCAGGATTCGTAGGAAATTATTCATACGCCGAAGTATGCAGTAACTGATGGTGCCAGACTGAAGTCTCCAGCGGAATTGGGATTCCCCACCAGAGCCGTATTCTCTCCCGAAGTCGGATGATTCCCTCTTCCCCAGTAGAGTGTTGGAACAGCTGACGATGTATTCCCCTGCAGAGTTGTACTCTCCCCCGAAGCCGGATGATTCCTTCTACCCCGGCGGAATTGAAATTCCTCATCAGAGTCGTACTCTCCAGTGAAGTAGAATGATTTCTCTCTCCCCCGCCGAGTCCGCAGGTCCCCAAGAGAGCCGAATCCTTGGAAGCAGTTGGGACCAGGAGTGGATTTTCCCTAGCAGAGTATTGAACAGCCGATGCGGTATTTCCCCAGAGTCGCACTCTCTCCAGTGAAGCAGAATGGTTTCTCCTTCCTCAGCTGAGTTTGCAGATGTCCAAGAGAGTCGAGTCCTTGGAAGTCGATCAGACCATGTTTAGTTGTTTCCCCAGTGGAGTGTTGAGCAGCTGAAGTTGTTTCCCCACAGAGTTATCATCCCCAGAAGAGTAGCCGAGACGGCCACGCAGTTTATGCTCGCGATTAATATCGCTTTCTCTCAGCAGGTCCAGGTTCTCGTAGAGCTTCGTCCCCCTGCAGCGATCAACTGAAGTAGTTTCTCCCGCAGCAGTCAAGCTGAAGATCACTTCCCCAGACGGAGCCCAATTAATGTTGGCGTGTTAATATTCTCCTCAGCAGGATGATTCCTCTATATGAGTATTCCCTTCTCCTTGACAGGAGGATTTCCCCCTCAATATTTATTTTGCTGACAGGATCGCATCATTGTGCATGACTGCATAGCATTTAGCATAGCAAAGCATTTCCACCGTGTGGAGCATGGCGCCGAAGCATACGCATAATAAACATGATCTAGGTTGCTACCGTTCTTGTTTTGCAGGTGTTCCGCTGAAGGATCAGTGACTCAGGATGATTCCTGATATTCTCCCCCAGCGAAGTCTTCAGTTCAAACTAATTCTCGAATTCCTCAGCAGGGCCGTTTGCTTAAGATGATTCTTAAGACCTCAGTGCAGTCTCCAGGGTTGGTCGCTCAGATTGATACTTGGAGTCTCCAGCTAAGATCGCCCAGGACGGTTCCTGAAGCCCCAAGAGAGTCGAGTCCTTGGAAGCTGCTCAAGCCGTGATCGGTCTGTCCCCAGTAAGAGTTGCCCAGGATAGTTCCTGAAATCCCCAACAAAGTGTTTGCTCATAACGGTTATCAGTTCAAGATGATTATTGCAGTCCTCAGCAGAGTTGATTTATCCAGAAGGAGTTCTGGACCCCCGGAGCGGAGTTACGTGATAGTTCTCCAAATTCCCCAGCGGCGAAGCGTTATCCCCAGCAGGTTTTCCAACGGCGAAGTTAAAATCTCTCCTGAAGACTCCATGATTAAAGTCTGACCGTGAAGCGGTATGATCGACTATGTACTACCGGTTACCGTGTAACCAATTCCCCAATGAAGTTTCTTCATCCTGACGGCGATGTCAGCTCCTTTGTAGTTTTCCAGCGGTGATGTTGGATGTTTGTTTGACGGTGAGGTCAGATTATGTTTTTTTCTTTCCGGCGGTGAGGTTGGATGTTTGCTTTGACAGCGAGGTCAGATTATGTCTGTTTTGGCGGCGATGTCAGAAGATTATGTTCGACGGCGATGTCAGACTCTTTAAATCCCCAGCAGAGATGATGTTGGTACGACGACGATGTCGAGTGTCTCTCAGAGTGATGTTTGTTTCCGGCGGCGATGTCAGATTTAGTTCTCCAGCGGTGATGCGGGGTATTTTGATTGTCCGACGGCGATGTCAGATTTAGTTCTCCAGTGGCGATGCGGGGTATTTTGATTGTCCGACGGCGATGTCAGATTTAGTTCTCCAGCGGTGATGCGGGGTATTTTGATTGTCCGACGGCGATGTCAGATTTAGTTCTCCAGCGGTGATGCGGGGTATTTTGATTGTCCGACGACGATGTTAGATTTAGTTCTCCAGCGGTGATGCGGGGTATTTTGATTGTCCGACAGCGATGTCAGATTTAGTTCTCCAGCGGTGAGGTTGGGTATTTTGGTTGATCGACGACGATGTCAGAGTTAGTTCTCCAGCGGTGATGCGGGGTATTTTGATTGTCCGACGGCGATGTTAGATTTAGTTCTCCAGCGGTGATGCGGGGTATTTTGATTGTCCGACGGCGATGTCAGATTTAGTTCTCCAGCGGTGAGGTTGGGTATTTTGGTTGACCGACGGCGATGTCAGATTTAGTTCTCCAGCGGTGATGCGCGGTATTTTGATTGTCCGACGGCGATGTCAGATTTAGTTCTCCAGCGGTGATGCGGGGTATTTTGATTGTCCGACAGCGATGTTAGATTTAGTTCTCCAGCGGTGATGCAGGGTATTTTGATTGTCCAACGGCGATGTCAGATTTAGTTCTCCAGCGGTGATGCGGGGTATTTTGATTGTCCGACGGTGATGTCAGATTTAGTTCTCCAGCGGTGATGCGGGGTATTTTGTTTGTTTCCGGCGGCGATGTCAGATTCAGTTTCCAGCGGCGATGTTGGGTGTGTCAGATTTAGTTCTCCAACGGTGATGCGGGGTATTTTGATTGTCCGACGGCGATGTCAGATTTAGTTCTCCAGCGGTGATGCGGGGTATTTTGATTGTCCGACGGCGATGTCAGATTTAGTTCTCCAGCGGTGATGCGGGGTATTTTGATTGTCCGACGGCGATGTTAGATTTAGTTCTCCAGCGGTGATGCGGGGTATTTTGATTGTCCGACAGCGATGTCAGATTTAGTTCTCCAGCGGTGAGGTTGGGTATTTTGGTTGATCGACGGCGATGTCAGATTTAGTTCTCCGGCGGTGATGTTAGATGTTTGTTTCCCCGAGTTATAGTAGTTTATGGCAGCGACGTCAGGTGATTTGGTGTTCCAGAGGCGATGTTGGGTGTTCTTCAGAAATTTGTCTGCTTCTGACGGTGATGTCAGGTGGTTTAGTCTTCCAGCGGTGATGTTGGGTGTTTTGGTTGCCTGATGACGATGTCAAAAGAAGTTAATGTGGATGACTGACGGCGATGTCAGATCAGTATCTCTCCAGCTAGTTGCCGTGCAGCTAGTATTGCAGTATTCGAAGATTTGTTCCCCGCAGAGTATCGTGTGCTCATGCAGTTGCCAAATTTTCGGGTTTACCGGTATTCAACCGTCTCGCACCTTGATTGGCTGAGAGCCGTTTGCTTCTCACCCAGTCAGGTTCAAGCCGTTTGAATAGGGGCAGCTGTTGCACCCCAAAATTTGACCAACAATTATTTATCCATCAAGTGTTTGAAGGTTGATACCTTCATCAGAAAGTTCAAGAGATCCTCAGAGAAATTGGTTGAAACCAAGGTTGTGTGTCTCATAACTTGAGAGTTGTGGGTGCTCCCCAGATAATTCTGAGACTATGAGAGTGAACTTGATGCTTTGAGAAAGTTTATGAGATGTCTTGAAAGCCATCATGAAGCCCAGAGAGGTCATTATGCAAGAATTCAGAAGATTCAACCATGAATGGTAGAATTAGGGTTTTGACTGGGTCAACCCTAGGTCAGCTGACGATTTGGAGAAGGTTGAGACCTAATCCAAGAGCCATGAGATCATGGAAGGATGTATTGAGATACTATAAGGATGATTCCTATACCAACTCATCATGATTGAGGAGTTTGAGAAGTTTTAAGCTAGGGTTTCTAAGGATGGACAGTGTAAAATCCCCTAGTTTGATCCCTATCTTCCAGGCAGTTTTAGCTCAAGATGTGATTGTTATCTCATCTTCCCCACAACATGAATGTTGTAGATCTTGTTCTTAGATTTAATTTGAGTGGTATAAGTCCTTGATAGGATGTGCAGAGCTCAAGTTATGGCTTTGACAAATTACAAGTCATCTGAAGTATGTGAATCTGGGTCCTTGAAAGTCACCCAACTTGCAGACAACTTTTGCCCTAGTAGGATGATTCCTATGATCTCTTGGTCAACATTAATGTTGAAGAGCATCTTCTTAGATTTCTAGAGAGTACTAGGAGTCCTTGATAGGATTTGTAGAACTCAACTTATGGTTTGAACAAGCCAAGGGTATTTTGGTCATTTGGTGATTATAGGTCATTTTAAGCAAAGGCCATATCTCCTATTTCCAAGCCTCAAATGAAAAAACTCAAAACATCAAAGTTGTTCAAAATGACATTTTAAGCCTAGAAAAGTGGTCATGAGTTATTGGAAAATCTTGTAGCAATAATTGACAAGAATGGGTGAAAATGACCTAAAAATGGCATATAGGTTAAATAAGTTCAAGTTGGAAAATGGTTTGAGAGATCTACAAATCCAAAATAGGTCATGTAATATACCATTTTGAGTCTAAACCACATTTTGGAAACAATGGTTTAGGCACAATTTTGATTTGAGGCATAGAAATTGGACTTGCTTTGTAATGTTGTTACTTGCATATTAAGGCAACTTTGGAAAACTTCACACAAAGCAAGGAAATGCTTGTTTTTTGCACATACCATCTCAATATCTCTTGTAAGTAGATTTTAACACCAATTCAAGGAGCTTAACACATGAGATGAGATAATACAACATGTCACCAAGTGAGAAATTCCAAGGCATTCTAGTATCTTCTAGGAGCTTCTAGATTGTTCTATTGATTTCTATATAATGAGTGGATCATGATGAAGTGAGAGGTTAGAAAAATTCATTGGAGAGAGTGAGGAAGAGAGTGGAATTCAAGGTTTCCTTCAAGAACAAGCAAGACTCGTGTGGATCATTGCAAGCCTCTTCCACCACAACTCTTGCAAACAGAAACATCTACACCATTAGAGGGTCATTTTGAAGCAATATCGAGCTCTGAAACCATCCCTACATACCTCTGCCATAGACACTTGACAGGTTGGTGATTCTCTTCATACCTCTCTATTTATGTGCGTTTACCTAGATTCTTAGGTGTAGAATGGTTAGGTTTTACTAGGTGATTAATTCCTGAAGATTAGAGGAAGTTATATGAGGTTTCATGGCAGGGTGCAGTTTCTTTCAAGATCAAGAACAGGTTGTATATTGAGTTTTAATACACGAATTATAGCTTAATATGATCAGGATAATATAATGAACAAGATAGCACCATTAGAATTAAGTTTCATAAAGTTTGATCTCAGAGTAAAAAGGTTGGAACCAAGGTACTCGTGCTCACTGTTTGGAAGATCTAGGAAGTTTTAAGTCAAACCAAGATCATGGCTGTATTCCTGATAATTAGTAGATCAATTTAGGTCTTTGGAGTTTTCATTTTCATTGAGAAAGGAGAGAGCACGATGGACTGGAAGTTTCATGCATGGAGTATGAAATTCTGAAACCCTAATATTCATTTGGGGAAGATAACTCATCAGCCGTTGGATCCTTTTAATTTACTTGACTTGTTAGACTAATCCTACGGCCAGATTTTAAAGTTCAAAATGGAGGGAGAGACCAAAGGTGAAACGCAGCGTTTCACTAAAGATCTGATCCTGGGCCTATCCAGCTTACTACCCACGCCCCCCATGACCAAAGCCCAATGAAATACACTCAAAAACCTTACTAAATGCACCACGCGCGTATCCTTTTTCTTTTTAATTTTTAATTCAATTTTTGGTTGCATGTGGGCCTAATACATTTGATATTCACACCACCATCTCCTGGCCCATCCAACAAAAACAACTGAGCGCATTAATTTTGACACCCCCTCCCCTTTTAATTCATTTGCTTTTATTTTATTTTCTTTAACATTTTTAGCATTTTCAATAAATCATATAAAATCAGAAAATTGTTATTTTTCAATTCTTGTTTTTGCATTAGGTCAATAATTTTGTGTAGAAAATTAATAAAAATAAAAATTCCATTTTATTTTTAGTTTTATATTTTTAGCATATTTTTCATTTAAATAGCCTTTTTAGATGATTTAGTTGATACTTCATTTTGTTCATTTTTGTTTGACTAGGTCCTTTTAGATTTTGAACCCATTCTTTTTAGGATATTTCACTTAGGACTTTAGCTTCCTTATAGGATTTAATTCATATTTTTAGGATTAATTTTTAGATGGTTTGATTAGGTGAGATTAGGGTGATTAAAATTAGGGTTTTAGGTGTGGCATAGGTGAAGTAAATCACTTCTTTCAGGAGTTTTAGTTTGATTTTTTATGGGATTATAGGGATATTATGGGTAGGTGTAATAGACCCTTGTGAATAAGCATTAGATTTTCCCCCCTTTCTTTAGTATTTTTAGGGTATTTTCTGATTTGATTGATTGTATTGAATGCTTTATGATGTTTGTCTATCTTGTGGGGTTTATCTTTGGGGAATTGTTGTGGGGCTTGGTTTGCTTTGAAGACCTTGTTGAAGGAGCATGATGAAGGAGAAGATTGAAGATCAAGACCCAGAGGTTGAGAGGTGGGAGCTTGCAAGGATGCATGGATTGAGGTCCTAGTCTAAGAGCTTGTTCTCTGTTTGTGAGGTTTGAGATCCTGAAGTTTGAGGGAAATTCATGGTACTTTCCTGAGGAAGGCACTATGGATGTCTTTCATTCTTTCTTCTCACCTCTTTCCCAAGTATCCAATGATGTTGGAGCCTTCATGTGAGTTTAGTTTCTCCTGAGGAGGAATGTAAACTGATCACAGTTGTTGAGCCACATGGGATATGATTCCTAAGTGAAAGCCCCTAGTACTTTCCTGAGGAAGGCACTATGGGTCTGTTCACTTAGTTCCCTTAGTTCATGTAGGATTTCCCAAGTATCCAATGATGTTGGAGCCTTCATGTGAGTTTAGTTTCTCCTGAGGAGGAATGTAAACCGATCACAGTTGTTGAGCCACATGGGATATGATTCCTAAGTGAAAGCCCCTAGTACTTTCCTGAGGAAGGCACTATGGGTCTGTTCACTTAGTCCCCTTAGTTTATGTAGGATTTCTCAAGTATCCAATGATGTTGGAGCCTTCATGTGAGTTTAGTTTCTCCTGAGGAGGAACGTAAACCGATCACAGTTGTTGAGCCACATGGGATATGAGTCCTAAGTATAAGCCTCCTAGTGCTTTCCTGAGGAAGGCACTATGAGTCTGCCTACTTAGCTCCCTTTCTTTGGTAAGCTTGTTTTGAAGCTTGAAGACTGGGATTGATTTCTCTTGTGTAGGGTTTTGCTTTAGGGCTTTGCTTAGAGATTTGATTAGGGTTTTGTTTTAGGGCTAGGATTAGGGAGAGATTAGATGTAGATAATTTCTTTCTCAAGCATGGATGGCATTTCATTTCTTTTATCTGTATGACTGCAGTTTACTGTTTATTGCTTGATAGCATGTTGTTTATTTTTCAGTATGATTACTGTTATTTCATGACTGGCTTGAGGTCGAGACGAGCTTGTGGAGGCTGAGGCCCCACAAACATTTCCTCCCTCACTTGCATTGCATGCATTTTACTGTTAAGCTGATGCTTTTGTCTGTTTTGGTGTATCATTGACATGATCCCTTAGGACTCTCATTTCCTTTGATAAGGATTTGATGATAGACTTTTAGGTTGAAACCTATGCATGACAACATCTAGGAGTTCCCCGTTTAAACCTCAACCATAGGATGAATCCATGGCATGATAACAGTAGGACTTGATAGTCTCCCTCCTAGTTGGGCCTGTTCTCTTTTCATCTCAAAACAGTTTAAGATACAGTAATCATGAATGATTTCTTTCATACGTTACGAGCCTTAAGCTATCTGAGAAAGGATTGTGGGAGAGTTTCTTTTCCATAGTCTGGATGTTTAGTATGGTACCCTTTGGGTGACATGCGACGCATTCACTCTCAGGTCATAGTATCTAGTACGGTTGAAATTGCAAACACAATAAAAAAACACTTCTTTCAAAATAGGAAATAAACCGTAGTTTCCCGAACTACGTGAGCTCTGATCTCTCATGCCTGTTGAGAGTACGTAGGCACAAGATGGTGAAGTCTTGGCGTTCTACCTTCCCCCATAACCCTTCGTAGGCCGAACTACGTGGACTCTGATTTCTCATTCTCTGATGAGAATACGTAGGCATATAAAGTGCGACGCTTTACCGAGTCATTTTTCTTTCGTTTTTCAGCCAGCCTTGATAGGTAGATAGATTATAACCAACCCGTCCAAGTAAACAACCAAGCGTGGATCCCGTCGAGTACGACGGACGTGAGGGGTGCTAACACCTTCCCCTTGCGTAACCGACTCCCGAACCCAGACAATGGTTGCGATGACCTTGTCTTACTCTTTTTCGTCAGGTTTTTCCGATCGTTTCCTTTCCCGCTCTGAGGGATAAATAACGAAAGGTGGCGACTCTTCTGTCATGCCGGCACCTCATTTTCGCGCAAGCGACAGCTGGCGACTCTGCTGGGGATCGAACCCAGAATCTCTGGTTCTCCGGTTCCCTATGAGAGTCAATCCTAGAGCTTGTATGTTTGCTTGTTGGGTTGTGTTTATTTACCGCATTTTTACTTCTCGCACTTTATTTCCCGCATTTTATTTCCAGTTTGATATGATTATCTGTGCTGCTGTGGGAGAGGGAGGTTACTATGAGTGAGAAGCCGGACCTGGGCTTGAGTATGCACCTAGACATAGTTGCGGAGAGTAGTAGACGGACCTGTCTGCTGAGCAGGCACAGTTCCCTACGAAATCTGCGCTCAGACGAGGTTCTCGCAGAGGTGCTCCTTTCCGGTCCTAAGGATCTGAGGGGAGTCCAGACGTGAGGATTGTCGACTCTGGGGACCGATCATTTGGAAGTCAGCTAAGTGAGGCCTCTTCATGACTTGATGATGCCACTCCTTCTGGGAATCGTATCGTCACTCATGAAAGTCTGTGACGCTGATGACCGCATAGGATGCCGTACCTTTGTCCGTTGATTAGGTCCATACCTGTGAGCGGGATTGGGTTTATTGCAGGAAACTTTGACCTTCAGACTACCTGGTTTTCTTGACAATGGATCAGTTATGTTGGTATCAGGGTTCTTAGTTGCAGATTTGTCTGTTCTTGATAGAGCAGGTTTTGATCAGAGGATCTTATTATCAGGTGTATGTCTGTTCTTGATAGAGCAGGTTTTGATCAGAGTATTGTCATCAGTGGTTTGTTCTGGATAGAGCAGATTTTTGGGGTCTGAAGATCTCATCAGCAGATGTTGTTTGTTCTTGATAGGGCAGATTTTGAGTGGGGTCTGAAGGTCTCATCAGCAGCTGTATGTTTGTTCTTGATAGGGCAGATTTTTGATTTGGGGTATGAAGACCTCATCAGCAGATATTTCTTGATCATACATCCGGGGTCTTTATTATCAGACATTTGTTCTCGGCAGAGCAGAATTTTGATCTTATGTATATGGTCCTATCAGATGGTCGTTCTTAGCAGATCAGATTAGTGGTATTACACCGGGTTTTTTTTTTCTCATCAGTGATTGTTGATACAAAATCTCCACAACAGCAGCTACCTGGATATATTATTGCATGACTGCATTTTACATTAGTTCGCATGTTCATGTTTGCATTCCATTAGCATGTGTCTGTGCTGCAGGCGCATTTCGTACCCTGATTCTGGTGTCCCGAGCAATATGAGATATTTTCTTCCATGAATGGATCTAGCCTTATCACTGCATTGACACTATGTTGGCACGTTGACACCAGAATTAGGGGTGATCTCCTAAACGTACAGACACCCATGGCATTAGCATAATTCATGTTGCATGACGGAAGTCGGGGCTTGTCTTCTAACCCTTGTGTTTGCAGGTTTGAGCCAGAATCAAGCAACTCAGACTAATGGAGAAGGTACAAGTTGAGTTGGGAAAAATCCAAAGCCAGTTGGGGCAGGTCATGAATGACGTACAGGCAGTGTGCCTGGACCAGCAAGTACTCAGAGAAGAGAATCAGCAGCTGCAGAATCAGTTGAGCTTTCTCATGGGAGTGATGAGAAGTATGCTAAAGAAGGAGAGTGATCGAGCACCCGAGGTGGAGACCAAAGTGCTTCCTCCATTGCCGTCAGTGCCACCTGTGCTGAAGCCAAGTGGACTTCGTGGATCCTCTACACGGCATGAAACTCAAGACCTGTCTCGTCGGCAGCCGCGCCGGGCATCTTAGAATAACCCTGAAGGTTATAATCAAAAGAAGAAGCTACTTGATAGAGCTGTGGACCCAATACCTGTGAGTTATGCCCAGCTGTTGCCACTGTTGGTTCAGAACCGTGTTCTCAAGCTTCGGACTTTGGATCCACCGGATGACGTGTCACCAGACGTTGATCTCAGCACACATTGTGATTTCCACTCAGGAGCACCGGGGCACCATGTTGAAACATGTAAGGCTCTCAAGAATAAGATTCAAGACCTTATTGACTCAAGGACAATTAGGCTTGTGCCGGGCGGCATGAGAGCATCGGGAAAGTTTATCCCGTACCCTGCAGGAGAGGTGAGTGATTCCACTCCTTTGCCTGAAGCTGAGAAAGATCTTGAATATGTCCCGCGACCTTTGGTGACTGAATCGCCTCGCTCGCAGTTTCTACCTGGATCAAGTTCAAGGATGCAAGCGCCTAAACAAGGGACCGTTGCCATGCAGAAACGACGACCTCTTGCTCCTGGGCGAAAAGAATACCAGCACCAGGATCAAAAGAGGCCTCGCAACCACTTAGAACGAAGGAATGCTTCTTTCCATCCAGTGCCTGTGCCGTATAGCCAGATTCTTCCACAGTTGATTCAGAATTCTTTGGTGGAACCGAAAGCTCTCAAGCCCGTGCCAGAGCCTTACCCTCCAGGGTACAATCCTCATGCTCAGTGTGGTTACCATGGTGGATCTCCGGGGCATTCAACTGAAGATTGCAAGGCTTTCTAGGCGAAAGTGCAACAATTGATCGACAAAGGGTGTATTTCCTTTCCAGATGGAGTTTTGGTTGTGCGTGACAACCTCTCAGCTGTCTGAGCTCGCAGATTCAGAGGGTTATTTCCAGAAGCCAGTGGTCCAGACAGGCAGACTTCCTCAGCATTGGCAGTCCTCAGATCTCTTACCATTTTTATTTGTAGTTTCTCTTCTGTTAGTTACTACTTGCTGTTAAACATTGTATGTTTCGAATGGTAATATTAATAAAGTGACTATGCATTTTTTCTGAACTAATCATGTCGTTGTCACTCATTTACTGCATTGCACTGACACTTGCATTTTATTTACTCCACTTTATTACTATGATTAGCAATGAGTGGAGGGAGGATGATGAAACTGAATACTCATAGCTGATGATCGTATTGCTTTCAGATAAAACCTTGCCGATGACGTACAAGGCATTGTTTCAAATCCCCTAAACATCGGAGAGATAAGGAAGAGAATCCCTTGTTAACCACTTCGAGCCGAGAAGTAGGAGTTTCTTTCGGATTTTTAAACCCTCATATCTTAACCCGGGGCAGGGTAGTTGTCAGTTAACTTGATCGAGCGTTCAAGTCTTATAGAGGAGTGTTGTCCTTCGAGGACCGATCACATCATATTCCTCTCCAGAGGTCGTACCTCGTCAACCACAATGGTTAAACTTCACCAATCAGGAGTGGGACAGTTACAAGCCTCTCGGATAAATCCAGACAGCCAGTGCCGCACGACTCGTTCCAAAAGAAAAAAGGAATAAGAAAGCCCGCTAAGTAAAAAAGAAAAGCTAGAAAGCAAATACTTAGGCAAAAATCAGGGCTTCCCGCTGGACTTCAAAAGAAAAATCGAAAAGAACTCTGAAGAGTCAGTCCAGGCAAAAATTAGGGAATCAAAAGAATGAAAAAGAAAGGATATAAAGAAGAAAAATCCTCAAACAAGGACAAAGTCGTGCGGATACTGACACCGAAAACGGAAAAGGAGTGACTGTCACTCCGAAACACCTTGTGAATTATTTAACCAGTTGTTCCCAATGTTCAACATACCTCTCGAAGAGGCGAGCGCTCGAGCTACGTTAACTGAACTTTAGGATCAGAGAACATCACGTAGAAGGGGTGGGTACAAATCATAAAATGAGCCAAATATCCTTTGTTTCACGAACCGTGAACCCGACCACGATACAACCCTTAAAAGACCTAATTGAGGCAGGGTTTATTCTGAAAGCGCATTACGATAAGGTTGAGTAACCTGACTCCTCCATGATTTGCTAATCATATCCTTATTGTATTTTCCACTGATCACATCAGCACTACGTTTGAACCCTCTGGTTCATTCGTCACTCACTAGCATGACACGTAAATGAGTGACAGTACAACATTTTTTCGAAATTTGCATGAACACTGCATTAAAATTACCATTCGTGAATAAACAATTTTAATTGCAGGTCAGTAGCTGATGCGGAGGAACTTCAACAGGGAATAGTCAATCAGGACTGAATCGTCAGAGGTCTGGATCAGAATGGTATGCTGCGAAGCCCTGTGAATTTGGGGCATTGACTTCCTGTGAGTTTGGAATCAGTTTGTCTGAGGACAAGTCCCGGAGCATCAAGAAGCGGTTGGTCGGAAGTGAATCTTCTCGAGACCCAATCAGGGGCAGTTATCCAGAATTCTTGCGATTTGAGGGCAGATCCCTCCAGCGTTCAATCAGAGCATGTTGAGTCGCTCATCGCTCGTTCAGGGGCAAGCTACTTCAGAGATATTGAAGTCGACCATGCTGAGAGTTGATTAGTGGAGGATGAATCCTTCCGTTGTGCAGGTGTTGGGGCAAGCCATCTGAAGATTGTCTTGTGGCCAGTTGTTTTCAGTTCAAAATGAATTATTCCCAAAAGTCGGATTGGGGCAAGTTGAATTGCGCTGGGGCAAGTTGTCCAAATGAGTTTGTTCACCCTAGCAAGAATTGTGTGTCGGGGAATCGCGCCATTACCCTGCCACAACCTGAGCCTTCTGGAGAAGCCTTGCTGTCATGGGATTGTTATCCCGCAGCCTAACCTGTTACTCGGCTCCATGATTGGTAGTCTGTATTCCCTGTATTGACGTTGTTGAACCAGGATTGTTTTCTCAACAGAGATGTACAGTTTGAGATTGTTCCCCCCGTGTAGTTTGAGACTGCAGCAAATTAAGATGGCATTTATCCCTTATCAGAGTAGGGTCAAGTCTCCCCAGGCAGAGATGATTCTTCTCCCCAGGCAGACGCATCCCGAAGGAACGTCACCTCCTCAGCTGAGTCGCGCGCCAAAGCTCGTATTCTTCCCCAGCACCGGGTCATAAGTGCAGATTTCGTAGAAGTGTTCAAGCGCCGAAGCTCGTATTCTTCCCCAGCACCGGGTCATAAGTGCAGATTTCGTAGAAGTGTTCAAGCGCCGAGGCTCGTATTCTCCCCCTGCACCGGGTCACAAGTGCAGGTCTCATAGAAATGTTCGGGTGCCGAAGCTCGTGTTTGCCCCAGTAAAGTCTCCGAAACTCTTATTCTCCCCCAGCACCGGGTCATAAGTGCAGGATTCGTAGGAAATTATTCATACGCCGAAGTATGCAGTAACTGATGGTGCCAGACTGAAGTCTCCAACGGAATTGGGATTCCCCACCAGAGCCGTATTCTCTCCCGAAGTCGGATGATTCCCTCTTCCCCAGTAGAGTGTTGGAACAGCTGACGATGTATTCCCCTGTAGAGTTGTACTCTCCCCCGAAGCCGGATGATTCCTTCTACCCCGGCGGAATCGAAATTCCTCATCAGAGTCGTACTCTCCAGTGAAGTAGAATGATTTCTCTCTCCCCGGCCGAGTCCGCAGGTCCCCAAGAGAGCCGAATCCTTGGAAGCAGTTGGGACCAGGAGTGGATTTTCCCTAGCAGAGTATTGAACAGCCGATGCGGTATTTCCCCAGAGTCGCACTCTCTCCAGTGAAGCAGAATTGTTTCTCCTTCCTCAGCTGAGTTTGCAGATGTCCAAGAGAGTCGAGTCCTTGGAAGTCGATCAGACCATGTTTAGTTGTTTCCCCAGTGGAGTGTTGAGCAGCTGAAGTTGTTTCCCCACAGAGTTATCATCCCCAGAAGAGTAGCCGAGACGGCCACGCAGTTTATGCTCGCGATTAATATCGCTTTCTCTCAGCAGGTCCAGGTTCTCGTAGAGCTTCGTCCCCCTGCAGCGATCAACTGAAGTAGTTTCTCCCGCAGCAGTCAAGCTGAAGATCACTTCCCCAGACGGAGCCCAATTAATGTTGGCGTGTTAATATTCTCCTCAGCAGGATGATTCCTCTATATGAGTAGTCCCTTCTCCTTGACAGGAGGATTTCCCCCTCGGTATTTATTTTGCTGACAGGATCGCATCATTGTGCATGACTGCATAGCATTTAGCATAACATTTAGCATAGCATAGCATTTCCACCGTGTGGAGCATGGCGCCGAAGCATACGCATAATAAACATGATCTAGGTTGCTACCGTTCTTGTTTTGCAGGTGTTCTGCCGAAGGATCAGTGACTCAGGATGATTCCTGATATTCTCCCCCAGCGAAGTCTTCAGTTCAAAATAATTCTCGAATTCCTCAGCAGGGCCGTTTGCTTAAGATGATTCTTAAGACCTCAGTGCAGTCTCCAGGGTTGGTCGCTCAGATTGATACTTGGAGTCTCCAGCTAAGATCGCCCAGGACGGTTCCTGAAGCCCCAAGAGAGCCGAGTCCTTGGAAGCTGCTCAAGCCGTGATCGGTCTGTCCCCAGTAAGAGTTGCCCAGGATAGTTCCTGAAATCCCCAACAAAGTGTTTGCTCAGAACGGTTATCAGTTCAAGATGATTATTGCAGTCCTCAGCAGAGTTGATTTATCCAGAAGGAGTTCTGGACCCCCGGAGCGGAGTTACGTGATAGTTCTCCAAATTCCCCAGCGGCGAAGCGTTATCCCCAGCAGGTTTTCCAACGGAGAAGTTAGAATCTCTCCTGAAGACTCCATGATTAAAGTCTGACCGTGAAGCGGTATGATCGACTATGTACTACCGGTTACCGTGTAACCAATTCCCCAATGAAGTTTCTTCATCCTGACGGTGATGTCAGCTCCTTTGTAGTTTTCCGGCGGTGATGTTGGATGTTTGTTTGACGGTGAGGTCAGATTATGTTTTTTTCTTTCCGGCGATGAGGTTGGATGCTTGCTTTGACAGCAAGGTCAGATTATGTCTGTTTTGGCGGCGATGTCAGAAGATTATGTTCGACGGCGATGTCAGACTCTTTAAATCCCCAACAGAGATGATGTTGGTACGACGACGATGTCGAGTGTCTCTCAGAGTGATGTTTGTTTCCGGCGGCGATGTCAGATTTAGTTCTCCAGCGGTGATGCGAGGTATTTTGATTGTCCGACGGCGATGTCAGATTTAGTTCTCCAGTGGCGATGCGGGGTATTTTGATTGTCCGACGGCGATGTCAGATTTAGTTCTCCAGCGGTGATGCGGGGTATTTTGATTGTCTGACGGTGATGTCAGATTTAGTTCTCCAGCGGTGATGCGGGGTATTTTGATTGTCCGACGACGATGTTAGATTTAGTTCTCCAGCGGTGATGCGGGTATTTTGATTGTCCGACAGCGATGTCAGATTTAGTTCTCCAGCGGTGAGGTTGGGTATTTTGGTTGATCGACGGCGATGTCAGATTTAGTTCTCCAGCGGTGATGCGGGGTATTTTGATTGTCCGACGACGATGTTAGATTTAGTTCTCCAGCGGTGATGCGGGGTATTTTGATTGTCCGACGGCGATGTCAGATTTAGTTCTCCAGTGGTGAGGTTGGGTATTTTGGTTGACCGACGGCGATGTCAGATTTAGTTCTCCAGCGGTGATGCGGGGTATTTTGATTGTCCGACGGCGATGTCAGATTTAGTTCTCCAGCGGTGATGCGGGGTATTTTGATTGTCCGACGGCGATGTTAGATTTAGTTCTCCAGCGGTGATGCGGGGTATTTTGATTGTCCGACGGCGATGTCAGATTTAGTTCTCCAGCGGTGATGCGGGGTATTTTAATTGTCCAACGGCGATGTCAGATTTAGTTCTCCAGCGGTGATGCGGGGTATTTTGTTTATTTCCGGCGGTGATGTCAGATTCAGTTTCCAACGGTGATGTTGGGTGTGTCAGATTTAGTTCTCCAGCGGTGATGCGGGGTATTTTGATTGTCCGACGGCGATGTCAGATTTAGTTCTCCAGCGGTGATGCGGGGTATTTTGATTGTCCGACGACGATGTCAGATTTAGTTCTCCAGCGGTGATGCAGGGTATTTTGATTGTCCGACGGCGATGTTAGATTTAGTTCTCCAGCGGTGATGCGGGGTATTTTGATTGTCCGACAGCGATGTCAGATTTAGTTCTCCAGCGGTGAGGTTGGGTATTTTGGTTGATCGACGACGATGTCAGATTTAGTTCTCCGGCGGCGATGTTAGATGTTTGTTTCCCCGAGTTATGGTTGTTTATGACGGTGACGTCAGGTGATTTGGTGTTCCAGAGGCGATGTTGGGTGTTCCTCAGAATTTTGTCTGCTTCTGACGGTGATGTCAGGTGGTTTAGTCTTCCAGCGGTGATGTTGGGTGTTTTGGTTGCCTGATGACGATGTCAGAAGAAGTTAATGTGGATGACTGGCGGCGATGTCAGATCAGTATCTCTCCAGCTAGTTGTCGTGCATCTAGTATTGCAGTATTCGAAGATTTGTTCCCCGCAGAGTATCGTGTGCTCATGCAGTTGGCAAATTTTCAGGTTTACCGGTATTCAACCGTCTCGCACCTTGATTGGCTGAGAGTCGTTCGCTTCTCACCCAGTCAGGTTCAAGCCGTTTGAATAGGGGCAGCTGTTGCACCCCAAAATTTGACAACAATTATTTATCCATCAACTGTTTGAAGGTTGATACCTTCATCAGAAAGTTCAAGAGATCCTCAGAGAAATTGGTTGAAACCAAGGTTGTGTGTCTCATAACTTGAGAGTTGTGGGTGCTCCCCAGATGATTCTGAGACTATGAGAGTGAACTTGATGCTTTGAGAAAGTTTATGAGATGTCTTGAAAGCCATCATGAAGCCTAGAGAGGTCATTATGCAAGAATTCAGAAGATTCAACCATGAATGGTAGAATTAGGGTTTTGACTGGGTCAACCCTAGGTCAGCTGACGATTTGGAGAAGGTTGAGACCTAATCCAAGAGCCATGAGATCATGGAAGGATGTATTGAGATACTATAAGGATTATTCCTAGACCAACTCATCATGATTGAGGAGTTTGAGAAGTTTTAAGCTAGGGTTTCTAAGGATGGACAGTGTAAAATCCCCTAGTTTGATCCCTATCTTCCAGGCAGTTTTAGCTCAAGATGTGATTGTTATCTCATCTTCCCCACAACATGAATGTTGTAGATCTTGTTCTTAGATTTAATTTGAGTGGTAGAAGTCCTTGATAGGATGTGCAGAGCTCAAGTTATGGCTTTGACAAATTACAAGTCATCTGAAGTATGTGAATCTGGGTCCTTGAAAGTCACCCAACTTGCAAACAACTTTTGCCCTAGTAGGATGATTCATATGATCTCTTGGTCAACATGAATTTTGAAGAGCATCTTCTTAGCTTTCTAGAGAGTACTAGGAGTCCTTGATAGGATTTGTAGAACTCAACTTATGGTTTGAACAAGCCAAGGGTATTTTGGTCATTTGGTGATTATAGGTCATTTTAAGCAAAGGCCATATCTCCTATTTCCAAGCCTCAAATGAAAAAACTCAAAACATCAAAGTTGTTCAAAATGACATTTTAAGCCTAGAAAAGTGGTCATGAGTTGTTGGAAAATCTTGTAGCAAGAATTGACAAGAATGGGTGAAAATGACCTAAAAATGGCATATAAGTTAAATAAGTTCAAGTTGGGAAATGGTTTGAGAGATATACAAATCCAAAATAGGTCATGTAATATACCATTTTGAGTCTAAACCACATTTTGGAAACAATGGTTTAGGCACAATTTTGATTTGAGGCATAGAAATTGGACTTGCTTTGTAATGTTGTTACTTGCATATTAAGGCAACTTTGGAAAACTTCACACAAGGCAAGGAAATGCCTGTTTTTTGCACATACCATCTCAATATCTCTTGTAAGAAGATTTTAACACCAATTCAAGGAGCTTAACACATGAGATGAGATAATACAACATGTCACCAAGTGAGAAATTCCAAGGCATTCTAGTCTCTTCTAGGAGCTTCTAGATTGTTCTATTGATTTCTATATAATGAGTGGATCATGATGAAGTGAGAGGTTAGAAAAATTCAGTGGAGAGAGTGAGGAAGAGAGTGGAATTCAAGGTTGCCTTCAAGAACAAGCAAGACTCGTGTGGATCATTGCAAGCCTCTTCCACCACAACTCTTGCAAACAGAAACATCTACACCATTAGAGGGTCATTTTGAAGCAATATCGAGCTCTGAAACCATCCCTACATACCTCTGCCATAGACACTTGACAGGTTGGTGATTCTCTTCATACCTCTCTATTTATGCGCGTTTACCTAGATTCTTAGGTGTAGAATGGTTAGGTTTTACTAGGTGATTAATTCCTGAAGATTAGAGGAAGTTATATGAGGTTTCATGGCAGGGTGCAGTTTCTTTCAAGATCAAGAACAGGTTGTATATTGAGTTTTAATACACGAATTATAGCTTAATATGATCAGGATAATATAATGAACAAGATAGCACCATTAGAATTAAGTTTCATAAAGTTTGATCTCAGAGTAAAAAGGTTGGAACCAAGGTACTCGTGCTCACTGTTTGGAAGATCTAGGAAGTTTTAAGTCAAACCAAGATCATGGCTGGATTCCTGGTAATTAGTAGATCAATTTAGGTCTTTGGAGTTTTCATTTTCATTGAGAAAGGAGAGAGCACGATGGACTGGAAGTTTCATGCATGGAGTATGAAATTCTGAAACCCTAATATTCATTTGGGGAAGATAACTCATCAGCCGTTGGATCCTTTTAATTTACTTGACTTGTTAGACTAATCCTACGGCCAAATTTTAAAGTTCAAAATGGAGGGAGAGACCAAAGGTGAAACACAGCGTTTCACTAAAGATCTGATCCTGGGCCTATCCAGCTTACTACCCACGCCCCCCATGACCAAAGCCCAATGAAATACACTCAAAAACCTTACTAAATGCACCACGCGCGTATCCTTTTTCTTTTTAATTTTTAATTCAATTTCTGGTTGCATGTGGGCCTAATACATTTGATATTCACACCACCATCTCCTGGCCCATCCAACAAAAACAACTGAGCGCATTAATTTTGACACCCCCTCCCCTTTTAATTCATTTGCTTTTATTTTATTTTCTTTAACATTTTTAGCATTTTCAATAAATCATATAAAATCAGAAAATTGTTATTTTTCAATTCTTGTTTTTGCATTAGGTCAATAATTTTGTGTAGAAAATTAATAAAAATAAAAATTCCATTTTATTTTTAGTTTTATATTTTTAGCATATTTTTCATTTAAATAGCCTTTTTAGATGATTTAGTTGATACTTCATTTTGTTCATTTTTGTTTGACTAGGTCCTTTTAGATTTTGAACCCATTCTTTTTAGGATATTTCACTTAGGACTTTAGCTTCCTCATAGGATTTAATTCATATTTTTAGGATTAATTTTTAGATGGTTTGATTAGGTGAGATTAGGGTGATTAAAATTAGGGTTTTAGGTGTGGCATAGGTGAAGTAAATCACTTCTTTCAGGAGTTTTAGTTTGATTTTTTATGGGATTATAGGGATATTATGGGTAGGTGTAATAGACCCTTGTGAATAAGCATTAGATTTTCCCCCCTTTCTTTAGTATTTTTAGGGTATTTTCTGATTTGATTGATTGTATTGAATGCTTTATGATGTTTGTCTATCTTGTGGGGTTTATCTTTGGGGAATTGTTGTGGGGCTTGGTTTGCTTTGAAGACCTTGTTGAAGGAGCATGATGAAGGAGAAGATTGAAGATCAAGACCCAGAGGTTGAGAGGTGGGAGCTTGCAAGGATGCATGGATTGAGGTCCTAGTCTAAGAGCTTGTTCTCTGTTTGTGAGGTTTGAGATCCTGAAGTTTGAGGGAAATTCATGGTACTTTCCTGAGGAAGGCACTATGGATGTCTTTCATTCTTTCTTCTCACCTCTTTCCCAAGTATCCAATGATGTTGGAGCCTTCATGTGAGTTTAGTTTCTCCTGAGGAGGAATGTAAACTGATCACAGTTGTTGAGCCACATGGGATATGATTCCTAAGTGAAAGCCCCTAGTACTTTCCTGAGGAAGGCACTATGGGTCTGTTCACTTAGTTCCCTTAGTTCATGTAGGATTTCCCAAGTATCCAATGATGTTGGAGCCTTCATGTGAGTTTAGTTTCTCCTGAGGAGGAATGTAAACCGATCACAGTTGTTGAGCCACATGGGATATGATTCCTAAGTGAAAGCCCCTAGTACTTTCCTGAGGAAGGCACTATGGGTCTGTTCACTTAGTCCCCTTAGTTTATGTAGGATTTCTCAAGTATCCAATGATGTTGGAGCCTTCATGTGAGTTTAGTTTCTCCTGAGGAGGAACGTAAACCGATCACAGTTGTTAAGCCACATGGGATATGAGTCCTAAGTATAAGCCTCCTAGTGCTTTCCTGAGGAAGGCACTATGAGTCTGCCTACTTAGCTCCCTTTCTTTGGTAAGCTTGTTTTGAAGCTTGAAGACTGGGATTGATTTCTCTTGTGTAGGGTTTTGCTTTAGGGCTTTGCTTAGAGATTTGATTAGGGTTTTGTTTTAGGGCTAGGATTAGGGAGAGATTAGATGTAGATAATTTCTTTCTCAAGCATGGATGGCATTTCATTTCTTTTATCTGTATGACTGCAGTTTACTGTTTATTGCTTGATAGCATGTTGTTTATTTTTCATTATGATTACTGTTATTTCATGACTGGCTTGAGGTCGAGACGAGCTTGTGGAGGCTGAGGCCCCACACACATTTCCTCCCTCACTTGCATTGCATGCATTTTACTGTTAAGCTGATGCTTTTGTCTGTTTTGGTGTATCATTGACATGATCCCTTAGGACTCTCATTTCCTTTGATAAGGATTTGATGATAGACTTTTAGGTTGAAACCTATGCATGACAACATCTAGGAGTTCCCCGTTCAAACCTCAACCATAGGATGAATCCATGGCATGATAACAGTAGGACTTGATAGTCTCCCTCCTAGTTGGGCCTGTTCTCTTCTCATCTCAAAACAGTTTAAGATACAGTAATCATGAATGATTTCTTTCGTACGTTACGAGCCTTAAGCTATCTGAGAAAGGATTGTGGGAGAGTTTCTTTTCCATAGTCTGGATGTTTAGTATGGTACCCTTTGGGTGACATGCGACACATTCACTCTCAGGTCATAGTCTCTAGTGCGGTTGAAATCGCAAACACAATAAAAAAACACTTCTTTCAAAACAGGAAATAAACCGTAGTTTCCCAAACTACGTGAGCTCTGATCTCTCATGCCTGTTGAGAGTACGTATGCACAAGTTGGCGAAGTCTTGGCGAGCTACCTTCCCTCATAACCCTTCGTAGGCCGAACTACGTGGACTCTGATTTCTCATTCTCTGATGAGAATACGTAGGCATAAAGTGCGACGCTTTGCCGAGTCATTTTTCTTTCCTTTTTCAGCCAGCCTTGATAGGTAGATAGATTATAACCAACCCGTCCAAGTAAACAACCAAGCGTGGATCCCGTCGAGTACGACGGACATGAGGGGTGCTAACACCTTCCCCTTGCGTAACTGACTCCCGAACCCAGACAATGGTTGCGATGACCTTGTCTTACCCTTTTTCGTCAGGTTTTTCCGATCGTTTCCTTTCCCGCTCTGAGGGATAAATAACGAAAGGTGGCGACTCTTCTGTCATGCCGGCACCTCATTTTCGCGCAAGCGACACTAAGCCCACCCAGATTACATTAATGAAACGCTGCGTTCCAAGTACTCAGGGATCCTTCACAAAATTTCCATCGCTCGTGGCCGTTAGATCCCACTTTGGTCAAAGGTCTCAGCCCAATCCAATGGCCATCCAGTCATCTTCAACCTTTTGAATTTCTGAGTTTCTCCTCACCTGCGCGCGCTAGAGTCACCGCCGGTGACTTCTCCGATCAACCATCCACAACCCTAAATCTCTCTAGAATCCACCATTGGCCACGATTCCTTGATGAATCTTGTCCCAAATTTCACAAGGAATCTTCCTATACCACTTAATCATCCTAAAAGTTCAAGATTTGCAAGAACACAATCTCAACCGAAAATTGCAACAACCCTAATTGGTCACTAACTTCCAAATTAATGATCCAGAAACCTTCCTACATCAATCCACAATGCATCTAACATAATAATTCCTCTTGATTCTACCTAAATTAAGCCATGGAATAAGAATTGCATACCTGGTAAAATCGAGTGAACAGAGTGGTTGAATCTTCAAATCAACCCTCAAGAACTTGTAGACTCCTTCACTAGCCTCCAATCAACCTTCTGTATGCAAAGAAAAGAGTTGAAATGCCTTGGATTCTTGAACCCGATTCTGAGTTGCAAGCTTCCAACTCCAATGGCTAACTCACGATTCCTTCACAGTTTGGCCTTGAATTTAATCTGGAATTGATCACCAACCTCAGAGCAAGCTATTGGGATCAAGAACTTAGACTAAAATGGCTTCAAACCTTGTAATAGAATTGGATTTGCAAGAAGAAATTTCAAAGTGCAATCTCACTCTCCTCTCTCAATTCTCACAAACCTCCACTCTGAACCACTTCACAATCATATATAGAACATGACTGAATGATATAGAAAGTTCTAGATCAATCTAATGAGTATTTCAATATCTCATCTCACTTGAAATCTCATGATATGCTATGTGTATGACAGTCCTTGCAGCAGCTTGTATTCATTATGTTCTTCATCCAAATTCTCTCCAAATGAGATTATGAAAGTGCTAGGATGTGTTGGTACCTTGATTTTAATCTTATGAGAAGTTTGGCATATGTTACTTAATCCTTAAGCAACAAACTACAACTCCATGATTTTGACCTCAAATGAGAAAAGTGTCATTGACATTATCTTTAAAATTCATTTTACAATCAAAATGACATATAGGTTTGTCCCATTTGGTCTTGAAATGAAAAATCCCTAATTTGGTCCTTTTAATGAACTTTAAATCTTCCTTTTTAAGCCAATTTTGCAACTTTGAACTACAAGCAATTCCAACCTATCATGACCACTTGGGTAGCCTTAAAACATCATTTTGAACAAGTTTGATGTTGGACATTTTCCCATTTGAAGCTTGCAAATAGGAGTTATGGCCTTATGCTTGAAATGACCTATAATCTTCAAATGACCAAAATACCCTTGACTTGTCAAAGCCATAACTTGAGTTCTACAAATCCTATCAAGGACTTCTAGTACTCTCTAGAAATCTAAGAGGATAAGGAACAACATTCATGTTGACCAAAAGTTCATAGGAATCATCCTTCTAGGGAAAAAGTGTCATGCAAGTTGGACAACTTTCAAGCTCCAAATTCACATGCCTCAGATGACCTGTAACTTGTCAAAGTCATAACTTGAGTTCTACAAATCCTATCAAGGACTTATAGTACTAAAATCAAATCTAATATCATGCTCTACAACATTCATGTTGGGGGCAATATGAAATGACAATCACATCTTGAGCTAAATTGCGTTGAAGATAGGGGTCAAACTAGGGGATTTTACACTGTCAAGCCTTAGAAACCCTAGCTTGAAACTTCTCAAACTCTTCAATCATGATGAGTTGACCTTTGAATCATCCTTATAACATCTCAATGTGTCAATCCATGATCACATGGCTCTTGAATTAGATTTCAACCTTGTTCAAATCATCAGTTGACTTAGGGTTGACCCAACCAAACCCTAATTGCACCACTCATGGCTGAGGCTTCATATCTTTTGCACAATGACCTGTCTAGGCCTCAAAGTGATCTTCAACACTTCTCATGAGCTATCTCAAGACCTCAAGTCTAACTTCATAGCTTCAGAATCATCTGATGACTTCCCACAACTCTCAAGTTAGGAGACACACCCTCTTGGCTTCAATCACTCTCTTTGAGGATCTTTTAACTTCTCTGACAAGGATATCAACCCCTGAACACTTGAATAACTTTCTATAGCTAGCTTCAAAGTCTTTTGTAGCCATTGATTGGTAATCATACCTCTTGATCTCCTGCATACATGTCAATGAAATGCAAAACACAAGCTAGGTAAAGAAAAGTTGAGCAAATTTTGGGGTGCAACAGTTGCCCCTATTCAAACGGCTTGGACCTGACTGGGTGAGAAGCGAACGACTCTCAAACAATCAAGGTAAAAGACGGTTGAATACCAACAAACCAGGAAATTTGCCAACTACACAAGTACACGGTACTCTGATGGGGACCAATCTTCGGAAACTGAAATGATAGTTGCACGGCAACTAGCTGGAGAAATACTGATCTGAATCTCCGTTAGGATGATTCTCTGATTTATCTGATATCATTGCATCCTCAAATCATAAAGGGGTCATCAGTTACACGGTAACTGGCAATCTGCCAACCGCACAGGTAAACAATACTTGGATTGGTAGGCACATCTTTAAAAACTGAGCAGGACAGTTGCACGGCAACTCTGCTGGGGAATTCTGGAGAACTATCAAGTAACTCTGCTTCGGGGATCCAGAAATCATTCTGGGAAAATAAACTCAGCTGAGGAAATCAAGAATCATTTTGAACAAATAACTCCGTTGGGGGCTTCAAGAATCATCCTGAACCAATAACTCTGCTGGAGATTTCAGGAATCATCCTGAGCAAACACTCTGCCAGGGACTTTAAGCATCAACTTAAGCAACCCTCTCTGGCGACTTCACTGGAGATTTTAAGAATCATCTTAAGCAATCAACTTCGCTGCGGAGTTCAAGAATCATCTTGGGCAAATGACTTTTCTGGGGAATTCAAGAATCATCTTGAGCCACCTAACTCTTTCGAGATTTCAGGAATCATCCTGAGTAAACACCCCGCCGGGGAACACCTGCAAAACAAGAACGGTAACAACCTAGCTCATGATTCATATGCATATGTTTGACAATGGCGCAATGCTCCACACGGTGGAAATGCTACGCGTTTAGGGTAAATGTTGTGCAATCATACACAATGCTACGACCCCATCAGCAAAATAAATGTTGAAGGGAGAATCCTCCTGTCAAGGAGAAAGAACCACTCTGGTGGAGGAAGGAATCATCCTGCCGAGGAGAAGAAGTCACACCAATCTCAATTGGACTCCGCCTGGGGAAATGATCTTCAGCCGACTGCTGCAGGGGAATAAAGCTCTACAAGAACCTGGACCTGCTCATCTAGGTATTCAAACCATAAACTGCCGAGGGAAACGATATCAATCGCAGAAATAAACTGCACGGCCTTCGCGGCAAAACTTTCCTGGAGATAACGACTCCGGTAGGGGAATACAGCATCAGCTATTCAACACTTTATTAGGGAAAAACCAATCATTGCCTGAACGGCTCCCAAGGACTCGGCTCTCTTGGGGAACTGCAAACTCGGCTGGGGAAGAAGGAATCATCCTGCTTACAGGGGGGAGTACAACTTTGTGGGGAATTTCAATTCTCCTGGAGACTTCCGTCTGTACTATCGAGTGCTGCACACTTCATTATATGACTCAGCTGGGGAGACGACGATCCTTCAGGGTACATCTGGTTGGGGAGAGAATCTTCTCTGCCTAGGGAGACACATATCAATGCTCGCGATCTCATGTTCAAACCCCACGGGGAGGTGCTGCTGAACTTGCTGGAGAAGAAGGAATCATCCTGCTTGGGAATGCATACGGCGTACTGCCTAGAACATGCCATACCTGCAACAACACAAACAAACAGACAAGATACCTTTCTCAAAGGGACCTATCAAGGTTATCATCTTGTGACAATGTTCAAGTAATTCATTGTTTCAACAATCAGTGGCCTAGGCCAGTAAGTTTATGTATGCGCATTTTATCAAAAACATCGGTGTTCTCTTTCACAAACAAAACAGATAGATGTTAAACAGGCAAACAGAATTGCTGAATAGTATATATTTTATTGATAACGAACCCCTGAATGGGTAAAAATGTTTTACAACAGATGCAAGCTCCTGGAATGAGGAAGCTGCGCAAATATAAAACATAAATATACATCAGTATATACACAAATGTCGGCAATACGGCGTAGACGAACACCATGAGTTGATCCCTCTATGACCCACTCGACTTAGATACTTCTCCGACGCTTCAGCTTCAGAAGAGATTGATTCAGATAAACGGCCCTCAGGTCTTCCAAACCACTAAACAAATACAGTCCACACGCGGAACGCAGTCATTTGCTTTTTCAAATCCCTAACTTTTTCCTGGATCGCCCTTTCGTGTTTTCGATTCACCGGGATACCCTTTTTTGCCAAAGTCGCCCTTCCGGGTTTCGACTTTGCGGGTGTACATTTTTCCTTTATATCCCTAATTTTTGCCCGAACCTTTTTCCCTTTTTTATGGTTCGCCGGGATGCCCCATTTTTGCCTGGATATTCTTTTTCTTTCCAGCGGGTCATTTTTTAAGCAAAGTATTTTTTAACTGCATCCGCGTTCACCGGGGATGCAAAATCTTCACCATCCATCGTGGATAACAACAAGGCTCCTCCCGAGAAGACCTTGCTGACGACGTACGGACCTTCGCAATTGGGAGTCCACTTGCCCCGGTGATCGGAGTGTGGAGGAAGAATCTTCTTCAGGACGAGATCACCCGTCTGAAAGCTTCTAGGACGCACCTTCTTATCATAGGCTTTCTTCATTCGGCTTTGGTATAGACGACCATACGCAATCGATGCTAATCTTTTCTCGTCCATCAGGCTGAGTTGGTTTAGTTGGTTCTTAATCCATTCTGCCTCATCGAGTTTCACGTCAACCAAAACTCGTAAAGAAGGGATCTCAACTTCTAACGGTAGGACAACTTCCATACCGTACACCAGTGAGAAAGGAGTTGCCCCGGTTGATGTATGCACCGTGGTACGATAACCGTGCAATGCAAATGGCAACATCTCGTGCCAGTCCTTATAGGTCACAACCATCTTTTGTACAATCTTATTGATATTCTTATTGGCCGCTTCAACGGCGTCATTCATCTTCGGCCGGTAAGGAGATGAGTTGTGGTATTCAATCTTGAAACTCTGGCACAACTCCTTCATCATCTTGTTATTCAGATTCGAACCATTATCAATAATGATCCGCTCAGGAATTCCGTAACGACAGATGATGTCCCTCTTTATGAATTTAGCCACCACCTGCTTGGTCACATTAGCATACGAGGCTGCCTCCACCCACTTGGTGAAGTAGTCGATAGCTACTAGAATGAAGTGATGACCGTTAGAAGAAGTGGGTTCGATCTTGCCTATCATATCAATGCCCCACATGGAGAACGGCCACGGGGAGGACATGACATTTAACGGGCACGGCGACACATGAATCTTATCAGCATAAATCTGGCATTTATGACATCTCTTCGCGAATTTGAAGCAATCCGACTCCATCGCCAGCCAGTAATACCCTGCTCTCAGGGTCTTTCTCGTCATAGCATGCCCGCCGGCGTGCATACCAAATGTGCCTTCATGGACTTCTTCCATGAGCATACTCGCTTCTTTCTCATCTACACATCTGAGTAGCACGAGATCGTGGTTTCTTTTATACAAAACTCCATCAGGATTAAGATAAAAATTCGCATACAGCCTCCTCAGAGTCTTCTTATCCTGGGTTGACGCTCCCGCCGGATACTCCTTAGTCATAAGGAAGGTCTGGATATCATGGAACCATGGCTTGCCATCGGAGGCTTCCTCGATCGCAAAGACGAAGGCAGGTCTATCAAGACGAGAAAGGACAATCCTTGGAGCTTCATTCCAAAAATTGACTTTATACATCGAAGCCAATGTGGCTAGGGCATCAGCCATCTGATTTTCGGCCCTGGGCACATGATGGAGTTCCACTCGATCAAAGAACGGAAGCAGCCTTCTGGCATAATTCATGTACGGCACCAAATTCGATTGACGAGTCTCCCACTCCCCTTTAATCTGGTTGATCACAAGCGCCGAGTCACCATATACATCTAGGTTCTTGATTCTCAAATCAATTGCTTCTTCTAGACCCATGATGCATGCTTCGTACTCCGCTTCGTTATTGGTGACCGGAAACGTCAGTCTCGCGGTGAACAGGATGTGGGATCCATGGGGAGTCGTGACGATCGCTCCTATGCCACTTCCGTAAGAATTAACCGCCCCGTCAAATATCAATTTCCATTGGGATTTCCTATCTGGCCCCTCGTCGGGCAACAGTTCATCACAATCTTTTACCTTGAGAAACATGATATCCTCATCAAGGAATTCAAATTTCATCGGCTGGTAATCTTTGATCGGCTGTTCGGCCAGGTATTCAGACAATACGCTTCCCTTAATGGCCTTCTGGGAAACGTATTGAATGTCATATTCCGTCAACACCATTTGCCATCTGGAAATCCTGCCCGAAAGCGCTTGCTTCTCGAAGACGTACTTGATCGGATCCATCTTCGAAATTAGCATGGTTGTGTGATTGAGCATATACTGTCGTAAACGTTTGGCAGCCCAGGCTAGTGCACAACACGTTTTCTCCAGCATCGAGTAACGAGATTCACATTCTGTGAACTTTTTACTCAAATAGTAAATGGCATGCTCTTTTCTACCCGTCTCGTCGTGCTGACCGAGAACACACCCCATACTATTCTCAAGAACTGTCAAGTACATGATTAAAGGTCGTCCGGCCACTGGGGGTATCAAGATTGGAGGTTCCTGTAGATACTGTTTTATCTTATCAAATGCCTTCTGGAAATCCTCGTTCCAGATAATCGCCTGATTTTTCTTTAGTAGTTTGAACATCAGTTCACACGTGGCCGTGAGCTGAGAAATAAACCTTGCAATGTAGTTTATTCTGCCCAGGAACCCACGAACTTCTTTTTCTGTTTTTGGCGCTGGCATTTCTTGTATTGCTTTTATCTTCGCAGGATCAACCTCGATGCCTCTTTCACTCACGATAAACCCCAGTAGTTTTCCAGACCGTACTCCGAAAGTACACTTGTTAGGATTCAGCCTCAATCTGAACTTCCTAAGCCTCTCAAAAAGCTTCAGCAAATTGACTTGATGTCCTTCCTCCTTTTGGGACTTCGCAATCATGTCATCAACATAGACTTCAATCTCATGATGAATCATGTCATGAAACAAAGTAACCATTGCTCGTTGGTAAGTGGCCCCTGCGTTCTTCAGACCGAAAGGCATTACCTTGTAGCAAAATGTTCCCCAAGGTGTAATAAACGTAGTTTTCTCCATGTCCTCCGGCGCCATCTTGATCTGATTGTAGCCGGAGAAGCCATCCATGAACGAAAATACAGAGAACTGAGCTGTATTGTCGACCAACACATCAATATGAGGCAGCGGGAAATCATCTTTGGCGCTCGCCCTATTCAAATCCCGATAATCGACGCACATTCGTACCTTACCGTCCTTCTTCGGTACATGCACTATGTTGGCGACCCACGGAGGGTAGGTAGTGACCGCTAAGAAGCCAGCATCAAGCTGCTTTTGCACTTCTTCTTTGATCTTGACGGCCATATCTGGTCGCGTCCTTCTAAGCTTCTGCTTAACGGGAGGACAATCTTCTCGCAGCGGCAAGTGGTGAACCACAATGTCGGTATCAAGTCCGGGCATATCTTCGTATGACCAAGCAAAGACGTCACTATACTCTCTTAGCATCTCGACCAATCTCTGCTTGATATCACTCTGCAATGCGGCACCTATCCTGACGTTCCTGACAAGTTCTTCAGAACCCAGATTCACAATCTCAATCTCTTCCTCGTGAGGCAGAATAACTTTCTCTTCTTGTTTCAACAAGCGGGCCAACTCTCCGGGAAGGTCTTCGTCTTCATCAATCTCCTCTTCGGCTTGATAGATCGGGAAATCGAAGTCGAAGTGAGTCGTAGAAGGTCCAGAGTCGATGTCATTTGCTATATGGATCCTGCAATAACAAGGGTTAAGCTTAAAACAAGGATATGCAGGTTAGCACAAACCCCATTGCCCTTTTATTGTTTTTTCAAAACAAATATAAAACAGGAATAACAGAGATCACAACATTTGAATACGAAGAAAAACGCCTTTTGATTTATTGATAAAATGCATGTACATAATCAAACAAGGCCCTGACAATAAAACCTCTATGCCCCGGGTAGGACGTAGGGTTGTACAATGATTGAAAAAAAGTAAATCATTACTCTTTGCCTGTCATTGGGATGATATCCCTGATGGACCAGTTGTTGAGGCTCTCGCCTGGTTTGCTTGGCCGGATCCAAGAGTCCAGATCGCAATCGCTGTCTTCACCGTCTTCAGACACTGTGTTGACACTTTCGAATATTACTCTGCCGCTTGTAAACTGGATCGGCCCTTTACCTCGCGACGCACTGTGAGAAGAGGTGGCTTCAGCCGTAGGAGAGTATCCCAACCCGAACTTGTCTTGCTTGTTAGGTATCTCTAGAATTCTCCCCCAACCTGGGGTAGATCCGACTTGAACAACGGCCCGGGCTTCCTTGAAGGAAGAGAGAGTCATCTTTGGTTTTCAGTGATTACCGGAGCCACGTTCTTGACCTCAACAGCTTCGAATGCCTGCCATAGGGTTTCGTGGATTTCCCCATCCATCTCAACATACTTGAAGGACGACAAATGGCTCACCATTATATCTTCCTCGCCACAAACAGTCACGATGCTGCCTCCGACAGCGTACTTGAGCTTCTGGTGCAATGTGGAGGTCACGGCGCCAGCAGAATGGATCCATGGCCGGCCCAAGAGACAGCTGTAGGCAGGCATGATGTCCATAATGTAGAAGACTGCGTCGAATGTTTCCGGCCCAACTTGGATTGGTAACGTCAGCTCCCCGAAAACATGACATTTGGTTCCATCAAACGCTTTCACAACCAGATCACTGGGTGTGCAAATCAATCCTCAAGTATCCAACTTCATCAATGCTTTCTTCGGAAGAACATTGAGCGAGGACCCTGTGTCCACCAACACATGAGACATAATTATTCCCCTACACTCTATCGAGATGTGCAGGGCGCTATTATAGTTTCTTCCCTTCGGTGTCAGCTCCAGGTCAGTGAACCCTAACCCATTTCCAGCATTCACGTGGGCTACGACCCCTTCCAACTGGTTGACCGATATTTCCTGCGGTGCGGTACATACGTGGCATTCAACACCTTCAGCAGCGCGTTGCGGTGTGCCTTAGAACACAGCAACAAATTCAGGATGGAAATTTTCGAGGGTGTTTGATGGAGATAATCCACGATCTTGTAGTCACTCTTCTTAATCAACCTCATAAACTCTTCAGCGTCCTTAACAAGTAAGTCCTTCTCTACCCCACGAGGTATTTCCTCAACGACTTTACTCTTTCCCTTATCGCTTTCATCTGCTTTGCCCGCTTTGTCCGCTTTGTCCGCCCCAATCTCGGGTGGAGCAAATACTCTCCCGCTACGAGTGATTCCGCCAATTCCCACTAAGTTATCCACACATGACCCTGATGGTTCCAATTCCAACTTCTGTCCGTTGCAGTAGACGTCTGCCCCATAATGCCATGGGACAGCATTGGTGCTTTCGAAAGGTATCGGCCTAGCTTTGGTGATGGTAATCGTGGGCGGCCTGGGTGCAGAAATAGTTATCTTCCGACGAGGGATGGTGATGGTAGCAACCTCATCACCTTGCTTCAGCATTATCTCTCCCGATCCGTGTTGCACCCCAAAATTTGCCCAACATTTCTTTACTTGGCTTATGTTTCATTTCATTCACATTAGCATTACCATTTGCATTTCATTGACATGTATGCAGGAGATCAAGAGGTATGATTACCAATCAAGGGCTACACAAGACTGTGAAGCTAGTTGAGAAGGTTATTCAAGTGTTCAAGGGTTGATATCCTTGTCAGAGAAGTTAAAAGATCCTCAGAGAGAATGGTTGAAACCAAGCATGTGGGTCTCCTAACTTGAGAGTGGGAGGGAGCCATCAGATGATTCTGAAGCCATGAAGTTGGGCTTGAGGTCTTGAGAGAGCTCATGAGAAGTGTTGAAGATCACTTTGAAGCCTAGACAGGTCATTGTGCAAGAATAAGAAGCCTCAGCCATGAGCGGTGTAATTAGGGTTTGACTGGGTCAACCCTAAGTCAACTGATGAGTTGAACAAAGTTGAGACTTAAGTAAAAGTCCATGTGATCATGTATTGACACATTTAGATGTTATAAGGATGATTCCAAGGTCAACTCATCATGATTGAAGAGTTTGAGAAGTTTCAAGCTAGGGTTTCTAAGGCTTGATAGTGTAAAATCCCCTAGTTTGACCCTTATCTTCAAGGCAGTTTAGCTCAAGATGTGATTATCATCTCATCTTTCCCCCAACATGAATGTTGTAGAGTATGATCTTAGCTTTAATTTGAGTGCTAGAAGTCCTATATAGGATTTGTAGAACCCAAGTTATGACTTTGACAAGTTACAGGTCATCTGAGGTATGTGAATTTGGGGGCTTGAAAGTTACCCAACTTGCATCAAACGTTTGCCCAAGAAGGATGGTTCCTATGAACTTTTGGTCAACATGAATGTTGTTCCTTATTCTATTATCTTTCTAGAGAGTACTAGAAGTCCTTGATAGGATTTGTAAAACTCAAGTTATGGCTTTGACAAGTCAAGGGCATTTTGGTCATTTGGAGATTACAGGTCATTTCAATCATAAGGCCATAACTCCTATTTCCAAGCTTCAAATGGGAAAATGTTCAACATAAAACTTGTTCAAAATGATGTTTTAAGGCTAGTAAAGAGGTCATGAGATGTTGGAAGTGCTTGTAGCTCAAAGTTGCAAGAATGACCTAAAATAAGGGTATAAGTTAAATAAACCAAAGTTGGAAATTGATATTTTTTTACCTACTCATCCAAACCAAGGCATGTAATATATCATTTTGACTCTAAAAAGCATTTTAAGAACTTTGGTTTAGCCACATTTTTGAGTTGAGGTGTAATTTGTGGACTTGCTTTGAAAAGTAGTTACTTGCCTCTTAAGTAACATTTGAAAAACACATGAGAGATCAATACACAAGCTTCCAAGGCATTGTAACACATCTAATATCTCATTTGGAGAGATTTTGGGATCATAACAAGCTGCTACAACAAGGGAAACCAGAATTGGTGTGATTATGGCATGAGATGGTATTTTGATGACATGAGAAATTCAACATCTCCTTGGATGATTCCAGAAGATTCTAGAGAGGTCCAACATCATCTATATATTGATTAGAAGGGGTTCAAGTGCAGGGTTGGTGAGAATTTAGGGAGAGAAGAGAGTTTGCAACTTCACATTGTTCATTGCAAATTGAAATCAGTTTCTGCATTCTACACCATTTTTTATCTTTCTTTTGATCTCAACAACTTCTATTGAGGATACTGAATGATTCCAGATCAATTCCATAGCCAAATCCTTGAAGGATCGTGTTCTTGCATTTGAGTTTCAGCACCTTCAAGTCACCATCGGATTTGGAGTTCCAAGCATTTGCAATCAATTCTCTTGCATACAGAAGCAAGAACTTGGTACATTGAATGATTCCAGAGCAGTAGAAGGGTTGAATTGAAGAATTGCTACATCTGTTACTCAAGAATTCACAGGTTGGTAACTTTCATCCCTCACCTTAATTTAAGAAGAATTAAGTTAATTTGTTAGGTTAGATTAGTAGTATGTGGTTAGGAGATCGTTTCTGGAAACTTAGAGAGGATTTGGTGATGATCAATGAGATGACACATTTTCTGTTTGGATCAAGAACTTGTTGAATATTGAGAGATAATATGAGTATTATAGCAAGAAGTGATCAGGGTAATGTGGTGAACATCTTAGACCAAACAATTTGAAGAATAGTGATAATTGAGGTCTGAGCATAATTTTGATTCTTGATCGTGTTTTAGGTTAGAGGTTGATTCAATGAATTCTGAGGCTAGGGTTAGATTCAGTGTTCAATTTAGAGTGATTTAGTGTTTTAGATCTTGAATTTTGATGGAGATTTGGTGAGATGCGAATGTGATGAAGATGAGCATGAGAGCTCTGTTTCAACGACGTTTCTCCCTCCATTTTTGGTTCAAATGAAGAAGATGATTAGAGTACCGTTGGATTGGCATGAAGACTTTGACTGAGCAAGGTATTCCACGGCCAGGATTGATTTGGATTCATGAGAGTCTAAGTGAAATGATGCGTTTCACTTACTAGGTCGTTTTGGGCTTAAGTTCAAATTGTTATCCCCACCCCCCTGATGGCCCAATTGTCATAATGAACTGATCTTCGTTACTACCTGCACCGTGGTTTTGTTATTTTATTTTGATTTTTCTTTAATTTTTTCATTTTTATACATGGTTCTTGATTAAATCATATAAAATTGAAAAATGATCCAATTAACCCCATTCTTTTTGCATTAGATTCATGATTGAATCTAGTATTTTTTAGATAAAAAATATTTTTATTTCAGGCATTTTATGATTTTATGGGAATTTTCATATTTTAATTGATATTAAAATAGTCATGCTTGATGTTTGATTTTATGGAATTTTGTGTGATTAATTGGTGATGATTCCTGAGCTGATTTTTTGTGGGTGATTAGTTTAGACATGTATGCTCCCATAGAATTTTTCTCACATTTTTGTGATGAAAGTAGGTGTGTTTTCTAGATTGAGCTTTAGGTGCTTCCTTTTAGGGTTTAGGTTTAGTACCTTGTAGTGTAGAATTTATTTCTAGGTCTTATTTGATGATTTGATCTCTGGAATTAATATGGTAGAGTCATGATTGACCTAGGTTCCCATAGTTATTTTTGTAGGATTTTACAATTGGTTTTAGTATTTTAGTTAGGATTAACTTTGGTACTAGGTTTTAGGTGATCCTAACTTACTAACTCAAATAGATTAACTTCTTTAGTCCCCTTAGATTAGGGTTTTGCTTTGTTTGCCTTTGGTTGAGATTGAAGACAAGTTGAAGACAAGGTGAAGTTGCTTGAAGTTGCTTGGAGCTTGGAGTTGCTAGTGCCTGAAGGTGTCTGATGAAGATTTAGGAGGTAGGAGACATAGGGAGAGCCTTATAATTAGAATGACTTCCTTCACAAATATGGAAAGCATCTTGTGCTTCCATTCCTCCCAATGACTAAAAGTCCTTCTAAGATATTCACATCCCTCCTTTGGAGGGATGAGTGGCTTTATCTGGGAAGTAGAACTTTGAGGGAACCAGTCTCTCATAATGATGAACCCTTACAGGCTTCCTTTGGTTGTCAATAAGCTGTTTATCATTTCCACTCATTCTGTTAAATCAATTGTCTTCTGGTTTGAGTATCTTGAAAGATGCTGGACTTGAGTTTGAAGATGAGGACTTCATTGAAGAGTGTGGAAGAGGATGATTCCTTGAGCATTGCCACTGCAGCTGAAGCTTGAAGAGCAAGAAGAACAAGTTGATACTTGTGAAGAAGATCCAATGGAGATTGAGTGAAGAGCTGAGGCTTGAGGAATAAGGGATAAGGTGACACTTACACTGATGCTTGGAGAGCCTGAAGGAATCAAGTTGATACTTGTAGTTAAGAGTGAAGCCTGAAGGTGGAATTGAATGAGGAGCTGAAGCTTGGAGAAGAGAGAATAAGTTGATACTTATGTTTGATGGATTGAAACCTTGGAGAAGCAAGTTGACACTTGTCATGAAAGATGATAGCCCTGAAGAGCTGCTGAAGATTGATGACTGGACTGTTGTTAAGTTGGTTTAGTTGTAGGAGCTATTGATTTGTTTCTTTTCCTGTCTGTTTTCTTTTCTGTATTGATGTGCCTTGTTTGACTTGCTTGATGCATTAGAATAAGTTCATATCTAGGCTGACTTTAAGCTAGGAGCATGATTGCACTAGAGGTTGAGTTGCTCCCTCTGCTTGTATTTTTACTGTGTGGCTTTGCTTGCGGGTATTCGGTAGAGCCCAGCTCCCTTGCCCATGTGGTCTGTGTTGCTTGATAGCATGTCATTTCTTCTGTATGATTGCAGTTACTTATATCTTGCTTGATAGCATGTTATTTCCTCTGTATGATTGCAGTTTATTGTATCTTGCTTGATAGCATGTTATTTCCTCTGTATGATTACTGTTATTCATATCTGGCTTGAGGTTGAGATGAGCTTGTGGAGGCTGCTGCCCCACACACATTTCCTCCCTCACTTGCATTGCATGCATTTTACAGTCGTTTACTGTTTACTGTTTAAGCTGATGCTTTATCTGTTTCTGTTTATCATTGACATGATCCCCTAGGAACCTCACTTCCTTTGATTAGGAAGTGATGATAGAACTTTAGGTTGAAACCTATGCATGATAACTTCTAGGAGTTCCCTGTTTCAAACCTCAACCATAGGATGAATCCTTGGCATGACAACTGTAACACCCCCTTTCTATACCCCTAAAATAAACAATTAAATCATTTAGGCACAAATTCAGAATTTCATCAGAGTACATTTGCAACGTGGCATAAAAGGGAAATATCACATTATCATAAAAATTCCAACACATACAACACCTGCTCAAACGGATATGCAACAACAGGGTAGCACCCACGAGAAATATTTAGAACAAGGCGGAAATATCCAAATATTCCATAAGTCTCCAAAACATATGTTCACATATACAGTTATCATTCATCATGTTTACAAAACACATCATCAGCAGATACATACACAGATGTATCACAAAAAAAAATCAAAATAATTCCTATCTACCCGGTGCTACATATCAGAGCCGACCGACCAAAAAGGGAAAAAGCCACGCTTCACAAAAATACCTCCAGCAATCTAATCTGCAATGCCTCATAGAGCATTAAAAGAAACAACAGAAGGGTGAGAGACGATATCATAATAACAATGCATATAAACATATATATATATATATATATATATATATATATATATATATATATATATATATATATATATATATATATATATATATATATATATATATATATATATATATATATATATATATATATATATATATATATATATATATATATATATATATATATATATATATATATATATATATATATATATATATATATATATATATATATATATATATATATATATATATATATATATATATATATATATATATACATAATATCCAATATACGTCTTTCGCATTCTCACCGCAACTCACCTCGTCATACCGTACATCGCAATGTATTCACATTATCTATTTACAAATAGAACACCATGCATATACAATATGCGTCAACAATGTTTATATCAATTCATAAACACACAAAACATATATATACATATATTCACACATACATGTGTCTTCAAGCATACCAATCATGCCAATCATCAACAATTCATATAAACATTTACAATTATGTTTATTCACCATACACCATGCAAGATGTCAACATGCAACTCATAGAGACCGACACACGACTCTATGCAGATGCAAATGCGGTACCGACTCATTTCAACAGGTTCAATTGAAGAACCAAATAACCATCGCTCACACCCCACATGGGCACACGAGGTTCTGCAGATTCTACGCAGAATCAAAATAACCATCGCAACATACGAGGTTCTGCAAATCCACTGAGGGATCAATAATTAACCATCGCTCACACCCCACAAGGGCACACGAGGTTCTGCAGATTCACCGAGGAATCAATCGACACAAGAATGCATACCATGATGCTTCACATGCAACATGACTCATGACACTCTTGAAATGCACACATGTTTACAAACATACTCATGCATTCCACACATTCATCGCATATATTCATACAAACATCATAAAATTTTAATCAAGCTAAACAATGCACATAATTGCCCAAACGACCACAATTCATGATCTAGGATTCATGCCATACGGCTACCCACAACACATCACAAACCAGCATATAATCTATTACATCAAAGAAGGGTCAATCGCAACCGAAACCCCAAGCCACGACAGCACCACGCAACAGGGAAAATTCATCCTGCTACGTTCGCTACACGCTCGGCTAGCGAGCGTTCGCTACCTCCTCGCCTAGCGAACTGCTAGCGAGCAAGAACAGAGGCTACAGACCTCGTTCGCTACCCCGTTCGCCACAGCGAACCTCCAGCGAGCTCCTTGCTACTCCCTGCGCTGCCGGCGAGGGACATCAGAATCTCACTGTCCCAAGTCTGGGACCGTTCGCTGCACGCTCGCCTAGCGAGCGTTCGATGCGTACTCGCCTAGTGAGCTGCTAGCGAGTCGCCTGCGAACAGCAACATTCAGTTCTGCTCCAGCACCTCAAAACTCACCAAAATCACCCGATTAAATCCAAAGTTGTTCCAGTAGCCTTAGTCCAACATATATCGTCTAACCTACATTATCTAATCACGATTCTAACCGTTAAACAATGATTCCTTTCGATTAAACCAAATTCAACCTAAAATGGAAAGTGTAGAAAAACTACCAACAATCCAAAACAATCTAACAAAATCATACATGATTATACACATTGATAGAATAATAAAGTTTCACACCCTTACCCGATCAATCGAAAGCTTTGGTGATGATTTCTTGAAGTTCTAGGTTTTCCTCTTCTTTTCTCTCCACTTTCTCGTCTCCTCTTTCTTTCTCTTGTTTTTCTTTCTATGTTACTATATTTTTTTTCTTTTCCTCCCTCATCTCATATTTCTATTTCTTTCCTCTCAAATTCTTTCCACACACTAATTAATCAATTCTCATAAAAATATCCACTTAGCATAATCACTAATGCCCAAAATACCCTCCAACCTATTTTTACCCGAAACACTCAAAATCGGTAAAAAGAGAAAATAGCATAATAGGCACACATAACATATTAAACACATAAATCCTATATTTAAAATAATAATTCAATCAATTAAATTAAAGGACTCAAAATAAAGGAAATCGGAATCGGGGCGTTACAACTCTCCCCCACTTAGGAATTTTCGTCCTCGAAAATATTACCTGATTCGAACAGCTCAGGATGCGACTCACGCATCTTACTCTCCAATTCCCAAGTCATATTGCCTTCCGCAACACCTCCCCATGCTACTTTTATAAGCGAAATATCCTTGCCTCTTAGGTTCTTAACTTCGCTGTCCAAAATCATAACCGGTAAAACCTCAACCGTAAGATTATCTCTTACCTCCACCTCATCCATAGGAATCACATGTGACGGATCTGGAACATACTTCCGAAGTTGCGAAACATGGAACACATCATGCAAATTCGAAAGATTCGGAGGCAACGCCACACGATAAGCCACCGCACCAACTCGTGCAATAATTTGATACGGACCAATAAAATGAGAAGTCAACTTCTTCGGCTTCAAAGCACGACCCACACCCGTAACCGGTGTAACTCTCAAAAACACATGGCCACCTTCTTGAAATTCAAGATCCTTCCTTCTCTTGTCATGATAAATCTTTTGCCTATTCTGAGAAGCTTTCATCTTCTCCCGAATAAACTTCACCTTCTCCGTCGTTTGTTGTACCATCTCCGGTCCAACTACCGATCTCTCTCCGGTTTCATGCCAACACAAAGGTGTTCGACATCTCCGACCATACAAAGCCTCAAATGGTGCCATACCAATACTTGCATGAAAACTGTTGTTGTAAGCGAACTCAATCAATGCCAAAAAGCTATCCCAAACACCACCTTGCTCGAGCACACAAGCACGCAACAAGTCCTCCAACGATTAAGTCGTCCTCTCAGTTTGGCCGTCCGTCTGCGGATGATACGCCGAACTCAACCTCAACTTAGAACCTAAAGCCTTTTGCAAACCTTCCCAAAATCTCGAAGTAAATCTAGGATCTCTATCCGACACGATACTCTTTGGAACTCCATGCAACTTCACAGTCACCCGAACATAAATCTCGGCTAACTTTTCCAAAGGATAACTAATATCAATCGGAATAAAGTGAGCAGATTTAGTAAGCCTATCAACAATCACCCAAATAGCATTGTAACCTCTTTGCGTATTTGGTAAACCCGTAAGAAAATCCATTGATATACTATCCCATTTCCATTCCGGAATATCCAATGGTTGCATCAAACCGCTAGGCTTCTGATGTTCCACCTTAGACTTCTGGCAAGTCAAACACGAATACACAAACCGAGCTACATCCCTCTTCAATCCGGACCACCAAAAGATTTTCTTCAAATCTTGATACATCTTATTCGCACCCGGATGAATACTCAAATTACTCTGGTGTCCTTCCTCCAATATCATCTTTCTCAAATCCACATCCTCGGGAATACAAATACGACCACGGAATCTCAAAACTCCAAAATTATCAACTTTAAAGTCCTCATTCTCATTCATCATCAAATCCACAAATTTCAAAGCCAACTTTTGCTTTTCACGAACGGTAGCAAGAAAATCATTCGTAACATGCAACATAACAAGTTTCACACTTCTCGGCGTCATTTCACAAACCAAACTCAAATCTCTAAAATTCTCCAAAAGTTCCCATTCTCTTACCATCAATGTAGACATATGCACTAACTTCCGGCTCAAAGCATCGGCTACAACATTTGCCTTACCCGGATGGTAATTCAAACCAAAGTCATAATCCTTCAAAAACTCTAACCACCTCCTTTGCCTCATATTCAATTCCTTTTGTTCAAATAAATACTTCAAACTCTTGTGGTCGCTAAAAACTTCAAATCTCGCACCATAGAGATAATGCCTCCAAATTTTCAAAACAAAGACCACGGCCTCCAATTCCAAATCATGCGTAGGATAATTCTTCTCATGCACTCTCAATTGCCTTGAAGCATAAGCCACAACTTTACCGTCTTGCATCAAAACACCACCCAAACCGGACAAAGAAGCATCACAATAAACCACAAACGATTCCGTCGTATTTGGCAAAATCAAAATCGGCGCCGTTGTCAACCGTCTCTTAAGTTCGACAAAACTCTTCTCACAATTAATGTCCCAAACAAAAGTCTTTCCCTTATAAGTCAACTGAGTCAACGGAAGTGCCAACTTTGAAAATCCCTCAATAAACTTCCGATAATAACCGGCCAAGCCCAAAAAGCTTCGGATCTCCGTAACCGACTTAGGAGCCTCCCATTGCATCACCGCATCAATCTTGGACGGATCAACACAAATACCATTACCAGAAATAACATGCCCAAGAAAACTCACTTCCGATAACCAAAACTCGCACTTGGATAACTTAGCATACAATTGCTTCTCCTTCAAAACTTGCAACACGACCCGCAAATGCTCTTCATGCTCTTCTTGAGACTTAGAGTAAATCAAAATGTCGTCAATAAACACAACTAGGAAACGATCCAACTGCTCATGAAAGATACGATTCAAATATTCCATAAACACACCCGGCGCATTAGGAACACCGAATGGCATCAAAGAAAATTCATAATGACCATACCGTGTCCTAAAAGCCGTCTTTTGAATATCTTCTCCTTTAACACGAATCTAGTGATAACCTGACCTCAAATCAATCTTACTAAAAACACGGGCACCAACCAATTGGTCCATCAAATCATCAATTCTAGGAAGCGGATACTTATTCGTAATAGTCACCTTATTCAACTGCCGATAATCAATACACAACCGCATGCTCCCATCTTTCTTCTTTACCAACAATACCGGCGCACCCCAAGGAGAAACACTCGGCCTAACAAAACTCTTTTCCAATAAATCATTCAATTGTTTCTTCAACTCTACCAACTCCGATGCCGACATACGATACGGTGCCATCGAAATCGGTCTAGTACCGGGAACTAGATCAATCGAAAACTCAACTTCCCTTTCCGGCGGTACATCCGTAATGTCCTCCGGAAATACTTCTGGAAAGTCACACACCACTGGAACCAAATCCAATTCAACCTTATTCTCTACCGACAGCGACGCAAACAAACAGAACACTTGAGCTTCATCCGCCAAAAGTTTCTTCAACTCTTTAGTGGATAGAAAACTCTCTTCCTCCTCATCTCCCGAAGATGGAAACCTCACCAACTTGTGATAACAATCAATACGAACTCTATTATACTGCAACCAATTCATACCCAAAATCACATCTAATCCTTCTAATGGCAAACACACCAAGTCCATAATAAAGTCCTTACCATACATGGTCAAGGGACAACTCAAACATACCAAAGACGTAGTTACCAACCCCGAAGCGGGCGTCTCAATAACCATATCACCACCACAAGAAGACAAACACAAATCCAAACGCTTAGCGCACTCAAAAGAAATAAACGAATGAGTCGCTCCAGTATCAATAATAGCAACTAAAGGCATATTATTAATAAAGCATGTACCTTTAATCAACCGATCCGCATTAGTAGTGTCTGCACCCGCTAATGCAAATACCTTCCCGCTTGATGGAGCTTGCTTTGCCTTAGTATACTTTGTACTAATATGACCAACCTTCCCACAATTAAAACACTTAATCACATTCCTTCTACATTCAGTTGTAGCATGATCGAGACCACCACAGTTAGCACACTTTTCCCCAGCCTTCTTACACTCAAAAGATTTGTGCCCCACTTCGCCGCACCTATAGCACTTAATGGGACCAGAACTTCCACCACCGGGTCTCTTAACAAAGTGTTCCCTATGCTTTCCTTTATCAGCAGGCGTCACATAAGGTCCACTCCTTACCGGTTGCTTTCCTTTCTTCTCATTTAAACTCTTATAGTGAGTAGAACGAGCTCTACTATCTTCTTCAAAGATCCTGCAGCATTCGGTCAAGTCCGAAAATCTTCGAATCCTCTGATAACCCACCGCTTGCTTGATCTCAAGACGCAAGTCATTCTCATACTTAGTGCACTTGGAAAATTCCGCCGTCACCGCATCATAGTGAGGATGGAACTTCACCAACTCCGTGAACTTAGCCGTGTAGTCAACCACGGACATGTTCCCTTGTTTCAATTCTAGAAACTCCATTTCCTTCTTTCCCTTCACACTCTCCGGATAATACTTCCTCAAAAATTCAGTGCGGAACAAATCCCAAGTTATTTCCTCATCATCAAATTCAAGAATTTGTCTTATGCCGACCCACCAGTCATCGGCTTCTTCTCTCAGCATGTGAGATCCAAGTCTCACCTTGTTCCCCTCAGCGTAATTCATAACTCTGAAGATCCTCTCGACCTCCTTCAGCCAAATCTGAGCACCGTCCAGATCAAACCTTCCTTTGAACACCGGCGGCTGATACTTTCTAAACTCATCGTTAGCATTCACATTCGGCGCACCCTGCACCGCTCGAGCCATAGCCTCCAATGCCGCAGCCACAACGTTGTCATTACGACCAGCCATATTCTGATTATTCTCAAAAATAACAACAAGGTCAAACAACCGTTCAACCAACAAAACAGCGAGACAGATACAACTGACTCAACACTGGCTCTGATACCACTTAATGTAACACCCCCTTTCTATACCCCCAAAATAAACAATTAAATCATTTAGGCACAAATTCAGAATTTCATCAGAGTACATTTGCAACGTGGCATAAAAGGGAAATATCACATTATCATAAAAATTCCAACACATACAACACCTACTCAAACGGATATGCAACAACAGGGTAGCACCCACGAGAAATATTTAGAACAAGGCGGAAATATCCAAATATTCCATAAGTCTCCAAAACATATGTTCACATATACAGTTATCATTCATCATGTTTACAAAACACATCATCAGCAGATACATACACAGATGTATCACAAAAAAAATCAAAATAATTCCTATCTACCCGGTGCTACATATCAGAGCCGACCAACCAAAAAGGGAAGAAGCCACGCTTCACAAAAATACCTCCAGCAATCTAATCTGCAATGCCTCATAGAGCATTAAAAGAAACAACAGAAGGGTGAGAAACGATATCATAATAACAATGCATATAAACACACACACACACATATATATATATATATATATATATATATATATATATATATATATATATATATATATATATATATATATATATATATATATATATATATATATATATATATATATATATATATATATATATATATATATATATATATATATATATATATATATATATATATATATATATATATATATATATATATATATATATATATATATATATATATATATATATATATATATATATATATATATATATATATATATATATATATATATATATATATATATATATATATATATATATATATATATATATATATATATATATATATATATATATATATATATATATATATATATATATATATATATATATATATATATATATATATATATATATATATATATATATATATATATATATATATATATATATATATACACACACACATATATATATATATATATATATATATATATATATATATATATATATATATATATATATATATATATATATATATATATATATATATATATATATATATATATGTATACATAATATCCAATATACATCTTTTGCATTCTCACCGCAACTCACCTCGTCATACCGTACATCGCAATGTATTCACATTATCTATTTACAAATAGAACACCATGCATATACAATATGCGTCAACAATGTTTATATCAGTTCATAAACACACAAAACATACATATACATATATTCACACATACATGTGTCTTCAAGCATACCTATCATGCCAATCATCAACAATTCATATAAACATTCACAATTATGTTTATTCACCATACACCATGCAAGATGTCAACATGCAACTCATAGAGACCGACACACGACTCTATGCAGATGCAAATGCGGTACCGACTCATTTCAGCAGTTTCAATTGAAGAACCAAATAACCATCGCTCACACCCCACATGGGCACACGAGGTTCTGCAGATTCTACACGGAATCAAAATAACCATCGTAACATACGAGGTTCTGCAAATCCACCGAGGGATCAATAATTAACCATCGCTCACACCCCACAAGGGCACACGAGGTTCTGCAGATTCACCGAGGAATCAATCGACACAAGAATGCATACCATGATGCTTCACATGCAACATGACTCATGACACTCTTGAAATGCACACATGTTTACAAACATACTCATGCATTCCACACATTCATCGCATATATTCATACAAACATCATAAATTTTTAATCAAGCTAAACAATGCACATAATTGCCCAAACGGCCACAATTCATGATCTAGGATTCACGCCATACGGCTACCCACAGCACATCACAAACCAGCATATAATCTATTACATCAAAGAAGGGTCAATCGCAACCGAAACCCCAAGCCACGACAGCACCATGCAACAGGGAAAATTCATCCTGCTACGTTCGCTACACGCTCGCCTAGCGAGCTGCTAGCGAGCGTTCGCTACCTCCTCGCCTAGCGAACTGCTAGTGAGCAAGAACAGAGGCTACAGACCTCGTTCGCTACCCCGTTCGCCACAGCGAACCTCCAGCGAGCTCCTCGCTACTCCCTGCGCTGCCAGCGAGCGACATCAGGATCTCACTGTCCCAAGTCTGGGACCATTCGCTGCACGCTCGCCTAGCGAGCTGCTAGCGAGCGTTCGCTGCGTACTCGCCTAGCGAGCTGCTAGCGAGTCGCCTGCGAACAGCAACATTCAGTTCTGCTCCAGCACCTCAAAACTCACCAAAATCACCCGATTAAATCCAAAGTTGTTCCAGTAGCCTTAGTCCAACATATATCGTCTAACCTACATCATCTAATCACGATTCTAACCGTTACACAACGATTCCTTTCGATTAAACCAAATTCAACCTAAAATGGAAAGTGTAGAAAAACTACCAACAATCCAAAACAATCTAACAAAATCATACATGATTATACACATTGATAGAATAATAAAGTTTCACACCCTTACCCAATTAATCGAAAGCTTTGGTGATGATTTCTTGAAGTTCTAGGTTTTCCTCTTCTTTTCTCTCCACTTTCTCTTCTCCTCTTTCTTTCTCTTGTTTTTCTTTCTATGTTACTATATTTTTTTCTTTTCCTCCCTCATCTCATATTTCTATTTCTTTCCTCTCAAATTCTTTCCACACACTAATTAATCAATTCTCATAAAAATATCCACTTAGCATAATCACTAATGCCCAAAATACCCTCCAACCTATTTTTACCCGAAACACTCAAAATCGGTAAAAAGAGAAAATAGCATAATAGGCACACATAACATATTAAACACATAGATCCTATATTTAAAATAATAATTCAATCAATTAAATTAAAGGACTCAAAATAAAGGAAATCGGAATCGGGGCGTTACAACAACATTAGGACTTGATAGTCTCCCCGTTAGTTGAGCCCCTTCTCTTCTCCTCTCAAAACAGCTTAAGATACAGTAATCATGAATGATTTCTCTCGTACGTTACAAGCCTTAAGCTATCTGAGAAAGGATTGTTGGAGAGCTTCTTTTCAACAATCTGGATGTTTAGTATGGCACCCTTTGGGTGACATGCGACGCATTCACTCTCAGGTCATAGTCTTTAGTGCGATTGAAATTGCAGACACAACTAAAAAACAGTTCTTCCGTAAAAGACAGAAAACAAACTTCAAACCTTTTGCCCCGTGGGACCATAATTCAAAGGAAAGCTTTTCTGAAGAAAAGAGTGTCGTTAACTCCCAGTTCTACCGCAAACGGTAATGCTTAAGTCTCCAAAGGTCGAGCTGCATACATCCAACTACTGGAACTGTTTGTTAACCCTACTTGACAAAATAGATGAATCTGAACCCCCGTAATCCGTATTACCCCGAACTACGTAAGCTCTAATCTCTCATACCTGTTGAGAGTACGTAGGCACAATACTGATGTATTGGCGAGCCACCTTCCCCATAACCCGTAGTTAGTCGAACTACGCTGACTCTGATTTCTCATTCTCTGATGCGAATACGTAGGCATAAAGTGTGACGCTTTGCCGATCATTTTTCTTTTCTATTTAAGCCAGCCTTGATAGGTAGATAGATAAAACCAACTCGTCCGATAAACACAACAAGCATGGATCCCATCGAGTACGATGGACGTGAGGGGTGCTAATACCTTCCCCTTGCGTAACCGACTCCCGAACCCAGACAATGGTTGCGATGACCTTGTCTTATACCTTTTCGTCAGGTTTTTCCGATCGTTTCCTTTCCCGCTCTGAGGGATAAATAACGAAAGGTGGCGACTCTTCTATTTTGCCGGCACCTTATTTTCGCGGAAGCGACAATCCGCTTTCGGCCCTTCGGCTAAACTGTAAGATTCCTTCGGTCATCAGACTCTGAATCCCTTCTATCAACTGTTCACATCCATCAGGACAAATCGCACAGCCCATACACAGTTCCCCACAGCCCGGGAAGAAACCTCTTTTCATCAGCTTGGCTTTAACGAAGCTAAGCGGCGTCTTCAGATCTTTGACATCAGTCAACAGATCCAAGCTCTCGTCTTCAATAATGGCATTTACCCCACCTCCCCTATGATTCGACATAGGGTTCTTTGTGACATTCGGCACATTATCTGAGAAATTGATGATCTTAGCGTCCACCATATCCTGCACCTTGTGCTTGAAGGCTTTGCAGTTTTCTATCGTGTGGCCTGGTGCCCCTGAGTGAAACTCGCAAGTCGCATTCGTGTCATAACCTGGCGGGGGTGCCCCTGTCAAGGGAGCTAGGGTTCTCTTCTGGATCAGATGTAACTGAAGCAGAGTCTGTAACAGTTGAGCATAAGACATGGGCGGAGTCTCAAGATGACGGCTCGACAACGGTGCCCTGTTCTGATACTTTCTGTACCCTTGTTGGTTCGGCTGCTGCTGCTGCTGTGGCTGGGGTTGTTGGACAGCAGGGATGGTTATGCTGGCCACCTGCTGGTGCTGACCCTTGCCTTTCCTTCGAGCGTTGGACACGGCGCTCGTCTCTCCTTCCCTCCTTTTGCCACCATATGGTTTCTTTCCTCCTCCAGTTGAGGATAGATCACCTTGAATTTTCCCCAGTTTGATCCCATTTTCAATGTGCTCACCCATGATAATGAGATCTGAGAAGCTTTCAGACATACTGCTAACCAATTTCTCGTAATAAACCCCTAGGAGGGTGGCTACGAACATTTCAACAAGCTCCCGTTCAACCATCGGCGGCTGAGCTCTAGCTGCCAATTCACGCCACCGCTGGGCGTATTCTTTGAACCCTTCGTTGTTCCTCTGTGACAAATTCTGCAGTTGGACTCGTTTCAGAGCCAAATCACTGTTATATTGATAATGGTGCACAAATGCTTCAGCAAGTTCCTTCCACGTGCGCACACTGGTAGGCTCCAGACTCATGTACCATTCCAAGGATGGCCCGGACAAGCTATCCTAAAAGAAGTGCATCAGCAGCTTCTCGTCTTCAGAGTGAGCGGACATTTTCCGGTAGTATGATCTCAGGTGGACGCGAGGGCAATTGGTGCCCTTGTACTTCTCAAAGTCAGGTACCTTGAACTTGGGAGGCACCTTAAAATCAGCAATCAATCCCAATTTGGACATGTTGACACCCATAGTGTTCAGGTTCTCGAAATTCCTCAACTTATCCTCGAGTGCTTTAAACCTCAGACGTGCTTCAGCAGTCAGCTCTCCTTCAGCACCTTTCTGTGAGAACAAGTCTTCTTGACGGTCTTCTAACCATGACTGAGGCCCATACAGATTTCCAACACCCGCGTTGCCGTTGCCCAGCCCAACATTGACATTAGCTTCAAAGTTTCTGTTACCGACACCAGTCGTATTACCATTGAGTCCCATGTTAGCGATCTCATTGCCGTTGGCACTGCCATTCCCCCCAGTCACGGGGACGCCATTCTGAGGAGTTTCAACAGGTGGAGGGGTTGGAACAGTCCCACCATGGAGTACACCATTGCTGTCAACCCTTGAAATCAGAGGCTGGACCAAAGTTCTGAGCTGGTCCTGGCCGTTGGCAACCACTTGCATGAGCTCTATGAAGCGGTCCATCCTCTCTCGGAGTTCTTGAACGTCAGTCTGCACTTGCTCCATAGCTCTGGCTTGATTTGCTCTGGTCGGATAGCGGTGGGTTGGTCTTTGATTAATCCTGGAACAACCTGAAACAACCTGTATACACAAAAGGGTTAGAAAAAACGAAAAAGTGCTCGTTATGCAAATGCTTCATGCAAATGCAAACGTGTGTCTGTGCGTTAGGGAGATTTCCCCTGATCCTAGTGCCTGAGTGCCAATGCTGATAATAAGAAGTCTGAGTCCAGTCATGGAAATAACATCTCATATATATAAAGAAAGCCCATCAAGGCGGTACACAACGTCACTGAGTGCAAGCTGAATCAATAGCATGACCTCAACCAACAAGCCTGGTGATGGTCAGCATACAACAATGATCAACACAAAAGGATTACAAATAGTCAAGCACGGCCACGGGCTCGAAACTCTTCTAACAGATCCCTCGTTTCTGGATGATCAGGCCGAGTGAGCAACCCTTCGACGAGTAACTCCCTATGCCTAATAGTGTCTTGAAGACCTTCCATTGAGTCTTCCCATGCTCCTTTGCCGAAACAATCTTCTAGCTTCCGCTTCTTGGACTCAAACGTCTGTTTGTGCTCCTTCAGGTTAGCAAGAGCCTTATTTAGCAGGCCTTCAGCGGCATATCTGCGAGCGGTTTCTTCATCAAACCTCTTCTCACTAGCCTTCACCTGGGCTTTCAATTTGGAGATTTGTTGCTTCAGCTTATCCTCCCGTTCTTTGCCGTTGGCTAGGGTGGCCTTCCAGTGCTGATTAAACTTGGCTATTCTTCGGTACGCTTCATCCAAGTGTTGCTTCTTAGTGGCCAGTACGTCATTGACAACTTTGAAGTCCTGGCCCAAGCGCTCACGCTCAGCTATCTGCTTAGTCAAATCCGTCCCTAACTGGTTCACCAGCTCTGTTTGCCTCTTGAAGGAATGGACGGCTTTGCTTCTCTCGCTTCTGAGTTGAGCCAATTCTTTCTCCAGTTCTTCATTTGCCTTCTTCAGCTCATCTCTCTCAGCTAACACCTGATTATGCTGCTGAATGGGCACAGTGGTAGGCTCTTCAATCACTGGAGGGCTTTCTGGCTGGGCAGGTGGAAACGACATCCCTATAATATCTGCTCTGGCTCTGATCCAGGTCACATACGGAGCGTAGGCTTGGCTATTACTTTTTCCCAGCAATGGTTTTCCCCGCTTACTGATACCATTCCAAGCGTGCTAAAGCTTAGATAACATATCCCCCTCTAGAAGACCAGTGAAGTACAAAGATTCCTGCACCTCTTCATCCTTCGGCGGAGCTCTTAAAGCATAAGCAAACTGTCGGACCAGCAGAGATGGATTATAGTTGATACAACCCTTCCTGCCTATCAAAGGCACATTCGAAAACCCACTGCAGCTGAATATGATCTCAGTACCCAACCTATCTCTATCAAACCAGGAAATATCCTCCGCCGACAGACTCATCAAGCGCTCAGACCACTCAGTTGTGGCTGTAGACGAAGCAAAGGGACCCTTCTTGGGTAGGTGACTATCAAGCCATCTATAGAGCAGGGGCACACAGCACGAGACATTCTTGCCTCTTCTGTTCTCGTTTTTATAGTGGACGGCGTGATAGACATCTCCTATCAAGGTAGGGACTGGATTCCCTGATGCGAAGATGTGAAAGGCGTCGAAGTCTACAAAGTCGGGCATATTGGGGAACAGGATGATGCCATATATGCACAGAGTAAGAATGGTGTTGAACACGATCCAACATCCGTCTTTGGCGCACTGCTGGGCCTTTCCCACTAAGAACTGCAAGGAGAAGCCGGGAACCCTGTTCCAACTAGACAAGACCAACTCGGAGGCATCCAGATGAAGTGAAGGGGCTAGACTAGCCAGATTAGGCGCGGCATCCATATGAACAAAGGGCATCTGACTCTTGATAGGCACACCTAACAAATCAGCATACTCCTCTAGTGTAGGCGCGAGAATGAAGTCCGAGAAAGTAGAGCATCTCAAAGGAGGATCGTAGAACTGCAGCAGGGCGTACAACCCATTCAACTCAAACACAGAAGGTTTACGAACCAAGCTGAGCAATTTCCCGTAAGACTTTCTGAATTCACCTCTCACAGAATCATCTACCAAAGCAATCAAACTAGACAACTGCACAGCATCAGGAATGGGGAGCTTGTAGGCCACAGTTTTCCTCAGAGAACCCATGATAGCACAATAGAAAGCAAGAAAACCTGAACCGGGGGAAATGGTACCTGCAACACAGACACACGTTAATGGTATGCAAATGAGTATGCAAAACAATGCAAAATGCAATCATGCAGCAGGAGATCAAGACGACTGTGCTGTTGCGGAGAAGAAGGTTCTGTATCAACAAAACTACAATACTGCTCTGTCAAGAACAACCCTATCTCTGATGAGCAGAAAACCCTGATATCGGACCATAAATCTGCTCTGTCAAGAACACACATATCTGATGATGAGGAGAAACCCCTGATTTCAGACTATAACTCTGCTCTGTCAAGAACACACATACATCTGATAATAAGGACCTCCGATACAGGACCATAATTCTGCTCTGTCAAGAACATACATAGATCTGACAATAAGGACCTCTGATACAGGACCATAACTCTGCTCTGTCAAGAACAAATATACATCTGATAATGAGGACCTCTGATACAGGACCATAACTCTGCTCTGTCAAGAACAAATATACATCTGATGATGAGAACCTCTGAAACCAACAAAACTGATTCACTGTCAAGAAAACCAGGTAGTCTGAAGGTTAAGGTGTCCTGCAACAAACCCAACCCTACTCACAGGTATGGACCTAAACTGACACAAGTTCGGCATCCTATGCGGTCATCAGCGTCACAGACATTCAAGAGGGGTGATACGATACCCAGAAGGTGTGGCATCACCATCTCTTGAAGCGGCCTCACTCAGCTGAATTCCAAATGATCGGTCCCCAGAGTCGACAATCCTCCAAATCGACAACCCCTCAGGCCCAAAGGGCAGGAAAAGAAGTCAACCGGGAGAACCTCGTCTGAGCGTGGATTTCATGAGACACTAGTGCCTGCAAAGCAAGCACGTGCCCACTAATTTCCGCAACTAATGCTAGGTACACTCAAGCCTGGGTCTGGCTTCTCACTCATCAGAATGCCCCTCCCACAACAACACAGATAATCATATCATACTGAAAATAAAGTGCGGAAAATAAAATGCGATAAATAAACACAACCCAACAAGTAATCATACAAGCGCTAGGATTGACTCTCGCAGGGGACGTTGGATCCCCTAACTGACTCGCATAAGGGACGTTGGATCCCTAGGAAACTATCAGGAAGTCCCCAGCAGAGTAGCCAGCTGTCGCTACCGCGAAAATAAGGTGCCGGCAAAACAGAAGAGTCGCCACCTTTCGTTATTTATCCCTCGGAACGGGAAAGGAAACGATCGGAAAAACCTGACGAAAAGGTGCAAGACAAGGTCATCGCAACCATGTCTGGGTTTGGGAGTCAGTTACGCAAGGGGAAGGTATTAGCACCCCTCGCGTCCATCGTACTCGATGGGATCCACGCTTGTTGTGTTTATCTGACAGGTTTGTTTTATCTATCTACCTATCAAGGTTGATCTGAAAAGAAAAGAAAATGACTCAGAAAAGCGTCGCGCTTTATGCCTACGTATTCTCATCAGAGAATGAGAAATCAGAGTCAACATAGTTCGGCTAACTACGGGTTACGGGGAAGGTGACTCGCCAATACATCAGTATTGTGCCTACGTACTCTTAACAGGTATGAGAGATCAGAGCTTACATAGTTCGGGATAATACGGATTACCGGAATTCAGATTCATCTATTTTTATCGAGAAGGGTTAACAAACAGTTCCAGTAGTTTGGTGTATGCAGATCGACCCTTGGAGACTTAGGTGTTACCGTTTGCGGTAGAACTGAGAGTTAACGACACTCTTTTCTTCAGAAAAGCTTCCTTTGACTTACGGGCCCACAGGGCAAAAAGGTTTGAAGTATGTTTTTTGTCTTTTAAGGAAGAAGTGTTTTTTATAAATGTTTGCAACCAATATCGCACTAGAGACTATGACCTGAGAGTGAATGCGTCGTATGTCACCCAAAGGGTGCCATACTAAACATCCAGACTGCTGAAAAGAAACTCTCCAACAATCCTTTCTCAGATAGCTTAAGGCTCGTAATGTACGACGTCAGTTAACCTTTATTATTGTATTTTAAGTTGTTTTGAGATGAGAAGAGAGAACAGGTTCAACTAAGGGAGACTATCAAGTCCTAATGGTTGTCATGCCAAGGATTCATCCTATGGTTGAAGTTTGAAACAGGGATCTCCTAGAAGTTATCATGCATAGGTTTCAACCTAAAGTTCTAATCATCACTTCATTATCAAAGGAAGTGAGATTCCTAGGGGATCATGTCAATGATAAACAGAAACAGATAAAGCATCAGCTTAAACAGTAAACAGATATACAGTAAAATGCATGCAATGCAAGTGAGGGAGGAAATGTGTGCGGGACATCAGCCTCCACAAGCTCATATCAACCTCAAGCCAGATATGAATAACTGTAATCATACAGAAGAAATGAAATAAAATGCCATCAAGCAAAACACAAACCACATAGGCAAGGGAGCAGGGCTCTACCGAATACCCACAAGCAAAACCATACAGTAAAAATACAAGCAGAGGGAGAAACTCAACCTCTAATGCAATCATGATCCTAGCTTACATCAGTCTAAGTATGAACTTATTCTAATGCATCAAGCAAATCAAACAAGTCACACTAATACAATTGCACAGAAAGCAAACAGACAGAAAAGAAAGCAGATCAACAACTTCCACAGTGCACAGCAAAGCAATCTTCTGACAGCAGCTCAGTCCTCAGTCTGTAACTGCTCTTCAAGGCTACCATCTTCAATAACAAGTGTCAACTTGCTTCTAATACATCCACATAAGTATCAACTCATTCTCTCTTCCTCAAGCCTCAGCTCTTCAGTAAATTCCACGTTCAGGCTTCACTCCTAATATCAGGTATCAACTTGGCCCCTGCAGGCTCTCAATGTATCAACATAAGTATCAACTTATTCTTTCTTCTTCAAGCCTTAGCTCTTCACTCAATTTCAATTTGATCTTCTTCACAAGTGTCAACTTGTTCTTCTGGACCTTCAAGCTTCAGCTCTCTCCTCTTTACAAGTATCAACTTGCTCTTCCTGATCTACAAGCTTCAGCTCCTAAGGGTAATCTTCAAATATAGAGAAGTGTCCACTCCTATCCTTTAATCTCTTCAAGCAAGGAACTCCATCCTCTAGCAAGGGAGAAAGATTCATCTAACAAGAGCAAAGTTTGGATGATTGGTAGCAGAGTGAAGACCAAAGGTCACCACTAAGCATCCTATCATCAGAGAAAGGGACCCTCAAAGGTTCTACCAACTTGTAAAGAACCACACATCCTACCAAAGGAGGGATGAGGCCTTTACAAAGGGACCTTACATCATAGGGAAGAATGGAAGTGATCAACATCTTCCATGCTTATGAAGGAAGAGAATCTATCTAGAAGCTCTGCCTACAAACCCTAATCTTAACACCTAATCAACACTACACCAAAAGAAGGGGAGATCTTCACATCCAAGCTTCCTCAAGCAATCCATGGTAACCCAAGCTTGTCTTCAACATCAACCAAGAGCAAGAGAAACAAAACCCTAATCTAAGGGGACTAAAGAAGTCATTCTAGATGAATTAGTGCATTAGAATCATCTAAAGTTAGCACCTAAACTAAAATCAAACAAAAATAGCAAACCACATTGTAAATTCCTACAAAAATTCCTAAGGGATCCTAATTCAATCATGAATCTACCATACAAAAATCAGAGGTTGAATCATCCACTAAGTTCTAAAAATAAAGCCTAAATCACAAGGTATCAACCATAAACCCTAAAAATGGAGCTCTTAAAGTTCAACCTAAAACTACCACTTATATTCATCACAAAAATGTGAGAAAAATCTAGGGGGAACACGCATATCTATGCTAGCTACACACAAAAAATCAGGGCAAGAATCATCATCACATGATCAAACCAAATTCAACAAGATCAAGCATCAACCATGACTATTTTAATATCAATTAAAATGTTAAAATGCACATAAAATCAGAAAATGCATTAAATTTCAATATTTTTTCTCTAAAAAAAACTAGATTCAATCATGAATCCATGGCAAAAAGAATGGAATTAATTGAGTTATTTTCCAATTTTTTATGAATTATTCAATAACCATGAATGAAATGAAAAATTAAAAGAAAATCCAAGGAAAATGAAAGGCGCGTGGTGTGAATAGCAAATTAATTCAGTTCATTTCAGGGTTGGGCCCAAAAAGGGGGTGTGAGTATCAACTATTGACTAAGCCCACCCAGATTACATTAATGAAACGCTGCGTTCCAAGTACTCAGGGATCCTTCACAAAATTTCCATCGCTCGTGGCCGTTAGATCCCACTTTGGTCAAAGGTCTCAGCCCAATCCAATGGCCATCCAGTCATCTTCAACCTTTTGAATTTCTGAGTTTCTCCTCACCTGCGCGCGCTAGAGTCACCGCCGGTGACTTCTCCGATCAACCATCCACAACCCTAACTCTCTCTAGAATCCACCATTGGCCACGATTCCTTGATGAATCTTGTCCCAAATTTCACAAGGAATCTTCCTATACCACTTAATCATCCTAAAAGTTCAAGATTTGCAAGAACACAATCTCAACTGAAAATTGCAACAACCCTAATTGGTCACTAACTTCCAAATTAATGATCCAGAAACCTTCCTACATCAATCCACAATGCATCTAACATAACAATTCCTCTTGATTCTACCTAAATTAAGCCATGGAATAAGAATTTCATACCTGGTAAAATCGAGTGAACAGAGTGGTTGAATCTTCAAATCAACCCTCAAGAACTTGCAGACTCCTTCACTAGCCTCCAATCAACCTTCTGTATGCAAAGAAAATAGTTGAAATGCCTTGGATTCTTGAACCCGATTCTGAGTTGCAAGCTTCCAACTCCAATGGCTAACTCACGATTCCTTCACAGTTTGGCCTTGAATTTGATCTGGAATTGATCACCAACCTCAGAGCAAGCTATTGGGATCAAGAACTTGGACTGAAATGGCTTCAAACCTTGTAACAGAATTGGATTTGCAAGAAGAAATTTCAAAGTGCAATTTCACTCTCCTCTCTCAATTCTCACCAACCTCCACTCTGAACCACTTCACAATCATATATAGAACATGACTGAATGATCTAGAAAGTTTTAGATCAATCCAATGAGTATTTCAATATCTCATCTCACTTGAAATCTCATGATATGCTATGTGTATGACAGTCCTTGCAGCAGCTTGTATTCATTATGTTCTTCATCCAAATTCTCTCCAAATGAGATTATGAAAGTGCTAGGATGTGTTGGTACCTTGGTTTTAATCTTATGAGAAGTTTGGCATATGCTACTTAATCCTTAAGCAACAAACTACAACACCATGATTTTGACCTCAAATGAGAAAAGTGCCATTGCCATTGTCTTTAAAATGCATTTTACAATCAAAATGACATATAGGTTTGTCCCATTTGGTCTTGAAATGAAAAATCCCAAATTTGGTCCTTTTAATGAACTTTAAATCTTCCTTTTTAAGCCAATTTTGAAAATTTGAGCTACAAGCAATTCCAACATCTCATGACCACTTGGCTAGCCTTAAAACATCATTTTGAACAAGTTTGATGTTGGACATTTTCCCATTTGAAGCTTGCAAATAGGAGTTATGGCCTTATGCTTGAAATGACCTATAATCTTAAAATAATCAAAATACCCTTGACTTGTCAAAGCCATAACTTGAGTTCTACAAATCCTATCAAGGACTTCTAGTACTCTCTAGAAATCTAAGAGGATAAGGAACAACATTAATGTTGACTAAACGTTCATAGGAATCATCCTTCTAGGGCAAAAGTGTCATGCAAGTTGGACAACCTTCAAGCTCCAAATTCACATGCCTCAGATGACTTATAACTTGTCAAAGTCATAACTTGAGTTCTACAAATCCTATCAACGACTTCAAGTACTCAAATTAAAGCTAATATCATGCTCTACAACATTCATGTTGGGGGCAAGATGAAATGACAATCACATCTTGAGCTAAATTGCCTTGAAGATAGGGGTCAAACTAGGGGATTTTACACTGTCAAGCCTTAGAAACCCTAGCTTGAAACTTCTCAAACTCTTCAATCATGATGAGTTGACCTTGGAATCATCCTTATAACATCTCAATGTGTCAATCCATGATCACATGGATCTTGAATTAGATTTCAACCTTGTTCAAATCATCAGTTGACTTAGGGTTGACCCAGCCAAACCCTAATTGCACCACTCATGGCTGAGGCTTCATATCTTTTGCACAATGACCTGTCTAGGCCTCAAAGTGATCTTCAAAACTTCTCATGAGCTCTATCAAGACCTCAATTCTAACTTCATGGCTTCAGAATCATCTGATGACTTCCCACAACTCTCAAGTTAGGAGACACACCCTCTTGGCTTCAATCACTCTCTCTGAGGATCTTTTAACTTCTCTGACAAGGATATCAACCCCTGAACACTTGAATAACTTTCTCTAGCTAGCTTCAAAGTCTTGTGTAGCCATTTATTGGTAATCATACCCCGTGATCTTCTGCATACATGTCAATGAAATGCAAAACACAAGCTAGGTAAAGAAAAGTTGAGCAAATTTTGGGGTGCAACACACTTTATGTTTGAATGCTTTGCAATTGTCGATATTGTACCCCGGGGAACCTTAATGAAACTCGCAACGGGCGTTCACATCATACCCGGGTGGAGGTGGCTACGACAGAGGAGCCATCGTCCTCTTCTGAATAAGCTGCAATTGTAATAAGGCCTGGAGAAGTTGTGAATACGGCATCGGCGGTGTGTCAAACACTCTGCTCACTCCCTGGCCACAATTCTGGTATCATAGTTGGGTGTAATTCTGATTCTGATTCTAGCTCTGCTGATTTTGCTGCTGCTGCTGAACGGCAGGAATTGTTATATTGGAGACCTGTTGACGCTAACGATTTTGATACTGACCCTTACCTTTTCCTTTAGAACTGGACACCGAACTAGTCTCATCTTCTCGCTTTTTACCACCAAACGCCTTCTTCCCTCCTCCAGCTGAGGGCACTTCATTTGACTGAATCTTTCCGAGCTTGATGCCATTCTCCACCCTTTCTCCAGTGATTATCAAATCAGAGAAGCTACCCGACATGTTACTGACGAGCTTCTCGTAGTAGACACCAGGTAGAGTAGCGACGAACAGATCGATTAACTCACGCTCCACCATTAGAGGTTGTACTCTTGCCGCAAGTTCCTGCCACCTTTGGGCGTACTCCTTGAAACACTCATTATTCCGCTGGGAAAGATTCTGAAGTTGGAGCCTGTTGGGAGCAAGGTCGCTGTTAAATTGGTAATTTTTTACAAAGGCCTCAGCCAGGTCCCTCCAGCTTCGGATATTGATGGGCTCCAGCCCCATATTCCATTCAAGGGACGGCCCGAACAAGCTGTCCTAGAAGAAGTGCATCAGCATTTTTTCATCATCCGAATACGCGGACATCTTCCGGTAGTGAGAGCGCAAATGGACTCTTGGGCAGGTGGTGCCCTTATATTTGTCAAAGTCGGGGACTTTGAACTTTAGAGGCAGTTTTAGGTCGGGCATAAGTCCCAGATTAGCCATATCAAGGCCCATGGCATTTTGGTTCTCCAGAGACCTCATCGTTTCCTCAATCAACTTGATCCTCCTATCAGATTCAGAAGGCAACTCAGCAACCACAGCCCTCGGTGTGAACACATCATCCTGTCTGTCTTCATTCCATAACTGATCCATATTACCATGTGCAGCACAGGCGACACCAGGCCCATGAACATTCCCGTTAGCAGCATTACCATTTCCAATATTACCATTTCCAGGATTCCTAAAACTAATGTTATCGAAACCAGCATCATTTCCAGAACCAGCGACATTGCCATTACCATTACCATTCCCTCCAGCAGTAGGGATAACCAAATTAGGCATAGAACGGCCATGAGGAGTCCCATTTTCATTGAGAGGAGGATTAGCAGTTTGTCCTCCATGAAGAACACCGTTGCTGTCAACTCGTGCAATCAAGGGCTGCACCAAAGTACGAAGTTGTTCCTGTCTGTTACCGACCCCCTGCATGAGGTCCATGAACTAATCCATCCTTTCCCTGAACTCTTGCATCTCTGACTGAATTTGCTCAATCAATCTTCTCTGATTTCCTCGGGTAGCGTACCGGTGAGTCGTTTGATCAGCAATGCTGAAACACACTAACGGAGAAACAGGGATGAGATAAAATGGTCCTGCCGTACCTATAATGCAAAAATTCTATGCAAACATGTATGTATGCAACAAGGAAATTTCCCCCTCAATTCTAGTTCCGGGAGAAAGCACGACAATGGAAAACCCCATAAGACAAGCAATAGTAGAAAACTCCTCATATATGTAAATGGAAAGCCACACAAGCAGTGTACAAGCATATCAACTGAGTACAATCAGAAAAGACCTTAACCAACAGGCCTGGTGATGGTTCATACAACAAGCATACACAACAACTACAGAGAGGAAACAAAGTAGTCAAGCGGGACGACGAGACCAGAAATCCTCTAGCAACTTCTACGTCTCGGGGTGATCTGGTTTGGTGAGTAGCCTGTGAATAAGCAACTCTCTCTGGCTAATGGTGCACTGTAGGTCCTCAGTGTAGTGCTCTCAGGCTCCTTCCCCAAAACAATCTTCAAGCTTGCATCTTTTGGAATCAGCTCTCAGCCTGCAATCCTCCAAATTTGCAATAGCTTCATTCAGTCTGTACTCGGTGTCACGCCTGAGTGAGGCCTCTGCTGAAATCTTCTCGTCTTTGGCTCTCAACTGAGTCTTCAATTTGTTGATCTGCAACTTCAACTTATCTTCGCGCTCTTTATTGTTGGACAAGGTGGTGTTCCACTGGGGGTTGAATTTGGAAATCTCCAAATAAGCTTTGTCCAAGTGTTGCTTTTTGGAAGCGAGCACACTACTAATAGCTTTCAGATCTAGACCCAATCGTTCTCAGGATTTAATCTGCTTGGTCAAGTCCGTGCCCAACTTGTTCACCAACTCAGTTTGTTTCTTCAAAGAATAGGTTGTGTCGGTCTTCTCATTTCGGAGCTGAGCAATCTCTTTCTCTAACTCCTCATTAGCTTTCCGTAGCTCCTCTTTCTCGGCCCATAACTGGTTGTACTTTTGAATATCCACACTGGTCGGCTCCTCAACCATGAGGGGATACAAAGGTGCCACTAAAGGAAACAGAATCAGCATCCTCTTCGCTCTATCCTGAATCCAGCTCAAGTAGGGGTCATAGGCTCAGCTATTACTCTTTCCCAGTAATGCTTTTCCTCTCTTGTGAATATTATTCCAAGCGTGCTCAAGTTTACCCAGTGTATCACTATCCAACAACCCGGTGAGGTACAGAGATTCCCGTACCTCTTCTTCCTTGGGAGGATCCCTCAACGCATATCCGGACTGCCTAACCAACAATGACGGATTATATTTGATGCACCCCTTCCTTCCGACCAAAGGGACATTAGGAAATCCGCTGCAGCTATAGATTATTTTTGAACCAAGTATGTTTCTATCAAACCAAGTGATGTTCTCATCTGACAAACCCATCAGAAGTTCAGACCACTGTGACGTACCTGCAGAAGTAACAAAAGGATTTGTCTTGGACATATGACTGGAAAACCATCTGTACAGTAAGGGAACACAACAAGACACATTTTCCCTCTTCGGTTCTCATTCTTGTAGTGAATCGAGTGATAAACGTCACCGAGCAGTGTAGGTATTGAGTTCCATGAGGCCAATAAGTAGAAAGCATCTGTATCCATGAAATCTGGAAGATTAGGGAATAATATAATACCGTAGATACAGAGAGCTAGAATGGTGCTAAACACGATCCAAAAACCGTCCTTGGCACACTGCTGAGCTTTCTCCACCAAAAAGGGCAAAGGAAAACCAAACATCCCAAGCCTTTTGATCATCTTCCCCTCTAACACTGAAGCATCCAGATGCAGAATAGCAGCGAGCTTAGCCAGATTAGGCTCAGCGTCAGTATGGAAGAGCGACATCTGATCCAGAATAGGCACATTTAACAATGCAGAATACTCCTCCAGAGTAGGAGCCAGAACATAATCAGGAAAGACAAAACACCTCAGATGGGCGTCATGAAACTGTAGAAGAGTATAGATACCACTGATCTTATATGCTGAAGGTTTACAAACGCATCTCAACAGTCTCCCATAAGATTGCCTGAAGTCTCCCGTCACCTTCTTATCGGCCATAGCAATCAAACTCAACAAAGTACTGATATCTGAAGCCGGAAACCTGTAAGCCACTGCCCTCTTCAAGGGTTCCATGTCGGAAATAATGAACAAGATCACTAAAATCAAGGGAGTAAATATGCACCTGCAACATAAATACATGTTAATGAGAAGAACTGGCACTTCGCTTTGACAAGAACACTAGCACAACTCTGATAATAGGAATCACTTATATTAATAACTCATATTCACACTACAAAGAGAACTGGGTAATCTGAAAGCCAAGGTTTCCTGCATAACCCAATCCCTCTCACAGGTATGGACCTATCCACTTATAACGTTCGACATCCTATGCGTTCATCAGCGTCACAGACTTTCAAGAAATGATGATACGTTCACCATTTCTGGTTTGGCATCATCGTCTCCTGAAGAGGCTTCACTTAGCTGAATCACAAATGATCGGTCCCCAGAGTCGACAACTCTCCAATCCAAAATCCCGACTGATCCTAAGGATCAGAAGGGAAATCATCAAAGAGAATCTCGTCTGAGCTCGGATTTCATGGGGAACTGTGTCTGCTAAGCAAACAGGCCCCCCCAATAATCTCCACTACTAATGCTAGGTTTGCATTCAAGCTTGGGTATAGCTTATCACTCAACAGAACCTCCCTCCCCACAACACAACAATAATGATACATAATGCTAAAAATAAATGCTGGAAAGTAAAAATAAAGTACAACACGTATATACATACACCCAAAGATAACCAAACAGATAATAAACAGTCCACCAACTAGGATTTTAGGGTTTCAATATTTATTAAGTGTTTTGAATGAATGTACAAGTGAAAAGGGGGTTAGATGACAATATGCACAATATGATAATATGAAGTATGCACAATGATGATTATATGTACAAGATAAAGTCAATAGAAATATAAACAGAAAAATATGTGCGGAAATATAAAACAATGAAATATTAACAGAATATTAAAGTCGGGAGTTATCAATCGGTGAAACGGAGGAAGTCAAAAAATTCAAACCCCGTCTTAATCGCAAACTTCAAGTTAATTTAATCGAAAGGAACCTCTCGCGATCCCAAAGTAAGGAAAATGACCCAAATGGTCATTCTCCTTAGATTTGAAATAACGAAGGTTTCAACATCCTCGATGATTAACATTTGATGAATTGGAGACTTCATCGGTTCGAAATTGAAAATTCTAATAAAAGATGCAAGGTGAAAAAGAAGTGGGTCTCGGATCCATAGTTTCTCGTCAACAATTTGACGGATAAACGAAGAAAATATTTTCATCGACCAAAACAAAAATAGAATGAAAAGGCCCAATGACAAAATGGGAAATAAAATTTAACTTCAAAAATCGAAAATTATATAAAACTTGAAATAAAATAATACAAAGTTACAAAATAAATATTTATAAACTTCTAAGAGGAAAATAAATATAATATATTCTAAAAACTCTAATAGAAGAAACTATTATAAATTAATTAAACTAATATAATATATATACATATGAAAACTTTTTTAAAAAAAACTAAAATAATAAATCTACTATTACATAAATATATTTACAATAACTATTATATAAATGTATTTACAAAATAATTTACATTTTATTTAAAAAAAAACAGGGGGTTTAAAATAATGAAAGAATGTAGAATCATATGGACTTCATTTTGAAGCCCATCATCCACATTCACTCGCTGCAAACAGGGAGGGGGAATAACAAAAGACTCAAAAGAAATAATTAAATGAAACCCACATTCATCAAAGTAAAAGCTAGAAGAAGGACAAATCGTGGAAATGTAATCGAAAATAGCCTCAAGACATCATCTCTCTCCCTCGATTCCAAGGTTCAACTCTTGTTTGATCCACTCTGATTTTGTTTCAATTTTATTTTGGTTTGCTCAAGGTTTTTTCTTCTCCTCCATTACTGCCTGGATCTAAAGGTTGTCGATAGTTTGAAATGAGTTTTCGGAGTGTGTACTTGAGAGATTTGAAACAGGTTTTCGCCGGAACTGGGTTGAAGGGGGGATTGGTTTGTAGAAGTTGAGAAGCTGGGTTTGAGAAGCTTGAGAGGGTGAGGGATATGGCGAAGGGTTTCGCGGCGAGGGTTTGAGGGAGGACTGGGTTGCGATTGGAAGTTGGGTTTTGAAGTTCTTGGATGAAGATGGAGTCTGGCGAAATGGAAGAAGAAGGGAAGTGTTTTTCTTGTTGAGGGATGGCGAACGAAGGATGATGAAGGAGTGGTAGTTGCGGCGGCTAAGTTTAGGGTTCTTGGGATTAGGGTTCCAAGCTTAGAGATGGTGAATAGTGAACCGGTCCTGCTCTGCAACATGTCCCCTCCCTTAGATTTATATTGTCCCCTTTTTTTATTTTTATTTTTAAATAAAAGTTGTACTGATAATTGGTTAATAAGAAAATGAGTAATCCTAATCTAACTACTAAACTAATCTTAATAATAATCCTAATTAAATAATGAACTAATAACTAGCTAATTATAATTAAAACTACTAATTAATCATAAATAAAATTCTAAATCTAAATTAAAATTTTAAAAATCTATTCTAAAAAGAGTTTAATGAAAAACTAAATAGAAAAACTATTTTCTAAGATTATTCTAAAATAAAAAAATAATTCTAAAAAATGCTAGATTAAATCTAAACTAAATCTATTTCTAAATTAATTAAAAAAAAATCTACTTTCTAATAAACAATAACAAATAAATAAAAGAAAGCCATTCTAAAATAAAATTCTAACTAAAAATATTTCAAAAACAAATTCTACTCTAATTAATTTTAAAACTAAAATTCTAATAACTAAATGAAAATAAACTGAATTAAAATAAAATTCTAATGAAACTCTATTTAAAATTCTAAGATTATTATATTTAAAAAAAACTATTTAAATCTAATAAAATAAACTAAACAATTAAAAAAAAACTATTTCTAACCAATTTTTTTATTAAAAAAAACAATATTAAAAACCTATTTAAACTATTTTCTAAATAATTAAAAATAAAGCAAAAATAGCGATCAAATGCAAAATGCCATGGAAATAGAAATGTAAAACGGACAAACACCGAAATGCGCCAAATTATCAGCACGGACTGAATCATCAATAAATTCTCGTTTTCGACATAGAACTTCTCGTTTGAATTGATTTGAATCGTCTAAAATGCGAGCAAAACGACTGTAATCCCAATAAATTCAATTCGGCTGATAACACTGGAAGGATGCGACATAAATGATATGCAGATGAAAACGAAGCAAAGGCTAGTCAAAGCTAGAAAAAGGGTGGGCAAATTTAGGGTATGACATAGAGAACTAAACCCTTTGGGTGATCTGCTGTATTTAGGTTCAATTACCTTGAAATTAATATAACTATGCAATTCAATTTCTATTCATATCAATCCTGTTATATGCTTATCATTTGCTTAATGCAATTTGTCATAGAAACCCCAAATTCATCATTTTTCTATTTTTTATGAATACTTTTACTATTTTCATAGTTTTAGAAAATTCTAAAAAAATCTCAAAATTCTTATTTCACATAATAGGGACATTGTTGGCATTTTCACGTTTGTTACTGCATTGTTGCATTAGTTGTGGCTATTACTAGGTCTGGTTGTTCTGACCTTTTTTTATTTGATCCTGAGGTAGATAGAACCTTACATGCATGCCTTAGAGATAATCAGGCAAGCACAAGTTCACCAACCGTTAATGACTCTGATTCTGATTCCTTGTTTTTTTTATAGCCTATTTGATTCTGATTCTGAACTTGCACTAGTGGAAAAAAGGATTTTTAAGTCGGTTAAAAATAACTTTTTAAGTCGGGTCCGAGCCCGGCCTAAGAATTACCAACATAAGAAGTTTTGACTTCTTAAGTCGGTTGTGGACCTGACTTAACAAACTATTATTAGGTCGGTTAGACAGAACCCGACATAATAAGTCTAGCCTGAAGAAACCTCTCGGGCCATTTATACCCGACCTAAGAACTTACTTTCTTAAATCAGATATAACTAACCGGCCTAAGAAGTTGTTTTTTTTGGTTAATCACACAAATCATATGCAGCTTTCCCATTTAACAATTTACCCCTAAATCAGACAATCCAACTCAATCAACAAATTACACCCAAAAAAAAATCACATAACACAAATCACAGTAAAACACCTAATTATCAAATAAAATAAACCAGCAACTTATAAACACAATTACGTATAGTAATAATACTAATACACAAACAAACGTGTGCATGTTAATTCTATGCGCAATTCAAGTATTTGTAATAGTAACAAGTTTGCAATGGGATAATAATATTGTTGTACCTAACATAAATTGGACATCCATCGATTGCACGAGCTGCGGTATGATACTCAGCTGCTGGATGTAATCTCTGAAATCACAAAGATATTTGTTAGAATGAAGAAAAATCAACACCTAAAAAAGAAGGTACTAATTGAATTACAGTTGAAGATCAATTCAGTTTCACTTACATGGAACATGTCCCAATTAGGTTGCATAAACTCTCCAAGGAAAAGTGAATTGTATGCAACAGAAGAAATATGGATTGTGTGGTGTTTCTTCACTCCGCCAACAAGATGTTTAAGACCCGTAAACATTTCTGTGATTTATTTGAGAAATAACATCTACCTCATTGATGAATTGTTCGATTTGGCTTTCATCTATTGTTTTGGACTTTTTTATAGCAACAGTTCTATTATCTTCTACTTCCCCTTTGAAAACTGTACCATATCCTCCTCTGCCTATGATTAAGCTCTCATCAAAGTTGTTTGTGGCTTTCCTTAGTTCATTTTCTTTGAAAATATGAGTTATTTGAGATGATGATGAGTCCACAACATTCAACAGGTCTTGTCTACTTGCACTGCAAGACACCAAAGGGTATTAGAATTTGACTACAAATAAACAGAGATTAGAAAATATAATGTTTGGTGAATAATATGGAATTGTTTTTTGATTAAAAACAGTTTGACTTGCTGTTTGCCGCCGAGATCCCAAAACATTGTTCCAAACATCAAGGCTATGAATGTGGTGAAGAAAAACCTCACAGTAGTGTATGGTGGATTACGCCAATATGACCAACGTTGCTTCCATAAGCAAGCCTGACATTGGACAAAGAACGACTGCGAGAATTGTGTAGGGAAATGAAGATCATTTGAACCAGGAGCAGGTTGGCCAAGTTCTTGTATAAGTTGTTTATTTCTCCTAAAGAGCCATACAGAACAGTTTAAGCATGTTACAAACATGATAGGAATAGCAACTATAGTTAATAGATTCATATCCATATGCACTAGTGTACCTGTATAGATCTGAATTTTTGTACAAGTCAGTAAAATCAACACCCAAATTAAATTCTTATGTTGTAGTTGTAACTTCCAACATCCATGTTGCTGGATTATATCCGTCTTTGATCTTACTCACCCCTTCAATACTCTGGGCAAAGAAACTTATTTGAAAACTTTAGTAACTAATTACAATCAAGAAATGGAGACATTCACTTGAGTAAATTTTATAGTAAAGTGGGATCGTACCTCGAAATACATGACCAAATGAACAGAATGACGACCAAATGAACAGAATGACGACCAAGTGGTCCAACGTATATTTCTTGCCCTCCACGCTTCATAAGGAATAGCTAGAATTGCATATGAATAATATGTCAGATTCAAGTATAATAGAGATGAAAACAACTATAAAAGGTAACTTCATTTGTCATTAGTATTTATTTGTTATCACCGTTCACTACATACCTCATCAAATGCTTCAAATATGTCAATACTAGGCTGATGGATGGTACACACGACTATTCTTCCTGTGTCCACTGTGTTCCTTACAATTCTCATAACAATTGCAGCAGCTCTAGCATCTAAACCAGAAGTAGGCTCATCCATGAAAATTATAGATGGATTAGCCACTAGTTCGACTGCAATAGTAAGTCTCTTGCGCTGTTCAGTTGAGAGACCACTCACGCCAGGAAAACCAACCAGGGAGTTCCTCAACAGGTTCAGCTCCACGAGGTCCATGACTTCATCAATAAACATCTGCAATCATTTTTAATGTCCTTAAAGTCAGAACAATCAACCTCAAATAGATTAGGAGAAATGAAACCTAAAATGGCATAGTTTGTATTAACTGACCTTTCTGGTCTTGGAATCAACTCCAGAAGGTAAACGAAGCCATGCTGAGTAAAGTAGGGACTCATAAACTGTTACATGAGGTGAATGGATATCGTTCTGCTCAAAGTAGCCAGAGATTCTAGCAAATGTTTCCTGGTTTTTCGGGTAACCAGAAACCTTGATGTCCTCATCAATATGTCCACCTGTTTTCTTACCAGCCAGAACATCCATCGGAGTTGTCTTTCCGGCTCCACTTACACCCATCAAAGTTGTGAGAACACCAGGTTTGAATGTGCCACTAACACCCTTCAAAAGTACTAATCTTTCCTCTGTAACACCTTGTTCCTTCATTTCCTATCAGATGAAATTGGAGTTAAGTTAGAAAAATTCTTTTGGTCTCACTAAACATAAGTCTAGTTAAATCTCTAAATGCTGAATATATCACTTTGTGTGAACCTTACCGCTGGCATATCAACAGAGTATACAATGTCATCAAAAGTGATAGAATGTGGTTCAAATGGAAGAACCATGCCTTTCTTCTTTCCATGGATGGACTTTGTTGAAGGTGAGAAAAACACTTAGAAAGGGGGTTGAATAAGAGTTTTTAGGAAATATGGCAATAAAAAGAGCCCAATATTTTTATCCTGGATCGTTGAACTCAACTACTCCAGTCCACCTTATCAAAGATGATTTGCCTTTCTCTGCAAGGACTTAATCCGCTATTGATCAACTGATTACAATAGAAAGCACTAAGAACAACTGTCTTAGTCTTCTCAAGAACTACTGACCACACCTTGGTCTTCTTAAGGAACTTCTTACAATTTAATGTAAACTAACAAGTGTTTGAATGCTTCTAATAAGCTGTATCACAACTGTGATGTATACACTTAAGATTAAGTACAACAATAACTATGTGGTTTTATGAAAGATCAAATGAGTAAGATCTTGTGAGATTTTCTCTTTTATGAATCAAGAGTGTTTTTCTTTCTGAATGATCTAGCAATGAGCAAAAGATGAGTAGTGAATTAGCAGCATCAAAATGTTGAAGTAGTTCTCCTTTTATAGCTTTTTCCAATGCCTTGAGTGATGTGCAGCTGAATATAATATTTTGATTGTATGACTTTTCATCACCAAAAGTGTTGGTGTAAGCCCTAGAGGCCAATATTTTTTGGTACTTGTATCAGATTATTCGTTTAATAATAAAAGGCATTTCTTTATTATGTTTGTCTTTCAGAATAATAAAGTCCCTAGAATAGTTAGTCTGTTTAATGAAATGTTAAGTGTGACTTAATCATGAGATCCCATTAAACATAAAGACATTATTCTTAAAATATCCGTAGTCAAGCTTTATTGCAAAGTGGGATAACATTAAAAGCATTGAGACTATTATGAAGATAGACTGATGATCACATCTCATGGATCATGGATAAAGAGTTATCAAGTCTTGATATAGGTATAAATATTAGGAGTAATATTTATACCGGATTGACCCGCTATGAGAATACTACATAGTATGTTATGCAAAGTGTCATAAGTTATTCTCATGGTGATAATGGTGTATTACCACCCTTCGACCTGAAACCACTATGGACCCTAGATGTAGAGTCGGGTGCTTTATTGCTGATCAAACATTATCCGTAACTGGATGATCATAAAGACAGTTGATGGGCACTCCACGAAGCATGCTGAGGGACATGAGTGTCCTAGATGGAATTTGCCAATCCTGCATAACAGGAGAAATGTCTAAGGGCCCAATATTGAACTGGACAAGGATGACACAGTGTATGCCTTGTGTTCAATATAGACATAGGGGCAAAAGGGTAATTGTACAAACATATATTATCACGAAAAAGGTTTTGTCAGATCACATGACATTTTCGTGACTTGGGTAGCAGTGATGTGTTGCTAGATACCGCTTACTGTTTATTATGTTAAATATATATAATTTAATATAATTACCAACGTTACGAAATCCTACAGGGTCACACACATAAGGACAGTTTGATGAGAGATAGAGAAATCAAAGGAACACCGTAAGGTACGGTGCACTTAAGTGAAAAATAGAAATTCGGATAATATAATAATAATTATTGTTATTTTATAATGGTTATAAAATAATAATAAAATAAATATATTTATTATAATAATAGTTATTATAATAATATATAATATTATTATGGATCATGTGAATTAGGGTTTTAGCCCGCAGCCCACAAGAGAGTCTATAAAAGGAACCCTTGTGATGAAGCTTTCACTTGATGCAATTTCGTTTTTGATTCTCTTTTCTCACTCAAATAATTCCGTTCGTAAGCAGCTAGCACTGTGACCGGAAGCTGTTCGTGTGGACTGAGTAGAGGCGTTGCACTTCATCAACGCTTGTGATCGCTGCATCAAAGATCTGAATCGCCACAAAGAGGTAACGATTCTATCACTGACCATGCTCATTCGTGAGGATCACTAAAGGAAAATTTTTGTTTTCCGCTGCGTTTAGATCGCAATTTTCCTTCAAAAAGTATGGGCAGAGATATGCTTTCTGCAGAAAGGTATGGTTGTAGAAGCCTTGGGATTTGCACCACGTCACTTCTTTGGAAAAATTAGCCGTTGGTTACTTTGGAAGTAGCACCACGTCTAATCAATTTTACAGCTTCTTCAACAAGCTTCCTTCAAGATGAAGTCTTCACAATCTATATTTTAGAACTTGTAGTAATCTTAAAAGGTATGAAATGCTTCAAGATGATCAGAGCTTAAGATGGATGATAAGTCCAGAGTCTTGATAGATGATCAGATCTTTAATGTATCAGAGTCTCAGTCTTGATCAGAGTTTCAGTCTTGATCAGAGTTTCAGTCTTGATCAGAGTCTTCATCAAAGTATGCAACAGTATATGCTCTGAGCGTGAATATTAATGATAAGAGTCTGGTTATAAAAGCCTCTGAGTTTGTAGTGAAAATATCTTCAGAGTCTGATAAGATCAGAGCTTTCAGCTTTTGTATACTTCTTTCAGTAACGCTTCAGATCATTCTGTAGCTTTTGCTTCAGATCCTTCTGGCAGCGCTTCAGAATCTTCTGATAGTCTTGCATCTGATGCTTCCAGATCTTTGCATAGTTTCTTTGTACTTATTTGCTTCTTTTAAGAGTATTTAATTTTATACCTGAAACAATAATACTTGAACAAATTTTAGAGTGTATATTTGCTCGTTACAAAATTCCATAAAAGTTATCATCAAAACATAGAGATATAAGAAACACCAATATGTGTTCTAACAATCTCCCCCTTTTTTATGATGACAAAACATAGGGAATTTTGTTCAATGAAAAGAGATAAAATAAATAACTCCCCCTGAGAATAAGAATCTCCCCCTGAAATGAATATTCTAATGGAAGAGAACACTTCCCTTTTTGCTTGAGTATATTTCAGAACCTGGTAGGAATCCTTGATGAGAGAAAAACTCAGCATCAGCTTGCTCTCCATAATTCGTTTTCAAGGATCAGAGCGTTTTCAAGGATCAGAGCCTAATTGGATAATTCTCAGGGTAATCTTCAGATCATTTTGTTAGATGAGATAATGAGATCTGAAAGTCTTAAGATTCAATGTTAGATTAAAGCAATGTCTGAATTTCATTTTTAGCATTTGCTTATGTTGAACAATCAAATTCTCTTTCTCTTTCTCCCCCTTTTTGTCATAATCAAAAAGAACTTTAAAGACAGAAAAGATAACAGAAGAAGAGAGAAAACAAATATGACACACGAATGGAAGACAAAGTAGCCAGATTTAATCAGATCAGAAAATCACAAAGCATAAGAAGTTCGTAGAGCAGATGATAAAAAAAACAAACAGAAAAAACGTGCAAACACGAGAATGTAAAGACATGAAAAAGAAAACTAGGGCTGGCGAGAAGCAATCAGTGTCAGAAGATCCGTAATCTTAGCAGTGGACTCTTCTTTCTTGGCCATCCAAGTCTTGATTTCTTCAGTAGTCTGTTCCTGTTTTATCATCCATGTTCTAATTTCCTTGACTTCTTGGACAACATCTGGAATCTCAGTCTTCATCTCAGATGCAGAAGGTTCAGAAGCAGATGCAGTTGCCATTGGATGATCAATCTCCATGTCAGATGCAGGAGTATCTTCTATCATGGCAGAATTTTCAGCAGGAGCATCTTTTAGAAGAAGCACTGGAGTTGTGATAATGTTCAGCAAAGTTTGTCTGACCATTTCAGCAAACTTAGCCTTTGCATCATCAGCACAGAGTGTTCTGAGGTCAAATGCAGCAGAGTTGAATTTTGATATGAATCTGTTCCAAGAAGTTTCAGATTCAGCAGGATTCAAACTAGCCATGCATTCTCTCTCCACAGAAGCAATTCCTTTACGTAGTTCCTTCTTGAAATTTTTGAACAGAGTAGAAACATATGATCTGGGTTTTGGTTTGAGAAAGTCTTCTATGGTGACAGGTTGTGATGGTTCAGGAGGTGTTTGAGTTTGTTCAGGATGTGGGTGATCAGATGATGGACGTTCAGATGGTGTTTGAGTTTGGGGTATGGATGTTTGTGGTATGGTAAGTTGAGGAATGGAGGTGTCAGTATCAGATGGTGTTGATATAACAATATCAGATGAAGATGATATAAAATCTGTGAAGTTGAATTTGAAACGAAGAGGGGTTTTAGATGCAGGTAGATCAGATGATAGTGGTTTATAGGGATCAGGAATTTGTAAGCTAGTTGGAGAGGGGACTTCAGATTCATCAGAATCAGATGATTCAGTTGAAAGACATGAAGTTGAAGAGAGGACATACAAGGTTGCAAGTGGTGATATATCCAGAATGTTTTCAGATGGTTGTTGGACAGATGGTTGAGGATTTTTGATGGTTGGTTCTTCTGGTGGTTGAGTAGATGAGAGTGGTTCAGATTGTTTTTCTTGTTTTGATTGTGTTTGTTGTTCAGAGGATTGTTTTTTTTATGATTGAGATGATGGCTGTTGTTGTGTTTCAGATTTGTTTGGTTGAGGAGGTTGATGTTCAGACGATTTCTGTTGAGGGGTTTCAGATGGTAGTTGAACAGAAGATGGTTGAGAATGTTTCATGGGAGATGAAATGGGTTCAGATGATTTCAGAGGAGATGGTGGAGGTGAAGGTGAGGATGAAGGTATATATGGTTTGGGATCAGATGTTAATACCTGGTGAATTGTTTCTCTGATTTCTTCCACAGTAGCTTCTGGAGGATTTTCATTTTGCTTCTTGTCCTTTTCAGGCTTGTCACCAGCATCAGAGGCTTTCCTCTTGGGCTGTGCAAAAGATCCTTCTTCAGCCTTTCTTTTCCTGCACCTTTCTCTCATAAGACATGGCAATACTTCTCCTTCCTTCTGTACTATGTTAGCAGGCAGAGGAATACCATCTCTTAAACATTCAGCAATGAATGTCAGAATGATGTGCCTAGGTTCATCAGCACTGAACATAGGAAAATCTGCTAGAGGAATTCTCCTTCTGCTGACGTCTTCAGATTGAAATTTCTTGGGTTTTCCAGCAAGCTCTGAAATAACCTTCATTCGCTTCAGAGTGTTCCCATTTATGACAGATCCTATAACATAGGACAGATCCTCTGTTACCCCAGCATCAAACATATGTTTCAAAAGACCACTCTCTGTTAGAATGTATGATATCAGTCTTCCCATAGGGATCCAATTTCTGATTTTTCCAGCTTTAACCCTAACTTCTTCTCTTGTTTCTTTGATATGGTTCAGAAGATGACTGAACAGAAGATAAGGTAAATCCACCTTCTTTCCTTTCCTCATACAATACATGAAGTACATTTGTTCTGAATATACATAATCTGGTGAGTTAGAAGATTTCCTATGAAAGATTGAACTCATGAAGATCTTAGCCCAGATTCTGTAAATAGGTTTCAGATCTTTGACCTTGTTAGATGGTTCCCCAGAAACACAAAGTTCTTGAAAAATGTCAGCCAAATCCACACGATCAATAGCCATACTTGTGATTCCACCAGTTTTCTTATACTCAAGTAGTTGTCTGATTAATTTTTCAGTAATGACAATTTCCTTTCCAAGAACAGATGAATGAATAAACTTAGGGCATACTTGAGCGTGTATCCAGAATTCTTTTACCAAAGCTGGATAAACAGGACCCATCATCCTGTCAAAATATTTTTCCCAGTTCTGAGCTTTGATAGTTGAAAGGAGATCAAAACCATTTTCTTTGATGGATTCAAAATCCACAAAGTTCTCACACAGAACCTCAAGTTCTTTGATTGGAGTGAGAAGAGTTCTTACTGGTGCTTTGTACACAACAGCAGTTTGGGATGAACCAGCAACATTTGGAGATGATGCAACAGTTGAAATTTTCATCTGAGCAGGTGTTGATGAAGGTGAAGCCATTGAAGTTCTTGAGATGCGTCTGGGTTTACGAGGATTTTTGGGTTTTGAAATAAGATGGAAACAGTAGAGAAGGCAGAAATGCATATGTAAAGTGTGATTTGTGAAGAGTTTGAGAGGATTTATAAGAGAAAATTTTTAGGGCATGCACAAAGACATACACACTCAAGCGTGCACAGACATTTAATGAGGTGAACCATAATCAAATCAAGCAATTAATGCAAAAAATAAAATCATATCAAACATTTAAGATTCTGACAGAAGGGGGGAAATCAAGAGATTTTGGATTTTCAAAGCAATACCTCAAATGTCACTTCAGTATGGTGCACTCTACCTTTCCAGATTATGAGTTACACGTGTTTGCTTGCATGTGCCTCTGAAACTCTTTGAGAAATGACACGTTAGGCAACGTTCAGATCCTCTGAGCCTTGTTAGTTTAGATTTACACACAAAGAAATAAACACAGAATTCAACAAACGAAATACTTCAGAGTTTAGACATTTATCATCTGAAAGAAATTTCATCTGATGAATATTCTATTCTGGACAGAAGTCCATACTGATATTTTTCAGAATAAATTTAAATCTATCTTCAGCAAGGGGTTTTGTAAAGATATCAGCCCACTGATGATCTGTATCTACAAAGTTTAAATTGATAATTCCCTTCTAAACATAGTCTCTGATGAAATGATGTTTAATCTCTATATGCTTAGCTTTAGAATGTAAAATGGGGTTTTTAGATAAGCATATAACAGAAGTATTATCATAGAAGATAGAAATGTTACTCTTAAAGATCTGATAATCTTCTAGTTGACTTTTCATCCAGAGCATCTGAGTGCTACATCTAGCAGCAACAGTATACTCTGCCTCTGTTGTTGAAAGTGCAATTGTGGGTTGCTTCTTGCTGAACCAAGAGATCAGATGACTTCCAAGGAATTGACAACTTCCAGAAGTACTTTTACGTTCTACTCTGTCTCCAGCATAGTCAGCATCACAGAATCCAACTAATTTATACTCATCAGATCTTCTGTAACACAGAACCACATTAGTAGTACCTTTCAGATACCTTAGAATCCTCTTAACCGCTGTTAAGTGTGATTCTCTGGGATCTGATTGGAATCTAGCACACAGACACACACTGAATAAAATATCAGGTCTTGAAGCAGTCAAATATAAGAGAGATCCAATCATACCTCTGTAAAGTTTTTGATCAACTTTCTTACTTACCTCTTCCTTACCAAGTGTGCTTGTAGGATGCATTGGAGTCTTAGCCAATTTGCTTTCATTCAGATTGAATTTCTTCAGAAGCTCTTTGACATATTTAGTCTGGTGAATATATGTACATTCTGGAGTCTGATTTACTTGGATTCCCAGAAAGAATCTAAGTTCTCCCATCATGCTCATTTCAAATTCAGCCTGCATAGACAAAGCAAACTCCTTTCCGGTATAATATTGGTAGATCCAAAAATAATATCATCCACATAAATTTGACAAACTAATAAATCTTTCTTAATTGTTTTATAGAAAAGAGTTGTGTCCACTTTGCCTCTGATAAAGTTCTTTTCCAGAAGAAAATTACTTAATCTTTCATACCAAGCTCTGGGAGCTTGTTTCAAACCATAAAGAGATTTTTTAAGTTTGAAAACATTATCTGGAAATTTATTACTTTCAAAACCAGGAGGTTGATGGACATAAACTTCTTCTTCTATAATACCATTTAAGAAGGCACTCTTAATATCCATCTGATATAGAGTGATGTTATGTTGTGCAGCAAATGAAATAAGAAGACGTATAGATTCTAACCTTGCCACTGGAGCATAAGTTTCAGTGTAATCAATACCTTCCTGTTGACTGTACCCTTGAGCTACCAGCCTTGCCTTGTTCCTAACAACTTCTCCTTGCTCATTTAGTTTATTTCTGAATACCCACTTTGTTCCAATAATGTTGAAACCTTTTGGTTTAGGAACCAGATCCCACACATCATTTCTTGTAAATTGATTTAGCTCATCTTGCATTGCAAGTATCCAATCATTGTCACTTAGAGCTTCATCCACAGATGTTGGTTCAATAATAGATACCAACCCAAGAAGTGATGTTCCAGATGATCTGATAAACGACCTTGTTCTTATAGGGTCATCTTTCTTTCCAATAATCATTTCTTCTGGATGAGAAACCTTGATTCTGGATGATCCGTTAAATGTTGGTTTTTCAGAAATATTCATGTTGTTCATCTGAGTAGCTAATGGAGTTGCATCTGGCGTAGCTTCTTCTTGAGCTTTCTCTACTTCTGGTTTCTCAGATTCTATGAGAATAACTTCTCCATCTGCAGAGTTTTCAATCTGCTTTGGCTTTTTATTGCCAAGCTTATCATCAAATCTAACATGTATAGATTCCTCCACAGTCTGTGTCTCAGTATTGTATACTCTGTAGCCTTTAGAGCGTTCAGAATATCCAAGCATGAAACACTTTTGTGCTTTAGAATCAAACTTGTTAAGATTCTCTTTAGTGTTTAGTATAAAACAAATACATCCAAAAGGATGGAAATAAGAAATGTTTGGCTTTCTATTCCTTCACAATTCATAAGGAGTCTTTTCCAGAAGAGGTCTAATTGACACTCTGTTCTGGATGTAACATGCTGTGTTAATTGCCTCTACCCAAAAATGTTTTGCCATGTTAGTCTCATTGATCATGGTTCTGGCCATCTCTTGCAAAGTTCTATTTTTCCTTTCTACAACTCCATTCTGTTGTGGAGTTCTAGGACAGGAGAAATCATGAGCAATGCCATTTTCATTAAAATATTTTTCAAAATGTTTGTTTTCAAATTCACCACCATGATCACTTCTGACTTTGACAATTTTGAAATCTTTTTCAGTTTGAATTTGTTTGCAGAAATCAAAGAACACAGAGTGTGACTCATCCTTGTGTTTTAGGAATTTTACCCATGTCCATCTGCTGTAGTCATCAACAATGACTAATCCATACTACTTGCCTCTGATGGATGCAGTTTTCACTGGTCCAAACAGATCAATGTGAAGTAACTCTAATGGTTTTGAAGTTGAAACAACACTTTTGGATTTAAAAGATGATTTTGAAAATTTTCCTTTCTAACATGCTTCACAAAAAGCATCTGAGTTGAACTTCAGATTAGGAAGTCCTCTGACCAGATTAAGCTTATTAATCTGAGATATACGTCTCATATTAATATGACCCAATCTTCTGTGCCAGACCCATTTCTCCTCATTAACAGACATAAGGAATTTAACATTCTGAACCTTAAGTTCTGAAAGACTAATTTTATAAATTTTGTTTTTCCTTTTACCATTAAAGAGGATTGAGCCATCCTTTTGACTAACAGCTTTGCAACACTTTTGATTAAAGATAATGTCATAACCATTGTCACTTAATTGACTTATGGACAATAGATTATGAGCTAACCCTTCAACAAGCAAGACATTAGATATGGAAGGAAGTTTACCATTGCCTATGGTTCCAGAGCCAATAATTTTGCCCTTCTGATTCCCTCCAAACTTGACATCTCCTCCAGATCTAAGTTCTAGACTTTGGAACATAGACCTTTTTTTCGTCATATATCGTGAGCATCCAGAGTCCAGGTACCATGACTGGAGTCTTGACTTTGCTGCTAAGGATGTCTGCAACATAGATTATTTTGTCCTTAGGTACCCAGATTTTCTTGGGTCCTTTTTGGTTAGTTGCCTTAAAGCTTTTTCTAAACTTCTGTCTTTCAACATAAGACTTGTTCTGATTAGCTTTAGATTTATTAAACACAAGTTTGTTCTGGTTACAACTTGTGTGTTTAATATCATTCAAGTGACCAAATGTAAATTGAGAATATAAAGAAGGATACTTGATATCTAGTTTATCTCCAGATTTTGGATTTGAATCTTCATAAGAGAAAGATTTATATCAAACACCTTTTCTATAGTTTCTGCTAATACCATAGATCATTGAAGCCATTTTGCTTCTATCTAGGCTTTTAGTTAGAAACTTCTTGAAACTATAGTCATACTCTTGTAAAATATTTTCAGAGCATGATTCATATTTTGAATCAGAGTTTAATTGAGCAGATTCTAAATTATTTTTCAATTTAAGATTTTCAGTTTTTAGTTTAGCTATTTCTGATTCAAACTTGTTACTTTCAAATTCAATATGTTTTTGAAGCGTTTTGTATTTGAGTTTAACTTTACTATAGTTTTCAAGAATATCAGATAAACTTTCAACAAGTTCCTGTTTAGAAAGTTCAGCAAATACCTCCTCAGAATCAGATTCTGATTCTGATCCAGATGATTCAGCACTGTCCTCAATGTCAGCCATGAATGCCACATTTGCACATTCCTCTTCTGACTCTGATGACGAATCAGATGCATATGAGTCATCTCAGGTAGCCATCATAACTTTCTTTTTATGATCTGACTTTCTTTTTGGGTTTTCCTTCCGAAGCTTTGGACAGTCACTCTTGTAGTGCCTAGGTTCTTTGCATTCATAGCAAACAACCTCTCTTTTTCCAGATCGTCTGTGTCCAGAGGATTCTCCAGATCTTCTGTATCCAGAAGATTCTTTGTGTTGATCTGGTTTTCTAAAGTTCTTGAACTTCCTTTGCTTATTCTTCCAGAGTTTATTGATTCTTCTGGATAGCAAGGATAGTTCTTCTTCATCTTCAGAAGCAGACTCTTCAGAGCTTTCTTCTAATACCTGCAATGCTTTAACAGCTTTATTAGATTTTAATGCAATTGACTTACCTTTCTTTAGAGGCTCATCTTCCTCTAGTTCAATCTCATGACTCCTTAGAGAACTGATTAGTTCCTCCAGCGTAATCTTATTCAGATCCTTTGCCAGATTTAGAGCAGTGACCATGGGTCTCCATCTGGTTGGCAAGCTTCTGATTATTTTCTTGACATGATCTGCTGTAGAGTAACCCTTGTCCAGAACCTTTAGGCCAGCAGTGAGAATCTGGAATCTGGAAAACATTGCTTCAATAGATTCAGATTCTTCCATCTTGAAAGCTTCATACTTCTGGATCAGCGCCAGAGCCTTGGTTTCTTTGACTTGAGAGTTCCCTTCATGAGTCATCTTCAGGGATTCAAATATATCAAAGGCAGTTTCTTTGTTGGTTATTTTCTCATACTCAGTATGAGATATAGCATTTAGCAATATAGTTCTAGCCTTGTGGTGATTTATGAATTCCTTCTTTTGCTCCTCAGTCATTGATTTTCTGTCAACTTTCTTGCCATTCCCATCAGTGGGATGAACATATCCATCAATGACTAAGTCCCAAAGATCAGCATCAAATCCTAGAAAGAAGCTTTCCAGTCTATCTTTCCAATAATCAAACTTCTCTCCATCAAACATGAGAGGTTTTGTGCTGACTCTTTCTTCATATTTGTTGTTGTTGGGTGTTTGAGTTTCAGCAGCCATAATGAATATCAACCAAGGGTATCAAGAGTTTTTCCCACTGGATCTTATCTGGTCACGGTTAAGTGATAGCACAAACAGAACCGGAGCTCTGATGCCAACTGAAGGTGAGAAAAACACTTAGAATGGGGGGTTGAATAAGAGTTTTTAGGAAATATGGCAATAAAAAGAGCCCAATATTTTTATCCTAGTTCGTTGAACTCAACTACTCCAGTCCACCTTATCAAAGATGATTTGCCTTTCTCTGCAAGGACTTAATCCACTATTGATTAACTGATTACAATAGAAAGCACTAAGAACAAATGTCTTAGTCTTCTCAAGAACTACTGACCACACCTTGGTCTTCTTAAGGAACTTCTTACAATTTAATGTAAACTAACAAGTGTTTGAATGCTTCTAATAAGCTGTATCACAAGTGTGATGTATACACTTAAGATTAAGTACAACAATAACTATGTGGTTTTATGAAAGATCAAATGAGTAAGATCTTGTGAGATTTTCTCTTTTATGAATCAAGAGTGTTTTTCTTTCTGAATGATCTAGCAATGAGCAAAAGATGAGTAGTGAATTAGCAGCATCAAAATGTTGAAGTAGTTCTCCTTTTATAGCTTTTTCCAATGCCTTGAGTGATGTGAAGCTGAATATAATATTTTGATTGTATGACTTTTCATCACCAAAAGTATGGGCAGAGATATGCTTTATGCAGAAAGGTATGGTTGTAGAAGCCTTGGGATTTGCACAACGTCACTTCTTTGGAAAAATTAGCCGTTGGTTACTTTGGAAGTAGCACCACGTCTAATCAATTTTACAGCTTCTTCAACAAGCTTCCTTCAAGATGAAGTCTTCACAATCTATATTTTAGAACTTGTAGTAATCTTAAAAGGTATGAAATGCTTCAAGATGATCAGAGCTTAAGATGGATGATAAGTCCAGAGTCTTGATAGATGATCAGATCTTTAATGTATCAGAGTCTCAGTCTTGATCAGAGTTTCAGTCTTGATCAGAGTTTCAGTCTTGATCAGAGTCTTCATCAAAGTATGCAACAGTATGTGCTTTGAGCGTGAATATTAATGATAAGAGTCTGGTTATAAAAGCCTCTGAGTTTGTAGTGAAAAGATCTTCAGAGTCTGATAAGATCAGAGCTTTCAGCTTTTGTATACTTCTTTCAGTAACGCTTCAGATCATTCTGTAGCTTTTGCTTCAGATCCTTCTGGCAGCGCTTCAGAATCTTCTGATAGTCTTGCATCTGATGCTTCCAGATCTTTGCATAGTTTCTTTGTACTTATTTGCTTCTTTTAAGAGTACTTAATTTTATACCTGAAACAATAATACTTGAACAAATTTTAGAGTGTATATTTGCTCGTTACAAAATTCCATAAAAGTTATCATCAAAACATAGAGATATAAGAAACACCAATCTGTGTTCTAACAATATCTAAATGCTGAATATATCACTTTGTGTGAACCTTACCGTTGGCATATCAACAGAGTATACAATGTCATCAAAAGTGATAGAATGTGGTTCAAATGGAAGAACCATGCCTTTCTTCTTTCCATGGGTGGACTTTGTAACAGAATCTCCTCTTCCTGAACTTTCTGAAAGACAATAGAAAAAATATTCAGGAACTAAACTATATGACAGACTAACATATGTTTGTTTCATAAGGGGTATGCATATAATCAAGAAAGCTCACCTCTGCATGGTAATTCAACTTCTTGTACAGTCCTATCATTAGAAGAATCATCTTTTGAATCATCAGTTATTGTTGCTTGAGGCTTATCAAATGGGCCTAGTACAGCGAGAGCCACACCAAACATTAAGTTGAAAAGGAACACAAATCCAGCCAATCCCGTGATGGTATCAATCAAAATGCAATAAAAAACTCATGAAAAAACCAAATTAAAACTAAAGGGCAAATATTGAAGACAAGTCCATATCCTTCCAAAACAAGTTCCAAACAACATTGAAGCAGGATAATCTGAAAAAGGAAAATCTCACCAACAACGTTTTGACTCGTCTTGAATCACAGAATATTACCAAACATTTTTCGTTAATTGTGAAAACAATTCTAATGGACATGGGAGATTCGGAACCGAAACAAGAGCAGTCCAACTTCCTACAAAACAAACAACCATTATAGCAGGACCTTTAGAAGGATTTAATTTGAATACTTGCTTTGAGGATTAGGAGATAATCGCGTAAGGACAACTTCAGGCTCTCTTCCAAAACCTGCGGCAGGGGAAAGATTTTCGGTCTCAACTTTTCAAACTAAGTCAAAGAAGAACAAATAATACGAAAGCGATTACAACATTGCGTACATGTCAAAGACACCCAGTTTTCACCGTGAATGATGGCAGAAAGTAGATGCTGAGGGTCGGCACACTTCCTTTTTACGGCATTTCAAAGCAGCAACCCTGTCGTCTTCGCACACCATCGCTGGAGTATCAGCATCCGGTTTTGTTTCCAGAAGCATGTTGCATCTCCAACACACCTAAATGTCATCAAACCAATGAATTTGAGCTGAACAAAACCTACAAATAGCAGTTATTAGCACACGAAGGAAGTTCAGAACAGGAAACAAATTTTCAAAAGAATTGTGGAATATGAAGGTCTCTATACCTTGTCAGTTTTGCAGGTTTCGCCGTAGAAAGAATTATGTACCTCATGGAAGCTTTAAGGTCAAGCAACTTCCAACTTTCTCTTATTCTGTTGAAGATGTGTGGAATAAGCCAAGAAGATTAAACAGAGCCACAACTATAAGTCTAACATCAAGCAACACGAGCCTTCTGACCTGTCAAACACAAACCAGACAACAACTTAACGTATAAATTATTTCTATGACAAAAGATTAAATAAAGTCAAATTGTTTTTATATAACTTTTCTAGAGAGCTGATGAATATAAGCTGAAAATGACTTATGGCCATGTCATAAACTGTTTTCATAATCTCTCCCAAACAGGCTAAACAAACTCAATTTAATCAATCCAAACAGGCCACAATTTTACTTACTTCCTGAGCATTAGGTAAGCAAGAACCAATGTAACGCTCCTTCTTTTCCATTCAAAGCAATGGACTAAAATTTTCTGATCTTTTTGTTCAACACTATCTATAAAATCACAAGCTTCATCAAATACGGTGATGATGTTAAAATCTTCACTGTCATAGACCTGTTCAAATAAGATTGTAAATAAAACTAATATGAATACATCCCCGAGATAACCTAATGTAACCCGAAACCATGAACCTGTTTCCCAAGTAACCCCAAACCAAGAAAACCACAAACAGGAAGTATATTAACAACACCAACAACATCCGGCATCAACCCATAACTCACTGTCATTTCACGAAAAAGCGAAACTGCAACTTTCGGAACAAAACAGTGCAAATAAGCTGACATAATCGAATTCCACGACACCAAATCACAAGTCCCTCTATGACACAATTCATCAAACACCTTACGCGCATGAACAAGTGCATTACATTTACCATACATCGAAACAACCGCATTATAAACAAATACATTAGAATCAAAACTCGATCGTAATATGAAAGCATGAATCGAAGCCCCCAAATTGAACCTGACAGAAGATACAGTGTGGTTCAAAAACTTTTAGGGTTTGACTTTAATTGAGAAAAGGGATTGAGGAAGGAGATAAGATGCAATGGAAATGAAAATGGTGATGAAGCTTTTATCAAAATCTAAAGGACAAGGAACGAAGATGAGATTAAGGATATTGAGGTTTAAATTTGGAAAAAGAGAAGACGTGAATGAGGAATGGGAAAAGGAAAAACGTGAATGAGGATATTGAGGATATTGCAACAAAATGTATTATATTATAATTGTTTTATTCACTAAAATGTATTAAGTAAGAATCGAACTGGGGCCTTGTAAGAACCTCTTAGGTCAGGTAATAAACACGTGACTTAATAAATAAACTTCTTAAGTCATTTCGGTAAAAGAACCGACTTAAGGAATTTAATGTAAATTACATTTTTTTTATTTAATCTTTGTTAGGTCGGTTAAACATAGACACGACATAACAAAGTTTCAAATATTTACGGATTTGCCACCGTGTGGCTTCTTAAGTCGGGTTATTGATGAACTTACCTAAAAACCTCTGCTAAGAAAGTATTTTTACACTAGTGTTGCTTTTGATAATGGTTGAACAAAGAACATTAATAGAGCTTGTTCCCCCTTATGTTAATTACAATGGCTTATGTATTGAATATATTGATGTTACTATTGCTTTTGAATTGAAATCTGGTTTAATACACTTGTTGCCAAGGTTTAGTGGTCTTGCAAGTGAGAATCTGCATAAGCATCTGAAGGAGATCCAGGTTGTTTATTCTACACCGTTGAGGCCTGAAGGAATCATAGAAGATCACATAAAGAAGAGAGCCTTCCCGTTTTCACTTCAAGGTGCTTCTAAAGATTGGTTATACTATCTTCTGCCGAATTCTATCACAACCTAGAATGATTTGAAGAAAGTCTTCCTAGAGAGATACTTTATTGGCGAAGATTCAAACAGTTAGTATCTAGTTGTCCTTAGCACCAGATTATCGAGCAATTACTTATTCAGTATTTCTATGAGAGATTACTACCAATGGAATGAAACATTTTAGATGCTGCTAGTGGTGGAGCACTTGTTGATAAGACTCCAGCTGCTACCAAGGCCCTTATTGAAAATATATCACTGAACTCTCAACAATTCACAACTAGAAACAATTATGTCCAAATAAAAGGTGTGAATGAGATTCAGGTTTCTTCTTCTAACAAAGCTCTATAAACCAGAATTGATGAGCTAACTTCTTTAGTGAAACAAATGGCAGTTGGTAAAGCTCAAATAGCAGCAAAGTTAATGGTACTTGTACTTCTCCTGACCATCCGAATGACACATGTCCTATTATGTAAGATGAGTCGATCATTGAGTTGCCTCAAGCATATGCAGCAGCCCTTTACAATCAAGGCAACCGTTAGAATAGGTACAACACCCCGACCTATCCACTAACCGGTACCATCCCAACTGGAGAAACCATCCCAACCTTCGGTATGGGAATATAAAATAACCTAGCCAACAATTAGTGTTACTACTTCCACATAACCCTTCACAGGTTGTAACCACTTCTGACCCAACATCTAGACATTCACTAGAGGAACTTGTCAAGCAAATGGTTGTGAATGGTCTCCAATTTTAGCAATGAACATATTCTAGCATTCAGACTTTGCAAACATATATTGAACAGCTTGCCACTTTAATGAATGCCATGCAGGAAGCTCAAGGATCAAACCAATTTCCTTCCCAAACAATAGTAAATCCAAAGGGCCCTAATGTGAGTGCAATTTCCTTAAGATCCAGAAAAGTTTTAGAACTAGCCCTAGAAAAAAAATTTGAGGTAACACCAGAGCCTAAACATTCTATTATTGCTGAGGATGAAAAAGAGTATGTACTACCAATCTCTTTCCCACGTAGAGTAGTGAAAAATAAGAAGAGTGATGAGTAGGACAGAGAGAGAGAGAGAGAGAGAGAGAGAGAGAGAGAGAGAGAGAGATTTTAGATGTGTTCAAAAAGGTGGCGGTGAACATTCTGCTTCTTGATGTGATTAAGAAAATTCCAAAATATGCCAAGTTTCTTAAGGATTTATGTACTCACAAGAGGAAATTGAAAGGGAATGAGAGAGTGAATATGGGAAGAAACATTTATGCCTTCATTCAGCCTAAGGATACACTTGAAATAAATGTTTCAGCTCTCACCCAGGCCATGCCATAGAAAGGCAAGGATCCAGGAACTTTTTCTATTCCATGTGCCATTGGAGATAGTAAATTCAAAAATTGCATGTTAGATTTAAGAGCTTCTATTAATATTATGCCTACTTCTATTTTTAACAATCTTGATCTTGGTCCTTTGCAGAATACAAGTTTAATTGTTCAGTTGGCAACTAGGAGCAATGCTCGCCCTGCTGGAGTAGTTAAGATGTACTTGTTCAATTCAATGACTTAATTTTTCCTGCTGATTTTTACATTTTGGACATGGAAGGAGAAACCAAGTTAAACAGGGCACCCATCGTTATAGGTGGGCAATTTACGAAAACAACAAAAACAAAAATTGATGTTGACGATGACACAATGTCCATGAAGTTTGGTGTTATCATTTCTAAATTTAACATCTTTTGATGCTATGAAGCACCACATGGAAGAACATTATGTTTTTAACATTGAGTTACTTTCTGATTTAGTTGGTGATACGTATTCTGAATTGTTGTCTGATTTTCCATCATTATTAGACTTTGTTGATACTTACTCTTGTGATTCATGTACTGACAATAACCTTTGCTCTGTTTATGCTGAGATTGATGATGCTTGAAGGTTGATGTTTTCATGTAGATGGTGAAGTTGTTTATGCAGTTGAATCTCTTGACATCACGGCTGCCCCAACCTCACCATCCATTGAATAACCTCCTTCCTTAGAGCTTAAACCATTTCTTGATAATTTGAAATATGCTTATTTAGAGAGGGATGAAAAGATTCCGATTGTAATTTCTTCTAAACTTGATTTTGATCAAGAAAATAAGCTTTTGCAAGTTTTGATAAGCATAAGAAGGCGATTGGGTGGACCTTGCCTGACTTTCCTGGCATTAGCCCTTCCATGTATATGCACCAAATTTTGCTTGAAGAGGGAGCTAAGGTAGTGAGGCAGCCCCAAAGGCGACTTAACCATTTAATTCTTGATGTTGTGTAAAAAAAGGTAACCTAGTTGTTACAATCAGGTATCATATATCTTATCTCCGACAGTAATGGGTAAGTCCAGTGCATGTTGTACCTAAGAAATCTGGACTCACTGTGGTAAAAAATGAAAAGAATGAAATTGTTCCCATTAGAGTTCATAATAGCTAGAAGTTTTGTATTGATTATAGCAGGTGGGACAAGCTACTAGAACGGATTGCTTTCCTTTGTCGTTCATTAATCAGATGCTTGAAGGCTAGCTGGTAAATCACACTATTGTTTTCTTGATGGTTTTTCGGGTTATTTTCATATCCGTATTACACTAGAGGATCAAGAAAAGACAACTTTCACATGCCCATTTGGTACATTTTCTTACAGGAGGATGTCATTTGCTCTTTCAATGCTCCTGGCTCATTCTAATGATGCATGATTAGTATTTTTTTTTCTGAATTTATTAAAAATTCCATCGAAGTGTTTATGGATGATTTTACTGTTTATGATTTTGATGCATGCTTAAAAAGTTTGAATACATTTTTAGAGAGATGCATTGAAACCGGCCTTGTTTTGAATTATGAAAAATGCCATTTTATGGTTGAGCAAGGAATTGTTTTGGGTCACATAATATCATAAAAAGGAATTTCAGAAGACCCTACTAAGATTGACGTAATTTCTACATTGCCTTAGCTATCTTGCATTCACGATATTTGTTCTTTTCATGGTCATGTACTTTTTACAGGCACTTTATAAAGGATTTCAGCAAGATAGCTCTTTCACTTTCAAACTTGTTGAAGAATGATGTCACTTTCAACTTTGATGGCAAATGCAAACAGGAGTTTGATTTCTTGAAGAAATCATTGACCTCCACCCACATCATCCAGCCTCCAGACTTTACCCTCCCTTTTAAGATTATATGTGATGCATTTAACTATGTAGTGGGACCGGTCCTTGCACAAAAGGTGGAAAAGGTTGACCATGTTATTTATTATGGTTCTAAGACTTTAGATTCTACACATGCTAATTACACTACCATTGAAAATGAACTTTTAGCTATTTTTTTTTCTCTTGATAATTTTAGATCATATGTGCTAGGTTCCATGGCTGTTATTTTTTCTGACCGTGCAACTTTGAAGTATCTTTTAAAGAAACCAAAAGCAAAGCCGAGATTAATTCAGTGGATGTTGTTGCTCCAAGAGTTCAATATGGAGATTAAGCATAAAAGTGGAGCTGAGAATCTTGTAGCTGGCCACATTAGTAGAATATAACGGGATAAAGATTCCTCTCCCATTCAGGATGATTTTCCTGATGAGCAGCTTTTACAGTTGCAACCATAGAAGAGCTTTCCATAGAAGAGCTTTCCTTGGAAATTCCCACCTACTCTACAACTTAACCAGGGAGCACTTTTTTCTTATTTTATATTTATGTTCTTTCATTGAGGACAATGTATGTTTTAAGTGTGAGGGAGGGAACTATTTCTTTGTTTTGTTTTCTTTCAGTTTTTTTCGTTTTTGTGTGTTTTCTCTAAAAATATATATAATAATTGCATGTTATTCATTAGTTTTTGAGTTGCAATTGTCTGTGAGTAATTCTATCTTCTATTGATTAAAGAAACATGGTGTGATGTGATTGAATTTTTTGGTACATTCTTGGCATGTTAAGTAGAATTAAATACTAGACTGTGCATCATTTGTGGTAGATCATTAACCTTGTGAGATTTTGAGCCTTTTAATGGATAACATTTAAAAAATCCATCTTTTTCTTTCTTGTGTGTTTCACTCATGTTTGTTCGTCTCTAGAACTTGATTAACTCTGCTGAAGCTTTTTATTTATTTATGCATACTAATATGATAAAGGTATGTTGTTTTGTTGTATTTTTAACCAGTTAGCCAAAAAGCCAACCCTGCAAATACTATCCCTTGTTTGGAAACCCCTTTGAGGTTGTTTATCCCATTTTTTATTTAAACTCATTACAAGCTGAAATGAGAAAAACAATGTTATCATCCTATTCAAACGTTTGAAAGAGTCTGGCATGGAGTTGAATAAGGTTGAACAATATAATTGTGATGTTTCAAAGGTTGGTGAAAAAAGAAAAAATTACTGAAAAAGAAAAAAAATACAAAAAAATGGAAAAAGAAAAGAAGGATATCAATACAATTTCCTTATGAAAAAGAAGATAATTAAAAGAGAAAAGAGAAGTTAAATAGATGAAAAGTTGTTTGGAAGTGAATGAAGTATTTTGTAGTTCAACTCCCACAGTTTCCTTCAATTTTCTTTTGACCCTTTGAGTTTTAGCCTAGTACCCCTTAGGACTTATCTCACCTTTACCTTGACCATTTTGCAACCTAAATAAATCCTTTTGATCTTTGTGCACATGTATTTCAATTGTGGATGTTAGAGTCTTTTCAAGATTATAGTAGTACTTGTCGCTACTCGAAAAATGCATCGCGCAACGACGGGGAGGCGAAAAGGGAAGAATAGAAGAGTCGCCACCGAACTTTATTTATCCCATGAGGGTAAAGGAAAATATCTAGAAAACCTAAAGAAATGGAAGGATAAGATGGTCTCGCAACCAAGAATGGGTTCGGAAGCCGGTTATGTGAGGGGAAGGTATTAGCACCCCTCGCATCCATCGTACTCGATGGGAACCATTTGCTTGTCAATGTGTGATTATATCTGCTTAAATATTATGCTATAAAAGTGTTTTCCAAAGGGTAAAGAAAGAAGGTTTAGAAACTAAGAAAGGAGGCATAACGAGGAAGAAAAGAGAAAGGACAGACTCGGTAGGACTTCGCGGTCCTATGCCTACGTATTCTCAATAGATGTGAGAAAGTCAGAGTCGACGTAATTCGGGGAACTACAGATATGTGGGGAAAGTGTTCGGCAAGGATTGTGGCCCTTGGGCATATGTATCTTTACTTAAAAGAAGTAAAGAATCAGATCAGTCGTAGTTCGGCCTACGGTTTGTTGATATTTTTATGGATGATGCTATCGTGCGCATTCTAGCAGTTTAGGTGTTTTGCTGCTCGCATGTGAGGAGACTTATGCGTTACCTGTTTGCGGTAGAACGGACGTAACATATCCTTTTTAAAATATTGATTAGTTTTCGCCATGCGGGGTAAGATGTCACGTTTGATTGGTTGAATTGTTTTTAGGGGTGAGATAAGTCCTTAGATAGTAACCCCTACGGGTAGTACCCAATTCTTTATCTCAAATTTTTTTGTTATGAAAGATGTTGGGAACGTGGTGTCTTCGTATTGAAAGACAAGTATCAAGACCACCCACACTAAAGTGAATATCCTAACCCTTGGAGAGGAAGGAGACTACACTCAATCCTCTCTCTTTAATTCAATACAAAAAGAACTTCATTCTCTTATTAAAGTATTTTGGTTTTGAATGGTAAGTGTTTTGCGATTGTAAACCCTACGGTAAATGTCAGCACTCGGAATATGAGAAGGCCTACGCCTAACCACTCCATGACCAATCAAGTTTGGTTACGAAAATGAGTTTGAAAATGCACTCGGTGCGTGACCGAGGTTTTAGGTCATAAAGGTTTCGGAAGGAAGTTATGAAGAGAGAGAGGTAGTCAAAGAAATAGGTGATGGATAAAGTTGCGCCTTCGTATTGAAAAATGAGTATCAAGACCACTCACACTACAGTGAGTATCTTAACACTTAGAGAGGAAAAAGTCTACACTTAATCCTTTCTTAATATAATTCAACACAAAGAGGAGATGATTTTTATAATTGAAGGTATTTATGAAAGTGAATTCGGTACGGGACCGAGGTTTTTTATGAGGAAGACATGTAAGTTCATGGTGATAACCAAAAGAAAACAGAGCTTTGATATGTTAACAAACACCAAGAAAACGCATGTCAATAAATCTCACCAGAAAAATCAAGCACATTTAAAAGGAAATCATCAGCAAGCAAGATAACGATCTCAATAAAAGAACAAATTTCCACATAGACAAAAGACATCCAAATTAATAATAACAAGTAATATTTTTTTCACCACATGAAAATAGACATTAAAACAAATATGTTGCAAAAAGAATGGCCCAAAAAGGATGAAAAATAAGAAAGATATGAATTTTTGAAGTTTGGATGAATTAAATGTACAAATAAACATGACAAGCAAAATAAAAAAGAAAGTGCAAGGGGTGGGAGTTGAACCCACGCCCTTCAGCCCACACACGCGCGCAAGAAAAACAAAAAAAGGAACAAAAGGGGTGATCCTCCTCAGGGATCGAACCCAGGTATGGCTGGTGAAAGGCGTGTTTAAGAGTAAGTTGCTTACCACTGGGGTGGCTATACATCCGTTGATATAGCCACCCCCATAAATATATAAGGCGTGATTTTAAGGATTTCTGGGAAAATATGAAACAACAAGAACAAGCATTTTACCACATACGTTTTGATTCACAACTTACTCAATTCTTAATGGATTCAAGTGATATTTTAGTCCATCTTGCTTGATTTTTCATGAGGAACACAATGGTGCTGTCCGTTTTCTCAAATTATGCATACATAATAAAATTTGAATGAACATGCAAATTGAAGGTTTGAAATGCGTATTCAATGCTAGAACTCAATTCAGTCAAGATTGTACCAGTTTAAAAGCATGCACACACTCCAAATATGGTATACAAGAAGCTCCAAAATCAAAGGGGCTTAAATTCAAGCTAGAACAGAATATGGCATATGAGTTGCAAATGGTGAAGTTTGAAAATGCATTTTGTAAACCAATGGATCAAGACAGGTGCAGAAAAAAATCAAGAAATCAATATGTACAAACTCTAAATATGTAAACCAAGGATTCTAGATGCTTAGATCAAGCAGGAACAGCTCCAAACAAAAACTGATATGCAAGTTGCAATGAAGGCTTGTGATGCATTATGGAAGTCAAAAATCAAACCAAAGCAGAATCAAGCCATGTAACCAACACACACACATTACCAACATGATAGCAGATGATCCTCTACTTAAAACTCAGTCATACCTCCCTTAAAACAGAACCTAACCTTTTGATGGCATGCTATGAAATGCAAAAACAGTTTTGGAAATAGACTGGTGATGCAAGCTGGTATAGTAAAAAATGAATAGGTTTATGCTATGTAAATGACATACACATATCACAATCATGTAAATATAGGTCATATCCTCATGTCTCAATTTACAACATATTAAAACAAGGATTGGCATGCTGTTGGCAAACAAGTAATTGCAAATACAATGCTGTGGAGACAAAGGGATCAAATGCTGATGTAGTAGTGGGAAATCATGTCAGAGAGAAGGTTTCCAACAGAAAAAAAATAGCATGTTGATACAAGCAGCTTTCATGAGATTACCAAAGGCTCATGAGATTAACAGACAGATCAAAGCAGGTTTTAGATATGATAAGACAAGTTATAAAGCAAAGGAACATTCAAACCACCTGTTAAAAATAAACTGACATAAAACAAAGGGACCTGCTAAGGCATTAACACAAAAGAGCTGTACATTGTCTCCCTAACATCATGTACCAAGGCTTGTCAGTCCAAATGTGAGACTACACAAAATCCTGATGCGAAACTGAGTTGGTCCACCTCTCAATCAAATCTGGACAGTGGCATCAAGGTATTGTGTTTCACAGATTGCTGCAACAGTTTTCTTTTTTATGGTGATGATGTTCTTCTCCCATAATACTTCTTCCTCTAAAACTCAATAAACATGATTAACAGCAGGAAAGTATCAAGGCTCTCCTGCAAAAAAATATGCTGGCAGATGTGTGTCATGGATTGTGGCAGAGGAATGAGTTTTAACTTCAAGAATGAGCATATGACAGTTGGAATGAAAATTGGCATGTTGTTGTGAGAAATGAGAAAAACTGTCTTGGCATACATATGGCAGCAGGTGGTGTTTTTCAAACTATGAAGTTTCAGACCAAAACAAACATCCACACACATCATAAATATAATAAGGAAAGTGATCATGCATTGAAATTAAGATCATTGCAGCTGGCACATAAATTGACATGTTGGCTGCAATAACCAGTTGTTTTGAAAACAAGCTTTGGTACAGCAAGACATTTTTTGACAAGCAATGAATTCCTTGATGAAACAACTGTTATAAACATGTCATAATGATGCTAACAGATGAGATTAAGCTCAGAAAATAGCATTTTGGAGCTCATGACATAAAAACAACAACTCAAAATGTAGCAGGTACATTCAATGACAGTTGGGAAGTTTTGCTAGCACACACAAGTTGCAAATAGATAGGATAATGATTCCATGCACATAAATCATGTAGAATGCAGGTGAAACAGAAAATGGTACATGTTTGGCATCATCATGTTTTGAAAAAGGCAGTTTGAAGGATGCTATAGCAGTTTGAACACATGAAGAGATTTTACACATACAAACACCACACACATACTCAAAACAGGTAAACAAATGAGTCTCTAGTCTTAAAGTCAAGCAAAAGTGTTCCAAACCAAAAATGACATGTCTATCCAATTTGACAGTAAAAACACAAGTCTCACAACAGCCCTAACAGCAAACCTCAAGTTTTCTCACATTTCCACCAAAACAAACATCATGAGCAAGATCAAATGACCATTAAACAATGATTTACAACCAAGAGATATCATTATGGCAAGCCAATAGTCCAACACACAACTCATGATAGTGAAAAAACTAGAATGACACCAAAATACATAAGAGCAAAAACAAGGGTCATATTGGTTCAAGTATGATCAAAGGCAGGGGAATCTATAAGTAACTTCCAAGTTGAGTCAAACATCACTAATGAGCTAGGACTAACAGGCCTTGGGAAAACATATCCATATTTCAAAGTTGGATCCTAAATTTACCACATGGCCAAAATCTTCACAAACAAGTTAAGCATGACATCAAAGTAAAAACTTGTAACATATCATCCACATATCATTTACAAATGACAAAATATTAACAAAACAAATATCATGACTATGAAACTAGAGTTCTTGACAAAGAAGCCACAATGGGGCAGCAATGGTTACATTTTCACAAAATCATCTCAAAATGACAAAACATGATAATGTATGATTAGTAGAGAGTTGGAATGTCACATACCTCTTGAAGACAAGCCTTGATCAAGCTAAGAAGCTTAGAAACCCAGAGATCCTCCTTTCTTTGCAAAGAGATGAAGCTTGATTCCTCTTGAAGCAACAATCCACTTTTCAAGACAGTTGGAGTTGTGTGATTTCCAGCTGGTTTTTTATGGCTTAAACATTTGAGATATGATGTATAGGAGGTGTTAGGAGTGTTAGAATGGTAGGAAATGTTTTGAGTGAGGATTTGGCTTTCAAAGTGGAAGAAAGTCAAACTATTAAGGTGTGGAGGTTGACTTTTGTGAAAATGATATTTTTGAGAGGTATTAGTGTATGGACACTTTCTACACCATATTTAGGGATTGTGTGGATGATTTTGAGAGGCTTGGAGATGGCAGAACTGGTCTTGAGCAGAATTTTGCTCAAGACAACTTTTTGGTAAGAAATGGAGGTTTTGAGATTTTGAGATTCTTAAGGAATAAGAAGGAAATGAGAGCTATTGTTTCTCTGGTTTTTTGAGATTGCTCTGGTGTGTAGAATGAAGTAGAGGATGAGTCTATTTATAGGGAAACATGAGGAGAGGGCAGAATTGGAAGTTTGCCTTTTAAGAGGAAAAAATTGGCAAATTGTTCAAATCTTGCAAAAGTGGTTTCTTGGCCTCAAGGTAATCAGAAAGCAAGTGGAATGAATGACTGAAGTGAGGCTAAAGGGCTAGGGGTATGGCAGCTACAAGAATTTCTCACAAAAGTTTCTCTTTCACCTTTTTGATTTTTTTTAATATTATAATGCAACTTGCAATGCCACTTGCCAACTCTCCATTTCCTCATTCTTCTGCATTTTCCAATCAACCAAACCTCTACACATCAGATAAAACATGATTAAAAAATTGGGAATGGCTTAAGTGGCTGAAATTTGAGTTTGTGAAGAATTATCAATGTGGGATATATATGATGTGCAAGAAATTTGACTAAACACGATCTGAAATATCGAGAATACCTAGTTCCCGTCGGATATGAAAGAAAGACTCAGTAGCAAGAGGTTTTGTGAAAATATCAGCTAGTTGATTCTTAGTATCAACATGTTCAAAAACCACATCGCCTTTCTCCACATGATCCCTAAGGAAATGGTTTCGAATTTCGATATGCTTAGTGCGTGAATGCAACACGGGATTCTTGGTAAGATTGATGACACTCGTATTGTCACAGAAGATCAGAATATGCTCAAGTTTGAGATTAAAATTGAGCAGTTGTTGCTTAAGCCATAGGACTTGAGCGCAACAACTAACGGCGGTAATGTATTCCGCTTTGGCGGTTGACAGAACAACATAAACCTGCTTTTTGCTATGCCAACTTACCAAAGAGTTTGAAAATAAGTGACAAGTATCACTCGTACTTTTCCTATCCGATTTGCACCTGGAAAAATCGGAATCGAAGAAGCCAACCAAGGAACAATCGTTTCCTTTAGAATACCATAGCCCATACTTTGGAGTACCAGAAAGGTATCTAAGTATATGCTTAGCAGCTTTTAGATGGGATTCTTTAGGAGAGGATTGATATCTAGCGCACATACAAACACTAAATATAATATCGGGTCTAGAGGCTGCAAGATAAAGAAGAGAGCCGATCATACCTCGATATATTTTTATCTCTACATCCTTAACACTTTCATCTCGACTGAGATTTGCACATGTTGGCATTGGTGTGTCAATGGATTTGGAATTTGCCATGTCAAACCGCTTGAGAAGCTCAAGACGGCATTTCGTCTGGCTCACAAATGTTCCTTCTTGTAATCCGAGAAAATATGTGAGCTCCCCCATCATACTCATCTCGAATTCTCCCTGCATTAGGTTAGAAAACTCTCTTATGAGATTCATGTTAGTTGATCCAAATATAATATCGTCAACATAAATTTACACCAAAATTAAGTAGAAACTTGCTTACACTTTCATTTCAATCCTGAGGAGCTTGCTTGAGTCCATACAAGGCGCGTTTTAACTTGTATACGTGATCATGATATTCATGAGATTCAAAACCCGGAGGTTGAGCAACATAAACTTCTTCATTAATATAGCCGTTAAGAAATGCACTTTTTACATCCATTTGAAATAGCTTAAAATTTTTCACACAAGTGAAGGAAAGTAAAAGGCGTATAATCTCGAGTCGGGTAACCGGCGCATAAGTCTCCTCATAGTCGATGCCTTCCTCTTGGTTATACCCTTGCGATACTAAACGCGCCTTATTTCGAGTTATTACCCCGTTTTCGTCCAGTTTGTTCCTAAACACCCATCGGGTGCCGATTACTCGATGACCTCGCGGAGGGGGGGACAAGGTCCCAAACCTCATTTCTTTTGAACTGATTTAGTTCCTCTTGTATAGATAAGAACCAATGTTCATCGAGTAAGGCTTCTTTTGGGTTTTTATGTTATATTTGAGAAACGAAAGCGAAATGATAACAGAAATTACTTGTCTTAGACCGAGTCATCACCCCCTTTGATATATCACCGAGGATATTGTCGATGTGATGGTCTTTGGAAGACTTCCAAGCTGGAGGAAGATCATCTTTTTCAGACGGATGAACTACCTCGGTTTCTTCATGACGGTCATCTTTTTCCTCCTCAATTTTGGCTAGGTCGAGTTGATCAATTCCCGGCTCGGCACTTTTGAGTATGTCTTCCGAGGATACACCTGCACCATGAACAACACTACCTTTTCCGACATCTCTCGGATAAGATTCATCAAATGTTACGTGTACAGACTCTTCAACAGTAAGTAATCTCTTATGGTAAATTCTATAGGCTTTACTTGACTGAGAGTATCCGAGGAAGACACCTTCGTCGGCCTTGGAATCAAATTTACCTAATCTTTTCTTTCCATTATTCAACACGAAATACTTACAACCGAAGACATGTAGGTGAGACAAATTTGGCTTGCGCCCTTTTAAAAGTTCATACGGTGTTTTGTTTAGAATTTGACGGATAAGCACCCTATTCAATACATAACATGCCATACTTATGGCGTCAGCCCAAAACTACTTAGGTAATGCACTTTCATTGATCATGGTTCTTCCTAACTCTTACAAAATACGATTTTTACGCTCCACAACTCCGTTTTGTTGAGGGGTACGCAGATCGGAGAAGTTATGATCAATACCGTGTTTACTGCAATATTCCTCAAACAAATGATTCTCAAACTCACCTCCATAATCACTCGTAATTGATATTATGTTTGTGTTTAATTTGTTTTGAGAAAGCTTAGCAAATTTTTCAAAGGCTGCGAATGTCTCACTCTTGCTAGCCAAGAAGATAGTCCAACAAAATCTCAAAAAGTCATCGACTATTACAAACCCATAATAGTTACCACCTAGACTTTTAATTCTAGATGGCCCAAATAAATACATATGAAGAAGATCCTTGTTTCCTTCCCATTTGACAAGCATCACAAAGATGATCCTTGGTAAATTTAATTTTGAGAAGACCTATGACTAGATCTTTTAAAACTACCTTGTTTAGCAAGTCAAAGTTGACATGTGCTAAACGTCTATGCCATAACCATGAGTCCTCACTCATTGTCATGAGACATTTATCACTTTTCAAAGATACTTCATCCAAATCCAGCATATAGACAATAATCTTTTGAAAATGATACTTTGTATCCTTTGTCGCACAATTGGCTAATGCTAATGAGATTATGTTTAAGGCTCTCGATAAGCAATACATCAGAGGTAGTAGTGGAAGAGGGATTATCTACACTACCTTTTCCATGTATTGCACCAGGGTTGTTGTCTCCATATGTTACATATCCCTTCTTCTTTGCCACGAAGTCGATGAAGAGAGATATGTCTCCTGTCATGTGTCTTGAGCAGCCACTATCGAGAACCCATCTTCTTTCGGTAATCTCAAGATGTTGTACCTATAAAAAACAATTAACAAGAGTAGGTACCCAATGGCTTATTGGGTCCTAAGTTGTGAGTGAAAAAATGGTTGCATTTAGGCAACCATTGATAAACACCTTTAGGAACCAAAAGTCTCCTAAAACGGCATTTAGCAATGGTGTGGCCTTTCTTACAACAATACAAACAAGAAAAGTTAACTTTTGAATTACTTTTGCTATCATGATCTCTTACAACATATGTGTATTTTTGATATGGATTAACCATACTCTTTCTAAAATTAGATTTATCAATGGCAAAAGTAAGTTTAGGCTCTAGAGCCTTGTTAAGTTTGGCATTTAGGTTTCTAACTTCATTTTGCCAAATGTAACAAGTATCACACCCAAAGTTAATAACTCTTTTTCTTAGATCCTCACAACCTACTTTTGTACTTTCCACTATGGAAGTTTTTAATACCTCTAGTTTCTTTTCGGAATCACGAATCTTTTGCTCTAGGTGAGCAAAGATTTAGTTATTTGAGGCAAGCCTTTTAAAGGCTTCTTTTGCTTCACAATGCAAAGTATTAAAAGCAGTTTGCAAATCAAAATGAGACATTTTAGAGGAATTTTCATACTTGGCATGTCGTACCTTTTTATTTTTTTTCTTTTGATGGGTGGAAAGACAGAGATTGACGGATTCATGTTTATTACTTGAGCTTTCATCCTCAGAGGACTCGTTATCACTTTACCATGCTATATACGCTCTCCTTGGCTTAGGTTGCTTCTTATGTGATCTACTTGTTTCCTTCTCTTTGCCCTTTTTGTTCAAGGGACAATCCAGTTTGTAGTGTCCGGTCTTTCCGTAAGTAGAATACGACCCTTTTGTCTTGTTTCTTTTAATGTCGTTATTTCTAGAGTATCTTGATTGTTTCTGAAAGTTGACAAGATTTTTCTCAAGGTGTTGGATACCGTTATTTTTGATATAGCGGTTGTAACGCTTTACAAACAGCCTCATATCCTCACACTTGTCATCATCTTCGTCATCACTCGAAGTGTAATCATTATGCTCTTTAGTTTGGGACTTTGAGGAAGAAGTCTTGAGAGCAATAGACTTCTTTTTAATATTTTTTGTTTTTTCCTTCTTTTCCTTCTTTTCATATTGCTCTAGGCTTAGAAGCACTTGCTTGTGCTCTTGCAGCTTTCCAAACAATGTTGTGAGATCCAAAATTGTGAGATCGTTGGCTTCTTTGATGGCGGTTACCTTCGGTTTCTATTCCCTGTTAAGACATCTCAAAATTTTGTTAGTAGCAACATCATTGGCAACTGGCCTACCTAGTGAGTATAATCTAATGATGAGATGAGTGAATCTCTTTTGCATGTCCATAATGGTTTCCCATTGCTCCTTGTGAAAGAGATCGAACTCTTGCGTTAACATATTGATTCTCGCCAGCTTAACATCATTGGTTCCTTCATGGGCAACTTACAATGAGTCCCACATAGCCTAACATCCAAGTTCCCTCATGCAACCATTTACGCGTATGACTTCCCTCCATACGCGTATTGACCATGCCCATCTGCGTATCATACGCGTATCACTAGATGGTCGTGCTAGCACAGGGGACAGGACACGTTTACTACACGTACAGGCCCTTGGGAGGTCCCCCACACGCGTATTGAAACCTCCAATACGCGTATGACCAGCAGATCTGTCAAAAGACTCGGATCTCACCATTCTCACGAGTTTCTACTCAAGATTCATCATTATATCTTCCCATTCATCCTAAAATTCAGATTTTAATTGATACCAATGAATCCTATCTTCTATTCTTTCCAGATTCTATCTATTAGATCTAGTTTCGATTACGGTTAAACCCTGAGTTTTTAGATCTGTTAATCTGTAGTATTCTATCACAGCTTCAGTGAATTTCCACACGAATCTTCATATTCGTACCAGAATCATACATACAACATCATACAATGATCATTCAACAATAACAGCAATCACAGGGAAATCATAATATCATGAAAATCAACTAAAAAGGTAAGAACATGCAAAATTCCTACGAGAGAAAGGACCTCTCACTATCCTCTCATGTCAAATCACCCATATTGAAATCCATTATCCCCTTACCTTGGATTGAAGCTTTTCCCTTGACAACAATGGAGAATTGGTACCGTTTTTCCCTAGCTCTCCTTTCTCTGCTTTTTCCTCTTTTACGTGTTAACTGACTAATTCCTCCACTAACTCTCTCTTAACCCCTTAATCAGGTTTTAATTCTATTAAGCAAATTAATATTAATAATAATAATAATAACAATAATAATAATAATCATAACTACCATCCTATTAATATTATTATCAATAATAATTAAATAATAATATTAATAACTATATTCTTATTATTGTTATTATATGGTTAGCATTATCATTATTATAGGTCCACCTCACCCCAACTAAGGTCACCTCTCACTCCTGCCATTAACCTCATACCCTTATCAAAGACATCACAACCAATATGCACACAATAAAGTATAAAAAGACTAAATAATTCAAATGGGGTGTTACAACTCTCCCCACTTAAAATATTTTCGTCCTTGAAAATGTACCTGCTGAGAACAATTTCGGATACGACTCTCGCATCTTGCTCTCCAATTCCCAGGTCACACTTATCCAGTAGCTCCTCCCCAAGCTACTCTCACCAACGAAATATATTTCCCTCTTAATTGTTTCATCTTGCGGTCTTCGATCCTAAACGGCATCACCTCCACCGTAAGGTTATCTCGAACTTGCACTTCATCTCTCTGAAGCACATGAGATGGATCAGCAACATACTTCCAAACTTGCGATACATGAAACACGTCATGCAAATTCGAAAGTTCGGGTGGCAACGCCATTCTATAGGCAACAACCCCAACCCTCTGTAGAATCTAATACGGTCCAATAAACTTAGGATCCAATTTCTTTGATTTCAGGGCACGACCAACACCGGTCACCGGATTGACTCTAAGAAATACATGGTCACCGTCGCTGAATTCCAAGTCTTTCTTCCTATTATCATGGTAGCTTTTCTACCTACTCTGGCCGTCTTCATTTTCTTTCTAATCATCTGGATCATCTCTATAGTCTGTTGCACAATCTCGGGTCCGAGTACCGTACTCTCGCCCGACTCATACCAACATAGAGGTGTCCTACACCTCCTACCATACCATGCTTTAAAAGGTGCCATTCTAATACTAGAATGATAAATGTTGTTGTAAGTAAATTCAATCAGCGGTAAATGAGTATCCCAAGTGCCTCCTCGCTCGAGTATACAAGCTCTCAACAAACCTTCCAATGACTGAATAGTCCTCTCAGATTGACCATCGGTCTGTGGGTGATAAGCAAAACTCAATTTCAAACTGGAACCCAAAGCTTCTTGCAAGCTTTTCCAAAATCCAGAAGTAAACCTCGGGTCTCTATCAGATACAATGCTCGACGGAACCCCATGTAACGTCACTATCACTTTGATATAAATTTCTACTAACTTTGTCAAAGGAAAACTAATGTTAATCGGTATAAAATGTGCCGACTTCGTCAGTCTGTCTACAGTTACCTAAATTGCGTCAAAACCTCTCACCATGTTTGGCAACCCAGTCACAAAATCCATTGCAATACTATCCCATTTCCACTCTGGTATTTCCATCGGTTGCATCGAACCGGATGGTTTCTAGTGTTCCACCTTTAACTTCTGACAAGTCAAACAAGCATACACGAACCGAGCTATGTCTTTCTTCATGCCCGGCCACCAAAATAATTTCCTCAAATCCTGGCACCTCTTCGTAGCACCGGGATGGATACTCAATCTACTTCGATGTCCTTCCTCAAGAATACACTTTTTCAACTCAACAATATTTGGAACATAAACTCTATCACAACATCTCATGATACCACTTTTTCAACCGATCTACCAAACTCAATTCAGATTTTTGACCTTCTCGAATCTCATCAAGAATACCACTAGTAAACTTCAACATACCAATCTTAACTCCATAAGAAGTCTCTTCACAAACCAAACTCATATCAAGAAATCGCTCAATCCGTTCTAACTCTTTTACCCTCATCATCGGCATATGCGAAGATTTTCTACTCAATACATCAGCTACCACGCTTGCTTTATCCGAATGATAACTCAAACCAAAACCATAATCCTTCAGAAGTCCCAATCATCTCCTCTGCCTCGCATTAAATTCTTTTTTATCGAAGAGATAATTCACGCTCTTATGATTACTAACCACTTCAAATCTCGAACCAAACATATAATGCTTCTAAAGCTTCAACGCAAACACAACAACAGACAACTCTAAATCATGCATCGGATAATTCTTCTCATTTGCTTTAAGTTGCCTTGAAACATAAGCTATAACTTGCTGGTTTTGCATCAATACACCTCCCAAACCCATCAATGAAGCATCACAATATACAACAATCGGTTCTGCTGGATTCGGAAAAATTAAAACATGAGCTGCTGTCAGCCTTCTCAAAAGCTCTTGAAAATTTCTTCACACCTTGCATCCAAAACAAAGGCTTGAACCTTCCTAGTCCACTGCAGAAATGGCAAGGATAACTTGGAAAAATATTTCAATGAATTTTCGATAATAATATGTCAACCCAAGAAAACTTCTAATCTCCAAAATCAGGTTTTGGAGCTTGCCGTTGCGATACAATATCAATCTCTAAAGGATCTACCGCAATCCCACTACTAGATATCACATGGCCCAGGAAACCCTCTTCCTTCAACCAAAACTCACACTTTGACAGTTTTGCATCCAACTGTTTCTTTGTCAGCGCTGATGACACAACTCTCAGCTACTCAGCACGATCCTCTTCACTCTTCGGATACATCAAAATATCATCAATGAACACAACCCCAAACTTGTCCAAATAAGGATGGAAAAATCCTGTTTGTGTACTCCACAAATACACCTAGTGTATTAGTCGCACCAAATGGCATCACAGAACACTCATAATGTTCATACCTCTTCCTAAAAGCTATCTTCAGAATATCATCAGGATTCACACGAACTTTATGAAACCCAAATCTCAAATCTATCTTACTGAACACACTTGCAACAACCAACTAATCCATCAAAATAAACATCTCGGCATCATCCTGCACCGACTCACCAAAACAATCTGTAAGCACTTAGCTTAACTCAAAACAACTCACTGCACACGCCATCTAAGCTTGCAAGACACGTTTATCCCATCCAACATGATCCCATCTACTATCAACAAGAGATTAAGGGCGATCAGTTCCTCAATTTGTCAATAGACAGCCAAAAATCATGATGGGGCATAAACCATCTTTACCAAACTATAGAGCGTTCAACAACACACTGAGCCACCACTCCACACATGAATCATCCTCGAGAAGCACAAGCTTCTCCCCCACTTGTTTCATTCCCACCACTGCAGAAAAAGGTTAGAAAACAAACATGTACCGACAGTGTTTTCACGCATATGTCGCATACTAGGGAACAAACAACATTAGACAACTTGGCCAGACGGACTGACCAGCTCTGATACCAATTTTAACACCCCACTCTACCCCGTACGCGTATTATAAAACAGATACGGAAATATTACATAAAAGTACATCAGAGTTCTCAAAACAAGTAGGATGTCACACTAAGTCACTTCATTTTTCATAATTAAACCAATGATATCTAGCTTTCAATTAAACAGTAGAATAAAGTCAATTGTTTAAACATAATCTCCACCACAAGGTGATCACACATCTTCCATCCAACAAATAAAAGATACGTAACAATTAATCAAGAAAATAAGCAAAATATAACGTAATCTCGTCATCCCATGTTACGTATCAGGGTGACTCCTAGGACTGGATCAAATAGCAACATACTCCAAGCACTACTCAAGTATCGGGTCATCGGCATTCCCCAAGGAGCACAGACGCAACAAACAGAAAAGAGGCAAGAACTACATTCAATAAAAAAGCGGTGAAATAAACATGCTAAGGAGTAGTTACACACCACACATATAATCATACATGTACAACGCACATACACGTGCCATCTCAATCACCCGTCATTAACAGCCCATAATCAATGTCGCAACTGTGAAAAAGGGGCCAGCAAACAGACAGAAGAGTCGCCACCGAATGTTATTTATCCCAAAGAGAGGGAAAGGAAATGATCGCAGAAAACCTAAGAGAACGGAAAAAGACAAGGTCATCACAACCAAATCTTAGGTTCGGGAGTCGGTTACACAAGGGGAAGGTATGAGCACCCCTCACGTTCGTTGTACTCAACGGGATCCACGCTTGTTGCCTAATCTATGGGTGAAAACTATTTAATTCTACTGCTAAACGGGGGTGAACGGAAAGAACATATTCGATAGGACATCGTCTCCCTATGTCTACGTATTCCCTCATCTAATGGGAAAGTCAGAGTCAACGTAGTTCGGGAAACTACGGGTGATGGGAGGAGGGTTGCTCGCCAAGACATCACCTCATCGGGAAAACTGGACCACTGATTGGTTCAAGAGTTTTATGAGAAATGTTAAATCTCTTTTCTAGCAGTTAGGGACGATGCATGTTTGCGGTAGAATAGAAACGTAACATACTCTTTCTGAAAATGAGGTTTGAAAACAACCCCGAAGGATGAAAAAGTTTGAATTTGGTTTTCTGTTTTTTTAGAAGAAGTGAATTGAGTTAGTTTGAAACTCATGTTGCACTAAATATTATGACATAAGAGCGAATGCATCGCATATCGCCCAAAGGGCATACGTTAAACACTCTAGATAATGTGAAGAGAGACCTCCCCATTTATCATTCCTCATGTACTTAAAGCTCGTAGCGTACAACACTTGTTATCCTTTATTAAGTGTCTTGAAAGAGTTTTTAGATGAGAAGAGAAGACACGAGGACTCTAAAGGGAACTAAGAAACCCTAATGTTATCATGCAAAGTGGTCCTAAAGTTGGGATAGAAGGGAACTACCTAATGTTATCATGCAAAGGATTGAAAGCCTAGTGTCTCTCATACTCCCATCTTAAACAGAGGGACTAGGAATCCTAAGGGATCATGTGAACAAGCATAAGTAAACACAATGCATAATCAATCACAAATGAAACAAAAGGGAAGACTTAAATAAGTCTATGCAAGATGAGAAGAAATATGCAAAAGAAAACAAAATATGACATCATGAAGCATACACAAATGGCACACACAAGTCAACAAAATGGAAGACTTAAACAAGTCAAGAAGGATAAGAGGAAATGAGAGAAGCAAGCTTCTACAATCAAATGCCATCAATAATCAAAAGAAGAAAGGTGCTAAACAAAGAAGCACAATTAAAGAAAGTGAAGGGAAAGGTAGAGTGGGGCAGCAACCACATCATGAACATCTCAATCTCACATTCACTCATGATCAAATAAAGAAAAACACTCAATTAAATCAAAGGAAGCTAAATTATTCATTACATCCTCAAAGTGAAACAAATATCACAAAGGCATCAAGAACATGAACATAACCATCTAGGTCAGAAGTGTACTCAAGAGAGATACCTCAAATTCAAAATCAAGTCATCAAGCCAACACAAGAATGATCAAATCAATTTGAGGGACCAAAGTCCATACAACATCTCACACTTCAAACTTAAGTGGAAAGACATGATCAAATAAGACTGGTGGCACAAGGTATACATCCAATGGACCTCTAATTATGCAAGGCAGCACCTCAAGCAAGTTAACAAAAGCTAACAAGACTTAAGAGGTCCTCAAGGGATCACACAAGATCATATCCCAAAACTAGGTCAAAGATTGCAAGCATACACATAGTTAAAACACCTTTGAATTTGAAGCATCCACTAAAAATAGAAGCAAGCTCAAATAAAATCCACATAAATTGGAAAATTCAAGTTGAATCAATCACAAATTAGAGTGCAAAAGGTCATGGCAAGAAATGCATCAAGGCATCACCAATCATATCAATCAAGGCAATGTGTTCAGATGATGACAAAGAAAAGCCAATGAAAAACAAACAAGGAATGATCATCAAGATCTCAAACCAGCCCTCAAATGAGCCTCAATCAATCACCTAAGTGTGAGAGAAAAATTAGTCAAAGGGGGTGTTTGATCAAGGTCAAAGATCAAGCTTCAATTCCAAATATCAACCATAAAACCACTAAACAAATTAAATCAATTAAAAATACTAAAAATAATTCAAAAATAAAATAAAAATATTGAAAAATATCCTAACATCCTAAAATGTTAGAGTCATATTTTTTGGGAATTTTGTGATAATTAAAACTATTTTTAAATGATTAAAAATGAAAGTAGAATAAAAAGAAAATAAAATGAAATAACAAGAAAAGAAGGGTGTGGAAGTAAACTGGATTTGAACTAAAACCCCTTTGCACGCATTTGGGCCTCCCAAAAAAGGGGGGGGATTATCAAAACTGCAAATCCCAAACCCAACAGAAACCAGCTTCTAAATGAAACGATGCGTTTCACGTTTCCACATCAGATTCAACATAACACGCGAGCAAGTCAATGTGTCATGTCATGAAACAACTCAGCATCCACGCAAACGCCGGAGCCCTAGCTCCGGTCGTCTTCTCCGATGAGCCCCACCGAAGCTGGCTGAAAAACGTGATAACCCAAGGCATCATCTCAAAGGTTTTTTCACGTAGAATTTAAATATGGTGCTAGTTTTTGAAAAAGGTTCTTGGAACAAGGTGAAATCAGGCCACGAAATTTTGATGCACAAATTGAAAACAACATAAACAACCACGATAATGATTCAAACAATGCCTACATGAAGTAGGGCTTCAGATGCACCAATCATGGACCTAAATGCAAACCTAAAATGAGAGACACAAGTCATGGAAGTTTACCTAACGGAGTTGCTCCGTTGGCTCTTCAAATGCTTAGCAAGCTTCAACCTCAAGCCTCTAATCTTCTCCTTATACCTCAGTGATGATGAAATGAGCAAGAAATTGGATGGAAATTCAGTGAGAATTCAAATTCAAAGGAGAGAAAGTTTTGTGTATTTTTTATGGAAACTCTCCTCTCATGCAGCTATCCACATTCTGGGGCATTTAGGGTTTGTCTCCAGCTTATATATGAGGGCTTAATGATTCCCATGCAGGCCCATGATGATTGTTTTGTTTGATTTTAAATCTTTGCCAAAAACACCCAAGTATGGTGTACACGGGGTTGGCATGGTGTGTAGTCCTCTATTTGGTCAGTAAAGAGTACTAGATGGGTGAGAAAAAGAATGTTGGTGATTTAGGTGATTGGAAATGTCTTGGTCATGTGCCTTGAACCATTACTTCATATGGTGTGATATGTGAAAAATGGCTTGAAAAGTGAACTCATGTTGGCTCAATTTTGGTAAAGGATCTCATGCACATGATATGAGGAAGATGTAGTACCAAAAGATCAAAAACAAGAGCATTTGATGACTTCGAATGAAAGAAACGCATACTATGTCCAAAAATCAAGTTTTTTAAGCTCAACATGGCTCAATGGTCTCATAAATCAACAAATTCCATGGAAATTGAGTTCAGGATGATGTTAAAGTCCTTTGACACAACTTTTATGTTTGTTGAAATTGGATTTGAGGTCATGAAGTGGATGAAATTGGTCATTGAAATGAAATACCTAAGACTAGATTTCCAAAAATACCCTTGACTTGTGAAGACCATAACTAGAGCTTCAAAAATTAGAATTATGAGTTCTAGCACTTTTTGGAAAGTTAAGACAATTAGGAACAACTCTAATTTTTGATAAAAAAAATGAGGAAGATCTTGGTTCCATGTGAAAAATGCCTTGGAAGTGAGCTAACTTTGAGTGCCTCTAAAATCTCTTCATCTGATGACACCCTAACTTGAGAAGTATAAATCCAATGGTTGAATTCTTGTACTCAAAAGAAAGCTTGAATGATGAGGAACAAGTATCATGTTTGATAGAAAATGAGGCAAGACTTGTATCATAGTGAAATTTGTCCTTGAAGTTAGAGACTAAAAGAGGGGATTTTACATTGAACTCATCTAAAACCCTAATTTAGTAACCTCTTGAACTCTTGAATCTTCTTATTCTAGCTTCATCATGACATTTGAGATTATCTAGAATAAATTCTCATGGCTTCAATGATCAAGAACCAAGTCTTGAGCCCTCTCAAGTCCACAGTTGACTTTGGTTGACCAGATGAAACCCTAACACCTTATCCATTGACCGAGGTTCTTGCAAATGATTTGTGTGATCAAACAAATTCCATAAAGAACCCTCAAGATGCATATTGAACCCTTGAACCATGTCTCCTCTAAGGAAATAACCTCATGTACCTCCAATCATCCTCAAGATAGGAGGTGATGCCCAAACACATACTCTCTCCTCTCAAGGAGCTTTGAGACCTATCCTGAGGGCACTGATGACTTGTTGACTTGAACACATGCCCTTGCCTGAGCCTTGAACATGAAACTTCTCTCTTGAGTAAGGACAAAAATCTTGATCCCCTATCTAGAACCAATGTTATGCAAATGCTAAATGATAAGAAACATAAGCCAAGATAAAAGAAAAGGTTGGGTAAATTTTGGGGTGCATCAGCTACCCCTATTCAAACGGCTTGGACCTGAAGGTATGAAACGCAACCGCTTTCAGGGATTCAAGGTAAAAGGTGATTGATTAAAAAAGAACCCAGAAATTTGCCAACCGCGGGATAGTAAATTGTAGAATTCATCCACCAAAGTGGAATCACCAAGGAAATATATCTGAAAATAATGAGAAAAGAGCTACTAACCACAAGTTAGAAAGCCTCGATCAGGCTCGACACTAAGTCGGGAAAGCAACTGCTAATATAAGTTAGGTCGTCTCAACACAAAAGTTGGAAGGAACATCTGTTAAACAACAAGCTCTACGCTCGGTCGAAAAAGACATCTGCTAACCAGCAGGCTCGACACTCAGTCAAAAAACAACAAACAACTGCTAACCAATAGGCTCGACACTCGGTCGGAAAGAAACAAACATCTTCTAACCAGTAGGCTCGACACTCAGTCGGAAAGAAACAAACATTTGCTAACCACCAGGCTTGGCAATCAGTCGGAAAAGACATCTGCTAAACAGCAGGCTCGACACTCAGTCGAAAAGAAACATCTGCTAACAAGCAGGCTCGACACTCGATCGATAAAAACATTTGCTAACAATCAGGCTCGACATCCGTTGGTAAAACATCTGCTAACAAGCAGGCTCGACATCCGTCGGTAAAAGAATCGACCGATTCACTCCACATGAAAGAGAACTTCGATGGGGAAAGAGGAACTTCGATGAGCTTGAATCTTAATTCATTTGCAACCGAACTTTGATTTGTCCAAAGGAAGGGAAAAAGATCGAAATACCCACAATGCAATGCACATGCAAGCTAGAGAGTTATAGGTTCGGGGGTTGGTTAAACTTAGGGAAGGTGCTAGCATCCTAATTTTCTATAGTACGCTACAGGAACCTCTTGTTTTAATGTTGTTTATTGCTAAGGATTATCTGCTTAAGGGATAAAAGACCTAGGGGTTTGTATCTAAGTGTACTCGATAAGATATCGCATCTTATGCCTACATATCCTGATGGGAATGGAATCAGAGTATTTATAGTTCCCCTAAAGGGTTTGAGGAGTTTTTTGAATGTTGTCAAAGTTCCTACGGGATTAGGATAGTTGATTGATTGATTTTAGGAGAAAAGATGAGTTGTCACTTTAAGGGAGATTACTTGATTTAACCACCACAACCTTGTAGGAAAATTGATTATATTGTTATAGGGTAGAAGTTTTATCTCGCTTAAGATGATTAACATCTTATTCTCTAATGTGTTTAAATGATGTTTGATTTGAGTTGATTGAGTTTATTTCTATGTTGTAAAAGATAAAAGACAAAGGTCCTTCCTATGGGGTAGGATCTAGCTTAAAAGATCAACTTGAATGGGATCAAGGATCAATGGGGAGTATGATGCAAATGAGATGCATACGCACAATTGTTAAGTTATGTGCAAGTTCTTCCTTTGGACGCATGCAATACGGTAAAGTAAATGCGGTAAAGGTAAATAGCGGAAAATAAAGGCAGATAAATAAACATACACAAACGCATGAAAGCGCTAAGTGAGTGAGAGTGAATAATGTGAGTGTCCGAACGGATCGGAGATGGAAGCGTGCACGGTCGATTGAAGGATATTGATTTAGTTTTAGTTGAAGGTTGCATTAGGTTTGTTTTAATAAAATTGTTAATTATCATACGAAAGTTAATTTACTTAAGAAAATAGTTTTCTAAAATAAAATAAAAAAAAGTTAATTATTCTTATAACAAGTGAATATATGTTATTTAAATTATGGAAATGATTTTTTTGTTATGTAATTATAAAAGAGGGAATTATAGATAAATAAAATAAATTAGATAGATTATTATGAAATGAGTTCTTTGATTAACATGATTAAAAAAGTTGTTATTTGCTATTAGATAAATTTTATTTTAGATAAAAAAAAGGGTCTTATTATAAATTATAAAAAACTCAACTAAGTGAAATAATTATATTAAAAAGGGCAAATTATATTATTTTAATAAAAGGTTAATTAGATAAATTGGTTTTAGATTAGATTGAATAAAGGATCATATTAAAAGGTTTGAATATGATTAACTACAAAAGGGTTAATTAGTTATTTGATTAAATGAAATAGTTTTAAATTAAATGATTAGATTAAATAAATTGGTAGATAAAGGTTAGTTAATTTTATTTAAAAAGGGTTAATTGAAAAAGATCTTAAAGATTAATGGTGGTTAATTAAAAAAGTTATTTAATTAAATAAAAGAGCTAATGACTAATAAAAAAAAGGCTGATTAAAGGGCTAATTAAGGGATTAGGCTGATTAATTAGGTTATTTAGTGTAATATGAGGCGGATGGATTCAGTGAGGTAAAGGCAACGCGGGTGTACCGTGGACGGCAGTATATGGATCGTTGGATGAGATCGGATGGTGATACGCGGTGGATATCTGAGGGTGTGTGGTGATACGTGTTGCACCCTAAAATTTGCCCAACCTTATTCACTTGGTTTATGTTTCATTATCATTAGCATTTGCATATAGAGTCATGTACATAGACTAATCATCTGCATAGCATGAGCATAGCAAGTCATTCAACAGGGGACCAATCATTATTATCATCTCTAGAGGCCTAGCAAGAGGTTATCATCATAATTCCATCTTATTCAAGTCATCAGGAAAGATTTTGAAAGCAAAGAGTTCAGTAGATCAAGCCTTGAGTCCATCTCCTAGCTGAAGGTATCTGAGGGTCAACAAGAGGGTTGTGAGCTGTGAATTGAAGGCATGGAGAGTATCTAGACCTTATGGGAGACTTAGAAAGTCATTTGGAGAAGGAGACAAGTTATTGATGAGAGCACAAGAGCTATAGTTGAAGACAGTCAACTAGGGTTTCATCTGGGCTAACCCTAGGTCAACCCTAGGGCAATTGACTGACTTAAGAGGGCATCCAAGTCTATTGGAGAAATGTGGGGATCAACATTGGACATATGAAGGAGGATATGGAGATATGACAAGAAGAATTCAAGAGAAATCAAGGAGAAGAGGAGTTACTAAATTAGGGTTTCTCTGTAAAATCCCCTAGTTTAGGTCAAATTTCCAAGCAAGATAAGTCAAAATGCTAGCTTCAAATGGCTTCTTGGCCAACATGAAACTTGTAGAGGATCTCAAGACCTTTAATTTGAGTGGTGGAAGACCTCAAGGAGATTTATAGAACTCAAGTTATGGTCCTTGCAAGTTACAGGTCATCTGAGGTGTCTGAATTTTTGTCTGTGAAAGTGACTTGACTTCCAAGCTAGTTTTGCCCCTCAAGGAGATTTCAAATGAATTCTTGGTCAACATAAGAATTGTTCCTCATTGTCTTAGCTTTCTAGAATGGTATGGCATGCCTTCATATGATGTGGAGAACTCAACTTATGGTCTTGGCAAGCAAAGGGTATTTTGGGCATTTGTGAATTACAGGTCATTCTAACCTATACCCAAAACTCATACAAGGAGGCCTCAAATGGAAAAACTTACAACATCAAACTTGCTCCAAATGGGAATTTAAGTCTAGAAAGAAGGTCACAAATTATTGGAGAAGCTCATAGCATGGAGTTGCATAATTGGTCAAAATATGAACTAAAAAGGCTTATAAAGTGAATAATTTCAAAGTGAAAAATGGTTTGGGAGATTTACAAGTCCAAATGGAGACTTCCAATATATGATTTTGAATGGAAAAACAATTCTAAGAACAATGGTTCAAACACTTTTTTGAGTTTAGAAGGGAAAAAAGAAGTTATCCATGGTTGCTTGCCTTTTAAGAAACATAATCAAAATGAACCAAAGTTGAAAAACAAGGGAATGTGCAAGATGGATCTAGAATGTACCATTGGGGTCTATATATTCATAAAATGAGAATTTGGCAAGGGTTGGCTTCATTTGCACCAAGAATTCCACAAATTTCTCTCATACTTTCTCATTGAGTTTTCATTCCAATTCTCCAAAATCTTCATCAATCTTCATCCACATCCATTCAATTTTGTTCCATCATCATCATAGATCATCATCCAATCAAGGATCAAGTGATTATCATCCATTTTCGTGCACCATACTCAAGAACATCAAAGTTGCAAATTCCATTGGACAACCTAATTCAAGCAAGGAATCACCAGAATATCGCATACAGAATTGATTGCTGAGTTTGTGGATCAAGATCCAAGTCTCAAAAGCCTCAGATCTTCCATCTCCATAGCTGTTCTCAAGGTTTTACACCAGGTAAGTTTTCATTCGATTTGCTTGATTCAGTTAGTTTAACATGATTTTATTAGTTTAGACATGATCTAGGTGGTTAGGAGATTAGTTTAGATGAATTTGGAACGATTTGGTGAGGGTTGTTAACAGGTGCAACAAACTGTTAAGATCAATATCTCTTAGGTTAGTGCATCATAATTGTAGCTTGATAGCGCAGATTAATAACCATTAGTTGTAGATTAGTTTAGGTTAAGTTTGATTGAGAATGGTGATGTTGCATATCAGTGTCCTTCCATGGTGATCGGAGATTGATGCTATCGGGTTGAGAGTTTCATTGAGTTTCAGACTGAATTAGTGCTATAGGATTGTAGAGGGAGAGATTCTAAGCAAGTTTCGTGTTTATGGCGTGGCATTTCATCGCGTGTAGAAGGAGAACAGCTTGGTGTAAACATGCTCGTGCATGGAGGTGTAATGGTGATTGAAACCCTAGTTGCAGGTCAATTGGGGAAGAGATAATCGTGGCCGTTCCTTGTGCCTTGGACTATTGACTTTTGGAATGATCTTGTGGCTGTTATTCAATCTGAATTTGGAGGGAATTGGAAGCTGGCCAAAACGCGCCGTTTCATTAATTGAAACGGGCGGGCCTGAATGGATGTGTTAATCCCACCCCCCGTGTTAGGCCCAAAACCAATTGCAACGTGTTTTTGTTACTTCTCTCACCCCCCAGCGCTTTTCTATTTTTTCTTTAATTCAGAGTGGTATTGGGCCTTGGAGAAGGCGCTATCTGCACCCCCTGTCTGAGGGCCCATCCAGATTATAACTGGGGCGAACTTCTATTCTGACCCCCCTCCCTCATTTTAATTCATTTAATTTTCTTAATTCCATTTTAATGTTTTACCAATTTCATAAATTCATAACTAATTCATAAAAAATGCATTTTAATCCATTCTTTTTACATCTTTTTCATTAAGATGTCTAGAATATTATAGAAAAATAAAATTTCATTTTTATTTTTATTTCATATTTTTTTCATATTTTCTAAATAAATGTCATATTAAATAATTCATTTCATGCATCATTTTAATGATTTTTGTTCTCTTACACGCTTTAACATTTTTTGGTCATTCTTTTTATATTGTTTAGATGAGATATTCAACTTGTAGAAATATTTTAGTTCCCATTTTTAGAAGTTAATTTTAGATGATTAAAGTAGGTTTGAACATCATGAACAAAACTAGGGTTTTAGATGACAACTTAAGAAGTTTGATTTCATTTCCCTTAGGACTTAGGATTTAATTAGATTGGTTATGGGACTATAGGGGCTAGGGGTAGTTATTAGATCCCCTTAGAAAAGTCAGGATTCCCCTACTGCTATTATTACTGTCTGTATATCTGATTGTCTGGTGTGGTGTGCCCTCTGGGGATTGTTGCTTGTTTGTTTGGGTATTGGGTTTGTCTGGGGCCCTGGGGAAGTTGAAGATTTGTGAAGATGAAGACCATTGGAGATTCAAAGATTGAAGATCAACTTCCAGAGTTGAAGAGATGATTCTTGCTAGCAGATGCTGAGGAACTAGGGTTTAGGAGCTAGGCAGAGCTCTAGGTTAGAAAGTTTGTTTCTCAAATATGGATTGCCTTGCCTGCATCCATTCTTCTCTGTGATTCAGAGTCTCTCTAAGACACTCACCCCCTTCCTTTGGAAGGCTTGGTGATAGTGTCTATGAGATAGAACTCTTGAGAGAAAAATGTCTCTTGTGTTAGAAGCAGTCTGTTCACCACCTTTGGTAGTCAACTGATTGCTTAACACCCAATTTACTCTTGTGACTAATCCCTCATCCTGGAGGTTTGAGCTTGAAGAAAAGCCATTGCAGATAGAAGACTGATGACCAAAGCCCTTGCCTGAAGGTCATGAAGATGGAGATTGATGCTTGTTGAAGCCTGCAGCTGATTGGAGATTACTTGAAGCCAGATGTTGATTCAGAGCTGCTGACGCTGTTTCTTTTGCTGTTGTATTTCATTGCTGATGTATTGATTGGTTTTCTGAACTGTATTGTTTGCTGTTTACCCTGTTGGGTTGAAAGTGAAGCCTGTTCACTTTTGCCTATTGTTTTCTAGGTTCGAGGTTGAGTGGGACTCCCTTGCCTCGCTTGTACTGTTGCATCCATGCATTTTACTGTTTTACTGTATATATCTGATATTGTTTCTGTTTCTGCCTATCCCGTAGGATCTCTGTTTCTCTCTGTGCAAGAGAGGAGCATGATAGACACTAGGTCTTAACCCATGCATGATAACATTAGGTTAGTTTGTTTCCCTTCGCAACCGTAGGTTAGAGTTCTGTCTCTTTCTTTCTCAAAACAAACAGAAAAACACCATAAAGATTTCAAACACAATAAAAGACACTTCTTCCGTAAAAGAATGTGAACTCATCAAGACGTCATTTTTGTCCTATTGGACTGTTAATCAGAAAAACCTTTTTCAGAAGGAATAAAATTAACCAAGACAATCTTGTGTCGTACGTAGCCCGAACTACGTTTGCTCTGATCTTTCATGCCGTATGAAAGTACGTAGGCATAGGATGCGATATCCTAGCGAGCAACCTTCCCCTCCTTTCCCGTAGGTAGGCGAACTACGTTGACTCTGATTTCTCGTTCCAGACGGGAATACGTAGGCATAAAGTGCGATACTTTGCCGAGTCATTTTTATTTTCATTTTATTTTCTTTTTCACCCTTGACCTATAGTTTAGATAGAATAACAATCCATACCTGAAAACAAGCGTGGATCCCATCGAGTACGATGGACGTGAGGGGTGCTAATACCTTCCCCTTGCGTAACCGACTCCCGAATCCAGGTTTTGGTTGCGATGACCATACCTTTCCCGTGTTGTGCGAGGTTTACTCTGAGCGTTTCCTTTCCCTCCCGTGGGATAAATAACGCACGGTGGCGACTCTTCTGTTCAGCCGGCGCCGATTTTCGCAGTAGCGACAGCTGGCGACTCTGCTGGGGATCCAACGTCCCCTGGCTGCTAAGGACTGCGATGGTTCTTATGCATTTGGGATCCAACGTCCCTTAAGAGAGTCAATCCTAGCGCTTGTTTTCCCGTCGAGGATTTTGTATGGAGTTATTTTATATTTCTAACCTTGTATTTTCAGCTTTATATATTGATTATTATTGCTGTATCTGGGGTGTGACGGGTGTTCTGATATTGAGGGATAAGCCGGACCTGGGCTTGAGTGCACCTAGAATTAGAGTAGAAATTAGTGGGCGCCCGCTTGCTTTGCTTGCTTTGGTGTCCCATGAAATCTACACTCAGACGAGGTTCCTCTGGTTGGCCTCCTGCCCCTTCCTTTGGTTGGCGTGGGTTGCCGGTTAGTTGGATTGTCGACTCTGGGGACCGATCATTTGGAAGTTGGCTAAGTGAGGCCTCTTCAGGAATTGATGATGCCACTCCTTCTGGGAATCGTATCATCAACCCTGAAAGTCTGTGACGCCAACGACCGCATAGGATGCCGTACCTTGTGCCAGTTATAGGGCCACCCACCTGTGAGGGGATTCAGGGTTATGCAGGTAACCAGACCTCCAGACTACCAGTTATTTCTTGATCAGAGATCCTGGTTATTTATGGAGATTTATGAGGTCTGTCAGAGACCATTTGGAGATGTGTTCTGAGGTCTGTCAGAGACCATTTGGAGGTGTGTTCTCAGGTCTGTCAGAGGCCAATTAGAGATGTGATTTGAGGTCTGTCAGAGACCAGTTGGAGTTATGGTTTGAGGTCTGTCAGAGACCAGTATTGAAGTTTTATTTTAGGTCTATCTGAGACCAGGGTTTGATGACTTCTGGATGGTCTATTTGAGACCTTTCTTGATTGGGTTTAGGCTACTCAGCTGCAGCTTTGGTCCCTGTTGAATGTTACTTGCATTGCATTGCCTGCATATCCATTACCATTTGCATTTCACTAACGTGTGTCTGTGCTGCAGGTGCATTTGCATTTCCCTAGTTCTAGTGCCCAGACTTCTGAGTGTTTGATCATGACTAGCTTAAGGAGAACGGTTGCTTACAAATTGCCTACGCCTGATATTGTTCCTTTACTTGGGTTGATCTCTCTTGCTGATGAGGGTGTTCGTAGGAGTTTCCGGATGAGCTATGGTAGACTATTGAGATTGGTGTGCAAACCTACAGAGGTAGAGTTAGATGGGCTGTATGCTTTGATGCAATTCTATGACCCTGCTTTGAGGTGTTTTACGTTCTCTGACTTTATTATGGGACCAACTCTGGAGGAATACGCTGAGTATGTGGAGCTGCCCGTGCAGAACCAGGTTCCATTCATTCATTATGATGCCAAACCTAAGCCGGAGGACTTGGCAAGAGCCTTGCATGTTGATGCTTCTGAACTTGTGACTACTGTTTCCCGTGGAGTCCCAGGCTTCTCATTTCAGTTCTTAGTTGGTAAAGCCCAGGAGTACGCCAAGAGCGGGTGCTGGGTTGCTTTCAATGCTGTGTTGGCCTTGTGCATTTATGGCATAGTACTGTTCCCCAATATACCGGATTTTGTGGACTTCGATGCTTTCTACTTGTTCGCCGCTGGTAATCCTGTACCTACCTTACTCGGAGATCTCTACCACTCACTGCATTATAAGAATGAGAAAGGAAGAGGGAAGAATGTTCACCTGTGTGTACCCTTGTTGAGTATATGGTTTGAGAGTCACCTTCCTAAGAGAGGATCTGCTGCAGAGACTACAGTCCCAGCTGGTTGGCCAGAGCGTCTGATGAGGCTATCGTCGGAAGATATGGAGTGGTTTGATCGAGATTTGTTGGGATCCGAGCTCATCTTCAGTTGTTCTGGGTACCCTAATGTACCGTTGATAGGAAGAAAAGGGTGTATCAATTATAACCCTTCTCTATTCATTCGCCAGTTCGGATACGCACTGAAGAACCCACCTCAGGAGGAAGAAGTACAGGAATCTCTGTACTTCACAGGTGAAGTGAAAGGGGAGTTGTTAGCCAAGTTGCAACGTGCATGGACGCGTATTAACCGCAGAGGGAAGCCGCTGTTAGGAAAGAATGACTGTCAGGCCTATGCACCTTATAGGGTCTGGATTCAGGAAAGGGCTAGTCAGTTGAAGATGCCGTTTCCAGATGCACCAATTCTTGATCCTATTCCGGTAGAAGAGCCGACTACTGTTTCTAGAGAAGCATATGAACAGGTGGTGAAGGAGAAAGAAGCCTTAATGAAGATTAATGAAGGGTTAGAGCAGGAGTTAGCCCAGGCACGCAGCGAGAAAAACAAGGCCGTGTATGCTTTCCAACAACAGATTGAGCTGGTAAACAGGTTAGGAGCTGAGTTGACCGAGGAAAAGAAGAAGCGCGAACGTCTGGGGCAAGAGTTCAGAAGTTCCCATGACATGCTGGAAGCCAAAAAGAAAGCGCTCGACGCAGCACACCGAGAGATATCTTCTTGCAATAAGACTTGGAATGCTACACTCACTAACAATAAGAAGAGGGAAGATAAGTTGAAGCAGCAAATTTCCGACCTCGAAGAGAAGTTGAAGTCTAGCATCAAGAAGTGTGAGGAAGAAGTGATGAACCGGTATAGTGTCCAGCATGCACTGAACAAGGCAATCAAATCCAGAGATGAAGCAGTGTCTCAGAAGCGAAAGCTAGAAGATTGCTTCGGAGAAGCAACATGGGAAGAAACCGCTGAAGACGTACGCCGTGTCCTTAAGAGGAGAAACCAGCTTGTTGAAGGGCTGCTTGATCGACCAAGCCATCCGGAAACCAAGAAGTTGATAGAGGAGTACCAGACTTTTGGGAGGATTTGATCATTCCATTATTTGTATGCTTTATTTGCATAGTGCTGACCATCACCAGGATTGTTGGTTGAGGTCATGCCTTCTTTGTACTCTCAGTGATATTGTACCCTGGGCTTATTGATTCTCTCTACTATATATGAGGCTTTCTATGATTCAACTCCGATATTCCTATTGTCAGCACTGTCACTGCACCGGCACCTTCACACTAGAACTGGGGGAATGAACTTCCCTAATGCACAGACACATTGCATTGCATTCATATTCATATTGCATAACAGGTAATCTTTGAATGGTGCCTTATCTCTTGCTCTGTATCAGGTACTTAACAGGATTCCAGATCAACATCCGCACCGCTATTCTACACGATCCAACTGTCGGAAAGTCATGGACCAGATTCAGAACGAGATGCAGGATGTGCGCGAGAAGCTCGCCCTCTTCATGCAGACCATGGAGGCTATAGCAAAAGGGCAAGAGAATTTGCAGGCCATGGTCCAGCCTCTGTTGGCTCGCAACGCTGGTCATGGTAACGAAGATCATCAGTCTGTCCGGGTTGATACTGCTCATGGAGACGGCACTCCCACGCCAGTGGCTCCGCCTGTCATCAATATGACTGCTGCTAATGTCAACAACGCTACCGCTGCTGTGAATGGTAACGTCGGAGTGGGGAATGAGACTGCTGTCCATAATGCTGGGCTGGGTGATGTCAATTTGGGAGATAATCTCGGAGGCAATGGCTTTGTCAATACTGGGTTCGGATTCAATGATCAGGGATTCGACAACACTGGCAAGTATGGCTTTAATGCTCAAGGCTTTGGGCAAGATGGTTATGGTATGGTCAATCAGGGTTACGGAGGCTTTGGAAACGGAAACGGTGCTGGATTTATGGCTTATGGTCCTGCTGGAGGTGTTCAAGGGTACGGCAACAGAGGCCGGGGTCCCGGGATGAACCAGATCAGAGCTGGACGTAATAATGCGTATGATGGATACGGGGCTGGAAACGGTATGTGGCAAGAGGATCAACAGGAGGACGCCTTCTCTGGAGGAGGTTTTGAAGGGCCGATGGATGATTCTCAAAAGATTAGAATGCTGGAAGAGCAAATGAAGGGAGTCCTAAATCAGAGTGCTGTGGGACTGGACATGGCAACTATGGGCTTGGTACCTGGCTTGAGGGTGCCCATTAAATTCAAAGCGCCTGCGTTCGATAAATACAAAGGAGATACATGTCCGAAAGTGCATGTACGAGCTTATTACAGAAAGATGTCTGCATACTCCACTGATGAAAGAATGTTAATGCATTTCTTTCAGGATAGTCTATCGGGTCCTTCCCTAGAGTGGTACATGGGGTTGGAGCCCACTGACATCAAGACTTGGAAGCAATTAGCGGAGGCATTTGTAGCCCATTACAAGTATAACAGCGATCTGGCACCCAATCGGGTCCAGTTGGCCGGGCTTTCGCAGAAGAAGGGGGAGAGTTTTAAGGAGTACGCGCAAAGGTGGCGCGATATGGCTGCCAGGGTCCGTCCTCCTGTCGAAGATAAAGAAATGAACGACATGTTTGTCGGCACATTCACCGGGCTGTTTCATGATATGTTGTTTCATACGTCTCTGGCTAGTTTCTCAGACCTGATTCTGATGGGTGAAAAGATTGAGCGGAACATTAAGCAAGGAAAGTTCCAAGTCGAGGAATCAACTGCATCTGGCAGTAGTAAGAAGGCTTATGGAGGGCGCCGTCAGGGCGAAGCCAGCGCGGTATTTGGAGGCCGAGGCCGAGGCCGAGGCCGAGGCCGAGGCAGGGGAAGAAATCAATATCGTCAGCCGCAGCAAGTGTCGAGTGTTACTATTCCGTATCAACAGCAGCCAATCCAGCAACAACAACCGGTTCAGCAGCAACCGATGCCACAGCAGCAGCAGCCTCAGCAGGGGGCACAGCAAGCTCAACGAAGATTTCAGGGTAGTAAGCCGAGAAGAGTGTTTGAGAAGCCTCCCTCAACCTACGCTGATTTATTGCAGACATTGTTGGGATTGAATCTGGTGGAGAAAAGAACCTTGGCACCGATCAGGGGGACTCCCCCGTTCGGCTATGATGCGAATAGGCACTGTGAGTTTCATTCTGGGGCCCCGGGCCACGATATAGAAGGTTGTCATGCTTTTAAGCACGTTGTGCAGGATCTTTTGGACAACAAGTCTATCAATTTCGGAACGGCAGTTCCGAATATAGTCCAGAAACCCATGCCTAATCATGGGGCGAATGCCGTGCTGACTGAGGAAGGTCTGAATCTGATTAGGGATGTTAAGGATTTAAAGACGCCGCTGAGCGAAATAAAGAGCCGGCTGTTGCAAGGAGGTGTTTACCCGGGTTGTAATGAGTACTGCTTAGATTGTTGGGCCCTAGCTGGGGGGTGTGAGGATTTGAAGAAAGGCATCCAGGCCTTAATTGATGAAGGTATATTGCAGTTTGATAGAACAGCAACTGACGAGCCCGCAGGGGCAGTAGTGGATAATCGGAGTGATGTGGCCACAGTGACGATTCCTAGGAAGACGATCACTATTTCAGCACCAGTTCAGCGACCACCGATTACCATAACTAAAGCCGGGCCGATCCCGTATGAGAACACGAAGGCGGTCCCATGGTCATATGGGCTAGAGGTGTATTGTGACGGGATTAAGATCGATGTTAACAAGCAGTCAGCGGAGGTTGTGGATAATGTTGTGGGCTCAGGAGGCATGACGAGGAGCGGCAGGATCTTTATATCTCCTGAAGTAGAAGCCGAAAGGCTAGCGAAAGGAAAAGGGAAAGCGGTTGAGAACGTTCCGGTTCAAGCAAGTGAAAAAGAAGCAGCATCTAAAGATGTAGAGGAATTCATGCGCTTAATTCGGAAAAGTGATTATAAGATTGTGGAGCATCTGCAGCAAACACCGTCCAAAATATCTATTCTGTCATTGCTGTTGTGTTCGGAAGCCCACAGGAACGCTTTGCTGAAAGTCCTGGACACTTCTTTTGTACCCCAGGATGTCTCCGTAAATCAGCTAGAAGGAGTATTGGCACACGTAAATGCAGGCCACAGTCTGGGCTTTACTGATTTTGACTTGACTCCGAAAGGAAGAGATCATAATATGGCATTACACGTGTCTGTGGAGTGTAGGGGATCAACAATGTCGCACGTATTGGTTGACACCGGGTCGTCTTTGAATGTGCTGCCTAAGAAGGCAATGATGAAGCTGGATGTTCGAGGAATTTTGTGCACACCAAGTGATTTGGTAGTCCGAGCGTTTGACGGCACGCGGAGAACAGTCTTCGGATCGATTACCTTGCCTCTGCAAGTGGGGCCAGAAGTGTTTGCAACGGAGTTTTATATCATGGATATACAGCCTGCGTACAGCTGCTTGCTGGGAAGACCTTGGATTCACGGGGCAGGGGCAGTCACGTCTACCCTGCATCAGAAGTTAAAGTATATGGTCGGAGACAGCGTAGTCACCGTGTGCGGAGAAGAAGACATCCTGGTCAGCCATCTATCTTCGTTTAAATATGTGGAAGTCGACGGGGAGATCCACGAGACGCCATGCCAGGCATTCGAAGGTTTGCACGTCAAGAACAAGAGTCCCGGGCCGAGCAAAGTGCCAGAGATAGCTGTCTCATCGTATAAAGAAGCTCAAGCGCTAGTGAAAGCAGGAGAAGCCAAGGGCTGGGGAAAAGTGCTGGACATTCCTGTGAAAATGGACCGGTTCGGACTGGGGTACCGACCGTCGTCATCAACTCCTTCCGTGGGGGCCCCTCATTTCAGAAAGTCGATCACCATCTCTGCCAGTGGAGTATGCCATGAATCTGTCAATGCTGCTTCAGAATCTGATGAAGGGGACAGCGACTGTGATATGGATGCCTGGATTCAGCCAAGCACGCCAGGACAAGGACTGTGCAACTGGTCTATTCAGGAGCTTGTTCCTGTGACTTTTAAACAGTAATGCTTTGCTTTATTAATTGTTGAATAATCTGATGTCTTGCCCGGGGCATCAGGATTTGCTTAGGGCTGTGTTGTTATAAACATTGCGCGTTAATCATTAAATAAATGGCGTTTTTCATGTGCAAATACTGTAATCCCTGTCTTTCTTGTTTTATATTTTCAATAAAATGGCAATGTGGTTATTCGCTTTATACGCATTTTGAAGCACTTAACCCTTTCTTTTGCAGGATAACATTTTCAGATGACATCCTTGAACCACCTATAACTCGTCCCGACTTCGAGCACCCGGTATTCCAGACCGAAGAAGAGGTTGTCGAAGATAGCGACGTTCCTGAAGAACTGTCTTGGTTAGTGAAGCAAGAGGAAAGAGCCATTCTGCCTCACGACGAGGTTATCGAAATTATCAATTTGGGGTCGGAAGGGGTTGAGAAGAATATTCGTATCGGGGCCGCACTGCAGAGTGATATCAAGCGAAGGCTGGTTGAAATGCTCCGAGAGTATAATGATGTATTCGCTTGGTCGTATCAAGATATGCCAGGGCTCGATACAGATATGGTTGTGCATCGCCTGCCACTGAAGGAAGACTGCCCGCCTGTCAAACAAAATCTTCGCAGAACACGACCAGATATGGCAATGAAGATCAAAGAGGAGGTTCAGAAACAGTGGGACGCTGGTTTCCTGGCTGTGACGAAGTATCCCTCATGGGTTGCCAACATCGTACCAGTGCCAAAGAAAGATGGCAAGGTTAGAATGTGCGTGGATTATCGAGATTTGAATAAAGCAAGCCCAAAAGACGATTTTCCACTTCCTCACATTGACGTGTTAGTTGATAATACTGCTCAATACTCCGTATTCTCCTTCATGGATGGCTTTTCAGGCTATAATCAGATTAAAATGGCGCCAGAGGATATGGAGAAAACCACTTTCATAACGCCTTGGGGAACATTTTGCTACAAAGTGATGCCCTTTGGTTTGAAAAATGCTGGGGCAACATATCAGCGTGTGATGACGACTCTTTTCCATGATATGATGCATAAAGAGATCGAAGTTTATGTTGACGATATGATTGCCAAATCCCAGACGGAGGAAGAGCATCTGGTAAATCTGCTGAAGTTGTTTAAAAGGCTTAGGAAGTTCAGGCTGAGACTGAACCCTAATAAATGTACCTTCGGGGTGAGATCGGGTAAGCTGCTGGGATTTATCGTAAGCGAAAGAGGAATAGAGGTCGATCCTGCTAAAATAAAAGCGATTCAAGAGATGCCGACGCCTAAAACAGAGAAAGAGGTGCGCGGGTTTTTCGGGAGATTGAACTACATTGCCCGGTTCATATCTCACCTGACTGCCACGTGTGAACCATTGTTCAAGCTGTTGAAGAAAGATCAAGCTGTAACATGGAACGAAAATTGTCAAAAGGCGTTCGACAAAATAAAGAAGTATCTGCAGGAGCCTCCTATTTTGATACCCCCGGTGGCAGGGAGACCCTTGATAATGTATTTGACGGTTCTTGAGGGAAGCATGGGTTGTGTTCTCGGTCAACACGACGAGACGGGGAGAAAAGAGCATGCGATCTATTACCTGAGTAAGAAATTTACAGACTGTGAATCTCGATACTCAATGCTGGAGAAAACTTGTTGCGCGCTAGCCTGGGCCGCCAAGCGTTTGAGGCAGTACATGCTGAATCATACAACCATGCTCATCTCGAAGATGGATCCAATCAAGTATATATTTGAAAAGCAGGCGTTGTCAGGTAGACTTGCCCGTTGGCAGATGATCTTGACTGAATACGATATTCAATACGTCTCGCAAAAGGCTATAAAGGGGAGTGTGCTGTCTGAGTATCTGGCGGAGCAGCCTATTGAAGAATACCAATCAATGAGATTTGATTTTCCTGACGAGGATATCATGTATCTCAAGATGAAGGATTGTGAAGAGCCGTTGCCAGACGAAGGGCCGGAGCCGGGGTCCAAATGGCAGATGATATTTGACGGAGCTGTGAATGCTTACGGTAGCGGAATAGGGGCAATTATCACCACGCCACACGGGTCGCACATCCCGTTTACTGCCCGATTGACCTTTGCCGTTACCAACAATGAGGCCGAATACGAAGCTTGTATAATGGGGCTTGAAGAAGCCATTGATTTGCGAATCAAACATCTAGACGTACACGGAGACTCAGCTCTGGTGGTAAATCAGATCAAAGGGGAATGGGAGACACGGCAGCCCAATTTGATACATTATATGAATTATGCAAGGAGATTGTTGCCTTTCTTCGACAAAGTTGAATTGCATCACGTGCCGCGGGCAGAAAATCAAATGGCTGACGCCCTTGCCACCTTGTCTTCCATGTACAAGGTCAATTTCTGGAACGAAGCTCCCCAGATCACTATCTCTCGGTTGGACAGGCCAGCTTATGTATTTGCTATTGATGAAGCGTCTGATGACAAACCGTGGTATTTTGATATCCTTAATTTCCTGAAGAACAAAGAGTACCCGGCTGGGGCATCCAGTCAAGATCAGAAGACTCTCAGGAGATTAGCGGGTAATTTCTATTTGAACCCGGATGGCGTCTTATACAGAAGAAACCACGATTTGGTGTTGTTGCGTTGTGTAGACGAAAAAGAGGCAAAGCTTCTCATGGAGGAAATTCACGAAGGTGCCTTGGGTACGCATGCTGGTGGACATGCTATGACGAGAAAACTGCTGAGGGCAGGTTATTTTTGGCTGACGATGGAAACTGATTGTTTCAAGTTTGCAAGGAAGTGCCACAAGTGCCAAATCTATGCTGACAAGATACATGTGCCTCCAAGTCCTCTAAATGTGATGTCATCTCCGTGGCCATTCTCGATGTGGGGAATCGATATGATCGGAAAGATCGAGCCGACGGCTTCTAACGGGCATCGGTTCATCCTAGTAGCAATCGATTATTTCACCAAGTGGGTGGAAGCGGCGTCTTATGCAAATGTGACGAAGCAAGTGGTGGCTAGATTCATCAAGAGAGATATCATTTGCCGATATGGGATCCCCGAGCGGATAATCACGGATAATGGTTCAAATCTGAACAACAAAATGATGAAGGAGCTCTGTCAGAATTTCAAGATCGAACATCACAACTCCTCCCCTTACCGACCCAAGATGAATGGTGCTGTCGAAGCGGCCAATAAGAATATCAAGAAGATCGTCCAGAAAATGGTGGTGACGTACAAAGATTGGCATGAAATGCTACCTTTCGCTTTGCACGGTTATCGTACGACGGTACGCACATCAACCGGGGCAACTCCGTTCTCGTTGGTATACGGAATGGAGGCGGTACTACCATTAGAAGTTGAGATCCCTTCTCTGAGGGTATTGCGAGACGTTCAGCTGGACGAGGCAGAATGGGTAACGAATAGATTGAACCAACTGAGTTTGATGGATGAGAAGAGGCTAGCTTCTCTGGCATACGGTCGCTTATACCAAAGACGAATGAAGAAAGCGTACGACAAGAAGATACTTCCGCGAAGCTTTCAGACGGGCGACCTTGTGCTGAAAAGGATTCTCCCGCCGCAAGCAGATCACAGGGGCAAGTGGACCCCCAACTACGAAGGGCCATACGTTGTCAGTAAGGTTTTTTCAGGAGGAGCTTTATTGTTGTCCACCATGGACGGAGAAGACTTTGCGTCACCTGTGAATTCGGACGCAGTTAAAAAATACTTTGCTTAAAATAGACCCGCTGGACAGAAAAAAAGAGAGTCCAGGCAAAAATGGGGCATCCTGGCGAACCAAAAACAGAATGAAAGGTTCGGGCAAAAGTTAGGGATAAAATTGAAAAAATGTACACCCGCGAAGTTGAAAACCTACACTGGGCGGCTTCGGCAAAAAAGGGTATCCCGGTGAACTGAAAACCCGCAAAGGGCGGTTCACGCAAAAGTTAGGGATGTGAAAAGCAAATGACTGCGGTCCGAATTTGATATTCAATGAGCATCAGTGCGGGAGAATATGTTTGAGGAGTCAGTTATCGGATACAACCTCTTCAGAAGTGGGGATACCGGGAAAGTATAAGAGTCGGACGAGTCATGGGAGGATCAGTTCGTGGTGTTCATCTGCATCCAGTTGCCGACATGTGTACAAAATTTAATTTGTCAAAATATTTATGCTTCCTGTGCATACTTGTATATTTGCTTTGCGTAGCTTCCTCTTTTCAGGAGTTACATCCCATGTACAAAAAAAAAACTCCGCCCATTCAGAGGCCCAATCAATGAAAATGTGTTATTCAGTACTTGATGCCTGTTCTTTACTGTTTTGTGCATGATAGAACGCCTGAGTTTGATGAAACTAGCACGAGTATAACATTACTGGCCCTTGCCAACAATTGTTAAAGCTTTGAATTAACTGAGTGTAACGTCACTAACCTGAATTGATTTGGTTGCATAGGCTTGTCTTGTTTTGTTTGTGTGGTTGCAGGTTTCATAACCGTACGAGGAAAATGATCAGAAAGAGTGCGATGACGAAAGACTTGACCTTCACGCAGGTCACGCATGTTCTTCCTGAAGAAGGGTAGAATCCCCCAGCTAGCCGTAGCTTATCCAAAGGGCGTGCTCCGGAAAAGTTATTCGTCCTCAGCAGGGTTTGGCGATTCTAAGATCGTAAGGCTGTATTCGGACAGGTTCATCGTTCCCCGCCGGGTCATGTACTCTCCCCCAGTGGAGTCAATTAATTTTCCCCAAGAGAATCCAGCCACCCCCAGAGGAATTCTCTTTGCAAGTGTTTTCATTCCTTCCAGTGGAATTCGAAGATCAAGACTCTCCCAGGCAGAGTCGATGGTGGTTCCTGTCACTTATTTTGTCAGAGATACTGGTGATATCAGTTCACGTTCCAGCAGAAAGTCCGATCGAACTATGCGCATCTGCTATTCCCCAACAAAGTTATATTCCCCAGCAGGGGGTTACCTCAACAAGACGTTTGGTTTGAGTTCCCAATTTCCCAGCTGAGTTGACATTACCCTTCCAGCATTTATTTTGCTGGAATAATTCTTTAGCATCTGGCTATCCCCGGCAAGTTGGCATTATTCTTCCAGCATTTATTTTGCTGAAGCAGTTTCTGTACTCCAGCAGTTCAGGTGGAGAGAGCTCTTGCTCAAATAAATTACCAAACAGTCAAGATCTCGGCAGGAGATATTCAATGATAATGTCAGTTTCGGCGGTATTCCCCCACAGAGTTATCATGATAAAACTCTCTTTGTCTCCAGCAGAGTCGTTTATGCAAATGTCTCTTATTTTCCCCACAGAGTTATCATGATAAAACTCTCTTTGTCTCCAGCAGAGTCGTTTATGCAAATGTCTCTTATTTTCCCCACCAGAGTTGTCAGGATAAGTGTCCTCTTATCCCCAAGCAGAGTTTGTTTGTCATCAACGGGTCCCATGAATCAGAATTTCCGAAGCCACCGCCGGTTATCAGAGCAGGCGTCCGATAGTTGGTTTCCAGACATCCCCAGTAGAGTCCGTCTCAAAGCCGCTGTCACGTCAGTGCTAAGGAGTTTGCGGGTGAGGATCATTGGGGAACTAAGTCCTGACGTGGACGATTTATTCCTATATTGACGGGATTTCTTCAGAAGTGGGCGTCCTAACGTGGACAGGTCTATTTCCCTGGGCTGATGGGAGGTGCTAGTCCTAACGTGGACATGTTCGATTTCTCAGAATTGTTGGAAGGTGGAGTCCTGACGTGGACATTTCCTCAGGTTGACGATATGTGCTAGTCCTAACGTGGACAGATTTGATTCCTCGGTATTGATTGAATGTGAAATCCTGACGTGGACAAGATTGGTTACTCTTCGTGTTGGTGTCCCGACGTGGATCATTTGTTTCCAGCAGATATCTTTATTCGTAATGGTGAAATGTGCGTCCTGACGTGGACAAGTTTGTAGTTCTTTGTGATGACAAGATACAAGAGTCCTGACGTGGACAAATTTATCCTTCTTCGTGTTGTTGGCAAAGTGTAAGTCCTGACGCGGATATTTCCCCAGCAAGTCGAAGACGCGTGAGTCCTTATGTGGACAAGTCTTATTTCCTCAGTGAGTCGAAGACGCCTGAGTCCTAACGTGGACGAATCAAGACAAGATCAGTGTCCTGACGTGGACAAATCAAAGAGATTATAATTCCTAACATGAAGAAGTGGGTCCTAACGTGGACGATGTAGTCCTTACGCGGACGTATCAGAAGAGGATTCCTTACGTGGAAATGACAGCATTCCTGACGTGGAAAGAGTGAAGTCCTTACGTGGACAGGTTAAAGTAGCATTCCTTACGTGGAAGAAAGATGGTTTCCTCACGTGGAAAGATGAATTTATTCCTTACGTGGAAAGAAGTTGGTATTCCTTACGTGGAAAGATTGAGTCCTTACGCGGACATATTGAGATAGATTCCTTACGGGGAGATAAGGGCATTCCTAACGTGGAAAAGGGTAGTCCTGACGCGGACAGATGAAAAGAAGTTGATTCCTGACGTGGAAAGAAAAGGTTATTCCTTACGTGGAAAGATTAAGTCCTCACGCGGACATATCAAGATTGATTCCTGACGTGGACAGAGTCAAGAAAGAGATTATTCCTGACGTGGAAGAGTTTAGTCCTGACGCGGACAGATCAAAGAAGATATTCCTAACGTGGAAGAAGAAGTTTATTCCTTACGCGGAGAAATTGGGGTCCTTACGTGGACAGATTCGAGAAGAGTGGAGTCCTGACGTGGACAGGTGCAGAACCAAAGTTGAATTCCTTACGTGGAAAGATTGGAGTCCTGACGCGAACATGTCAAATGGTATTGGAGTCCTTACGTGGACAGATTGATATAGTTCTCCTTACGCGGAAAGAGGATTGCTTCATGACGTGGAAAGATGAAAAGTTTAGTCCTGACGTGGACAGATGCAGAAGAAATAATTCCTAACGTGGACTATGTTATTCCTAACGTGGACAGGTGTTACTCCTAACGTGGAAGAGTTTTATTCCTAACGTGGACGATTCAGTTTATGGAAATGCAGACGAATTATCCCCAGCGGAGTTGCCGAGATTTTTCTGGGTTAACGGCAAGTGGAGTCCTAACGTGGACAGGTTTTAGTTGAGATTTCTTCGTGTTGATCACAGACAGAGTCCTAACGTGGACAAGTAAGCAATCTGGTACAACAGAATCCTCTTCAGAACGATGAAGACAATCCCCAGCACGGTCGCGCAAGATCAGTGGGTTACCGTGACAGTCAGATTCAGCTGATGAATGTCGTTCCCCAAGCAGGAGCGCAGTTTATTTCTGCGGTTGGCAAATTTCTGGTTTCATTAGTATTCAACCGTCTCGTACCGCGAATGTCTGAAGGCTCCGGGCTCTTCATCCAATCGGGTCCAAGTCGCTTGAATAGGGGCAGCTGTTGCACCCTAAAATTTGCCCAACCTTATTCACTTGGTTTATGTTTCATTATCATTAGCATTTGCATATAGAGTCATGTACATAGACTAATCATCTGCATAGCATGAGCATAGCAAGTCATTCAACAGGGGACCAATCATTATTATCATCTCTAGAGGCCTAGCAAGAGGTTATCATCATAATTCCATCTTATTCAAGTCATCAGGAAAGATTTTGAAAGCAAAGAGTTCAGTAGATCAAGCCTTGAGTCCATCTCCTAGCTGAAGGTATCTGAGGGTCAACAAGAGGGTTGTGAGCTGTGAATTGAAGGCATGGAGAGTATCTAGACCTTATGGGAGACTTAGAAAGTCATTTGGAGAAGGAGACAAGTCATTGATGAGAGCACAAGAGCTATAGTTGAAGACAGTCAACTAGGGTTTCATCTGGGCTAACCCTAGGTCAACCCTAGGGCAATTGACTGACTTAAGAGGGCATCCAAGTCTATTGGAGAAATGTGGGGATCAACATTGGACATATGAAGGAGGATATGGAGATATGACAAGAAGAATTCAAGAGAAATCAAGGAGAAGAGGAGTTACTAAATTAGGGTTTCTCTGTAAAATCCCCTAGTTTAGGTCAAATTTCCAAGCAAGATACGTCAAAATGCTAGCTTCAAATGGCTTCTTGGCCAACATGAAACTTGTAGAGGATCTCAAGACCTTTAATTTGAGTGGTGGAAGACCTCAAGGAGATTTATAGAACTCAAGTTATGGTCCTTGCAAGTTACAGGTCATCTGAGGTGTCTGAATTTTTGTCTGTGAAAGTGACTTGACTTCCAAGCTAGTTTTGCCCCTCAAGGAGATTTCAAATGAATTCTTGGTCAACATAAGAATTGTTCCTCATTGGCTTAGCTTTCTATAATGGTATGGCATGCCTTCATATGATGTGGAGAACTCAACTTATGGTCTTGGCAAGCAAAGGGTATTTTGGGCATTTGTGAATTACAGGTCATTCTAACCTATACCCAAAACTCATACAAGGAGGCCTCAAATGGAAAAACTTACAACATCAAACTTGCTCCAAATGGGATTTTAAGTCTAGAAAGAAGGTCACAAATTATTGGAGAAGCTCATAGCATGGAGTTGCATAATTGGTCAAAATATGAACTAAAAAGGCTTATAAAGTGAATAATTTCAAAGTGAAAAATGGTTTGGGAGATTTACAAGTCCAAATGGAGACTTCCAATATATGATTTTGAATGGAAAAACAATTCTAAGAACAATGGTTCAAACACTTTTTTGAGTTTAGAAGGGAAAAAAGAAGTTATCCATGGTTGCTTGCCTTTTAAGAAACATAATCAAAATGAACCAAAGTTGAAAAACAAGGGAATGTGCAAGATGGATCTAGAATGTACCATTGGGGTCTATATATTCATAAAATGAGAATTTGGCAAGGGTTGGCTTCATTTGCACCAAGAATTCCACAAATTTCTCTCATACTTTCTCATTGAGTTTTCATTCCAATTCTCCAAAATCTTCATCAATCTTCATCCACATCCATTCAATTTTGTTCCATCATCATCATAGATCATCATCCAATCAAGGATCAAGTGATTATCATCCATTTTCGTGCACCATACTCAAGAACATCAAAGTTGCAAATTCCATTGGACAACCTAATTCAAGCAAGGAATCACCAGAATATCGCATACAGAATTGATTGCTGAGTTTGTGGATCAAGATCCAAGTCTCAAAAGCCTCAGATCTTCCATCTCCATAGCTGTTCTCAAGGTTTTACACCAGGTAAGTTTTCATTCGATTTGCTTGATTCAGTTAGTTTAACATGATTTTATTAGTTTAGACATGATCTAGGTGGTTAGGAGATTAGTTTAGATGAATTTGGAACGATTTGGTGAGGGTTGTTAACAGGTGCAACAAACTGTTAAGATCAATATCTCTTAGGTTAGTGCATCATAATTGTAGCTTGATAGCGCAGATTAATAACCATTAGTTGTAGATTAGTTTAGGTTAAGTTTGATTGAGAATGGTGATGTTGCATATCAGTGTCCTTCCATGGTGATCGGAGATTGATGCTATCGGGTTGAGAGTTTCATTGAGTTTCAGACTGAATTAGTGCTATAGGATTGTAGAGGGAGAGATTCTAAGCAAGTTTCGTGTTTATGGCGTGGCATTTCATCGCGTGTAGAAGGAGAACAGCTTGGTGTAAACATGCTCGTGCATGGAGGTGTAATGGTGATTGAAACCCTAGTTGCAGGTCAATTGGGGAAGAGATAATCGTGGCCGTTCCTTGTGCCTTGGACTATTGACTTTTGGAATGATCTTGTGGCTGTTATTCAATCTGAATTTGGAGGGAATTGGAAGCTGGCCAAAACGCGCCGTTTCATTAATTGAAACGGGCGGGCCTGAATGGATGTGTTAATCCCACCCCCCGTGTTAGGCCCAAAACCAATTGCAACGTGTTTTTGTTACTTCTCTCACCCCCCAGCGCTTTTCTATTTTTTCTTTAATTCAGAGTGGTATTGGGCCTTGGAGAAGGCGCTATCTGCACCCCCTGTCTGAGGGCCCATCCAGATTATAACTGGGGCGAACTTCTATTCTGACCCCCCTCCCTCATTTTAATTCATTTAATTTTCTTAATTCCATTTTAATGTTTTACCAATTTCATAAATTCATAACTAATTCATAAAAAATGCATTTTAATCCATTCTTTTTACATCTTTTTCATTAAGATGTCTAGAATATTATAGAAAAATAAAATTTCATTTTTATTTTTATTTCATATTTTTTTCATATTTTCTAAATAAATGTCATATTAAATAATTCATTTCATGCATCATTTTAATGATTTTTGTTCTCTTACACGCTTTAACATTTTTTGGTCATTCTTTTTATATTGTTTAGATGAGATATTCAACTTGTAGAAATATTTTAGTTCCCATTTTTAGAAGTTAATTTTAGATGATTAAAGTAGGTTTGAACATCATGAACAAAACTAGGGTTTTAGATGACAACTTAAGAAGTTTGATTTCATTTCCCTTAGGACTTAGGATTTAATTAGATTGGTTATGGGACTATAGGGGCTAGGGGTAGTTATTAGATCCCCTTAGAAAAGTCAGGATTCCCCTACTGCTATTATTACTGTCTGTATATCTGATTGTCTGGTGTGGTGTGCCCTCTGGGGATTGTTGCTTGTTTGTTTGGGTATTGGGTTTGTCTGGGGCCCTGGGGAAGTTGAAGATTTGTGAAGATGAAGACCATTGGAGATTCAAAGATTGAAGATCAACTTCCAGAGTTGAAGAGAGGATTCTTGCTAGCAGATGCTGAGGAACTAGGGTTTAGGAGCTAGGCAGAGCTCTAGGTTAGAAAGTTTGTTTCTCAAATATGGATTGCCTTGCCTGCATCCATTCTTCTCTGTGATTCAGAGTCTCTCTAAGACACTCACCCCCTTCCTTTGGAAGGCTTGGTGATAGTGTCTATGAGATAGAACTCTTGAGAGAAAAATGTCTCTTGTGTTAGAAGCAGTCTGTTCACCACCTTTGGTAGTCAACTGATTGCTTAACACCCAATTTACTCTTGTGACTAATACCTCATCCTGGAGGTTTGAGCTTGAAGAAAAGCCATTGCAGATAGAAGACTGATGACCAAAGCCCTTGCCTGAAGGTCATGAAGATGGAGATTGATGCTTGTTGAAGCCTGCAGCTGATTGGAGATTACTTGAAGCCAGATGTTGATTCAGAGCTGCTGACGCTGTTTCTTTTGCTGTTGTATTTCATTGCTGATGTATTGATTGGTTTTCTGAACTGTATTGTTTGCTGTTTACCCTGTTGGGTTGAAAGTGAAGCCTGTTCACTTTTGCCTATTGTTTTCTAGGTTCGAGGTTGAGTGGGACTCCCTTGCCTCGCTTGTACTGTTGCATCCATGCATTTTACTGTTTTACTGTATATATCTGATATTGTTTCTGTTTCTGCCTATCCCGTAGGATCTCTGTTTCTCTCTGTGCAAGAGAGGAGCATGATAGACACTAGGTCTTAACCCATGCATGATAACATTAGGTTAGTTTATTTCCCTTCGCAACCGTAGGTTAGAGTTCTGTCTCTTTCTTTCTCAAAACAAACAGAAAAACACCATAAAGATTTCAAACACAATAAAAGACACTTCTTCCGTAAAAGAATGTGAACTCATCAAGACGTCATTTTTGTCCTCTTGGACTGTTAATCAGAAAAACCTTTTTCAGAAGGAATAAAATTAACCAAGACAATCTTGTGTCGTACGTAGCCCGAACTACGTTTGCTCTGATCTTTCATGCCGTATGAAAGTACGTAGGCATAGGATGCGATATCCTAGCGAGCAACCTTCCCCTCCTTTCCCGTAGGTAGGCGAACTACGTTGACTCTGATTTCTCGTTCCAGACGGGAATACGTAGGCATAAAGTGCGATACTTTGCCGAGTCATTTTTATTTTCATTTTATTTTCTTTTTCACCCTTGACCTATAGTTTAGATAGAATAACAATCCATACCTGAAAACAAGCGTGGATCCCATCGAGTACGATGGACGTGAGGGGTGCTAATACCTTCCCCTTGCGTAACCGACTCCCGAATCCAGGTTTTGGTTGCGATGACCATACCTTTCCCGTGTTGTGCGAGGTTTACTCTGAGCGTTTCCTTTCCCTCCCGTGGGATAAATAACGCACGGTGGCGACTCTTCTGTTCAGCCGGCGCCGATTTTCGCAGTAGCGACAATACGGTGTGTGCATGTACGTGCAATTATTTTCATTACAACAATTATAGAAAAGAAACAAAACCAGCGATAAAAAAACCAAAACCTAACACCCCCCAGAAAACCCCTCTCCGATCTGCCATCGATCTTCCCCTTCTCCTCTTCTTCCCTTGTTTCGCGATTCCTCTTTCATTGTTCCGCCTCCATTTGCTTCATGGGTTCATCAACAGCCTACAACACAACAACATCACTCATGCAATCATGAATTCGAAGAGAGAAATTTACCCCAGAATGTGAGTCGGCGGCGGCTTGAAGGCAGCGGCGGTGAGATTGTGATGCGATCCACGATCTCGTCGGCCGACGATGATGAGCCTTGTGTCTGAGCTTTGCAGCGGTGACAGAATCCCTCGATCAACTCTGAGCGCCTATGCCTCTTCTCCTTCTATGATCTTCTCGACAGTTCTTCTCTTGTGATGGTAAATTGTCCCTTTGTTATGAGCCCTTATTGGTCCTTTTATACACGGAGTGGATGGGCCTGCAGTGAAATCGCCCCTTAAAAACCTTCCTATTCTGTCCAATTTTGTCTGATGGCTTGATGGATTGGGAAGCAACTTCAATTTCCTTCCTATTTCATCTGATTCTGTCGAGGGAGTGTGATCCTAATTTTGGGAAGTTCTAGTATTTCCTCTTCTCGTATTGATTTTGTTGTTATTTAGAACCGTATCTTTACTGTTGCTGGCTTCGTTGACTTTCATGTTAAATGCTCTTCTCTTCTTCTCACAGGTGATAACCATACTTGAGTTTAGATAATACACTTGACCCTATGTTGTGGCTGATGTAGGGTTGAACCGGCGATGACGACATTGTGTCTGAGCTGGGAGTTGTAGTTGCCTCTGTTGTTTTCGAACTTCCGTTGACGCTCTCGAGTCGGTAGGGAGTTGACGACGAGTCTCCTTGCTATCCTCCTGGCTACTCGAGCCTTGCCCAATGATGTTCTACCTGAGGGCCAAACCGTGGATGTAATTGCGGTTGTGAACTAATGTTGTTAATGTTGTCCGTAGCTTGCTATTGTTGATATGGCAGTGTTGTTGTAGGTGCTTGCTCGCAGCTGGTGTTGTTCGTTACCTGTTGTGACTTGCTGCTGCTATTTTACTTTTGCTTGCATATGATGACAAAAACTTGTTGTTGCTTGCATTCTGAGGTGCTGATGCGTTTAGAGTGGCAGTGATGACCTATAAGTCTGAGCCATGACGAGGCTACTGTGGTTCGACGTTCTGCTGATGCTTGCAAATGCTGATGCTGCGGCATTAGTTACCATTGATGTGTTTGTTACGATATTGCTGATGTGCTTCTGTATTGCAGGTGCTATCACTGCTGATATGCTCTGCTGCTGGTGTGCGGAATTACTTGTTACCTACTATGCTGAGATAACCGCTATCGTTGCGTGCAAAAGCTTGTCGATTGATGTGCTGCTGTTTGCTCTGCACTGATGTGGCATATTTCTCGCCGATAGTGTGGAAATGCCTTTGTCATGGTTGTTGTGAATTATGCTAAAATGCTTGTTGCTGTTTGTTCTGAACTAACTGACTTTCTTCTTCTTCTTTCAGGGAGCGAAGGCTCTTTATGTTCAGAGATTCCCGGTTATATGCCTTTGCCGGGAAAGGTTCAACGATGATGATGACCTTGACGGTATGAAACATGTTTGCTTATCACTGATGCCTATGATACATTTGCTTGTAGTTTATTCGATGCTCGGTAGGGGTTGGCGACAACTTCGGTTGTCTCCCTTCCGGCTGCTCGAACTTACGTCGAATGATGAGCTAAACTGAGGGTTGTGAACTTCAATTCTTCTAAAATTGTTAACTTCAAATTATCCTTGTTAAACGGCATGTTCTGATTACCAATTTTGTGTTTTGCAGGTTTTATTAAACGCTGACTCCCACTGATATTAACCAAAGGCTAGCTCTAAATGACACGGGGCTTCTTCCGACTTCGTAGAGTGGAAAAAAAGGGTGATGAGGATTAACTTCTGAAGGTACGATGATCCTGTGAATATCTGGTTACGGTCTTGCTGTTTCGCATTAATGTTCTCAAACAAACTTCTCTTTTCAGTCGTTCCCACGTGAGGTCAGCTTGATATTACCGTCACACCATGGTTAGGGAGCCGCGACAATCATTGAAGCTGGTTAATTCCAAGGGTGTTCTAACGGTGCATAATATGGTGGCTGCTAAGAAGAATCCTTGACCAACACTGGCAGAACGTAAAGGGCTTAGGAGGCAAATAGGATTTATTTGTAGTATCTTTGTAAAGGTCACGAGATGCCATTTTGAAAAGGAGAACCTTTGTAAAGACTATCAGCAAGGAATACCAAAGTTCCAAATTTGTATCATACCTTTATTAAGCATCATTTGTAATTGTAATGTGCCAAGTGGAGTACTCCAACCATTGGATGTAGGTACCAACTGTCCAGTATAGGTTGTCTTAAGTTTACTATGACATTGCCAAGAAAAATTCTTTTAAGAATGATACATTCAACCTGGTTTATCCTCCCATATTTCAAAGTAAACGAATGAGTCTTCAAGATTATGACTAAATGAAATTATGACTTTTCAGTGCCAAACCAAATCCTCTTTAGGTTCAAGTAACAGTTCTTGGTTGGAACAGAGGCTCTCCTTCCTTAATTTTTGGGTGAAGCGCTGTCATGTCCAACTTTGCAAATCTTGATTTCGAATACTTTTGATGAAATCCTGAAACTCCTAGGATCCTTGAATCGGAAGGGTTATGCCACGAAATGCTTGACCGCAAAAATTAGGCTTAAAATCTTGCGCCTGTACAAACCGGTTAGTCGAAATAAAACATACATATAAAAGTAAAAACAAGTAAGAGAAAAAACAAAGACGAGATCTTAAGGTCAAAAATTAGGGTGTGACAGATGCCCCTATTTAAGTTTCTTCTATCCGGAGATATGGAGATTACAATCTTCGTCTCGACAAGATAGGAGGGACTTAAATACAAACATTACACGAATTTTTGGCCCTAAGAAACCACTGAATGCAAATGATATGCCAGGATATGAGAATGCAAGACAGAGGGTCCTGTGGAGAAAAGATGCCACAGGGGAAACAACTAGACACAACACATGAGAAACACAGGAGCAACGGGAGAGACGGGCTCAAAAAAGCAAGACTCCACGGGGACAGGAAATAACTAGTAATGGGAAATCTACAAAAGTATAAAGGTGCAGCACGTGCACCAAGGTGAGAAACTTGTAATCAAAGGATAACTGGATATTAACATGTGGTAATCCAGACAACGGTAATAACCAAAACAAGCTCTCTCGATCGGCACAGAATTCTGTTTCTTAATTGAATGTAGTGTTGATAACAGTGTAAGCAAAACTTCCCCACGCTTCATGGTGTGTTTGCCATGAACGGGTCTCAGTCTTTGAAATAAACCTCCCCAACGACTCATGGTGTGTTTGCCATGAACGGGTCTCAGTTTTCTTGAAATAAACCTCCCCAACGACTCATGGTGTGTTTGCCATGAACGGGTCTCGGTTTCTTGAAATAAACCTCCCCAATGACTCATGGTGTGTTTGCCATGAACGGGTCTCAGTTCCTTGAAATAAACCTCCCCAACGAGTCATGGTGTGTTTGCCATGAACGGGTCTCGGTTTCTTGAAATAAACCTCCCCAACAACTCATGGTGTTTTTTCCATGAACGAGTCTCAGTTTTCTACCCAAAATGACGAGAACTCGTGAGAGCATCATCACAGAGGATTTAGAATGTCATTGTAAATTGTAGAACTTTAGCTGTAATCCATAATGTATTAGAGATTCTAAAAATTCACCGGGGATCTTCGGGAGAGATGTAAGCCGGTTGATTTGTAAATATGTTGTCTCAAATAAAGAGATCAAATGTAGTAGACTTCACCAAACTTCTCGGGAGAGATGTCATTTGATGGAATTAATCTTGTGTGGTAGACTCCTGGGGAAATACGTTCCTGAGGAGTATCTCTTATTGTAGCATGTAAAATCATGTATTCTTTGTAGTAAAAATTCTCAAGTGAAGAGAACAGTTTGTAATGTCTTTGACGCATTTCTCTGATAGATTTATGGAGGAATGCCTTTTTGATGAATTGATAATCTTGATAAATCCACTGGGGGTGGACAAACTGTCTTGAAGAGACTGCCATTTTTCGTTTTGAAGGGGATCCTGATCAAAACGAGTTGCTCAAATAAAGAGGATGCTTGCAGTCCAGATGTCAATTGTTGAGAATGTTGTCGGAGAAATGTCTGTCTTCAATAATTATCTTCATAAATTCTTCCTGGGGGGCAAAATGCAAAATAAATGCACGCTCTATCCATATTCAAAAGTTGGAGATGTCCACAATGTGATTGCCAAGGACCGAAGTTCAATTCAGGAAATAACTAAAGAGAAACTGTGAAGCAAGACCCGACCATTAGGCATGAGCTCAAATGGGAATGTACTAAAACAACCGTCTTCCACGAGGATCAAACTTCATGGGGGAAATAGAAGCGCTGAGCTCTTTCTGCCTAGGGTTGACAACTCTACTTGGAAGGAAAGGGCACACCCAGTCACTTGGGGATACACGACCCAAGTGACAAGACAAACAAACACAAAGATGCAGAAATGCAAATGATATGCTATCTATCTATATGTTGTGCATATGCTAACAAAACCCACGAGCCGGAAACCAAAGTCCCCACTCAAGCTATGTCTTCACAGATCAGTCACCTCTTGAGGGAAATCTTCACCTGTCTTGTACGGGGTATGACAAAACTTCGTCTCCGTGGATGAGATAAACATCCATGGACATCCTTTTGTTATTCTTATATCAAATAAACACAAGGTGCTCTTTTAACAAGATTATTCAGGATTTTGCCATCATGACGAAAATATTTAACGTGCCACCACTGGAAAAGCTTCATTTATTAAAATGGTAGTCGGCAGAACATCGCGACTTTAATATTACAATGTTGGAAAGTAATAATAGTGATTACATCGATGGAATAATGATTTCGTTCCTAAGTCAAACTAGAACTTCCTAAGTTCTAAGAAAAGTATTTCTTGACAGCGTCCACGTTCACGGGGCGGGTGATTTCTTCTCCGTCCATTGTGGCTAACATCAGGGCGCCTCCTGAGAAGACCTTCTTTACCACATACGGCCCATCATAGTTCGGAGCCCATTTCCCTCTGGCATCGGTGAGGAAAGACTGGATCTTCTTGAGCACAAGGTCGCCTTCCTTGAATTTGTGGGGGCGACCCTTCTTATCAAATGCCTTCTTCATCCTCTGTTGGTACAACTGCCCATGGCACAAGGCCGTCATCCTCTTTTCTCCAATTAGGTTTAGCTGATCATATCTGCTCTGGCACCATTAGGCTTCTGATAACTTTGTTTCCATCAATATCCTCATGGAAGGAATCTCGACCTCTATCGGGAGTACAGCTTCCATACCGTAGACAAGTGAAAAAGGAGTTGCCCCAGTTGATGTGTGCACCGAAGTACGATACCCGTGTAGAGCGAACGGGAGCATTTCATGCCAATCTTTGTATGTGACTACCATCTTCTGAATTATCTTCTTAATATTCTTATTGGCGGCTTCAACAGCCCCATTCATTTTCGTTCTGTAGGGAGAACAATTATGATGCTCAATCTTGAATTCTTCGCACAGTTCTTTCATCATACTATTATTCAAGTTGGGCCCATTATCTGTAATAATCCTGCTCGGCACACCATATCTACAGATGAGCTGATTCTTGATAAATTTGACAACCATATGCCGAGTTACATTGGCGTAAGACGCTGCTTCGACCCACTTAGTGAAGTAGTCGATTGCCACTAAGATGAATCGGTGTCCATTAGATGAATTTGGTTCTATCATTCCAATCATATTAATTCCCCACATGGAGAATGGGCAAGGAGACGAGATAACATTCAACAAAGTTGGAGGCACATGAATCTTATCGGCATGGATCTGACACTTGTGACATTTCCTAGCAAACTTGTAGCAGTCAGATTCCATTGTGATCCAATAATAATCGGCTTCGTTGTTGGTACATTTGAATGTTAGCCTAGAGGTAAATGGAATATGAGACCCATGGGGAGTCACGATAATCGCGCCTATTCCTCTCCCATGAGCGTTGACGGCTCCATCAAAGATTAGACTCCATTGAGAACCGGGCTCGGGTCCTTCACCTGGCAGAGGTTCTTCGCAATCCTTCATTTTCAAATACATAACCTCTTCGTCCGGGAAATCATCATTCAAAGGTTGATGATCCAAAATAGGTTGATGTGCCAAATGGTCAGCCAGAATACTTCCTCTAATAGCCTTCTGAGTACGGTATTCGATGTCATATTCTGATAACAGCATCTGCCATCTCGCAATTCTTCCTGTTAATATGGGCTTCTCAAAGATATACTTGATAGGATCCTGTCGCACCTTGAAAATTCATTTCGAACATACGACCCTCGCGCAAAAGGCGCGGAAATGCGGTTCGACAGAGTCGCCACCGAACTTTATTTTTCCCGAATGAACGGGAGAGGAAAATATCGAGAAAACCTCATAAGCGCGGAAAGGAACACGGTCGTCGCAACCATATTCCTGGGTTCGGGAGTTGGTTACGCGAGGGGAAGGTATTAGCACCCCTCACGTCCATCGTACTCGACGGGAACCTCTTAATTCGAGTTGTGATGGATGTTAGCTAAACTTAATTCTTCTCTTCTCGCTACTAAATGCTAAAGGATATAAAGGGATAAAGACGCTAAGGGGGAAGGGGATGGTTAGAGGATAGGGTGCTCGCCAAGGATTGGGGCCCTTGTGCCTACGTATACTCATTCGGACGAGAATGAGAAATCAGAGCGTCGTAGTTCGACTACGGGAAATGATGGGGGAAATGGAAGATGGAGGGGATTTTGCTCGCCAAGATCATCGCAGTCTTGTGCCTACGTATCTTACATTCAAGAATGAATGAAGAATCAGAGCGTCCGTAGTTCGTGGTAACAACCACGAAAGAAACGGGTTTGAATTGGATTTGAAGTGGGTACGGATGACGATTACTTGAAGTTTAAGAAAGACTTCTCGGACTCAAGTAATCGGGAGAGTGAACCAAAGACTTGGAACTCTCTCTTTTTTCATCTTGAAGATAAGGTTGTGTTTGAAAGGGTGAAGTTGAATTGATGGCGACTACTTGAAGCCTAAGAAAGCCTTCACAGACCCCAAGTAATCGAGAAAGCGAACCAAAGACTTGGAACACTCTCTTTTTCATCGTAAAATAAGGTTGTTTGAATGGTGAGGTTAATTGGATGACGACTACTTGAAGCTTAAGAAAGGCTTCTCGGACCCAAGTAGTCGGGAGAGCGAACCAAAGACTTGGGACACTCTCTTTTCCATCGTAAAAGAAGTTGTTTGAAAGGTGAGTGAAAGGATGAGTAATTGGAGATGGTTGAGTATTATCGAGTTTGTTAATATTATTTAAAGGCGTCAATTGCTCACACACAAATAAGATAACTCGCATATAAACAACGGAAAGCAAGCTCAAAGACTTGAACCCACTCTTTACACCTTGAAAAGGATTGAATAGTTGTTAGTTGATTGATAGTTTGTTACGAAAATCCACTTGACGTTGGATCAAGGGTTTGACTCATTATCGCGTGCAAAACGTGTAATGGACATGGTTTGAGAAATGTGACCGAATTGACTTACGCATCAAGGGTCGAGTTGTAATAGGTTGATGGCGAATGCGTATGAGCACTCGACTTACAAGGGTTTGAAAATGGCTCGATGATGAATCGAGAATTAGTTTGAAAATGGTTTGATCCGCTCTAGTCCCTATGGGTGCTCCTAGGAGATAAACTAATAATCAAAGAAATGCGAAACATTTGGGAAAGGGGTACATGTAAGTTACACGGGATTGCACGAAATAAAGGGGTCTCATTGTCAGGTAGCCCAAGAGAAAGCCGTGTGTGTGCATTTGTGTCCTAAACTACGCCTTGAGAAAAGTCGGGCACAACTCAAAGTTAGGATACCTGCAAATGACAAAAAATCCAACAGTCCACCAATTTGGCTTTTAGGAGTTTCGATAGTTTATTAGGTGTTTTAAAACAACGTACAAGTGTTTGAATATTTACAAGATAATAATATACAGAATATATAATATGTACAAGAATGTAGATGACTGAAATTAAAACAGTTAATATTTGACAGAAAATTAAAGCAATTGTATATTTGACAGAAAGTAAGGGTTAGTGGTTAGTTGGCCGATTGAATCGGGACACAAAAGAGTGGGATCTCGTCTTAACCGCAAACAAAATGTCGATTAATCGAAGGTAGCCTATCGCGAACCCAAAGTAAGGAAGATGACCCCAATGGTCATCCCCCATAGATTTGAAATCGGGAAGGTTAACAACTCCGATAATCTGACGCTTGCGGATAAAAAGACTTCATCGATCCACAAGTCAAAAATAAAATCGAATCGGAATAAGAAATAAGAAAGAAAAGAGGTGGTCTCAGATCCTTTGTTTCACGTCAATAATTTGACGGTTAAACGATGGAAATGTCGTCATCGACCAAAAAGACGAAAATGGCGAATAACAAAAGAGAAATAAGATCCAACTTTTAAAAATCGAAAATAATAAGTTAAAAAGTATCTAGAAGAAAATATTATAAGCTTAGAAAATTCTTTAAATAAAGTATATTAAGAATCTATTAACTATTTTAAAAAACTAAAATTATAGAATATAAACATAATAATAAATTGTTAGAAAAAGTATTAATATATTTAGTAATTTATGTACATATTAAAAGATATACTATAAATCTAAAAACTAAATAAAATCTTTAAAAAAACAAATTATATACAAAAACTTTTTAAAAAAAAATGTTACAAAGATAAAAATATATTGGAATCATCATGGGCTAATGGCCCATTCATCCTTACTATCAAAAGACACGGTAAAAAAATAAAAGAAAAAAAAAATAACAAAGAGTTCCTCTTCTTCGTATTTCCGTCCCTCACTGCTCTGTTCAACAAAACCCACTCTCACTATCACCGTTCCATTTTTCTCAAAATCTTTCTCTATCTCCGTTTCAGTTTCGTTGTGGTTGAGGGAGGCCAAGGTTTCTTGTTTCACGGCTGTTTTTCCGGTGGTTTGAGTTTGTGGTTTGCGAAGATGGAAGCAGAAAAGGTTGGTGTGTGAAGGTTCGCGATGGTGGAGGTTCGATCTGGGTTTATGAGATGTGTTGAGGTTATTATTCATGGTGATGATGAGTTTCTGGGTATTTATGATTTTGGGTTTGTTTTGGAGTCACGAAAATTGAAGGAAGATTCTTGGTAGTCGTTTGAATCATTGTTGAAGTTTTGATTTAATGGTGAAAAGGGATTCGGAGGTGATGTCGCGAGCGGGTGTTACGGTTGAGATGCGGTTGTCTGAAGGTTGCTCCGTTTGAAGGTCACGGTTCAGGAAACGCGGATGAGGCGAGTTGAGCGTTAGTGAAAGTGTTTGTTTTGTTCATTTGAAAGTGATTTTAATGGAGATGAAGGAGGTGATTTTTTTGGAGGTGACGGCTAGGGTTTTTGGAGGTGGGAGGTAGATGGTGATGAATAGGAACAAAAGTTTTATAGGATTGCCATGTGTCAACATCAACCTGTCCTTTTTTCTTTTTCTTTTTTTTATAAAATTTCTTTAATTAAAATCTATACTTAGCCAATTTAACTGATAATTAAAATCAAAATACAAATACACCTAATTCTTAATTACTTTAAATTAATAACTAATCTAAAATAGATAATAAAACCTAAAATAATATTCTAATATATTAATTCTATGTAAAACCAAATGAAACTATATCCTAATTAAAAAAAATTCTAAAAGAGTTTAATAAACAATAAAATAATTTAAAAAAGAAAGGTAAATAAATAAACTATTTCTTTAAAACTATCTAAAAATGAAAAAAAAAAGTCTAAAAGGTTAAATTAAATCTAAATTAAAATTATTTCTAAATTAATAAGAAAAATCTATCTTATAAAATTAAAACTATAATTTAAATCTAAACAACTAATTCTAATAAAATAATGCTAAAATTAAAATAAATTCTTAATATCTATTTAAAAATAAAATTAACTTCTAAACCTAATTTTTTTTTAATTGAAAATCCTATCTAATTTTAACAAAAACTCAAAATTCTAGACTAATTCTATTTCATAAAAAATTCTAATTAATTTTAAACTAAATCCTAATAACAATTCTAAAATTACTAACTTAGATCTAAAATCCTAAAATATCTCTAAAATTACTAACTTAATTTTAAAATCCTAAAATATCTCTAACATTACTAACTTAATTTTAAAATCCTAAAATATCTCTAACATTACTAACTTAATTCTAAAATCCTAAAATATCTCTAAAATTAAATCAAATATAATTAATTCTAAAATCCTGATTCTATTTTCTAGTTCTATTCTATTTGATTCTAAATAACAAAAAGGAATTAAGTAATTTCTAAACAAATAAATCTATTCCTAATTCAAATTCTATTTTAATAAAAAAAATCTATTTAATTCTAATACTAAAAATACACTAAAAACTATTCTATCCATCTATTTTTAAACAATATTAAAAAGAAACCTATTTAAACTAATTCTAAACTATTTAAAAATAATAATAATAATAATAATAATAACTAATAAATATTCTATGTTAAAACTATTAAAATAAAATATATTCTAAAGAAAAAAATAAATAACTATTCTAATTCTAAAATATAATAAAAACTTATTCAATATTTCTAAAAAATAAATATTCTAAACTTAATTAAATTAAAAAAGTTAAAACAAAAATGTATACAGAAAATAAATATTTGAAAAGAAAAATGAGAAAATAAACAAAGGATTGAAGTTACGAAAAATACCCTTAGGCCACGTGTTGCGCTCTTATTGGATAAAAGAGTCGAGATTTGAAGAATGCCCAATCGGGGCGGACACGTGTCTAAACAGTATGAAATTAAATGAAAAATGCAAAATAAAAATGCGAAAATATTTACAAAAGTTGGCGGTCAAATTTAGAGTATGACAACAGGATGAAAGTGATATACAGAGGTAGGACAAATTTGGGGTATGACAGATGCCCCTATCTAATTGGCTTAAACCAAAGGAAATGAATTGCTGCAGCGTTCATTCTCCTGAGGTAGAAGTCAATTAGATATGAAGAAGACCTTAAATTTGTCCAAAAAGAAAAGAAATGCTCGGGAATTGAACATGCTGGATGAAGTATACCTCTGAGTAAACTATAAGCAACTGGAAAAAAGGTCATCATCACCAAAAGGATGAAACACACACGGCTACTACCACCAAAAGGATGGTAGAGCAAAGCACAATCGCACAATCTGACATTAATGACCATGACAGACCCCCCACCAAAAGGATGATGGAGTGAAACACACACAAACTAATATCGCACAATCTATCACCAATCCAAGTGACAGACCCCTCACCAAAAGGATGACAGAGTGAAACACAAATAAACTATCGCACAATCTATCACCAATCCAAGTGACAGACCCCTCACCAAAAGGATGAAGGAGCGAAATACAAACAAATATCGCACAATCTGACACCAATCCAAGTGACAGACCCCCCCACCAAAAGGATGACGGAGCGAAACACAAACAAACAATATCGCACAATCTATCACCAATCCAAGTGACAGACCCCCCACCAAAAGGATGACGGAGTGAAACACAAATAAACTATCGCACAATCTATCACCAATCCAAGTGACAGACCCCTCACCAAAAGGATGACGGAGCGAAACACAAACAAATATCGCACAATCTGACACCAATCCAAGTGACAGACCCCCCACCAAAAGGATGACGGAGCGAAACACAAACAAACAATATCGCACAATCTATCACCAATCCAAGTGACAGACCCCCCACCAAAAGGATGACGGAGCGAAACTCACACTCAAACACTATCGCACAATCTATCACCAATCCAAGTGACAAACCCCCCACCAAAAGGATGACGGAGCGAAACATACACACAAGTTGCTATCACCAAAAAGGATGATAGAACAAACACAAATTGAAGGCTAACAACACTAAAAGGATGCAGGCTAGGTTGAACCGACGAAGTTTGGCTATCACCAAAAGGATGATAGTAAGGAAATTGACAACAGTCACGCTTGCTAGATACAACTCATTGGGGAACACCCAAGAGGAAGATTGGATTGAAATGAATCAACGGGGTACGCCCATCGTCTTGCTTGGAGATCACAATTTTGTTGAAATGATTTCATGGTTACGCCCATGAATTTTGAAGAGGATGCCCCTGACTGGGCTGAATTTTTCTTGAAATTTTATCTTGGTCAACAAAGGGTTAAACAACTTCATGAGGAACGCTCACGGCTTTACTGAAGATGCCCCTGACTAGGCTGAATCTTGCATTAAAATTTTTGGATTTGCCCAACAAAGGGTTGAACAACTTCGTGGAGGAACACACACAGTTTCGAATGGTATGCCCCTAACTGGGCTGAATGTTGATTTGAAGATCTGATCAACCACGAGGTTGAAATACGTTATGGGAGATACCCATGGTCTTGAAAAAGATGCCTCTGACTGGGCTGAATCTTGCTTTGAAGTTCTTGAAGTTTGTGGGAGAAACCCACAGTCTTGCAGAAAATTTCCCCTAATTGGGCTGATGATGGTCTTGGAAATCTTCGAGATTGATCTTGGACCTTGACTTGCATATGCTAATGTTGGATGATAATGAGGTTCCATACAAATGGAAGTGCAAACGCAAATGCTGACGCGCGGAGATGCAAGAGCTGGGGAAGTATGATATGATTGGGTATGCATATGATGCAAGATGCTTATGAGGTCGAATGTGATGCTTATGATACACATGACGCAGACGGGTAATTGGAAATGCAGGTGGAGACGCCAGCGTGGTGGACTTCTGGTAGTTGCCAATGCAGATTGGACTTCGGGTGGTGGGAGGGATTGACTTCCTCGACACGCAGTTTGTTGAAGATGCCATGATTGACACATGCGAAAATACTCTAGACGCCCCAAGTCTGGGTATTTGGTGATTTGTTGTGAATTTCCTTCAGAGAAGATTGCAACTCTGCTTGATGGTCGGGATGATCTGGTCTTGCCCCAGTCTGAATATGGTAATGATATGCCCCTGCTCGAGCTGTTGAATAATTTGCCTCAGCCTGTGAGCTTTGAAATAATCTTGCTTCACGTAAACTAGTGAAAGTCAAGTTCCTCCCTGATTCCCCCTTGTTGAGATGTCCTTGAATACCTAGCACTGATTTGCAATTAAAATAAGATTACAGGTCATTTTCATTATAGGTCAAGTTCACCACTTTGCATACCTCAAATGAAAATCTTGCCAACTTGAAAGTTGCTCTAAATAGTGTTATTTGGTCAATCAAACCTCAAGGGATCATTGATATGGCTTGGATAGGAAAATGCATGGAGAAAAATTCATGAAAGGAAGCTTGAAAAGGGCTAATTCAAATGAATTCATTTTGGAACCAATTCATGTCATGTTGGTACATTTTTTGAGTGCAAATAATGTTTTAAGAACAATGGAAAAATCAGAAACCAAGTTTGAAGTCATTTGCTATGCCAATTTCATGGTTACTTCATCTTTAAGCAACATAATGGAAATCCACCATCCATTCATTTCCAAGGTCTCAATCCTATCCACACATCTTCCTCACATCATAAGAAACCAGATTGGATCAATTTGCAGGCTGTTTAGCTTTGTTTTCACCATTTCCATAAAGCTCCATAATCAAAAACTTGGATTTTGGGTTGGACTCTTATAAGCTTCTATTGGGCTTCAAAAGTATCCAAGCCCATTCTATATATTCCTATGATCATTTCCCAACTGCCATAACTGCTTTTGGAGGAAAAATAACAGAAAAACAATTGGAAAAAAGTGGTGGAAGATGAAAATTCGATTTTTGAGAATTAACCAGTTTTAGGCAAAATCAAGCATCCACAAAGCTTCTACGACATCCATGGAGTAATTCTGGTACAAGAAACTGAAGAATTGGTGGCTGTTTGAAGGTGCTCCACAAGATTTTTTAGAGGTATGTAAACTTCACGATTACTCATAATTCATGGCGTTTTAGAACTCGTTTGGTATGCGGTTAGGTTCTTGACAACCCCTAGATGGATTCTAGATAGGTTTCGTACTCAATCGTGACAATTCTTGACAGAGCACCTTAGGTTATAGTTCGAATTTCTCCTTATTTATTGGATAATAATGAAAAAGAATAGGATATTCATCATCTAGGAAGTGAGAGGAAGAAATCGGTATAAAAATTGAAGTTTTTGTGAAGGTTGAAAAATCGACATTGTTCATTTCCACCGGAGAAGATGACCGGATCTTCTTCGGCCGCCACCGTCCCCACCGCGAGCAAACTCCCTTCGTTTTGCATTCAAAACTCCAGCTCGCATATCGTCCGACCGATCGCGCGAGATCGTGGACCCGTTCATCACATCGCACGACCTTAACTGATTTTCGCGTGTGGCCTATTCCCTTGGATGTGAAACGCTGAGTTTCACTTGGAAACTCAGCTGGGCCTTAAGTCCATGCTATCCCCACCCCCTTAGTGCAGGCCCAAGCGGAATTACACGTTGATTAGTTACTAGTTGCACCCCCTTCTAGTTTCCTTTTATTTTCATTTTCTTTTGTTTTTTAATGGATGGCTGTTTGATTTTAATTCAGAAAAAATATTAATTGTTGCCCATAAATATTGAGAAAAATCATGTAGGCAGTTTGACATGTCTAGAATTTTGTCATATTTTTTAATTTCAGTTTTAATGCATTTTTCAATTAATGGCATATTTTCCATTTTAATGTGTTTTTAATAATTGAGAAATTACATGCTATGCTTTGTGATTTTCTTTCTCTTTCAATAATCCATATTAATCTCTGATTTTTGGTATGGTGAATGTTGATACAGTGTAAAATATTGTAATATTTTTCTTGCATTTTTTAGATTCCATTTGAATAGGCATTGAGGCACATCTTTAGAGCCTTCCCCATTTGAATCCCCCATAGCATACATCTTGGCTTAGATTTTTGTTAGTGGCCTTAGGCTTATAGTTTGGACTTGAAACTTTAACCATATACTCCTAACACATTTAGGATCCTTTAGGAATTATATCAAGATTTTAGGACCTGATTTCCTATTTTTCCCACATTTTACTTTCTGACCAAAGTTTGTGTATTCATGATTGAACCTTCTTATAGTTTGGCCTAATAAATGAACTTTTAGCCAACTTTAAGCATCCAATCTTCCCATTAACCATTAGTACATTGGTTGACACCTTTTTAGGTCCATTTTCAAGTCTCTAGAATACCATTAAGTTCCCTTAGGATGACTTCTTTTAGAGCTAAAACATTGAAGGCTTCTTTGGAAGTTTTTGTGATGATTCCTATCCCTTGTGTGGTTTCATTGATTGAGCTTGCCTTGTCATTCCAAACTTTCCTAGTCCTATCTTTAGGATCCCTCTTGGGGGAGCCTAATCCTTCCTTTGGTTGGATTCTGTGCATTCCTCAAGAGGTTGAGCCTAGGATTGACATCCATCAGCATAGTACATTCCTTTGGTTTGTACTATCTTCCTCCTTCAAGTCATGATGAGGATCCCTCTTGGGAGAGCCTAATCCTTCCCTTAGTTGGATTCTGTGAATTCCTCAAGAGGTTGATCCTACGATTGACATCCATCAGTATAGTATATTCCTTTGGTTCATACTATCTTCCTCCTTGAAGTTATGATGAGGATCCCTCTTGGGAGAGCCTAATCCTTCCTTTGGTTGGATTCTGTGCATTCCTCAAGAGGTTGAGCCTTGGATTGACATTCCTGGCATGGTATATTCCCTTGGTTTATACTGTCATCCCTCTCCAAGTCCCTTTCTTAGGATCCCTCTTGGGAGAGCCTAATCCTTCCCTTGGTTGGATTCTGTGCATTCCTCAACAGGTTAAGCCTGAGATGGACATTCTGTGTTGATACACCTTTAAGCAGATACCTTAGATTGACATCTAGGACCATTACCCAGTTTCTCTGTCCTATTGACATATGATCCCTCTTGGGAGAGCCTAATCATTCCCTTGGTTGGATTCTGTGCATTCCTCTAGAGGTTGAGCCCATGATGGACTCTTGTGTTGACACACATACAACCTGATGTAGCCTGGGATGTTTTCCCTGTTGCTCATCTTGTTTACATCTCTCCTTGTTTGATTGATTTGCTTGCTGCATTAGGATAGAACTGCATGTGTAGATTCCTTTTGTTTAGTTGCATGACTGCATTGAAAGGTTGAGCTAGTCTCCCTTTGCTTGTTTGCATGAAAGGTTGAGCTTGTCTCCCTTTGCTTGATTATTTCCCTGCTTTCTTACCTGCCATGTTTGCATTTAAAGGTTGAGTTTATCTCCCTTTGCTTGTGTGCTTTCTCTGTGCATTTCTGTTTGCATCCCATGTTTGCATTAAAAGTTGAGGCTTCCTCCTTCTGCTTGTACTGTTGCATCGCATCTGCATCCAGTTACTTTACGTTTCACCTACTTGACAGTTGTGTTTCTTTCCCCCCTTTCCTATAGTTAGCTGAACAACAACCGCTCTGATTTCTCGTACCAGACGAGAATATGTAGGCATAGGATGCGATATCCTAGAGAGCACACTAACAACTAAATTCTCTGTTCTCTCGCTGCCGTGCGATCGAGACTTTCCCGCTGACGACTAATATCCTTTTCTCTTGCCCTAGCACAATCGAGACTAGACCGTAGTTCTAGTTCCCGTAGGTTCCCATACCTCTAAACCCGACGTGCTACGTCCGTTCTATTGCAAACAGGTAATGCCTAAGTCTTCAATGGTCGAGCAGCATACACCTAACTGCTAGAATGCGTACGCTAGTATCGTCAATCCTTTCTCTCACCCCTACGTGATCGAGAACACCCCGTAATCCGTATTATCCTGAACTACGTAAGCTCTGATCTCCCACACCTGGTGAGAGTACGTAGGCACAATATTGACGTATTGGCGAACCCCCTTCCCCCATCCTTTTACCCGTAGTTAGCCGAACTACGTTGACTCTGATTTCTCGTTCTCTGACGAGAATACATAGGCACGAAGCGCGGCGCTTTGCCGAGTCAATTTTCTTTTCTTTTCAGACCAGCCTTGATAGGTAGATAGTTAAACCAACCCGTCAGATAAACACAACAAGCATGGATCCCATCGAGTACGATGGACGTGATGGGTGCTAATACCTTCCCCTTGCGTAACCGACTCCCGAACCCAGACATGGTTGCGATGACCTTGTCTTATACCTTTTCGTCAGGTTTTTCCGATCGTTTCCTTTCCCTTTCTGTGGGATAAATAACGAAAGGTGGCGACTCTTCTGTTTTGCCGACACCTTATTTTCGCAGTAGCGACAGTATTGTACTGGTGACTCAGTTTGTCTGTGGAGATGAAGCAAGAGCGAGACCCTGGAATGTAAACAATGCTATGCTGATTCAAAAATGCAAATGAGTATGAAACTTCAAAAAACTCAAAATGTTCTTCGGTATTATCATGTTGGATAAAAACTTATTTTATTTTCGGTATTCGAGAAGCATTACAAAGTAAAGTACTCTTTTAAGAGTTTATTACATTGAAACAAAAGTAAAAGAGAACTCAGAGATCTACTCCTTATGCTCCTTCTGCGCATAAAGCACTTCCTCTAGCTGGTTGACGCGTTCCTGCAATTCGGCCTTCTCACTGATGAGTCGATCTACACATTCTTTCCATGCCATAGTAGCTGGGGGAAGATCATCCCTGGTGACAGTTCTTGAAGAGGTATGAGAGGAAAATAAATCCTCTCGCGCCTTCCTTTTTCTTGCAGATTCAATCTCTGGTAGCTTCTGAGACTTCTCTTTCTCTACCTTAAGGGTGAAAAACTTGTTCCTCCAAGCGGCCTTCAGCTTCCGAGCCTCATCCAAGGCGGCCTTCAATTGATCTACCTCACTCACATCGAACCAATCGGGATCGTGAAAGGTAAACACCATAGGTTCATGAAAAAGGAAAGGCATCCTGAGGTCAAGAGCCCTCTCGCGCACCCAACGCAGATAGTCTTCAGAGGCAGCACAATTAGGGAACCCTAAAGCAGTCCTTCCTTCCATGTTGACGTACTTCCATGCATATATTATGGTAGCCTTCAAGTCTGGATCCTCTCCTTCCTTGAAAAAGATCCCCTCCATCAAAGTTGAGTCAGGTACTTCGTTCATTGGGTGCCCTAATTGTCGGCGAGCCAAAATAGGGTTGTAACTGATGCATCCTTCCCTCCCAATAAGAGGAACATTGGGGAATCCTCCACAACTATGAATCATCTCAACACCTCCATAAGTGGGGTCATACCACACAATATCAGAGTGAGTGAGGGCCATGACTGTTTCAGACCAACGGGGTGTCTCTATCTGCTCCCAAACAAATGGATGCCAAGCTTGGCGAGCAATAAACCATGAATACAGCAAGGCGGTACAACAAACAATATGTCCTCCTCCTTCAGCATTCCTCGAGTGGATTGAATGGTATGTGTTAGCTAACAGAGTAGGAGCTGGGTTTTTGAGGATGAACAGTTTAATTGCATCCATGTCAACAAAGTCATCAATCTTTAGGAACCAGAAAATCCCATAGACCAACAAGGCAAAGGTAGCTTCCATGATCGGGACCTCCTTCCTTTCAGCATGATAACGAACTTTCTCGATCAAGAAATCGGCTGGAAATCCAAGGACTCCTTCCTTGGTGGTTAAATGAGCTTGAATGTCTGCTAGACTGAGACGGGTAGCATTGGCGATCTCTTGGTCACTGGACGTGTCCTCCAATCCGGTAAACACAGGTCGAGTAGTCATAGGTATCTTCAAAAATTCAGAATACTCCTCTAGGGTCGGCATTAGCTGGTAATCTGGAAAGGTGAAACAATGGCACAGTGGATCGTAGAACTGAACAAGAGTCTCTAACAGTCCCTCTTTCATTTTGAGCTCGAGAAAGTAGAAGGCTCTTCCATATTCTGTTGCAAAAGCGTGACGGTTCTCGATAAGATCTGCTAGCTCTCTTAAGCTTTCAATGTTAGAACTCTGAAAAGTGTACTTCACTGTTTCTCGTTTGAAGTCCATCGTTACAATACCCGTAAAACGAAATTGAGTTTCTTGAAGTGAACAAAGAGAAAGAATGCAAATGCAAGATGAGTAGGACTTCATGGGATCCCAATTATTTATAAACATTGCGGTAAAAGAAAACATTTTATTAATTTTGAAACGGATTACAAATAATTATTCTTTTAAAAGTCCCAAATAAATAGCTAAATAAAAGCTAATGAAAGCCCTAAGGAAGTTTCGAATTCCGCTGCTTGACCTGCTCTTCCAGCTGGGTTTTCTCACGGGTGAGTTTGTCCACAATCAACCTTCAAATAGTACACTGTGGGTCGGAGAAAAGTAAATCCTCCAGAGCTTTCCTCTTCTTGCAAGGAAGTAATTCTTCATCCTTCGACTGTATCTGTTTCTGAAGTTCATTCTTCTGTTTATGAAGTTTATCATTCTCTGCAACAACCACTTGATACTTGTTCTTCCATGACTCTAACTCATGCTGCGCCTTCCTCAATGCGACCCCTAATTTCTCAGCTTCAGACATAAAGACATAGGTGGGTTCTCTTCTTGGAGGTATAGGATCTTGACGGGAATAGGGCATTTTCAACTTGATTGCTCTCTCTCTGGCCCACTGAAGTTATGGTTCCAAGGATACATAATTAAGTTTCCCAAGGCTTTCCTTCCCTTTCCTATGCAAATGTTCCCATGCACCTAGAATTTTGTCTTGAAGTTCCTTGTTATCCCTAAAGAAAATGCTCTCCACTTGAACACTTTTAGGTGGCTCCTTTAACGGGTATCCCAACTGTCGACGAGCTAAAATTGGATTGTAACTGATCCCTCCATTAAAACTAAGTAACGGCACATTAGCAAAATCCCCACAACCATCAATAATTAATGTCCCATCATATGCTCGGTTGTACAATCAATGTCTGAGTGGGTCAACGCCATAACTCTCGGAGACCAAAGCTCTCTATCGAGATTCAAAAAAGAACTAGACTTAGGCAAGTGCGAAATAAACCACTTGTAGAGTAAGGGCACACAACAAAATGATAAGTATTACCCAAAAGAGTTGGCACTGGATTGTTCTTCATAAAGATCTTAATTGCGTTAAGGTCGACGAACCCCTCAAAACTTGGAAAGAGAAACACCCCATAAATAAGTAGGGCGAAAATTGCCTCGAATGGAGTCTTGTTCATATAATCGACATAGAACATAGCTTTACTAATTAAGAAATCTGTAGTCAAAACAAAAGTACCACCTTTACTAATTAAGTTTCTCTTGACGTCGGATACCTTTAGATAAAAAGCCTTAGCAATTTCTCTTTCCTCAGGGTCACTCTCCAAGAAAGGGAAGGGAGATTCTTCTAGGATAGGTAGACCAACCAAAAAGGAGTACTCTTCCAATGTAGGTAATAGTTGAAAGTCGGGGAATGTAAAACAGTGATAAAGTAGATCATAGAACTGCAGTAAGGTGGAAAGAAGTCCTTCGTCCACTTGGCGACTCAATAAAGATATTAGCTTCCCATATTTGCTCTTAAACTTTTCTTGGTCTTCAATCAAAGCTGCCAACTTCCTTAGGCCATCCAATTTAGGACTCTTAAAAGTGTATTTCAAAGTGTGTCTTCTGTTGGAATCTATAGTGCCCTACAATGTTCATAAACAAAGATGAATCCCATGAAGTCCAATGCGGTATGATGCTTTATGAATGCAACAAACACAAGTAAGCACATAGATGCACAAAGATAAACAAACAAGGGGGATCCTAGGTTTGCAACGAGCATGGAGCCAAAGGGTAATACCCATTCCCAAAGGATATGGACTAAAGGTTGATTGTACCTGCAGAACAAGGTTCTAAGAAGGTTCCCAAAGTCATTAGCCCATCTTTCGGATATTATCAACTTCCCAATTACTTGGTGATTAATAATATTCTCAAGAGAACTTCATTTGAGTGTAGTATCGCGTAACAACTATTTCGAGAGTACTCCCTTATAGTCCTCGCAATACATCCTAATAAAGGCCAAAGTGGGGTTACGGTAACTACGGTCCTCAATATCATAGGCTCCAACATCGAAAATAGTGTATGTTTTCACGATTAAAACTCGTTCAACAGTACAACTTTCGAGAAGGCCTCAATTGAGCGTGATTTTCAAGTCAACTTGGTCGGGATTCAACCCCCTATAAGTCTTTTTGAACATATCACTATCCTACATTAAGTTCACTCAAGTCCGGGTGTAGGACTTTTTCTCACCACTCAAGAGTATCAACCCAAAGGCAATAAAGAAACATAAGCAAATATAAAAAAACAAAACAAGTTAGGGAAACCCACAGAGTTTCCCCAGTGAAGTCGCCATTTCTGTCGCGGTGAAATTTGGATACCAAGTTATTGATGAGCTTGAATCTTAATTCATTTGCAACCGAACTTGGATTTGTCCAAAGGGAAAAAGATCGAAATACCCACAATACAATGCACATGCAAGCTAGAGAGTTATAGGTACGGGGGTTGGTTAAACTTAGGGAAGGTGCTAGCATCCTAAGTTTCTGTAGTACTCTACAAGAACATCTTGTTTTAATGTTGTTTATTGCTAAGGATTATCTGCTTAAGGGATAAAAGACCTAGGGGTTTGTATCTAAGTATACTCGATAAGATATCGCATCTTATGCCTACATATCCTGACGGGAATGGAATCAGAGTATTTGTAGTTCCCCTAAAGGGTTTGAGGAGTTTTTTGACTGTGGTCAAAGTTCCTACGAGATTAGGGTAGTTGATTGATTGATTTTAGGAGAAAAGATGAGTTGTCACTTTAAGGGAGATTACTTGATTTAACCACTACAACCTTGTAGGAAAATTGATTGTATTGTTATGGGGTAGAATTTTTATCTCGCTTAAGATGAATAACATCTTATTCTCTAATGTGTTTGAATGATGTTTGATTTGAGTTGATTGAGTTTGTTTCTATGTTGTAAAAGATAAAAGACAAAGGTCCTTCCTATGGGGTAGGATCTAGCTTAAAAGATCAACTTGAATGGGATCAAGGATCAATGGGGAGTATGATGCAAATGAGATGCATACGCACAATTGTTAAGTCATGCGCAAGTTCTTCCTTTGGACGTATGCAATACGGTAAAGTAAATGCAGTAAAGGTAAATAGCGAAAAATAAAGGCAGATAAATAAACATACACAAACGCATGAAAGCGCTAAGTGAGTGAGAGTGAATAATGTGAGTGTGTGAACGGATCGAAGACGGAAGCGTGCACGGTCGATTGAAGGATATTGATTTAGTTTTAGTTGAAGGTTGCATTAGGTTTGTTTTAGTAAAATTGTTAATTATCATACGAAAGTTAATTTACTTAAGAAAATAGTTTTCTAAAATAAAATAAAAAAAGTTAATTATTCTTATAACAAGTGAATATATGTTATTTAAATTATGGAAATGATTTTTTTGTTATGTAATTATAAAAGGGGGAATTATTGATAAATAAAATAAATTAGATAGATTATTATGAAATGAGTTCTTTGATTAACATGATTAAAAATGTTGTTATTTGCTATTAGATAAATTTTATTTTAGATGAAAAAGGGTCTTATAATAAATTATAAAAAAACTCAACTAAGTGAAATAATTATATTAAAAAGGGAAAATTATATTATTTTAATAAAAGGTTAATTAGATAAATTGGTTTTAGATTAGATTGAATAAAGGATCATATTAAAAGGTTTGAATGATTAACTACAAAAGGGTTAATTAGTTATTTGATTAAATGAAATAGTTTTAAATTAAATGATTAGATTAAATAAATTGGTAGATAAAGGTTAATTAATTTTATTTAAAAAGGGTTAATTAATTAGCTGGTTAATTGAAAAAGATCTTAAAGATTTATGGTGGTTAATTAAAAAAGTTATTTAATTAAACAAAAGAGCTAATGACTAATAAAAAAAGGTTGATTAAAGGGCTAATTAAGAGATTAGGCTGATTAATTAGGTTATTTAGTGTAATATGAGGCGGATGGATTCAGTGAGGTAAAGGCAACGCGGGTGTACCGTGGACGGCAGTATATGGATCGTTGGATGAGATCAGATGGTGATACGCGGTGGATATCTGAGGGTGTCTGGTGATGCGGTGTGGGCGTGTACGTGCGATTATTTTCATTACAACAATTAAAGAAAAGAAACAAAACCAACGATAAAAAAACCAAAACCTAACACCCCCAAAAAACCCCTCTCCGATCTGCCATCGATCTTCCCCTTCTCCTCTTCTTCCGTTGTTTCGTGATTCCTCGTTCATTGTTCCGCCTCCATTTCCTTCATGGGTTCATCAACAACCTACAACACAACAACATCACTCACGCAATCATGAATTCGAAGAGAGACATTTACCCCAGAATGTGAGTCGGCGGCGGCTTGAAGGCAGCGGCGGTGAGATTGCGATGCGATCCACGATCTCGTCGGCCGGCGATGATGAGCCTTGTGGGTAGTCTGAGTTTTGCGGCGGTGACGGAATCCGTCGATCAACTCTGAGCGCGTATGCCTCTTCTCCTTCGATGATCTTCTCGACAGTTCTTCTCTTGTGATGGTAAATTGTCCCTTTGTTATGAGCCCTTGTTGGTGTGAAATTGCCCCTTAAAAACCTTCCTATTCTGTCCGATTTTGTCTGATGGCTTAACGGATTAGGAAGCAGCTCCAATTTCCTTCCTATTTCATTCGATTCTGTCGAGGAAGTGTGATCCTAATTTTGGGAAGTTCTAGTATTTCCTCTTCTCGTATTGATTTTGTTGTTATTTAGAATCGTATCTTTACTGTTGCTGGCTTCATTGACTTTCGTGTTAAATGCTCTTCTCTTCTTCTCGCAGGCGATAACCATACTTGAGTTTAGATACTATACTAGACCTTATGTTGTGGCTGATGTAGGGTTGAACCGGCGATGACGACATTGTGTCTGAGTTGGGAGTTGTAGTTGCCTCTCTTGTTTTCGAACATTCCGTTGACGCTCTCAAGTCGGTAGGGAGTTGACGACGAGTCTCCTCGTTATCCTCCTGGCTACTCGAGCCTTGCCTAATGATGTGCTACCTGAGGGCCAAACCGTGGATGTAATTGCGGTTGTGAACTGATGTTGTTAATGTTGTCTGCAGCTTGATATTGTTGATATGGTAGTGTTGTTGTAGGTGCTTGCTCGCAGCTAGCGTTGTTCGTTACCTGTTATGACTTGCTGCTGCTATTTGCCTTTTGCTTGCAGATGATGACAGAAACTTGTTGTTGCTTTCATTCTGAGGTGTTGATGCGTTTAAAGCAGCAGTGATGACCTATAAGTCTGAGCCATGACGAGGTTGCCGTGGTTCGACGTTCTGCTGATGCTTGCAAATGCTGATGCTGCGGCATTACTTACCATTGATGTGTTTATCACGATATTGCTGATGTGCTTCTGTATTGCAGGTGCTATCACTTGCTGATATGCTCTGCTGCTGGTGTGCAGAATTACTTGCTACCTACTATGCTGAGATAACCGCTATCGTTGCGTGCAAAAGCTTATCGGCTGATGTGCTGCTGTTTGCTCTGCACTGCTGTGGCATATTGCTCGCCGATAGTATGGAAATGCCTTTGTCATGGTTGTTGTGAATTATGCTAAAATGCTTGTTGCTGTTTGTTCTGAACTAACTGACTTTCTTCTTCTTCTTTCAGGGAGCGAAGGCTCTTTATGTTCAGAGATTCCTGGTTATATGCCTTTGCCGGGAAAGGTTCAACGGTGATGATGACCTTGACGGTATGAAACATGTTTGCTTATCACTGATGCCTATGATACATTTGCTTGTAGTTTATTCGATGCTCGGTAGGGGTTGGCGACAACTTCGGTTGTCGCCCTTCCGGCTGCTCAAACTTACGCCCAATGATGAGCTAAACTGAGGGTTGTGAACTTCAATTCTTCTAAAATGGTTAACTTCAAATTATCCCTGTTAAACGGCATGTTCTGATTACCAATTTTGTGTTTTGCAGGTTTTATTAAACGCTGACTCCCGCTGATATTAACCAAAGGCTAGCTCTAAATGACACGGGGCTTCTTCCGACTTTGTAGAGTGGGAAAAAAAAGGGTGATGAGGATTAACTTCTGAAGGTACGATGATCCTGTGAATATCTGGTTACGGTCTTGCTGTTTCGCATTAATGTTCTCAAACAAACTTCTCTTTTCAGTCGTTCCCACGTGAGGTCAGCTTGATATTACCGTCACACCATGGTTAGGGAGCCGCGACAATCATTGAAGCTGGTTAATTCCAAGGGTGTTCTAACGGTGCATAATATGGTGGCTGCTAAGAAGAATCCTTGACCAACACTGGCAGAACGTAAAGGGCTTAGGAGGCAAATAGGATTTATTTGTAGTATCTTTGTAAAGGTCACGAGATGCCATTTTGAAAAGGAGAACCTTTGTAAAGACTATCAGCAAGGAATACCAAAGTTCAAAATTTGTATCATACCTTTATTAAGCATCATTTGTAATTGTAATGTGCCAAATGGAGTACTTCAACCATTGGATGTAGGTACCAACTGTCCAGTATAGGTTGTCTTAAGTTTACTATGACATTGCCAAGAAAAATTCTTTTAAGAATGATACATTCAACCTGGTTTATCCTCCCATATTTCAAAGTAAACGAATGAGTCTTCAAGATTATGACTAAACGAAATTATGCCTTTTCAATGCCAAACCAAATCCTCTTTAGGTTCAAGTAACAGTTCTTGGTTGGAACAGAGGCTCTCCTTCCTTAATTTTTGGGTGAAGCGCTGTCATGTCCAACTTTGCAAATCTTGATTTCGAATACTTTTGATGAAATCCTGAAACTCCTAGGATCCTTGAATTGGAAGGGTTATGCCACGAAATGCTTGACCGCAAAAATTAGGCTTAAAATCTTGTGCCTGTACAAACCGGTTAGTCGAAATAAAACATACATATAAAAGTAAAAACAAGTAAGAGAAAAAACAAAGACGAGATCTTAAGGTCAAAAATTAGGGTGTGACAATTGGGTATATGAAGATAAGATGAACACATCTATCAATGATTTTGTTGGGGTCTGGATACCACACAGGCTCATAAAATATGTTGTTATCTGCTGGAGAGATGTTTGGCAACAAAAGGTAACAACCTGGCTTATGCTTCGTATGCATATGTTTGAATATGGTGTAATGCTCCATACGAAATGGAAATGCTACGCATTTGGGAAGATGCTATGCAAAATGCAAATGCAAAGGAACACCACCGTAAAAAGGTGCCAAAATAAACGGAAAGAAAACTTGTGCTGCGGAAAACACCTGAACGGCCTCCTGGAAATAGAACTCTCCTGGGGAAAATGCCCTGAATGACCTTCTAGAATAAAACTCTTATGGGGAAAATATCCACTTTGCTGGGAATAAATCCACTCTGTTGGGGATTAAGAATAAGATAAATTGGGAAATCATCCCAAAATCTCGCTCTGAAGAAAACCAATATGTCACTACAGCGAAAAAGAGGTCGGCTGACCGACAGAAGAGTCACCACCAAACGTTATTTATCCCAAAGAGGGAAAGGAAACAATCGAAGAAAACCTGATGAAAAGGGAAAAGACAAGGTCGTCGCAACCAAATCTAGGATTCGAGAGTCGGTTATGAAAGGGGAAGGTATGAGTACCCCTCACATCTGTTGTACTCAACGGGATCCATGTTTGTTGTATAATCTATGTGTGAAAACTATCTAAAGCTAACTGCTAAGCAGGGGGAAAGAGAAAGAACAGACTCGATAGGGCATCGCTACCCTATGCCTACGTATTCGCTCGTGCAATGGGAAAGTCAGAGTCAACGTAGTTCGGGAAACTACGGGTGAAAGGGGGGAAGGTTGCTCGCCAAGACATCACCGTCTTGTGCCTACGTATCCTCATCTGGTATGAGAAATCAGAGCAAACGTAGTTCGGGCTGACACGACCACTGGTTGGTTCAAGTGTTTTATTGAATAGGGTTAAATATCCGTTCTAGCAGTTAGCGATGATGCCTGTTTGCGATAGAACAAAAACTTAACACACTATTTCTGAAGATTAAGTTTGAAACAATCCCGAAGGATGAAAAGGTTTGATGTTGCTTTTTTTTTTAGAGAAGAAGTAAGTTGAGTTAGTCTGTAACTCATGTTGCACTAAAGACTATGACATAAGAGCGAATGCGTCGCATATCGCCCAAAGGGCATACACTAAACACTCTAGACAATGTGAAAGGAGGCCCCCACCTATCATTCCTTATATACTTAAGGCTCGTAGCGTACAACAATTGTTTTCCTTTATTAAGTGTCTTAAGAAAGTTATGAGATGATAAGAGAAGACACAAGACTCTAAGGGGAACTGATCAACCCTAATGTTATCATGCAATGATGGTCCTAAAGTTGGGATTGAAAAGGGATACTACCTAATGTTATCACGCCAAGGATTGAAAGCCTAATGTCTCTCCTACTCCCATCTTAAACAAAGGGACTAGGAATCCTAAGGGATCATGGCAAAAGAGCACAAGTAAACACATAGCAATTCAATCACAGATGAAAAGAGATGAAGAAAACTTAAACAAGTCAATGCAAGATAAAATACAAACACAAACACAAATACAAGCACAAATGCAAGTATGAAATGATGCAACAAGACTCAAAGATAAAGAAGACTCAAACACAAGAGGTGACTTGAGCAAGTCAAAAAGGATGAGATGAAATGGGAGAAGTAAACTCCTACAACCAATTACCATCAATCATCAAAGAAGAAAGGTGCTATCCTAAGAAGCACACACACAGAAAAGAGGGAGGAAAGAATGTGGGGCAGCAACCACATCTTAATCAACTCAACCAAACAATAACAAGAGACGAAGCAAAACAAATGCAAAACAACAAGGCAAAAGGATCACCAATGTTCATGACAAACTCAAAGTGTAAACATCAACACCAAATCATCATGAACAAGTGTTAAACCAACAAGGGCAGAAGTGAAACACAAGTGGAATGATCCAAATTCAAGCCCAAAACAAGAGGCAAGCACAAGCCTGATCATGTACAAATGAAGAACCAAGGTTCAAACACAATCTCACACTTCAAACAAGTGGAAAGACATGATTCAAAGATAACTTGTGGCACAAGTTACACATTCAAATGACCTCAAAACAAGCAAGGAAGCACCTCAAGCATGTTAGAAAGATGTAACAAAGCTCAAGAGGATCTTAAGGGATCACTTATGATCACATCCCAAAGATTAGGTCAAGACTAGCATGTGTAAGCATGGCAAAAGATGACTTGAATTTGCAAAATTCACCAAAAATAGAAGAAGACCTTAATAAATCTCAAATAAAATACTCAAGGCAAGCTTGATCAAGTGCAAAATAGGATGCAAAACCTCATGATCAAATTCAACTCAAATGCACCACCAAATAGGTTCAAGAAGGCAAGGTGTTTAAATTTATCGAGTGTGTGTCGAGTGTCAACAAAAAAAAGCAATTGAAACCAAATGAAAAATAATCATAGACACCTCAAATCAACCCTCAAAACTTCCTCAATCCATCACCTAAGCGGGAGAGAAAGTTTGGTCCTAGGGGATTTAGAAAGAAGGGCAAATGATTCACTTCAAATTAGGGTATAAACCATAAAACACTTCGAATCATAAATTCCAAATGAAATATTAAAATTAAAGGAAAAATAAAATAAAAATCTTAAAAAAAACATATTTAAATGTCAGAAAATGATTTTTGGGGATTTTTATGAACTATAGAACCATTTTAAAATTACTAAAATGCAAAATGTAAATAAAAGAAATAAAATAAAAAGAACAAGTGAAACGGGGTATGATCAGCAAACTGGGTTTGAACTGAAATTCTTGTATAGCACGCATGGCCCTTAAAATTGGAGGTGTCAATAGCAAGAATGCTAAGCCCAATTGCCAAAATAAAGCAGCTGCTAAATGAAACGCATCATTTCATTTATCTAGTCAGATTCAATGCAACACATAAGCCTTAGTCAACCACACACATGCGTGACACCTCACAAGTCAAATGGTCTCCCTTGCCAACTCAGCTTCCCCCTAAAACTGAACCACACGCTAGGGCTCCGGTCGTCTTCTCCGGGAGACCTCGTCGGAGCTCAGGGATGAAATCACCATAAAAATGCTAAATTCTAGTACCATTTCAAAGCCCTAACCATGTAGAACACAAGTCCACTATCCATTTTTAAAAAGGGTTCTTAAAACCAGGCGAAAGTTTGGAATCAAAGAAGATTACCTAATGGAGCTGCTCCGTTGGCTCTTCAAAATGGTTGCAAGCTTTGCTCTGATGATGCTAAACCAATCCTTGCACTTTGGTGATGATGAACTGAGCACAAGCTAGAAGAAAATCTCCAGGAAATGTCCAATTCGAAGAAGAGCAAATTTGTGAAATTTTTGAGTCACCCTCTTCTCTCTCACGCAGCAACCACACTCTGACCAATTAGGGTTGAGTTTTGCCTTATATATGGTGGGTTTAATACACTCCATGCAGGCCCATGTTGGTTGTATTGCTTGATTTCCAACTTTGGCCAAAAAATTTCTTCTTGGTGCACACACAGGTACCCTTCTTGTACCATCCTTTTGGGGCCAGCAAAATGAACCATTGGGGGGTAGGAATGAATCATGTTGATTTTGAGTCATTTAGAATGAGTTTGTGTAAGGTTTTGTGTCGTGGCTTTTTAAGGTATGATATGTGAAAAAGTGGCATGATACATGATTTTATGTTGGTACAAATGAAGTAAAATATATCATGACTATGTAATGGTGTGAAAAACTTCAAAAATGAGTTCAAATCATGACTTGTAACGAAAGGTATTTAAATCATGTCCAAAAATTCACTTTTCAACCTCATCATGGTTCCAATGATCACATGAACCATCAAATTCCATTGAAATTGAGTTCATGATAATGTTAAGGCCATTGGACACAAGTTTCATGTTGGACAAAATTGGATTAGAGGCCCTGAAGTTCATGGAAATGACCATTGAAAAGAATAACCTATAATGATGTTTCCATAAATATCCTTCCCTTGTGAAGACCATAACTTGAGCTCCACACATGAGAAAAAGGACTTCTAGGAGTTTTTGGAAAGCTAATACAGTGAGGAACAACTTTCATGTTCACTTGAAAGTGAGGAGAAGCTTGATATGTGAAAAATGCCTTGGAAGTGAGTTGACTTTGAGTACCTAAAATATCCATTCATCTGATGACACCAACTTGTTAACACCATAACATGAGTTGTACAAACTCAATGGATGAGTTCTTGAACTCAAAATAAAGCTTGAAGGATGATGAATAAGTCTCATGTTTATTGGAAAATGAGATTGAACTTGCATCATAATGAAAATTGTCCTTGAAGTTAGGCATCAAAGAAGGGGATTTTACACTGAAATCAATTGAAACCCTAATTTAGCAACTCCTTGAACTCTTGAATCTCCTTGATTTGATCTTAACAATACATCTTGGATGCTTCAATATGACTTCCCATGTCTTCAATGGTCAAGAACCAAGTCTTGAGTCCTCTCAAGTCCATAGTTGACTTTGGTTGACCAGATGAAACCCTAGCACCATATCCTTTGACTGAGGCTCTTGCAAATGATTTGAATGACCATACAAACTCCCTAAAGACCCCTCAAGATACACATTGAGCTTTTGAACCATGCCTTATCCAAATAGGTAACTTCATGACCCTCTGATGATCCTCAAGATAGGAGGTGACACCCATACACAAATCTCTCCCCTCAAGGAGCTTTGAAACCCAACCCTGATGGCAATGAACTCTTGATGGCCTACAAATGATACCCTTGCTTGAGTTTGAACAATGAAGCTCTCCTCTTGAATGGAAAAACAAACCTCTTGATCCCCTGATATAACCAATGTTATGCAAATGCAAATGCTAAAATGAAATGAAACATAAGCCAAGTTAGAAAGAAAAGGTTGGTCAAATTTTGGGATACAACAGCTGCCCCTATTCAAACGACTTGGACCTGAAGGAATGGAAAGCAAACAACTTTCAAACATTCAAGGTAAAAGGTGGTTGAATACAAAAGAACCCAAAAATTTGCCAACCGCAAAATAGTAAACTATAGAGTTGTCCACCAAAGTGGAAATATAATCACTGGAGAAATCTATCTGATAGTTGTAGGAACATGAGCTAACTCACCATCAATTAGAAAGCATCGACATGCATTCGGAAACAAACATCTGCTAACATGCAGGCATTGACACTAAGTCCGTAAGAACATCTTCTAACACGTAGGCATCTGTTGAACAAACAGGCTTGATATCCATCTGTAAAAACATCTGCTAACAGGCAGGCACAGCGCTCGGCTAGTGAAAACATCTGCTAACACGCAGGCATCCATTAAACAAAATAGGAAATGACACTAAGTCGGTTCAACACGAAGTTGGTAACATCTACTATCCAAAGCAGGCATCCGTTAATTAAAACACGCAACGACACTAAGTTGATAATATCTGCTATCCAAAGCAGGCATCTGTTAATTGAAACAGGCAACGACGCTAAGTCGGTAACATCTGTTATCCAAAGCAAGCATCCGTTAATTAAAACAAGCAACGACGCTAAGTCGGTAACATCTGTTATCCAAAGCAGACATCCGTTAATTGAAATAGGAAACGACGCTAAGTCGGTAACATCTGTTATCCAAAGCAGGTATCCGTTAATTAAAATAGGCAACAACGCTAATTCGGTAACACTTTCTATCCAAAGCAGGCATTTGTTAATCAAAATAGGAAACGACACTATATCGGTAAGAGAATCCGTCGATTCACAATCTGAAATAAGAAATCCACTGGAGAAGAATGAACTTAACCACGTAAACTCTGTTGGGGAGAAAATGATAAGATGCACATCTATCAAAGATTTTTCTGGGGTCTGGATATCACACTGGCTCATGAAATACAACGATATCTCCTGGACATACATCTGAAAACAAGAGGTAACAACCTGGCTTATGCTTTGAATGCCTATGTTTGAATATGGCATAATGCTCCATACAAAATGGAAATGCTACGCGTTTGGGAGGATGCTATCCACAATTCAAATGCAAAGGAACTACTTTAGCAAAATAAATGCTGAAGAGACGAAGCCAACTCTACTGGGGATGACTGGGTGCCAAGTACGATTGGACTTTTGCTGGGAAAAACAAGCCCTGGATGACCTCCTGGAAAAGAACTCTCCTGGGTAAACTGCCCTGCTGAGAATGAAATCCACTCCGTTGGGGATCAAATCAACTCTACTGAGGAAAATGCCTTGAACGGCCTTTCAGAATACCACTCTTCTAGGGAATCAAACCCACTCTACTGGGGAAGACAGCTCTGGATGGCCTTCCAGAATACAACTCTTCTGGGGAACAAAGCAAACTGCTGGGAATGACTCCACTCTACCGGGGATTCCACTTTGCTAGAGATTAATTTCAATCTGCTAGGGGTTAAGAATAAGATTTACTGGGAAGTTATCCCAAACTCTCCCTGCTGAGGATTGAGAATAACATTCTCTAGAGACAATCCCACTCTGCGGGGAACTAAGAAAGACAATCCTCCTACTAGGGATAAAATCTTCTCTGAAGGGGATAAAAATCCGCTCTGCTGAGGATTGAGAGAAACAAACATTGGGAAATCACCCCAACATCTCTCTCTGAAGAATACCAATAACCACTAGATTCTGATGCCGAGAACAACTTCACCGGGGAATACTCATCGAGGGAAACAACATCCAACTCTTCTTGGGGAATTGTGAATCATCAACATCAACCTATGCTTGGGGAATGAGTCAATGACTTAGACTCTGTGGGGAGACAAAACTGGACTTGTCCTACTGCTGGGGGGCCTCAGTTTCAACCTGCTAGGGATAAGTGTAATCTCAACCAGCTGCAATATCAAACTGCTGGGGAGAAACTAGTCTTAAACTGCACATTGTCGCTGACGAGATACTTCTGATCTGAAATCTTTACCTCGTGGGGATGGAAACATATCTCGGCCAGGGATACACCTCTGAAACAAATCTCGATAATGAGAGCCCTGCAAATGACAAACAAACAACGTGTCCTGTATGCAATAAAGGCTATTTCGGTCATCGTCCATGACATTATTCAAGCAAATCAATGTTTCAAATATGATTAGCAAAGCCCCAAAAGTTTATGTATGCAAAGTTTTATAAAAAATGTCAGGCGTCTTTTGCAAATAAAACAGTAAAATCAAAAACAAGAAAGCTTTTTATGGATAAGTACTTCATTGATTGACAATGGCCTGTAAATAGGCAGATTTACATCAGATGCAACTCTTGAAAATAGAAAGTTGCGCAAAAAGTACAGAAATGCAAAAGATATATACAAATGTCGGCAATGTGGGACAGACAACCACCATGTGTCGATTCAGCTATGACTTGCATGACTTTGATGCTTCTCCATTGTCTAGCTTTCTGAAGAGACTGATTGATTGATTGATCCTCGAGTCCTCCCAGAATCCACTATGCTCATATGATCAGACGCAGACCGCAATAGTTTGCTTTTAAAATCCATAACTTTTTCCTGAATCGCCCTTGCGGGTTTTCGATCCACTGGGATACCTATTTTTGCTAAAGTCGCCTTTTCAGGTTTTCAACTTTGCGGGTTTACATTCTTCCTTTATTATCCCTAATTTTTTCCCCGAACCCATTCTTTTTATGGTTCGCCGGGATGCCCCCATTTTTTCCTGAATTTTCTTTTTCTTTCCAGAGGGTCTATTGTAAGCAAAGTATTTTCTAACAACGTCTGCGTTCATAGAGGATGTAAAATCTTCGCCATCCATAGTTGAAAGTAATAAGGCTCCTCCGGAGAAGAATTTCTTTACTACATATGGACCTTCATAGTTAGGAGTCCATTTGCCCCTGTGATCTGTTTGTCGAGGGAGAATCTGCTTCAACACTAAATATCTTGCCTGAAAGCTCGAAGGGCGCACCTTCTGATCGAATGCCTTCTTCATCTTGCTCTGATACAGCCGGCCGTAAGCAATAACTGCCAATTTCTTCTCATCAATCAGGATAAGCTTATTTAATCTGGCTTTCACCCATTCTGCGTCATCAAGCTTAATGTCGACCAACACCCTCAAGGAAGGAATCTCGACTTCCAATGGTAGGACAACTTCCATACCATACACTAGCGAGAAAGGAGTTGCCCCAGTTGAAGTACATACTGAAGTACGATATCCATGTAATGCAAAGGGCAACATCTCGTGCCAATATTTGTAGGTAACAACCATCTTCTGCACAATATTCTTGATGTTCTTATTGGCTACCTCAATAACACCATTCATCTTCGGGCGATAAGGAGAAGAGTTGTGATGTTTGATCTTGAAACTCTGGCACAGTTCCTTCATCATCTTGTTGTTCAAATTCGAACCATTATCAATAATGATTCGTTCAGGCACTCCGTAACGACAGATGATGTCCTTTTTGATAAATCAAGCCACAATCTGCTTGGTCGCGTTGGCGAAAGAAGCGGCTTCAACCCACTTAGTGAAATAATCAATTGCCACTAGGATGAAGCGATGTCCGTTGGATACAGTAGGTTCAATCTTACCGATCATATCAATGCCCCACATAGAAAAGGGCCAAGGAGACGCCATGACATTCATAGGACTTGGTGACACATGCATATTGTCAGCATAAATCTGGCATTTATGGCACTTTCTGGCGTACTTGAAACAATCAGAGTCCATGGTCATCCAGTAGTAGCCTGCCCTCAACAATTTCCTAAACATTGCATGTCTGCCGGTATGCGTATCGAAGGAAACCTCGTGGACTTCTTCCATTAGCAACTTTGCTTCATCTTCGTCCACACATCTCAGCAAAACCAACTTGAAGTTTCTTTTGTGAAGCACATCGTCCTTGTTCAGATAAAAGTTTCCCGCCAACCTCCTTAGAGTTTTCTTATCCTGGCTTGATGCCCCGGGCGGATACTCTTGACTCTTGAGAAAATTTCTGATATCATAATATCACGGCTTTCCATCAGACACTTCCTCTACTGCAAATATGAAAGTCGGCCAATCGAGGCGCGCGATAGTGATCCTTAGAGCATCATTCCAATAATTCACCTTGTACATTGAGGATAAGGTCGCCAAAGCATCCGCCATCTGATTCTCGGCCCTTGGAACATGATGAAACTCTACTTTGTCGAAGAAAGGTAATAACCTCCTTGCATAATTCATGTAAGGTACCAGGTTGGGTTGACGAGTCTCCCATTCTCCTTTAATCTGATTGACAACCAAAGCTGAATCACCATACACATCAAGGTTCTTGATTCTCAAACCAATTTCTTCTTCAATACCCGTGATGCATGCTTCATACTCAGCTTCGTTGTTGGTGCAGGCGAACATTAACCGATCAGTGAATGGTATGTGGGAATCATGAGGCGTTGTGATGATTGCCCCAATTCCTCTGCCATAAGAGTTAACAACACCGTCAAAAATCATCTTCCACTAGGAGCCTATCTCGAGACCTTCGTCTGGTAGCGGCTCATCACAATCTTTCATCTTCAGAAACATTATGTGCTCGTCAGGAAATTCAAATTTCATCTGTTGATAGTCATCAATCGGCTTCTCTGCGAGATATTCCGACAAAACACTCCCCTTAATGGCTTTCTGGGAAACATACTGAATATCGTATTCTGTCAGAACCATCTGCCACCTAGCAATTCTTCCTAAAAGCGCTTGCTTCTTGAACACATATTTGAATAGATCCATCTTTGAAATTAGCATGGTTGTGTGATTCAACATGTACTGCCTTAGGCATTTGGTTGCCCAAATGAGTGCACAACACGTCTTTTCTAACATTGAGTATCTGGACTCACAATCTGTGAACTTCTTAGTCAAGTAATAGATAGCATGTTCTTTTCTGCCCGCCTCGTCATGTTGATCGAGAACACAACCCATGGAGTTCTCAAGAACCGTCAAGTACATTATCAAAGGTCTTCCTGCCACTGGAGGCATCAGTATCGGAGGCTCTTGCAAATATTCTTTTATCCTTTTGAATGCCCTTTGGCAATTTTTGTTCCAGACAACCGCCTGATCTTTCTTTAACAGCTTGAACATCGGTTCACAGGTGGGTGTAAGGTGAGATATGAACCTTGAAATGTAGTTCAATCTCCCCAGAAAACCACGGACCTCTTTTCTATTTTCGGCGCTGGCATTTATTTTATTGCTTTTATCTTCGCAGGACCTACCTCAATTCCTCTTTCACTGACAATGAACCCCAATAGCTTCCCTGACCTTATTGCGAAGGTGCACTTATTCGGATTCAACCTTAATCTGAACTTCCTCAACCTTTCAAATAGCTTCAAAAGATTAACCAGATGATCTTCCTTCGTCTGTGACTTTGCGATCATGTCATTAACATAAACCTCGATCTCATGATGAATCATATCATGAAATAAAGTCACCATCACCCGCTGATAAGTTGCCCCTGCATTCTTCAATCCAAAAGGCATTACTTTATAGAAAAAGTCCCCTATGACGTGATAAAGGTTGTTTTCTCCATGTATTCTAGGGCCATCTTAATTTGGTTGTACCTAGAGAAACCATCCATGAAGGAAAACACAAAATGTTAAGCAGTGTTATCAACTAACACATCAATATGGGGGAGCGGGAAATCATCTTTCGGGCTCGCTCTGTTCAAATCTCTGTAATCTACACACACCCTGACCTTACTGTCCTTCTTAGGTATAGGAACTATGTTAGCGACCCACAGAGGATAGTTCGTAACAGTGAGAAAACCGGCGTCCAACTGTTTCTGGACCTCTTCCTTAATCTTAACTTCCATATCTG